>JAWNOF010000021.1:31382500-32007500 GCA_035046165.1 Drosophila rubida
TCGAGTATCGAGTATCGATCTAGGAATCTAGGGATAGCGTGTCTACGTCAAATTTAAAACTTACTTGTCGCTTATGCTCTTGCGGCAGTTTCGGGTAATCTAAGTCTAGTTTCGAGTATGGCAAGTGATGGTGGTGATGTTGTTGTTGCTGCTGTTGTTGATGTTGTTGCTGCTGATGATGCGAGTATGACGAGTGCGGGTATGTCGAGGCATGCAGACCAACCGGATGGTGATGATGATGCGAATGCGAATGCGAATGCGGATGTGCTGAGTGCGAAGTATGATGCAGCCCCTCGTAGCCAGCAACACCAGCTGCAACGGCGGCATCACGAGCACTGCTCGCCAGCGTGCCGCCAAAGGGGCCGGTCGTGTTGGCCAACGCTGCCAGCGGATGGGTTTGCAGGTGGTTCTGGTGCTGATGCACATGATACTGATACTGCGGGTTCATCTGCTGCTGCACCGAGGCCTGTATATGCGAGTGCGGCTGGCCCAGCTGCTGGCCCTGCTGCTGCTGAGTTCCGGCGAACTGCTGATGCAGATTGTAGGCCAGCGCCGAGCTGGCCGCCGGCGGCGGCAGCGAGTGCTGCTGATAGTACTGCGAAATGGCGGGATTTGAGGCATGCAGTGTGTGTGACATGAGGTGACGCTGCTGCTGGGACGCCGGCATGCCCAGGCCCAGGCCCATGCCCATGCCCATGCCCAGGCCGAGGCCCGAACCCAAGCTGGGGCCCATGCCCAGGCCCAGGCCAAGGCCGTAGCCGCTGCCCGCGGGGCCTGTGGTCAAGTCGCTCTGATAGGGATTCGCGTAGCCCGTCGCGCCGTACTTGCAGCTGGCTGGATAGCCGACACCAGCGGCCCCACTGCCAGCCACAAGATTCGATACGGAGTAGGCGGGTCGCAGACGAGCAGCCGCCGCAGCGGCGCTTTGAGCGGCCGTCAGCTGCGTCGGCTGCGGCTGGAAGTACATGTTGGGCTGGGATGAGAAGCTCGTCGACATTTGCAGCAGGTTGTCGTTCAGATAAGGCGGCGATGTGTCGCCCGCGTGGAGCGTTGGATAACTGGAGACCACACGGCCGGACAGCGGCGTCGTCACCGTTGTCGGCACCGCTTGCAACGGCTGCCCCAGCTGTCTGGCCTGGTGGCTCAGATTGAGTATTTGCGACGAACGCGATATCGACTTGTGCGCCTCATTCAACAGATTCACAATATTTGAGGAGCTGGTCTGATGCAGCGGCGGTGCCGGATACCCATAAACATCATTGTACATTGTCGCCGATGGCAAGCCCGCAATGCTATAACGTCGCCGCCGTATCGGCGATGTTTGTCCGTACAGTTGAGCAGCGGCCGCAGCCAGCGATGGATCGTAGAGGTAGCCCGTTGACGTCGATGGGCCGTACAGCTCATAGGCGGCATTGCCATAGCCCAGACCAGCCGCAACCGAGCCGTTGAGTGGTGCTCCGTATCCGCTTGGGCCGTAGTATTGTCCAATGATATCTGGCAGTGGTGGGCTTCCGCTGGCACCCGTGAAGTTATTGTACATCTGAAATGGGCGATTTCAAATTGGTTGTTTTGTGGCTGTTTCTGTAACTGTTAACTTTGTGTTGGATGTTTTTTTTTTGTTGGTCTTTTGGTTTTTGTTTGGAATTCTTTTACTTGATGTTGAGTTGAGTTCGAGTTTAGTTTTGTCGCTGGGACATTTTTGTTTAGGTTTGTTCTCTGTTGATTTAGTTATTCATTATTAATTAGTTATTGTTATTTGTTTTGGTTTTAGTCTTGGTGTAATTTGGTACTGTTGTAGTTGTTTTCTTTTAGTTTCTTTTGGGTTAGCTGTAGTTGTAGTTTTTGTTGTAGTTGTAGTTTTCGTACACGTTGTCTTCGTTTCTCTTATACTCGAGATTGTACTAAATGATAAGTTAATTAATTTACTACAATTATACACGAGCTATTCGTGTAACGTATTAGTAATGTCTAACATAAATATGGTTTAACAACAAGTTTTTTCTTCTGTTTTGTACATTTTAAACATAACCAAAGCGATTTTTGCCCGAACACTTACGGACTATTTTGGCCCCATATTTTGTACGTAAAAATTTGTTCAATTATTATACTCTTATTTTCATTGCTTTTGCTTTTGATTTTGCTTTTGTTGTTTTTCTACAAGTTGCATGTTTTTGCATTTAACTTAATTCAAATGATTCAACACTTTTCTCATTGCGCTTAATTTACAATAAGGTTTTGTAATAATAGATTAATTCTCTCTTTTCATTTATCTATTTGACTTTCAGTTTCCGTTTCTCATTAGCATTTTTAGTTAACTCTCATTAATTATTTGTTTTTAGCTTTTCTTTTGTTTGTTTTCTTTTGCTTTGTTATTATTTTGTTAATATGTATTTTACTTTTTCTTTTTTTTTTTTTTGTTTTTTGTTGGCAAACTGCACCTAAAAGTTCAACAAGGGGGCGTTTTGGTGGTGACTGGAGAGTAGAGAGAGAGACAGAGAGATAGAGAGAGAGGGGGGCTTTTGCAACATGAAATGTGTGTCACTTGAGAGATGGCCACGCGGCTGGGTCACTGTGTAGGTGTGTGAGAGTGTATATATGTTTTTGTATATGTGTGTGTGTGTTTCTGTGTGTGGCACATTCTGATGTGCAATACGCCCATTGCTGTGGAAAGTGGGCGTGTCTGTATGTGTATGCCGCTGCTCGTTTCCTTTATTGTGTCTTGTTTTGTTTTGTTTTGTGTTGAATTGTTTTTTTTCGGTTAGTTTATTTGGTTTGGTTAAGTGAATATTGCGTATACGACATGTGTGGCGAGGCATACAAATGCGCTTGGATTCTGATTTCGTTTTTTGTTTCCGGTTTCGGTTTTTGTGGTATTCTGGTATTTTGGTATATGGTTATGGTATATTTTTGGGTATTTTGCTTGTACGCAGGAAAGAAACATAAATTACTTATAACAATATATAGTTCAGATGCATTATAGAAATAACGTGCAAAAGTATATTGTAAACAATTGTTTCTGTGTGATAGTTGTATTTGTAATTGTTGTTGTTATTGTATTTAATGTTTTTGTTGTGTGAAAAACAAACAAAATATATATAAGCATATATAAAATATATGGTTATATATATTAATATATAAGTATATATATGTATATAGCGGTATTCTTTGAGTAGTATTTGAGTAGAGTTAGACAGACAGTGAGTGTGACATAGACAGAGATAGAGTTAGAATTAGAATTACAGAGAGATAGATAGAGACAGCAATAAATAGTTTTGTGGCAGACAGAGTGTAGGAGAGAGAGAGAGACACAGAGATAGAGATAAACAGATAGAGAGAGAGTTTGATTGAATTGTAGCGCAAAGTTCAGTTTTTGCGGCAGAGTTTTCAAATGGATTTTGGAATCTGTGTTATTGTGGCTTATATGTGTGTTTGAGTGTGTGTGTGTGTGTGTGTGTATGTGTGTGAATGTGCTAGAACCCAACGAGTGGTAGGTGTTTGGTGTGTGACTTTGTTGGTTGCTTGGTCGTCGTTAGTTTCAAATTTCTGTTTCGAGTTCATTTGTTGTATTGCAATGCAGTTGATATTCGCGTTCTTGTGTTATTTACAAAACCAAAAAGTAATATATTATATTCTGCAACAGGCGGCCAGTCTTTTGCTGTTCAGTTAGGGTGTGGGGATGTGGTGGGCTGAGTGTTAGCCGACAGACGACTCTGTTGGGGTTACCATTCAGATTCAGGTTCGTCTTTGTTGTTTTTATAATTTGTTCTTGTTAATGTTTGTTGTTGTTGTAGTTGTGGTAGTAGTTGTAGTTGTTGTTGTTGTTGTGCTCATGTTGGGCACATTGTAAAGCAAAGTAACGCAATAAAAACAACATACTTTAGAGGATTGTATATATATAATATATAAGGATATATACATACATATATGCGGATTACACATACATATACATATACGTTTTATTTCGATTAAGTATGAATAGAGCGACAGAGAGAGGAGAGAGAGACAGTTAGAAAGTTTGGTATATATTGATATATATGCATATATATATACTATATGTATATAGATAGTTTGATGGATAGATGTATTGGAGGTACGTATGTAAGTATATACAGGTCATAATTGTTTTATCATTTTATCGTCAAAGAGATTGTCAGTAGTTTCCTTGCCTACATATTGTTTGTTTTTATTTTTTTTGCTTTCTTTTGTTTTGGTAGTTTTCGTTTTTCAGCCCGTCTAGCTTTTGACTTTTTTTCTGGTTAGCTGTAATCTGATTTTGTTCATTTTTTTAAGTGCGAAAATATTACAAAAGCATATTGTAAATAGTTGCATACGGTTTAAATTTTTAAGTTTGTTTTAATTTGTTTTCTTTTTGGATTTTTGTTTAAGACTTTTGGTTTAACCATTTTGGTCTTTGCATATTCTATTGTTTTGCTTCGTTTTGTGTTTGCTTTTAGAACAACAACAAAATATGTTATAGATGTATGTAATTGAAAATGATCAATTCTGGAAACAAATACAAGTATTTCGCTTTCATCGTTTAAAGTGTTTTTTTTTTTAGTTTTTTTTTTGATTTGTTTCTTCATTTGCATATATGAAAAAGCCAATTATTGGAGCCATTACAATCGATAAGTTTCGTGAAAAAATCTGCATCTTTTGGCAATAAAATGACAAAAGAATTATTCTTGTATGCTAAATAAATCACAGTTCACTAATAGTTGTTGTAAATCGATTTAATTGCTTTAAAATAATTTTAAAATTTCCATTGTTTATTTTTTTTGTTTTGGTTGTCATTGTTTAAATTGCTTTGTGTTTGGTGTGTAAGTGTAAAAGTATTTATATTACTTTTTGATTATGTAACGGCAAGTAAAGAATTCAAACAGCATTCCGTACAATGCTAACTAAAGTATATTAAAAATGTTAACTAAAACGGCAGAGTGTGACAAACATAAAGTAAACAAATGTATTGTAAACTTTAGAGCTAGTTGTAGTTAAAACTCAGGCGGTTTCAATTCTACTCAAGAACCAAAAACAAAAATGTAAGTTCTATATGCAAATTTGTTGGGATAGGAATGAGTATAAATATATTTTAAGCACTTATTCTTCTTGCATTTATTTTTTTTGAATTTCTGAAGTCTTCCAAATTCCATTCTAGTAATAATTTAATAAAAGTGTACATAGCATACGTTTAGGATCAACTAGTAAGTTAAATATATATATAGAGATTTTTTTTGGAATCGCATCAAGTTTTTAATTTTCAAGAGGATGGAATTGCAAATCACTTTTATTTAAGAGTTTGACTAACTTGAATTTGTGATCAATAAACAAAAGACTGCCGTTTGTCGTTAATTATGTTAGGTAAGTGTAAAAAGTATGTGAATAAAATGTACGAACAATATAAAAAACATTTAATTTGAAACACACGACAATTAACACCAACAGTTAAGATTAATCAGTTAAGGATATGTGTTTATAGTAGTAATAATAAAGGCACGAGTTTAAAGTATAAATTTAGAAATTATGCCAAGCCACACACAGCAAGAAAACGAGATAGAGAATGCAAGAGATAGAGCGAGAGAGAGACAGAGAGAGAAAGAGGGGGAGATATATGTACAGAGAGACAGAGCGAAGAAGAGAACAAGTAAAAGAGACTAAATGTGAAACTGAGAGAGCAGGTGAGCAGCTAAAGTGACTCGCACACTTCAAATAATGCCAAGAACTTTGGCATACTCATACACACACGTGTGCACACATCAAAGAGAAAGAGAAATAAAAAACAGCACACACACGCACACACAGTCACACTCAATGAATGTGGCCCGAAATAACAACATTTTGGTTACAAGGTTATTACGTATACGTCATGTATGTCGCAATGTGTATGTATGTGCTGAACTCTGTGTATGAGTTTTTTTTGTGGATGTGTGATTGTGGGGGAGTGTGTGTGTGTGTGTGTCTGTGTGTGTTTGTACAGAGAACACAATAACGATATCTCTGCGTTAAAGACAAGGGTACGTTAGACAGAGAGGCAGGATGCGGCACACTCTGCGGCGAGACACGGGGGCCGTTACAGGAACTCAAATGAAATGAAACACAAAGACAAAGAAATGAAAGAGAGGCAGATTGAGAAGGAGACGGAAACAAAGAGAGAAGAAACGGCAAATCCAAAGGCAAATGAAAATAAGCAAGTAGCAAAAGCCAAAGCCAAAGGCAACGGCACCAAAGCAATGTGGCTGCGGCTGTGGCAAACAAAACGAAAAAATGCCCAACAATAAGTGTGTTAAGTGCAAAAGTACACATGTAGTAGAGCATGAGAGTCTATGTAGCTGTATTTGTATTCGTAAGAGTTTGTGTTTGTTCGCGTTTGTGTGTTAGCGTTTGTGCCTGTTTCGTTTGCTATTTTCGTTGGTCTGCGTGCTCCGCTCAAATCATAAAATTAAAAATAAACACATAAAAAGATATTGTAAAACACGCAGTCAAATAAAGCGCAAGCACAGCTCGAAAACATGTGGCTTTTTATGACTTGAATAAAACCCTGTCCAGGCAAAAACAAACAACCCCAACGTATCAGCAAAGATTGACGGCGTGTGTCTCCCCAACCGCCGCCGCCGCCTGCCACTTCACAAGTGAAACATCAGATTTAGGCCCCACAACCGGAGTCGAGTTTGGCGATGTTCAGGCAGCAGTTGTAGCTTTGCGCCTTGTAATTATGACAAATCATCACGTTTTGAGTGAGGAGGCTGCAAGGCCAGACAGCCAACTGACTGATCCTTGCTTCCCCTCATTACCAGGAGACGCTGCCATTATTACATTTCTCTGGCAATTGCCTCATCACACGCACGTGCGGATGCCGCTGTGCCACAATGTGCAGCTGTGTCCCAGCTGGGCTCAGAGACGAGAGGGTTAAGCAAGAAATGTATTTCAAGTGACATTTATGAAGTGCAGAGTGTTTGGTTCGTTGGCATTGTCCTCTTTTCATCTTTTGTGATACCCTGCAGGTCCTAAATTCCCCATCAGGCCCGTTTGACTGCTTGCGAAGTGTTTGCGAAAGTAACCAAAAATGCAGATTCAATTTGTTGCTGCTTTTAATTTCTTTGCTCACAAACCCATTTTCCATGTTCAAAGCGGCAAGACAATAAAAAAGTTTTAATGACATACAGAGAATTGGCCAAAGACATTTGCTCACATTTCTGACTTTTCATTATGCTTGAATTACTTATTCACTTTCTATTGCATACTTTTAGGCACGTCGCTTAAAAGCCTTGACTGTTTGGCATGACAAATTCAGTACTAGGTATCTTAGTCTCTTGCAATCTTGCTGTGCGCTCAATCCACACACTCACACACACACACTTGCAGTTGTGTCTGTCGCATTTAGAACAATTGTGGCATGCGTCGGGAGCTTTTTGCTAATGAGCGGATGGCCGTACGTCACGGACACGGACAAACTTGCATTGTGCGCTTCGCCCAGCGTACAACAGAGCATAGAGCGCCGAGTACAGTGCATGTCTGCACGTTTTTCATTTCAATGGACTGCCGTGTGGGCGTGCACAGCGGTGTGGAGGAGAGCGGGGTGAGTACGTGTGTGGAGGCAACTGACTGGCTGCCTGCTTGCCTGCATGCTGAGTTTGCACTTGAGCTCATTCGTTCAGTCGCCCAAACGACGATGCCAAATTTCACTAATTACGCACGGTGACCTTTAAAAGTGTTTTACGATTCGATTAGCACAAGAGTTTATACTACCCACAAAATGCAACCCTATCATAGCATGTTGCCCACCCGCAGGGCAAAGAAAATTCTGGGAATTGTGTGTGTGCGTGTCGTGTTTGCTGTTTGGCGTGGCGCATGGCCAAGACATTAACTTGGCTGCAATGCACCAGCAAAAACTTTGAAAATAATTGGTAATCCAAAACTGCTGAAACTGACCTGCCCCACCAAACACCCTGCTTCCAGCAACATTCCCTGATTTATTTATTCCTCTTTTTGTTTGGTTTTCTTCAACCAATTTGGCAATGGCTAACAAGGGTTGCAGTTCCCTTGTCTCCCCCTCAGTCTCTCGTGTCTCTGACGCTTTATGCAGACATAGCTGCGCATTTTTTGATTGAGGGGCTAGTTGTTTGAGCGGTGCGTAGAAGGGTATGCGACGGGTCTGAGTGCAGTTCAGTTTTTGTTGTGATAGCATTGTGTGTTCTTCTGGGAGGGACATTTGCAGTTGCCATTGAGTGTTGCACGATTGAAGCGAGAGCAGACATGACGTTTGAGTGAAGTTATGTGATGATGGAATGACAATCGAACTGTTGATGACTTGATGACGAGCCTTGTTGTGTTGTGTTTGTCTGTGTGCGTTTTGTTATTGATGAAGGTGGCGTTTTGTTCTCAGTTTGTTATTTATTGCTGTTGTTAAGTTGAGTTCATTGCGAGTTGAGTTGAATTGAGTTGAATTGAGCTGATGATGAGTTGATGGTTGGTTGACTGACTGACTGACTGACTGACTGGATGTAACGATTGTTTTGCGCTTGCTTTCATTTTGCATTCGAGTTGTTTCTGGTTGTTCATTGGAATTGTTGAGCCCAACTACAGTACCTTATAGTAGACATAGGCATTGTCCATAGGTTTGTGGCTTTACGCTGTGCCGCTGCTAAATGCCTTGACTTTAAAATGTTGCTGTTGCTGTTTTCGTTGTTGTATTATTGTTGTTGCTGGTGCTGTTGCTGCTGCTGCTGCTGCTGCTGTGCAAATATGTGCTGCAGCTGCAGTTCGTTGTACTGGAGCGGCCTTATTGCTAGGCCCTATTGCTATTTATGTAATTTGAGTTGCCTCTAAGTTGTGCGCAGGTGTCAGACTGGCTGCATGTGCGTATATCTGCGTATGTGTGTGTCTTGTTTAGTAATACAATAATAAACCGCTAACAGCAACTTCCTAGTTACTCTGCTGCTCTCGTCTCTTGTCTCTGGTCTTCTCGACTTCTCGTCTTCAGTGTTCGCTTTGCCTATTATCTGACGCTGGTGCTGCTGCTTCCTGCTTCTTAGCGCCGTCTGCTTAATGTAACCTTCTGGCTCGCACACACACACACAGGCATAGGCACACACACAAACAGCTAGCGACACCAACACAAGTGCAAATATGTTGTATGTTTGTACAATGTATGTGTGTGTATATATTATAAAAACACAGCCCCAAGACGCTCGCTCAGCTCAGCGCAAAATAAAAGTTGATTACGGCGGCAGCGCAGTCGACGGTCGACGGCGTCGTTGACGGCGACGCTGGCTACAAGAAAGAAATTCGCTGCTGTTTTTCTTTATGTTGTTGTTGTTTTCCTCGTTGTTGTTTGTCGTTTGTGCTGGCAAATTCTTTTGCTTCTTGTTGTTGCTAGTTAATGTTGCTGCGCTGCTGCTTCTGCTGCTGTTGGTTGTGTCGCAGATTTTTGGCTGCCGCTACTGCTGCTGCTGCTTAAACAAAAATATTGATTTTAGCGCTGCCTCTGCTACTGCTGCTGCCCCGACTGCGTTCCTGCAGAGCTGCTGTGGCTAACTTTTAATTGAAAGTGCACTTTTGCTCCTGCGTTTATTTTTTGTATTATTTTTGTATACTTTCTTACTTTGCTTTTTGTTGTATTTTCTTTTTTCTGGTTGTTATTATTTATTTTTTTTTGGAAGCTCACGAAAACACAGACACACAAAGTGCGATTTGCAGCTAAAGGCACAAATTTGAAATGCTTTACATCCTTTTGAAGGATTTTTTGCTCAATGATTTTCTGGCACACACGTTCGCGCCACGTTTTTTTTGCTTTTTTCTGCTTTTCTGCTCGATTCTCAGTTTTATTTATGGCACAATTTGGCTCACGAATTGGAGCAAACGATTACCGATTACTACCCTAAAACTGTATGTACATAACAATTGTATGCACTTATTTACATTAACAATAAAATAGATGATATATCTAATATTTCTTTTCGCTTTTCTTTCTTTTCGACTGAGACTAAATCATTTGACTGGCAGTCACACTTTCGATGCGTACGCGTCGCGCTTTGGGGAACTCGGTCCGTGTCTCGTGCTCGTTAGCTAAAACGTTGCGTATACAACTGTCCGCGCCTGCGAAGCTTTCGCGCCCACGAGGCCAGACCATTGAGACAGTTTGGCAGCAGGCAGCAGGCAGACGCTCTGCGATGGGGGCAAGAGGCGCGAGGCGGGCAGCTGCCCCTTTGGCATTTCCAAGCAGCGGAGTACCCAGCAACGAAGCTTCGATTGAGCGCAAAATCTCGACTCAGCCTTCGGTTTAGCTCAAAAAGCGTCATGTGGTGTGCGCCAAGCGGTGCATTCGCCACTCGTCACTTAACACTTGCCGCTCGGCATTCGGCATTCTGCTGTTCGGCTTTCGGCTAACGGCCCTCGGCTCTTGGTTCTTGGCAGTCGGCATACGGCAAATGTTCGCAGCTGCTGCAGGTTGAAGCTTTACAACTTTGGCTCGTTTTTTAAAGCGCCGCCAAAGCTTTTACGTTTTACGCTCAAAAGCTTCTTTCACTCGTTTGCGTTTTGCTTTTGCGTTTATTGATTGGCGCCTTTGTCGTGAGTTCGTCGTGACTGTGGCTCGTGTCGTGTTTATCTCTCGCTTGCTATCTTCTAGTATCTTTGTGTCCATGCCTGTATGTGTGTGTGCGTCTTTTCTGCCACGAATTAGCGGCCATCGTTTGTGCTAAACACCAAACATTGGGATTTACTCGTTGGCTTCGTTATCCTTGTAGCTGCTGATGCTGATGCTGCTGTTGCTGTTGCTCGTTGCGACATTGCATTGGCATTGCCAGCTTTGCATTTGATGCCCGTAGCGCGTGCGTCTGACATAAATGCAGTTAGCAGTCTCGCTGCCAGCAGCTGTTTTATGCGAGTGTCGCCTCCAATTGTTGCAAATGAAAGCGAAAGTGCGCATGGGGCATTTGAATGTGCGGTGAGGGGTGGCCTTTCGATTAGTTCGTGCTGCCACGTACAGAATCGAAGCGATGCATGTTATTAACTTCACTATCTGTGTTAACTTCCGCTGCGCTTAAAAGTAGGCAACACAATTTAAACTTTCCGGCTTAAAATCTGCTGGGCACCAACTTGTAAATTGCTCTTTAAAAATGCATAAAACCGTACAACTTTTATGAGCATCCTGCTGAGATTTTATGCATTTCTCTAGGACTTAATACATTGAATGCCTGTTAAATAGAAACAAACACAAAGCAGGCAACAACACTTTTATGCTTTCCGGCTGGAAATCTGCAGAATAATAGAGTTTGCAAATTCGTAGACCTCAACGAATACATAAAAGTGGTACAATAATGTTCAGATACTATGCATTTCGCTAAGAATTCTTCTGTTTGTTCTGTGCGGCCAAGCGATGCTATTGTGTTGCTATATTTTTAACATTTCTGGCTGTTAAAAAAAGTAGTACATTGAATGCAATGCAAAAGCTTTGTTGTCCGTTTTATCAAGTTGTTCTCTACTCTTTGTTAAATACCCGCATAATACTGCAGTGCTTTAACTTTATTCTGGCTATAAGAAATCAATTCTGCTAACTCTCCCACACTTTGCAGCTGGTGTCCTAGTTTCGCTTATTAGTTTTGTGTGCAGTGTGTGTTTGTTGTGTGAGGTGGCACACAAGCCCCAACTGCAATCAGTTGGACAACATCAGAACAACTGCATTGAATTGAATGCAACGCATTGGGGCACAGGGAGGGTGCATGTTTGTGCTTGGCCATTTAAAATTGAAATTCAATTGCTTGGAAATCGATAAATCAATTGAAGCTGACATTTTGAGCAGGCATCGCACAATGTCATGATGGCATGATGGCCTGACCAATGATGAGCTAGGCGACTACGAGATTTGAGTATAAAGGATGCTAGGATGCTGCCTCTGCTTCTACTTCCGTTCTCCGTTCTCTGTCTCTGTATCCCAGTCGGTTTGCGTGTTTTTGTGTGCGCCACTTTCTGACTACTGCATTGCTGTCGCACTGGTGGCTACAGAGTGGGCGGGGCGTGAAGGGCTGATGCTGGTGCTGGCGCTGGGTCAGTGCCAGAGTTCAGTGCATTTTCACAGCGTATTTCCGTTTCCGGCTTAATTGTTTTCATTTCATTTCAATTCACTCAACGCAAACGCAATGCACTGCATCGCAACTCAGCTGCACACGACGCTAAATAAACGAATTCTATCAGCGCACTTTGTAATTGCATTGCGTTTGTCCAGGTCATGACAAGGACGTGGCACACGAACTGGGAGTCTGGGACACAATTTTATAAACTTGTGTGCACAGTTCGCGTCAGTTTGTGTGTGTGTGTGTGTGTGTGTGAGTGCGTCTGTGTATAAGGTTTGACAGTAAAATGAATTTTGTGGCAAGCCGCGTAATTATTTTATGCCCTCGGCCAAACAAAGCGTCTCGCACGCCATCCAACTGGCCGTGTCCTGGCGCAATATATCTAGCGTTGAGCTGCCAGGCATTTCATGTATAATAACGAGCAGCAGCCACAGCTCTATATACACATTGCTGCTACACCCACTGTCATTATTATTTATGCGTATGCATGGACATATCCTTGTGCCCTTTACTCCCTTTCTTCTCTAGGTCTCTTGGTCTCTCGCTCCCTCTATCTCTCGCGCTCTCTGTTTCTCTTTGCATGCTAATTAAAATTCAGGCATTGGCGCCGTTTTGCATAGCTTGGTAATTTGTCCTGGCCAGGAATTGGGGTCGGGGCTGGAGACGGAGCCAAACAGCATGAATATTTGAATGTGGCTGCCATTCATCGACGGTTTAGAGCCGTGCAACTATGCCAGGTCATGTGGCCAACTCAAAGCAATGGGCGATGGGCGATGGGTGATGGGTGATGGGCAATGGGCAATAGCTAATGGATAATGGGCAATGGCTAAGAGTGGATAGTGGATGGCGGATAAGAGATAGAGACATGGATAAAGGCAAGTGCAAAATACTTTGGCTCGAGAGCTCAGAGAGCAGCTAAAAACAACAAAACGGGCAAAAATGTGTGACAACTCACCCTTACCCCCTGCTCCTCCTGAGCGTATTTCTTGATTTCACGCTCCAAATCAAGCTGTTTGCAAGAAGTGAGAGAGATGGCGATGGTTCAGAGAAGGTTTCGTAGTTGTCTTGCCATTCTTACGGCTCACTGCTCGCACAGACGGCAAATGCTTGTTATACATATAAAGGCAACACACACACACATACACACACACGCACGCTGTCGGAGGCAGTGCCAGGCAGACCAAGTGGTGCCACATAAATACCCATATAAAATGTTAATAAAAAATTTACGCACACACACACACGCGTCCTCAAAATATGCGTAAGCTTCGGTTATGTAAGGAATGGCCACGGCACAGGGCTTTGTTGGCAGCCATTACTTTAGAAGGCAATATAGTTGGGAACGACTGTGGAATTTATTTAAAACTCTTCAATCGATGAGCAATTGCCATGGGGAGCAAGTCGAGCAATTAATGGAGAAGCGCAATAAATGGATGAAAAGTCAATGGCCAACTATTTGTAAAGGAAGCGCCAAGTTTATGTCCTCAAAGTAAAGTTTACTCAGCTGCTCTAAAGATGATTAAGTAAGTACTGTGAGGCCATCGAGTGCACATTGAACAATGCAATTCATTCGAAGTGCAGTCAACTTTAAGTTAAAGATGTGGAACAACAAATATCGAGGGCATCGAGGGGCTATTGATGGCAACTATTAATTACATTTGACATAGGTTTATAGCGTGAAAAGGCATTGCAAAACCGAAGCAAACCAAACCCAAGTGAACTACGAAAAACTGGGCAGAACATGTGCATAGATATATGGGATATGTGGGAAATGCGATTGGAATGAAACAACGGGCTGACCTCGACCCGACAACAAAAGCATCGGCAGCAGCATCAGCAGCAGCATCAGTACCACCATCAGCATCGGCAAAAGCAACAAAACACCACTGATTGCTCGCTTTTCGGCCGCCTCTCACATGCGGCGTATACGCAACTTTTAATTGCTCGCCCACTCTTGAAAATAAAAGAGCGCAAAAAAAGACGAAGAAAAAAAGACAGGCAAACGGAAAATTGTTGTTGCTATTGCTGTTGTTGTTGCTGTTGCTGATGTTATAGTTGTTGTTGCTTTCGCATTTTGAACTGACGATTTTTAATTACTGCTGTCCCTGGTTATTCAGAGCTTGTTTGTCCTGCCTGGGCTGCCGCGAGTGACAAATTCATTTCGAGCGGCGCCCAAGGCGGTCTGCCATTGAAATGTGTGTATATAAAATGTACAATTGCCACAGTGTTCTGCGGCATTCGGTTGATGCGTGAATAAAATGCGAATACACTCGTAAATTGCCAAGTGGGCAGCCAGCCAAAGCCAAAGCCAAAGCTGATGTTGATGCTGAAGATGAAGCCAAAGTGCCAGCAGCTGAATGAACAATGTTCGCAATGAAAGCAAACTACTGCTGCACTTAGCAATGGGATCAGTCGAAGCTAACAGCGGAGACGCCTTAAATAAGTAGGATATCTATCCTCAGCTCTGTTGCTATCAAGGTTATTTATGCCCGCCCCATGAGGCGCACTCCATGTGTCTGGGATTGGGCTTCTGCTTGGGCTTCTGCTTGTGCTTGGGCGGGCATTGTGTATGCTCCGACGCTTTTGTTGACATGCCATGGACACTGGTCAGCCTGCAAGTGGCGCAGGCGGGGCGCTCGGGGAGGGCGGCATGGCAGCTTAATGTATGGCATTATGTATACGCATGTTATCTGCGGTCAGACATGCTCGTCCTACAAGTAATTATAGAGGTTGTCTTCCACAACAATATTGTATGGATATGAGTAATAAGCAGTTTGCTCTCCTTAGGGACCTCGCTCGCCAGTCGTCTATTCGCCCGTCTGTCAGTCGGTCTGTCTGTCTGTCTGTCCGTCTGTGTATCGTGCGGATGAGTCACAATTGTCAAACTTCCAGGCAGTTTTCAATAGATTTCCCTGGATAATAACGCGACGCGGCGCGGCGCAACATGACGCATTGGGGCAGACAACTTCGTATGTGGCAAGTACAAGCTGCAGCTGTTTGGGCTGCTGTTCTCTGTCGGTATCGGGAGCGACAATAAGCATGAATTATGATGCAAATCGAAATGCATTTTCCTTGTTGCATAATGGCAAGCAATGAAGTCTAATGGGGGCACGAGGCTTGGGGCATGAAAACAATGGCGACAGTCTACAGCAAATGTATGCAACAAATTGAATTTTATTACGCCGTGCTTGCCCCATATTGCGATTGAGTGCAGCAGCAGCCAAAGTTGCAACAAAAAGGCGATGCAAGTGATGCAAATGACGAACAATGAGTGCGCCAATCTGTCTCGTTCGCTCTGACTGTGTGTGTGAGTATGAGTGTGGGGGTAAGTGTATGTGGGTGTGTGTTTGAAAGCTATTGAAGTGATGTTGTAGCTGATACATTTGCATTGCGATGCTTTTTTTGGGGCAGGCAAAACACAGAATTGGAACATTTCAAATTAATTAAACAACTGACAAAGCATTTAACAGACTTGTGTGTGAATTTGTGTGAATGTGTGTCCGTGTGTGTGTGTGAACTGAAATTAAACACTACGAACAACCGCAAATGCTAGGATTAAAGTTAAATTGAAAGTTTAAGACTCTGGCAAAACGAAGCAAAAGTGTTGCAAGTATTTATTTGGATGCTAGTCACACTACAAATCGAGTATACGAGGGCAGTATGTTGTGTACGTGGTAGTTACGTGTTCAGGTATGTGAGAGTATGTATGTGTGTGTAGTATTTGTTAGCTTTTGAAAAAAGGAACAGAAGAAGAAAATGAAGGTAACTCTCAAGCAGCACAGTTGTTGTGAGCTGTGAGCACGCAAACTTCGAATAGAATCGACAACAAAAAATGTTGAAAAAGAAAATGAAACGTGGAACAAAAACGATAATAAAAACAGTTAACCAGTATATGTTGTTGTTGCTGTTTGTTGAAGTTGTAGATTGATAACGTTTTTCTTTGGATCTGTATTTTTTCGTTTGGTTTTTCTTTTTTTTTGTTTTTTTTCTTTTTTTGGTTAAGATGGGGCAGAGGGCTGGTTGTTGTAGTTTGTTATTGTTTGTAGCCCCCTTGCCCCGTGTACGAAATCATTGTCTCTAGAGCATTGTTTGCCGCAAACGAAAAATATATAGTATACAGTATATATAGTATAAAGAGAGAGAGAGAGTCGATTTTTTTTTTCGGGGCCGCCTGTTTCAGGTGGCAAAAAGACAAACAACGAAAAAAAGACAACAAAAAATAGAAGACAACAAGGAAATGGGGAAATGATTGTGGAAATGGACTTACCTGTTTTTGTGCCATCGCTTGCATTTGCTGGAACATTTGACGCTCCTCCTCCTTGCCTGCAACAAGAAACAGTAGATTGCACAGGACGTGGCAAATGTGAATGTGGTGACTAATGACACGGCAGGGACAACATGGGGCAGGAGACAGAGACATTAGGGAGACAGAGAGGAGACTGCCACTTACCCATGCCCTTGGCCTGCAGCATTTCGAGCAGCTTCTTGATGCTCTCGTCGCGCGCTATCAGCGTCTGCTTCTGTGTCTCCACGCGGCACTCGAGATCCTTGATGGTCTCGCGCAATATGCTGATCTCACGCTGCAGATGATCGTTCTCCGCATAGATGGCCTCCATTTGCTGCTGCATCTCCAGGTTCGGCTGGCGCATTCGCAAACGCAACTCCTCCTCCAGCTGTCGCACCAGCATCGCTTGTTTCTACCAGAGCAATGCGAGATGTTAGTCAAACAGTTAATACTACTTCCAGGTTGTGTACTCACCTGATTCTCTGTGCTGAGCAGCTTCAGTTGATCGTTGATCAGACTGTATTTGGCGCTCTCCTCCTTGCGCAGCGCTCGCTCCTTTTTCAGTTCAGGCGACCAGAAAGTCTTGATGCTGTGCATGGAGCTGCCCAGCTTTTGATTCGTCAGCTCCAGTTCGCGCTTCAGATTGCCCAGCTCCCGTTGCAGATCCGTGTTCTGATGCTGCAAGTCGCCCAGATAAGCTCGATCTGAGGTGGGCATGCCTGTATTATAGCCTGCCGAACGAAAAGACATTGCAATGATCCGCTTCTGGCACAGAAATGTGGGTGGCACTTACCTCCCAGGGCATTGGGGCTCTGGCGGGCCGAGCGGCCGTACAGCTCGTCCTCTAGGTACAGGCCACGCTCCAAGGATCTGTCCCGGGAGCGATCACGCGGCTCTCGTATGGGAATGAACTCGCGATCGTGTGGATCCACGAGGCCGCCGCGATCGAGCGATTGATAGCGGGTTCCTGTGGAGCAAAAACATAGAGTTTGTGGTGTTAATACCATTGAAAATAAGGTGGAGATAGAGTGGTGTGCTGGGCATATTACTTGGATAGTCCATGGCATGTGACATCGGTGGTCTGCTGGCACTGCGGCTGCGATGGTGTCCCGCTCCGGCGGGACTTGTTGGCTCATCCATGTCGCGGTAGTATGGACTGCCCATTGCTGAAATTCACACAGAATTCATGACGATGATCAAATGAGGATGACGGGTTCTGCTTTTCTTTGCACTTTTTTTTTGGTTTCGAGTGTGAGCGTGTTTTCTGTGACCATCAAATCAGGAAACACAAGAAATGTAACTGAAAAGCTGTAACTAGTTTTTAAGGTGGCAACTAGTGCAGTGGAAGTGGAACCTTTGATTTCTTTATCTCATTCTGGCTTCCATTTTGCGCTAATTCTAAGTCGTGTCGAACATCTTTATACTGAAATCTGCATTTACGAGCTAGCACACACACAGACACACAAGCTGCTGCCCAAGAGGGGCTAACAAAGAGTTGCGGCGGGAACACAACAGGAATTTTGAAACAGCAGGGCAGAAATGTTAGTCGTGTCGTCGCCGCCGCCATCGCTGTCATATAAAAAGGCTCATAAACTAGCTACATTGTTGGGTGCTGCTTTGGCTTCTGCGGCTTCTCTTTGCTTTGCTATACTTCACATTCAAAGTGTGCATGTGCGTGTCTGTGTCTGTGTGTGTGTGTGTGATTTGTGTGGAGCGTGGGCCATAAACTAAACTTTTGCCGGAGCATGAGAACGAGAACGAGAACGAGAACGAGAACGGTACATTTTGCACACGTATCGCAAAGCAAGCTCGGCTTGGCATGAAACTTAATTTGCGGCTCTATGCAGGAGGAGTACAGTGCTGAATGTCCTTGCGTGTCAGTGCTGCCACTTTGGCCACAAACTTCCTGCAAATTTTTAAGGCAAAATGAAGCCTGAAATATTGTTTTCAATTTGTGTGTTCAGGTCTCACAAAAGGATTACTGCAGCTCGTTGTATAAGCTACTTAAGGCAGCACAACTTTCATTTTTTTGCTCTTCAGATAAATACTCGTGGCGTGGCATCGCCGTTAAAGACCATAAATAATGTTGGGAAAACTCTGCTCAGTTGGCGAAAGAGGCAGCTCAACAAGCTTCAACAAGCGAAGCGCTAATTAGTTAGTCGCAAGTTGAACAGTTTTATTCGAGCATGTGTCCTGAGTAAACTGGCCCCGCGAATTATGGTCAATTTGTGTGCTCAGTTAAGCAGCTTTTCATTTAATTTATGGCCATCAAAGGCGGCAGCAGCAGCGGCAGCCGCAACTCTCGAAGTGGGTCACAACTGGCCACATTGCTTGCACTCGAACTCATCTGCCGAGTAGATGGGAGTGGATAAAGTGAATACTTGCTAACCATAATTGTAATCCAGTTTGAGGCTTTGATTTTGTGTAACGCTTCAGCAGAAATTAGATTTGTTTTGTTGCTCCCGGCCAAAATCAACTGTTAGCCATCTTCCAAGCCACGATAATGCAATTTACAAGTTATAATACGACGACTGCTCAGACTTGAGACTTCTTCAGACTGGATTCAAATAAAAAATGCAATTGAATTTCGTGTTTGCAGAGTTCAGTATGCAGAATGCGGTTCGATTTGCAACGATTTCAATTTACGTGGGCGTGTCACGTGTTCATGTGTATGTTTTTTCGTGTTTAGGTGTGTGTGTGTTCGTTGTTGTTGTTGTTGAAATTAAACGAAAATTGTTACAGATTGTTGCAGATGAGTTAAGCCAAACGAAAAATGTACCATGCGCATGCGTGTGATGTTAGACAGAAATTATAGATTTTAGTTAAAATTTTGCATTAGTATAATTAACTACAGTAGCACACAACTAAAAGCGAAATTCGTTCTCTGACCTTTACGCAAAATCATAAATTATTCAAATTGAAATCCTATGTTAATTCAGTTAAATGTCTCGTGGTCGGCGTCCATTAAGCCAATATCCGTGCTAACATACAGAAATTCAGTTAGGTTTTGTATTCTTAGTTGTATGCATGCAACAGGATTCGCAGAGATTTTTAGAGTTAGTAGTAGTACTAAGTAGTTGTTAGTAAGTTAGTTAGTTGCAGTAGTAATAAGGATGCCAATTGAGATTGAGAGAGCAGCGAAATAAATAGTTAAACTAAAGAGCTATTAACTAAGATTTTGCCTTTCTTTTGTTGCTTACAATACTCGCGCACAAACGTGAGCAGCGTATCCTTCAGATACTTAAAATTTGCAATTGATATCGGGTGCTCGGTGCTACGTTTGTGCTCGATTTAGCAGCTACGTGAACGCAGCCAGAAAGGATTAGTTGAAGCATTAGCATTGTTAGTTCACGTCAACACTAATTGTTAACGCTTCAGAGTTTGGTAAACGATAAACAGTAAACTGTAAGCTGGTAGTAACTGTTAATAGTTTAAGAGTGTGTGGGAGTGTGTGTTCACCTAGAGGACTTCCGCGTGCGCCGTAATCCCGTGATGGTGAGCGATCGACTGTTGGCAATTCCTGGAGGCGACGCACGCGACCCGGACTGCGCACACCAGAGCTATTCACTGGATTATATTCGTCGCGTGACATAATCCGCGGCTGATCCGCGGCATGCACCCACAGCCAGCGAGCAGATAGCCGTTCCTCTTCCTTTCCACAGTCAGCTTCTCCTGTGGCTCCTTCTTTTGTTTTGCTTTTAAATTGCTTCTAAATGCGACGTTTGATTGGTTTAACCAGTTAATCGGCTGATCGGTTGCTTTGGTTATGCTCTATTGATATGCACGTTTTGATTGGCTTTTCGTGTGTTGCTCTTGTGTGTTTCTTGTTGCTTGACTCGAGACTTTGGTTCTATTTCGTATTAAATTCTTGAAATTGCTTTTGCTTAAACGCGCAGCTCGTGACTCTTCAATCGCTGATCATCTGCAAGTGTAAGAAGTGAGAAGAAAACAAACATAGTACAAGTACGAAAACCAACGCAACACATACTAAATATCTTACGCATTACGTATACGTAATTTACATGTACATATATGTAACTCATAAACATAACTTATTACGCATACGCCCCGTCGTCTGAGAGGGCAGGGCGCCTTAAAGCATCGCTGTTCGACTGGCCGTTTTGCATTTAAATGAGACTACGCGCAACTTGCATATCCTTAACCTTTTTACCTAAATCTCAGACAACTGCTTAGCCGTAAGCGCATGGGCAAATAACCAAAGCACGGCTACAGAATGTCGAGAGCATTGCATTATGGCAGCTCTATGCAAATTACCATTTCCATTTCCTTCTCGTCTAGCTTTAGCTTTTGCTTTTGCGTCTCTTCTTTGCTTTTTGCTTTTCTCTATTTAAACAAAACAAATCGCATGCAAATTGCCACTTGAGCAGCCGCTCTCGAGAGGAGTCGCACTCAGATAAATACACACAGCCACACACACACACACACACACACACACACACATACACACACACATACATATTCAGAGACGCATCTAGACAGATTCAGGCGTATAATAATTCACATGACTAGCAACCGAGGGCGGCATCAATATCAAATCAAAATGGTAATAAGCTAAATAAATCATAAGAAAGGTGTCTACCGTCTAGACAGATAAAGCACAGCCACACTCTAATATTGCAGCAGCTGAGCAGGCGGACTATCTAGATTATGCAAATAGGACAGCCTAATTGACAGCCTACGCAGCAAAGGGGGACTGCAGAAGCTCAGCTATAATTAGTCTCTAATTGAACTGAGTCACAACTAGTTGTCAAACAGCCCTCGCTGGGCACAGGCACCGGTGTCCTTAGAACATTGCGGCTGTGGCACGTGTGCGGCAGGTAAGACAGGTTTCACATTGTGCTAGCCAGGCTGCCACAGAAAGGAAAGGAACGGATAGGCTCAGTGGTGAAGTGCAGTAAGACAGCGCTGAATGCGCCGCTTTATGAATGGGCAAACCTAAAACCCCAAAGAAGAGAGGAGAGGCGGGAGCAAGGGAGGGGTCGTAAGTAAACAAGAAATAACAAAAACAACTGCAACTACAACGGCGACAGCGGCTAAATAAAAGCTAAACGAATCAGCAGACCGGAAGACCATTCAAATGTTTACTTGCATGCCTAAGCAAGTGTAACTGCACTCTGCTTGCGCCTGTGTTTGTGTGTGTGAGTGTGTCACTTGAGTGGCCATTTACGTGACAGCAAGTGTATTGGTCAAAATTGCAGGCAACAGCCAACAGCCAACAGCTGTGACGGGCATAAACACAATCAAGATGAGGTCACGAGAGCAGAGGCTGCCTGCTCATAATAACTAATGCTTGTGCTTGTTTGAGGCCAGATTCGATTACATCGCTGTGCACTGCAACGCAGCACTTTGCTGGGCAAACAAAGCACACACACAGACACACACACACACACGCACGGCCAAACACTGTGCCGCACACGCACTTAGTAGCTAGTCGTGCATGGAGGCAAGCTCGGATTGCATTGCATACTTTGAGGCGCGGCGCTGATGCCTGCACTTCCGGTTGGCACTTTGGGGCATTCGTAATAGCATTTGATGACGAAATCGTGTACAATTGTTGTCTGCGCTTAGTGCTCGCGGCTAAAAGTCGACAGTTGGCTTATCAGTCGCAGCTTGCGTCCCTCTCTCACTCTCTTTCTCTCGCCCTCTCGCTATAAATGAGTATAGACAGCCTCTCAAAACAAACATGTTGAATTGATGTGGCCCATTGGCGCTCCCAGCGGTAGAGGCAGTCACAGCAATTCACCACACGACTGTGCGCAGTTGCAACACATACACACACACACACACACATACAGTTATAGGCGCTCTCTCTTGGTGACGACTGTTCAACAATAGCGTCATCGTAAAGCATTTGCCGCATTTTGTTGTTACCAGTGGGCGTTGGGACGCTTTGGCGGCGTTTTTTTCTCTACTATATGTGTGTTATTTTTTTTTCCTTCTACCGATTTGCTTTGTGGTCTTAGGGCCTATGCTGCGAGACATACGCACACACATAGAAAAGGAGAAAAAAAAACAGAAACACACGCACACTCAGGTAGTATTGGAGCACCCACGCGGCGAGCGTGTAAAATAAGGTTAAAATTTGAAATCAATAAAAATTATTCCACTCATCTAAAATTAGAACAAGACTAAGACAAGGCAAATGCCGTCGAGAAACTGAAACTGAAATTGAACTGAAACTGAAACCGTAACTGAAACCCAAGACCAAACTGTAACTAATGCTAAAAGCAAAGCTAATGGCAGGCGGGCGGGCAGGAGAGGGTAGACAAGGGGCACCGGCAAAGGCAGAAGGACACTTGCCCCCTTAGCGGGGCATAAGAATGAAAACAAACACGCAAAGCGGTTGCGAGTATGAAAAATACTTATAGCCACTGTCAATGCTCAGTATGTATACTCGCATGACAAATCATGCGAGCAGCAGGCAATGGGCTATCGACGAGGAGCGGAGAGCGGGGAGCGGGGAGCGGGGAGAGAAGATTGCCTAGGTCTATTTGCTGGCACTTATTTGAGGACCTTTCGTGCGCGTCTAATTATAAACTATCAATTGCTAGGCAGCTTGATGATGATATGCCAAAAACAAATCGAAATCCGAAATGAAACTGAAAATGAACACGAAAATGGAATCGGAGTGGGAGAGAGTGGCAAGGGAAATGCAAACCAATTAAATGTGAAAGACATTGGGGGTAATCGACTTGTCAGGTTGAAGAAATACTATGGGTATTTTGTACTTCCATTTGAGCTAATAAGATTCAACATGTTACAGGCGTGGGAAGGGGGGCGTATGTGTAATATTAGATAGCTAAGAACTAAAACTACTTACTTATAAATACGAGTAAAACTATTTAGTTTATATATTACTAGCACACACATTAATTCTTAGTTCTGCTCGCTAAACTAAACCAAAGTTAATTGAAAGCAAAAAAAGTTTACTTAGTTGTCGTTATATAGTTTGTTATATAGGAAAGAAAAGATGAATGCACAATAGTTATACACTTACACATACACATACACATACACTTAAAAAAATATGGACTGAGCGGTTGAGCTCAGCAGAAGTATTACAAGCATGAATAGTTGAGTATTTGAATAGAGAGTTTGAATGGCTTTGTTTAGTTGTTGTTGGTCGGGTTACGATTACTCAAGACATACGCAGAAATCAATATAGCTCACAATGCACATAATAAATGTTACAATACAGTCTGTAAGTGTCTATATATGTGTGTGTGTGTGCGTATGCATGTGTGTGTTTGTGTGTGTTTGTGTCTTGATCAAAACTGCTGTAAGCTCACAAGCAGCACAGACTGCAATACTTGTAGCTCTGAGAAATGCTCACCCGCTTTGCTTAAACGATGAATTTTGAATGATTTTCCGTATGACGTTGCTGGGTATGAAATTGATTTATTTCCACGTTGTCCCGGCCAGCCTTAGCTTCCGATTCAGCTTCAGCTTCAGCTACAGCTTCTTGATGTCCGATCCAGACGCGGCTCCAGTTCCCTTCTATGTTCTATGCTCCAATAATGTCGAATGCTCTTCTACACACACAGAGACACGCACAACGACGGCTACATTGCTTTGCAAGTGGTGTGTGTGCGTGTGTCACAGATCGGGGGGAAAGTGCGGGGGAGGCGTGTGAACTTCGTTGCCGCTGCTGCTATTTCTTGCTGTTGTGCTTCTTGCTGTTCTCGTTGCAGTTGCTGTTGTTGCTGTTGTCAGGCGACGACGCTATGTGCATTTCCGTTTCCGCTTTCGCCGTTTTTGCTACAACACTTTTTTGTTGGTTTTTCTTTTGTTTGTATGTTTTTGTTTTGTATTTTAATTTTTAGTTAGTTTTACTTGTTGTTGAGTAACTGCATTTTTTTAATAGCCGCTTGTTAGTTTAATGCATTTTTTATGTATGTACATGGCTGTGTGGGGAATGCGAAAAAAATTAGAATAACCGCAGCACACACATTAGTTAAACTGTTGAACTTTTTCCTCTTGAGTTAATTAAACCACATTTTTTTTTGCTTGTTGATGAGGAGCTTGTTGTGCCTCGAGTGCTTCGTGCCCAACGAGTGATTTATAAGAGGCAAATTCGCTTTACGCGTCCCGAGATGAAGTTGTTTGCCGGAGACAAAGTCAGAGTTCGAGCTGAAGCTGGAGTTGGAGGTGGGAGCAACTCGAACTCGAACTCACAGGCGCTCTTTCCGCTCGCTTCAGTGCTCAGACGAGAAGCCACTGACACACATTTTGAGGCTCGAAGCAGCGCCCACACAATGGCACTCAGAGACAGCGAAAGAGCACGAGAAACCCACTGACAGAGAGAGAGAGAGAGCGACGGACACGGAGATGGCGTGAAGTCAGCGTCAGCGCGAAGTTTAGCGGAGTGTGAGCCACGTACGACGTAATGGCAACGTAACGAAACAACGAGTATTACGTACGTTCTGACACGAGACACCAGCAAACGAACCGAGCGAACCGAATGCACGAACGAACGAACTGACGAAGCGACCACTAACGAAGCTAACGACATAAGAGTCCCCTCACCCCACGCTCTCCGCCTCCGCCACCGCCTATTCGCCTGTACAACATTATGTTACAGTCCGCCCTCGCCCTCTCCGCTGCTAACCCTAACTGCCCCTCACTGCTCCAGGCAGCACTCACTGCAGTGTGCGTGCGAATGTCTGTGTGTGTGTGCTGTTATACAGCTTATAGCTTTTCAAACTTAATGTATGCGTACGCTTCTCTGTACGCGTGTCAGTGAGTGTGTATGTGTATCTCACACGCTTTATATGTAGGTTGAAGCAATTTATAATAATTTTTTCATCAATCGATATGCAGTCAGAGTCGAGTGAGGCGATACATCAACTTCCCCCCAACCAGTTTCGGAGTCCATTTGTGTATCCTTGTGTGCGTTACCCTCGCAAGTTAAGCGCATTCTTTGGCGTTTCGATTCGATTCGTTTCGTTTCGTTAAGTTTGTTGGTTAGTCATGAGTTAATCATTATTCATTCATAATGCGATTCGTTTTCGCCACTCATAAGCTGTCAAAGGTTTTTCGCTTAAATTTCTGAGGCGCGAGCACATTTTGCAGGAAATCACTTTTCTGTATCCAGGGAGCAGTCGCGGCCTGAAGCACAATTGCTGCTACACACGCACACACTCACTCACACACACACATACACACACAGCGATATACCCGCATACCCGCACACCACAACATATATACACATTATTTTTCCTTTTCGGCCAAATACTTTTTGCACTGACAGACTTTTTAATGCAGTTTAGCTTTGCGCCTTGTTTCAAATTTTCCATTCTCATACTTTGCTGCACATTTTACACACAATTTCATTTAGCGTTTGCTTCCACATACACTGTTTCACTTATTTTTTCCTTCTTTCTTGCCAAGCAATTAAGTTGGCCTTTTTTTGCCTCAGTCTCTGCTGCTGTTTTACTAACTGAAGCAGCAGCAGCAGCAGCAGCAGTTAAAAGATACATTTACAGATACATATACTCAGTGTGCGTATGCGTATGCGTGCCAATACCCTGTGTGTGTATGTGTTAGTGTGTGTGTGCGTGTGTGTCAGTGTATAATCTAACCCAAAAAATTGTTGTGCGGCAGCTGTGGGGCCCGTTTTGCGGCAACGCCGTTGTCCAACTAACTACCCTCAGAGAACTGAGCGCCGCTCGTCCGTGGCAGTCGCTGTTATAGTCGCCGTATTCCATAGACACAAATCTCGTAGTCGTAGTCCGCGTGGTGAGTTTGTCCCATTTTGGTCTCCCCACTTTAGAAATAGTGCGAGAGCGCTCTGAGCTTCCTTCCTGATTGCAATCAATGAATTTACATCGCGCTCGCGCAGTTTTCCATTTCTCTCGCTCTCTCTCCCTCTCCTTACTCACTCTCTTGCTGGCTCTTTGTAATTGTATTTGCTGCTTGTGCGGCAAAATGAAAATTCCAATACCAAAATATGAAATGTGCTTCAAAATTCCTTTACTACTGCCGCCGTCGCACTTGACGTGCTGCTCGTTAACGTTACGTGATTGGGGCTTAGTAACGTTACGCGTCAAGCACATTAGGTCTGGCAACGCTGTGCCGTGCATTTAAATGCGCGCCCTAAAAGTATGCAACAGTTTTTAGTTTGCGCAAGCTAAAGCAAGTTCCGTATAAAATGATGAACTACAATAATTTAACGCTGTTAAACGAACTAATCGATTTAAGTTGTTATTTATCTAAGCAAAATCATTCATATTTATATATATTTATTATATTTTTACATTTTGCTGCAAATTGAGTGAAATAACATTTTTATTTTAACTTTTGTAAAATTATTTATTCGAGCTTCTCTGTATGTGTGTGCGTGTATATATAATACTAAGTTAAGTACGCTAAAAGCTAACTATGCAATACTAGCAACATTCGCATCGCTTTGCCTTGCCTGCACTCACCAACTTGGCAACTTGGGGAACAGCTATTTACAGGTGAACTCCTCGTAGTTCTCGTCGCACAGTTCGCACTCGACGGAGCAACACCAGTGGAACTGACAGCGGCACTGTTGCTTGCGACGTATGTGCTGGGTGTTGTGGCCACGCCCACAGCACAGCAGATCACAGCTCTGGGGGCCGTGGCCACTGCGGTTGCAGGGTCGGCCCGCTGTGCCCAGTGTGCCAGTTTGAATGCTGCGCTCACAATAGTTGGGCGATGCCTCCAGGTAAACGAGCTCCATGCGCTTGGGCCAAATGAGCGCCGCTTTCTGGGCGGCAGCGGCAGCGGCGGCATGCTTCTTTCTGCAACACAACATGTCAGGCATTCCCTTTTGAGTTGCGAACATCAAATGCTAATGCACCGACTCACCTGCTTAATACTAATCTCAGTCCACGTTTGCCTCTGACGGCTTGAACAGTTTTGGCTTTGTGATATTTCTGCATCAGCTTGTCGCCAATGACGCTGAAGGGAGGCAAGCTTGTCCAGCACGTTTTCATGACGCACGATCCGCTGACGCCATGGCACTTGCAATCGGTGCGCAGCAGCTTCTTCACAATCTGCAAAAGAACAAATGGCAATGGTTAAATCGAGCAATAAGTTATTACCATTAAGCATACGCACCGTGCGCCCCACACGATTATTGTGCCTATTCATTAGCGTACGCGAATCGTGCTCCAACTCGCGGGCATCCATGAACTTGCGCGTATATCGCATGCCGAAGTCCACATCCGCCGAGCAGCCGCCCCACTTCCACTCCGACGGTGCAGTCTTGTGCCGCACATCGCAGCCGCACGTGGAAATGTTGCCCCGCGCACAGGCGGCCGTCACCGAGTATGCGGCTCCAGCGCTGGCTATGGCATAGGTATAAGCCGCCTCCCTAGAAGCTGTCGCCGGGCAGAAGAGAAAAGTTATCATAATTGTAGTTGTGATGCCCACCAACGACGCCAATTGATGGTACTCACCTATGGGTATGACATGGGAAAAGACGTTGCGCTGCCACACCCCCGAGCAATTCCAGCGATGACCCCGAAACTGTTGCTGGCACTCGCGGGCTCCAACCTGCTGGCCCTCGTCCAAGGCGATCAGGGCGTCGGGCATGTCGCTGCACAGCTGTCGCTGGGCCGTCGTCAGGCCGGGAATGCGGCCGCAGAGCATAGCGGACGTAAAGCTGGATACTAATCTGACGAGAAAGCAACACAATAAATACTCGCGTTAGTGACACCCTGTATAATTGATACTGTGCAGTAAGTATATGTGTAGAATCGGATTGGTTGCTCAGTTTCGCATGCGACATTTTTATTCGATTTTCACCTCTCACTTGCATCGCAAATGCAACGACACGAACGACAGACCACCTGTGTTGTTGTTGTTGTGGTTGGGTTGAAACAGCGACTGCAACGCCATCGCATTAAGCCAACAATAAATAAAATATGGCAAGAAATATGCACAAACAAATGTGGATCGATCGATGGCTGAAAAGTCGTGCTCAATAAACGCCGCTGGCGATCAATTCATTTCCATTTCGTTTGCCGCCGCTGCAATGGCATTGCCATGGAAAAGCTAACAGCCGCAGCCGCAGTCGCAGCCGTAGCCACAGCAGCAGCAACAGCCAACCAGCCACGAGTTAGCCAAGCGGACAGCCAATGAATGCCCCATGAATGGCCAATGGAAAACTGAATGCGCCGTATGCCAAAGATAAATGCGTTCAGCTCGAGTCGCAAACTCGCAAAACTCGCGACTTGTGACTCTCGACTCTGGGCTGTTTATTGTTATTGTTGCTGGGGACTGTTGTAGCTTGAGCCAAGCGGGGCAGGTGGCAGCGGGAGCGGGGTACGAGCAACGGGGGCGTAGACAGTTTTACTGTCAGTTTTAGTCAAAATAATGCCGCCAGCTGTATTATTAGCCATAATTACATGCATCTCCGCCATCTAATCACGGAGAAGCTTACTCGCAATTGGAATGTCTGTCTAATCAAGGCTTTTAAATTTTACTTGGCCTGTGTTGGGCCCCTTAAATGCCAATCCAATCCACAGCTTAGATGCTGGCTTAAAGTGGATTAATGAAGCGGTTTCATAATGACTTGTAAATTGCCATGCGAAAGAGATAAAGGCAACCAAACATTGCTATCATAAAACAACATGCTTCAACTATCGTGTGCTGTTGCTTCGCACAAACTGTGATTAGAGTCGAAATCGTAGGAAGAGCATTGTGAATGAAACTGGAAGCCCGTGTAGAGCCACTTCCCACTCACACAGCTTAGATCGACTCGACTCAACTCAACTCGCTCGTAGAACATTCCATTGGATGCATAACGAGCCCAATTGTCTACCTGTCGATTGGCCAGCAAAACCAATCAAACAGCTGCGACCGCAAACAAGGAAAAAAAAGAATGCCAGCTCACTCACTTTAGAGTTTCACGCTTTGTCCGAGCGCTCACGCTCGAGCTGAAGCTGAAGCTCAACCAGCTGCGCCACATCCTGGGGCCAAACAATTGCCGGACCAGAGCAATTCCCAATTCCAACTGGTTGCATGCACTCCAACTGCAACGCTAAGTCCATGTCGAACTCGAATGCCAATCGCAATCGGTTTGGCAACTGCTTTCGCCCATGTCTCGTCGAGTCTCGCGAGTTTCGCTTACAACAACGCACTTTTAATTGGCCCAATTAAATCAATTTACAGAAATTACACTTCTTACAAGCAAAAGGCGCACTCGCAATGCCAAAACGAGCAACATGATCTTGCAACCATGTCCTCGGGCGTTGCGGCAAATTAACCCTTCAACTGGCCACCAGCAGCAAAACTTCTCGGCCAACAACTGGCAACGACCGTTGAGCATCGACAATCGGCAATCGAAAGAGGTTCGTTTTTTTCAGCTTGATCTTCGTTGATGCTCATGACTTGTTGTACATGCTGTTAACATGCAGCTCGAGCAGCAGCGAAATTGGTAGTAAACTAATAATTAGGCTCGTTTAACAGACACGACGACCAGACCAGGCCAGGCCAGGCCAGGATGCGAAGCAATGCGAGGCGGCCAACTGCAGCGATTGTGGTTGCTGAAGCGGTTTCAATGCTTCAGTGGTTTCGGTGGCTGCAACGCACCAACCTTCAACTTTAACTCGGACTAAACTCTGTTGATCGATCTGTCAGCACATCCGCATACACAGTGTTCGTCAGTCAGTCAGTCAGTCAGTCAATAGCTTTTCGTGCGTTCGCTCAGCGTGACCGTCATGCCCACCTCAATAGCGAGAGCAACAACAACCTCAACAGCGGCAATCAGGGGCAGCAATCTCTTTTCATCCGAGGCCTTTTGTTTAAGCTTTTAGCCGTTGCTTTAGTTTTTGTTCCACATACTTTTCGTGCTTTATTTAATTTGTCTCTGGCACTTGAAGCGGTTTGCTGTCTGATGCTAGTGCTGTGCTGTGTTGCCTGTTGCATGTCAACGCCGACAATTTCATCATCATCAACAGGCGGCAGCAACAACAACAACAACCCATCGTAAACTCGGGCCACGCCATGCCTTTGCTATCCCTACCACTTCATACGCAACGTCAACAGTCCAAGTCACGTGTACTTGATTTGTGCTTTGTTTGGCTGCTGCGCCTGCCTCCTGTCTCCTGTCTCCTGCCTGCAACTCGAACTCAAACTCCAGCTACAACTCAGTTTCAGCTCTTTTATCTGTGGCTCTATATCGAAAGCGCAAGAATGGGAACGAGTCTCGCCTTCATTTCGTGACCCTTTTTTGTGTGTTCTTTTTTGTTTTTGTTTTTGTTTTTGCGCCGATTCAGAGCTTAGATTCTTGTGCCGCCGGCCTCAACGTGCGATGCGTGAGAGAGCAAGGACCTGTCGTGAACTTGATACCACAGATTGCGAAAGCGGGATTGTCAAGTTGAGTCGACAGCGTCAGGTTGTGCCGATTTCTCGCAGTGCATGCTTTTATTCTATAATAAATCATTTAAATGAAGCTGCGAGTATGATGTCAATTCTTATAGCGAATAACTGGTTTTTACTACCCTAAAAAATACTAAGTTATAGCCAAAAACAAAAGAGGAAAAAACGAAACTCATTAAAAATACAGCTTAAAATACAAGGAAAATATGTGAATAAACATCGCTGAGAAAAACAATAAAAGAAATACTTGCAGCCACGCAATGTCGCCATGCCAGTTTGTGCAACCGAGTTTTCCCAAATCGTTTTCCAGTAGCTTACGAGATTATTTTTGGATTACATTGGATTGGCTCTTCCGGCTCAGCCACTCGATCGAATGATCGACGGCAAATCGCGGCGAATAATTATTATGATTGGTTTTTTTTCTTTAATTTTTTGCAATGACGATTATGATGATGGCTCACATTAACAAATTGAAACTCGTTTTGCTGACAATTTTATGGTGCGGTCAGTCGAAACAAATTGAGCTGAACATCGATTGGGCATTGGCTAATCATCGGAATGACGCGCAAATCAGCCACGCGGCAGTCAAAAGCTGCAAAAAGAGAAAAAGCGTTGCGGACTGGCGGCCAAGTCAATAATGCGTGGCCTGCGCGGACTAGGAATCATTAAAAATGGATTAGGCCAGTCGCATAATTTAGCCGCATTTACAGGCAGGCTCCAATTAGCAACACGCGGAGGCAACTCGGCAGCTCGCCAGCTTGCAACTGCAACTGAAACTGGAGCTTGTGTGGAAGGAGCTGAGTCTGCAGCCAGTGAGCACTTATACATCTCGACAGCAGCATAAACATAAATGCACAGCGAGTCAATAACAAGCCAAAAACAGCAGCGGCAACAACAACGAGAGCAACAGCAGCAGCAGCAGCGGCAACAACAACGAGGGCCACAGAGCAGCCAACACTCTCTTAATGTGCACATTGGAGGCTCATAAAAATATGACTTTAATATTTTCACGCGCAGGCGTTGCAGCCAGATAAAACTTGAGCCGAGCAAACGCAGCCAGACTGAAGTCTATGGTCCAGTCTGATCCCAAAAGGGCAGCAATCAATGCACTGCAAGAAATTCAGCAGTCGTTAGACGGCACGCTTTAAATGTACTGCTGCACAAAGTAGACTCTTGAACTCAGATGAGTACAAATGAATTACTTGCAAAATATATTGCTGATCTGCATATCAGTTGATTCTTTTATTTAAGCGACCGCCAGTTTTCTGCGAGTGCAAAGACAAAGAGTTTGGCGACCCACCGCTGCGTCAAATTACCCGTGGAACGCAGTCGGCATTCGACTGTCTCTTCTAGCTGCTGCTGTTGGCCAACACAGCAGATCCAGACGGCAAGTTATGTGTGCAGTGTGCAGATATATTGCTGATGCTGGTGGGATCTGTCCGTGTCCATGCGAATGTCCATGTGCATGGCGCTGGTAATTACATGGCTTGCTGACATGTTCATGGCGCTCTGCCTGCTGGCTGCACAATTTACGAGTGTGGACGCCAAAATAAAGCGCCAATTGGAGGCGGAAGCCACAAAGCCACATTAATTCAGGCCCAAAAAACAATGCAAACGTTTGAAAGCCAGCTAATCCCCGCCGGCCTGCGTATGTAAAGTGGGCGTGGAGTGCACGAAAGTTGAGGCGACCAACAAGGAGGCGGAGGTGGAGGTGGTGGTGGAGGCTACGCACTATACCGAAAAGCCATAAAGGCATGTTCAACATGCCATCAATAAAAACACAAATATTTGTTGCGAGCCAGCTAACTGAGAGCCTTGGCCATGGCCAATACGGCAATGGCAAAGAAAAATGTCGCTGCCACGCGCAGACAAACGGCCAGCAACAATTGTGCCCCATTGTGGCATATTGGCGCTGCTCAATCCTGGCCACAGCCAAAACGACGACGTAATTGACCAGAGAAAGACATACGACCATGGACGTGGAGGGTTTTGCAGCTGATGCCGGGCCGAGCTGCAACAGGTAAGAGCCAACACGGATCGTTCGTCATGGGCAATTGGCAAGCACAAAAAACTATATATACTACATAACATACATACATATTTAGTGGCCAGCTGCTAGCCCCAGTCTGACAAACAGATCAACTGCAGATAGTTTTGTTTGTGCTTGCGAGTCGATCACTCATCCAAAGTACAAAACGAGCAGCCGACCAAGTCGACCACCAGACCAAGCCTCTGTCTCTATCTCTGCCTCTGTCGACGGCTCCCGCGCAGGTTGCAGCCACATAGCATTGACTTTGGCTTTAACAGCGACTGCGACTGCGACTGCGACTGTGTGGTTGTGGTTGTGACTGTAACTGTGGCTGATGCCTGGGAACAGGAACCGCATTTAAGACCATTTTTGGCTTGTAACTGGCAACGACATGGAGCACTTGGCGAGCACTTGGATGCAGCCCGATCTTGATCGCAATTTGAGCGTTTGTCTGCACGTTCGGCGGCGCATGGGTTTCAATTGTTCAATGGATGTTACAACGAGTAGTTAGTTGGCCACAGTCCGTGTCGTTCGCCTGTTTCCTGTTATGTACAACAAGCCATTTGGTCGCTTTAAAATTGTAGTAACCCCAATTACAAGACATGCAGCAACCCGGACTGTGCTCTCTTCTGCGTTCTTGCTGTGCGCTGTTTCTGGGTTAAGACCCTTTTTGGCCAGCTGTGAGGGCCAACCTGTTAACGGGCAGGCTCACGGCAAGCGACACACGGCTCATGCATTGTGTTCAGCTCTTCGCCTGCAACACACACACACACACACCCAAAGAGAAAGAGGGAGCGAGAGCACGAGAGAAGACAGCCCACCAGGCCAGCCCACCACTTGAACTGGCTGCAATGGAGCTGCGTATCTTTGAGATACTTGCAACTGACTACACCAAGAGGCAATTAGATAGCAGCCAAACACACAGCAAGCTACGTTGATGAGTTTATGGCAAAAATTGATTTCCAGTTGTCGTTGTTGCTGTTGCTCTTGCTGTTGCTGTTGCTTTAGCTGTTGTTATTGCTGCTCCCGTTGCTCCTTTTGCCGGCCAAGTCGTGTATGTCATGGCTCTTGCTTTGATTGGCAAACTGTGTTCGCCTTGGAAAATGGCATTCGTTATGAGGCAGCTTCAACGTTCGTCTCTCGGTCTGTCTCTCTGTCACTCTCTGCGTACGTCTGTCTGTCAGTTTGTTTTAGTTGCTGCGGCTGCCATTTAATTGCCCATTTTAATGAGATTTTTCAGCGTTTTTCCCGCTGTCTGTTTGGAGTTTTTATTGCAACGCCTGTTTTTCCAAGCAGAATCGAACGACCATCGACGGTCGACGCTCCAAGATCGACTATCGAACGTCGACGATCGCCGCCGATTGCCGATTGGGCGTTTTGTGTTTGGGCGGTTGTGCAGATAACGATTTTACATACAATACATCTCCTTGTTGTAACCCAGATGAAAATTAGCGATTGCAGCGATTTTAACTGTTGTCTTGTGTTGCGCCTCAATTGACGGCGTACAACACTAAGAGAGGGAGCTGGAGACGAAGAGACTGGGACAGAGGAAATAGTTGTCAACTGGTGCCGATGCTGTAAATGATAAGCCCGAAAAGGAAAGCCAACTATGGCTATATACTACTCTAACATACTCTAACATTGAAGTGATTAATCTATGCACATTCTTTGGCTATTCGTGCTGTCATTTGTCACCACTATACCTTATTTCCATAATCCAGAGTATGTATATTAAGAGTTTGTTATGTATTTTCCACATCTTGGTTTGGCTACGTTGTGAAACAAACACACTCACAATCACATTCACAAATACAATCGGGTATTCTTCGTTGGAGTATCATCATATTCTCCTCACACTCGCAGTGTTCACTTCAAACTGTAGAACTTGCCATAGAAATTTTGTTAAGCTTTGCACAATTACCAGAGGCATATTATTTGATACACTATATTTCTATTTTTTAACGACTTTTTCTTTGATTATTTGCTTTTGACGAATCGCTGCTGCCAATGGACACCGAAACCAAAGACGCGCACGCGGAGGCGGACGCGGACGCGGACGCGAACGCAGTCGCAGCGTATGTTATTGTTAATGAACCGAAAGAGCAGACGAAGGCACAAATAGTAACGTTCAATAAATGTGAAGTTCGAATGAGTCCGAGTCAGTGTCAGTTGCACACTCGCGTTTATAGAGCTCGCCTGAGAAGTGTGACTGTTGCTGAAATACTGAAATACTCGTAAGTTTCGATTCGGTTCGGTTGGGCTCGATTTATGTATTTGTTCATATGCTAATTAACACCTTCTGGGAGCGTCGTTTGCCGTGTTTAAATTAAGTCATCGCCAGAGCGCCGAGATCGGATCATTGGCTCACTTAAATGCTCCAAGCAAAATGCGCGGCAACTGGCCAACTAGCAAACTGGCCTCAACGCAGCCCAGCTCCGCTCAGCTCGTTTATCACAAGTCGCGATTTCATTCATGCAAATAACTCAGCGCGTCTCCAGCGCCAGCTTCACTCTGAGGTGAGACTCAGTCGAAGCTCTCTTGGCAGCCAGCTTCCAGCATCATTCATCAGCACTGAGCCGCACACGCACTGACCACGACGACGACGACGACGACGACAACGCGATGAAGAAGGCACCGCATCGGCAGCCACACGACAATCCACACTTTGCCGGCGGTGTCTTCGTGGTGTCCGCTGTTCTTCTGTCCACGCACTCCCTCTCCCCGTTCCCGCTGCGGTTCGACTACACGACTTTTTAATTTATGATAAAGCGCCTCCGACTGTCACAACGAAATTGCGGCAATAACCATAAACGGCGCAGCAGGTGAAAACTACCAAAAAAGCTGAATACTTGAATGTGAATATGCTGAATGCTGTTTGAGTGTTTGAATGTTGTATGTTAATTCACAGCGCGAGATAAAGATGCGACGTCGTCAGCATCGTCGTTGTCCCCTGGGCAGGAATCGTTTGCCTCGTCGGCATCGTCGGCTTCGTTGTGATCGCTTGAAAGGCTTAGACGGCTACCCGGGTGCCGAGATTAACATAAATGCGGCTCATTAGTGACACAATTAAAGACCTGAGCCGACAATCCATAAGATTCACACTGAGCACCAAGCACCGCACCACACGACACAGCACGCAGTATTGGGGTTCGGTTTCGGGTTCGGATTCGGTTTGTGGTTCGCTTTCAGTTTCGGTTCGCGAGTCGCATTTCTGGTTTTCTTTTTTGTTTTTTGGGACCCGGGTCAACCGTTGGGCGCGAATGTCGTATAAGAACTGACAACGGCCAGTTGAACGAAATTCAAAACACTATTCAATCAGCTACCAGAGCGAACATGTTTGAGCTGAGTACGAGGAAGCTGAGCTCGCCGGGGGTGGCTTGAAAAGTTGTTGAGCTGCGTTGAAGGGATAGTGGCATGACGAACAGCAGTAAAAGTGGTTACAAAAAAAATATAAATGATATAAAAAGAAAATACAATAAAAGTGTTGTATTGGAATTAAAATTATAATTTTTTTAATTTTAAATAAAAAGTTTGCTTCTTTTTCCACCTACGCAAGAGAATTTTAATATGATTTAGATTTGTATCTACAACTACGTTAACAACAATAGTTAAACTCGATATAAATAAGGAAAACCCACTTGTCTGAATGTCGGTCGGTCTTAATGCTAGTCCCGCTCACAGTTATGCAAGAAATCTATTTAAATGTTCCACAAATCCGATGTTTCCAACACTAATTTATCTTTTATCACATTACTGTGTTAAAAGTTGTATTAATAGCGATTACACATTCTGACAGTTATAGGCAGCGCAACCCTCGCAACAGTTTGTTGGCTCGCCAGCAGTTTGGTTGGCTGCAACATGTTGCAAGTGATCGATGATCATTACCAACTGATTTACGGATCCTTGCGCGTCGCTGCAGCTTCGTTGGGTCCATGTCTGCAGTCTGAGTCGACAATCAGGTCATTAGGCCCCAATTATTGGGAATAATAATGATGGCTTGGGAAAAGCTTTCCTCAATTTAACAGCAATCAAATCAATTATTTCCCAATGCGGGTAAAAGTCGTGTTAACGGCTTCGCCAGTGGGTTAATGTCAAGAATTATTCGTTAGTTTGACTGGGTCCCCCGTAAATTTATCAACTGTCTGGCAGGTGATTTGTCAGCACACTTCACACACACACACACACACCCATCACAATCAAATGCACACACAGATATGTGAATCATGTTCATCAATGTGTTGTTACAAGTGTTTTTCGTGTCACATTTTGTTTTGGTTTTTTTCCCCGTGAATTTACAACTTGTTTAAATTTGCAATTGCATCAACATCAACTTTAGCATCAACTGCGATTTCTGCAGTTTGCAGCTTACTAACATATTTTACAAATTGGTTTTTGTTTTACTTTTTTTGTTGCTGTTTTCCAGCATTTGTTTAAAGTGATTTATAGTCGGTTATTTACTGCCCGCTGGCCTGGCCGGTTGTGAAATTTGTTTCAACTTGGCCAACTTGACGCTTCTGCCCCGCCATTTACAGTAGCCAGTCACAAAACAGCTTGACACTTGCCAACGCAGCGGGCGAACGGGGGCAAAGGGGGAGCACTTAATGGACATGGCAAGTGGAGGATCTCGCATCTCGGATCTCGGATGCTTCCTTTAGGCCAGCTCTAATGCATTTCTTGGATATTTACGTGTTTGGCTTAATTGATATGCCATTTATGCAAATTTTGTGCAGCAGCCAAAGTGTTGATTGCCATGTTCAAGACTGTTCAATTTAGCCTGGCCCAAACACTTTAGCGCTGCAACTGCTCAACACTAATCTTGATCTCAACTGAAATCTGTACAAAGCTGTTTGGAAAATTTATGACATTTTAAGCAACATTCGAATCGATGACAGGCGACGTTTGGCGGCTTATTAAATGCAATTACCTTAATATACTCATACACAATTGTGCTCGACAGCGTAGACAGCGTTGACAGGCTGACTATAATAACTCAGCCAAATCACAGTCGCAACAGGTGTTTGTCATGCAATTGAAAGCTCTATTGTGTTTTGGCTCAGTATTTGTTTCGCTTCGTTTTCGTTTTCGATTTCGGTTTTAGATTGAAAACGTGACTCATCTGAGAGGTGAGATTAAGTTTAATGCGGTACCTGGAAAGATGAGACAGCTAACAATAACTATTAACTGCCAACAGTCGATCGACTAACTGCTGCTTTACGGCCAATTTGTTAACTCGCAATCACTCAAGTGGCCAATTGTTGTCTGCACATTAACAGTTCATTATCGAGACACCTGGGACTATATAAGCTTCAATCAAATCTCCAATCTTAACCCCCAAGTGGCCTAGATACCACAATGTCTGCAGCATAACATATTTTATTGTATGCTATGGCTATTAATTTAAAGAAATAGAATTATTTTATGGCAGACAACGACAGGCCAAGACGACTTTATGGCAGTCAATCGATTGTTCATTAGCCGCAGAGAAACTCTCTTAGCAACTTTGTTGTTACTTGCTTAATATTAGCGATCGTTTGCATACTGCCAACTAGCGTAGCTGTGACATTCTAATTTCCTGAAACAATAATTGCATTGCGACGGTTTGTGCTTCGCTAAATGGTCGATGATAAATTCATGTTTACCTAATGTGCGAGTAAACAAACAAATATTAAAAATACTAAGCGAAGGGGTTCGCCTGAGAGATGCTTGCTATCCAACTCGAAACTTATTATTCCTGAACTACTCAAAATGCAGCTTTACGATTCACCGGCAAACTGGTTCACTTAAATCATCAGTGCATTAGAAATTGTCCAATTCAATTACGAGTAATATTTTGCTCGCCTCTTTTATTTCTACTTAAATAAAATAATTCAAGTAGCCACCAAATGTTTTGGAAAAACAGATTGAGATAAAAGGTAATATTTCGATCTAATTTGAGGGCGTTAATTTTTAATTGCAGCTAGCAAACGATCAATTGCAATTTCATTGGGGAACATATTTGCCTTTTTTATCTCAAATTTTGGATTCACTCAGATTTCATTCGAATATATTAATAACACTTAACCGCATGTAATTGTTCCTTGGAATCCTAAATTTGCCCTACATATATGAAGTCAAGTTCTAAAAGCACAAAATCAGCTTGTGGAACCACTTAATTAATGTAATAATAGGAGGGCAACGCAAAGTGATAAAACATGTCGAGACCCATAAAAATCAGAAGCGTGAAACAATAATAATATCCGAATTTCCAGCTAATAAAATATTGTGTGTAGAAGCAAAAGAACAAACAAAAAACAAATAAATAAATGGATGGAATAACATCTCTCTTTATGTGTGCACTGCGAGTACAACTGTGGTTTACTTTTGTATATTTGTTTGGGGTAGAATTGTTAGCTGGTGTCGGGAAGGGAAACGGGAACGAGAACGGGAACGGGAAAGGGCAACGCTTGGTTTCACATTTCCCTTTGACGCTTCCGTTGCGCAACAGGCCAAATATCAAGCAAGAGCCACTAGACCGATCGGCATATTGCTCTAGACACAATGCGATGCAATCCATCACATCACATCACATAACGTCACGTCGCAGCGTAGCGCATTTGATATGCTGTTTGCATTGGAAAATTGGGCTAAAACTCTGATTGCCTGCCTTGCCAACAACAGGTGTAAATTGAGCTGGAAAAGCAGATAGACGGACAGACAAACAGGAAGACTTTGGGCGTCAGTCCGGCAGCATCCAATTACACTTGCCAAAGGTTGAGTCTTCATTAACGCGTCATTGCCAATGCATTGGCATTTTGCATTGTGCTCATAATTACGAAACAACGGCAGGGATGCGTCCAACAGATCTAAGTCCGGCCTAGCCAGGTTCGAAGAGAACCACGCTGATGTGCTAATTGAGCCCTAAGTGGAAACGGAAAATTGTTGCAGCTGCCGCAGGGGCGCAGGTAGAGCAGCCTTCTTATCACCACATGTTGCGTGCTCGTCGCATACTTTCACCTTATGCAGGGGTAACAAATAGCGAAGGCCAAGAAAGAGAAAGAGGGCTGAGTGAAAGGCTTAATCGATAATGGCTGGCGCCAGTTTGGACATAATGATTATTACTAATTGGTTTGCTGCGCTCTCGACGGCATCCTCTTTTGGGTCAGCTATTAATTGTAGGTGTGACAGGACGTAAGATATTGGTGTAAGCCAAGAGCGGAACTGATTGATCTAGGTTGTTTTCCAGTATTTCGAACTGAATTGAGGCTGGAGGCAAGAGATTCAGTTCAACTAAAGTGTTGAATTAAACTTTATTGAATGTAATTACAATTTTACATAAACTGGAAAGTCGTTTTACAATATAGCGTTCGTATAATACGTAATACGTTTATTTACCAACGTTTAATCATCCATCTTGTTGTTGCTGTTTATTCATATTTTTGTTGCTTTTTTGTATATTTAAATGTAGATATATATATAAGACCATACATATATATATGTAGTTATATGTATGCATGTATATCCTTATACTTGATTTCGAATATTTCCGTTTATATATGTGTAAGGTAGGGTATTTTGTATGTATATATAATATATTTAAAAAGGTTACGCTATGTGTGACATAAAAGTTGAGTTAACAGTTTCATCTCCTAAGTCTGGTGCGAAATTCATATGGAATTAATCAACATAATTAATATTTGGTGTTTTTCATTTGACATTGTAAGAGTTCTGGAGCGGAGAAGTTAAACAACATTGTTTTCATTAGTTTAGGAATAGCACTTTGAAAGGGTCTCCAATCGTCCAACAGATATGTGGCTACCAAATAGTATTTACTTTACTTTAGCTATCATAAATTGTAAGTATAAAATTTATCGAATATCAACAATTGGTGTTGTGTTTATAGTGTTTATAGTCATGCCTTAAAAACAGTTGAAAAAGAAGTACTAAGAAACTAGCAAGGGCTTTCATAATTCATCGTTAAAGTTCAAATATTTATGGATGATCTCGTACTTACAAACGTTTCTAAATTACGATAGTTATAATTTCATAATAGTATATAGTTGTTGTTTTTTTTTTTCATTTTCTTCTTTTTAATTATAATTGTTTATTAGATTTTAGTTTTAAGTTTTAGTGCCAATTGGCTTAAGGTACTTTAAGTTTTTCTTTGCCTTTTGGCCATTTTTCATCTATTTTTAGACTATAAAGTTTAAGCACACTCAGGTATGGTGACTGTCTGTGTCACGTCCTCTTTCTTGTGTGCCCTCAAAAGACTGTGTAGTGCAGAGTTAGTGTAAGAGTGTGTTTGTGTGTGAGTGTAGTAATATTAAGTATATATAGATATATATATGTTGTGTGTGCAAATATTGCAGATCTTTTGTGTTATTTTTTATACTCTGACTAACGAGTAACAAAAGAGCGACACATGCTTTGCCCTACAATTGATTGCACTTCTTATAAGTCATTAAGTAGAGAAATCGTTTTAGTCTTCATTTCAGATTAGTTTCGTTTTATACAATAAGTACATAATAATTAGTCGATTACAATATACAAAAAGAAGAGGGAAAGGTTAAAATGCAATTGAAATTTAGAGAGTAGTGCAAATGAATTTAGACATAGTTAATAGTTAAGTAGTTAACAATCGAATAGATCTAAAAATTTGGCTTACGTTCGAGCCTTCAACAACTGTGCCAGAGCCCATCATTGCAATGAGTTATTTGCACAAGCGTAATACGTAGTTCAAAATGAATGCGACTGATTTCAACGTTCCCGAAATCGAAATACTTTTTAAATTGGAGAGTAAATTTTAGTTTCTTTTATTTATATTTTTCTTGCTTTTAATTTTCTTAGCGACAAAGGACTATTCGTTTTGTCTGATGTCTGAGGCGTGCTGGAGGTATGTCTATATAAATTGTATGTACTTTTATGTCATGATTCCGAGATTGAAGTCCAGAACCAGTTAGAATATTTGCCAGTAATTGTTAGTTATGACTACATAAAATGTGGCTCTCACTATTTGTTGTATATAAGTATGTATATATTTGTATTGTTTCTTTTTTTTGTGTTTATGTTTTTTTCTTTATGTTTTTAGTTGTTACGTTGTTATGTTATGAAAGCTAACAATGTGGACGGACAAAAATAATTTACAAAAATTCTTGTATTGTTACATTTAGTTGAAAAATGTTCAGTTTTCTGCTGGCGCTGTATTTGAACTAGTATTATTACATTCAGCGGACCAGTTAAAGTTTGAACAATTGTTAAATACATTTATTTAGTTCGTTATATCGATTTACGCTTTCTGCTATTTTCATGCAATAATTCGGCGAGCATTGGGATTTCTTTTTCATCATTTTCATTTCATTTTCTTCCATTTATCTATATTTATTGCTAGACTACAAAGTCACATTAAGTTCCAAGACTTGGAGTTAAGTACTTGTGTTAAACAAATTTGCGTAGAATTTTAGTACTTAGATGGTTCATATTGTATGTATATATATAAAAAAGAAAGTTAACTAGGATTGTTTTTAACATGATATACATATGTTTCTTTCGCTGGCTCCGATTTTAGAAATCAACAACAACATTTGGACAATAGAGCTGAGCTTTAGGTTTCGCGCAGTTAAATAGTCAATAGTTAATAGTACTACTACCATATACTATATATACTATACTATACTATCTATAGTGTATTATAAAATCGAAAAAATTAATGCTTTAGATACCATTATAGATACAGGCTGACGGGCTGTTTTAGAAACAAGCTTAGTTCGCAGAGCTGAGTTGATAATACCATTAAACAGACTAGCATAGAGTTATAGTATTTAGATAGAAGTTCAATTATAGCTAATTATATACAAATGTAACTATATATATGTATGGTAGGGCGTATAATATTGGTATAATATGTATATATAGTTTCACAATATTTATCGTATATTTCACTACACTTGGAGTTAAAAAGTTGTTTTCGAAGGCTTCGTTAATAAGTTCTTTTGAGTTGACAAATGGAAAAGTAGTTAGTTCATTAACTGCTTGGAGCGCTTTCTTCATCGCGAAGATATAGTATATAAAATCTAAAAACCTAACCATACGCTATGATTACAAAGTGTTTGCCGCAATTGCAATTATACAATAAATCAAGTAATTTCAAGTTCAGTTTTTCGGATTTCGTTTTCAAAAGAATCGAAACAGTTTCGTAAGTATTATGTATAGTAGTAGTACATGCATATATAAAAATTCGTTATGCAAATGAATAAAAGTGCAGATCTTGCTACTATATCTGTATAATAATAATAATAATCATAATAATAATATATGTTGTATATATCGAAGTAAGTATATACTGTACTATATGTAAATTACGGAGTAAGAAACAAAGTTCCACTACAAGAGGTGCTGGTGTGTCTTAATAAACAATTGTTATGAAAGTAGAAAGTTTCACTCAGTTGTTAAAGCTATTAATAAATTCTTATTGAACATAGTTGTATCTCGTTCTTATGGTTAAAGTTAAAGTTCACTCAGTTGCAAATTGCGCTCATTGATTGGGATGCATCTGATCCAGCAGACTGTTGCTGTGGCTGCAAGTAAAATACACTTAATTAGCATACAAATTACTGTGATTACTCTCAGCTATTTACCCATTCTCACTATGGCAAACTGACATTTCCAGCTGCCCTTGATACTGCAAGTTTTGAAGGTATTCCGCCCTGCGTTGGTGCACCAGCTTCTCTTTTTCGGCTCGCTCTCTCTGTAGTCTGTAGCAAAAACAGTTTGTAGTAATTAGTTAGGGTATTTGATAAACTACTTTACTAAAATGTAAACCAATAAAACTAAAGTAATTAAATGCTTGCTTCGAATTAACCGAATTCTTACCAAGGTCGTCAAGTTGCTATCCCAAATGCTAGCATAGAAAATCAATTCAAATTTATAGTTTCCTCTCATAACTAAACTCTTTGCTTCAAACTAGCTAACTTAGACTTGGGCTTCAGCTACTTACTTGATGCGTGATTGTCTCATGAACTGCTGTATTTTGCGGGCAGCCTGGTTTTGCGTAGACTGCGAGTAAGTGCGCCTGAATCAAATAAGTTAATTAATAGAGTTTCACATTTTTTGCAAGTTGTAGCACTCACTTCAGGGGACCAGAGGGACTCGTCTCCTTGGGCGTGCTGGGCTGTGAGCTCAGCTCGATCTGCTGCTGTTGATCCTGCTTGTAGTGATCGTAGAAGCTGGACAGACACTGCGAGTTGCTGCTGACGCTGCCATGCTCGCTGCTGGTGCCGATGCCACTAGGCGTATGCTGGGATTTCTTGAAGCGCTTGTTGCGACGATACGAGCGATAGCCATGCTGGATAACCAGTGCAGCATTGGTCATCTGCCTGTAGTAAGCATACTGCTTGTACCGACGATAATAGTTCTGTATAACAATGGCAGCTGTGCGCTCCTTGTTTTGCTCCTCCATCTTCTGGCGACCCTTATACGATCGATATGCTTTCTGTATGCACTTGGCTGCCTCGTAGAGCTCTCGCTGCTCGGTGTCGGTGAGCGTTAACTTGGAGAAGTCCGCTTCGAATGGATACTGCGAAATGCTGGAGGCATGCAGGAACTCGGTTAGCTGCTTGGTCGATGGCGGCGGACTTGGCGAGCTGACGGATGGATCCGTGCCCAGTATGGAATAACTGGCCGGCGATTGCAGCGGTCCCGAGCTGGCCGGACTGAGGCTGGAGCAGGGCGTGCTGACGTCGTGGTAGCGATAGTTGTGATCATGAAAGTCAAAGCTAAAGTCACTGTCGAAATGCGTATTCGGCAGTGAGTCGAGCAGCGGATCCATGAAGCTGTCAGTCAGCACCGACGATTCCGAGGTGAGTGGTTCAGTCAAAGGACTGCCCAAGACCATCATCTCATCCGCCTCGTTCTGCACAAAGTGGAAAATTAGTCTCATGTTGTTGTGGCTGCCCTTCACAAGAACTCACCTTAATGCGCTCTGGCATCGCTGCAATGATGTGTTCCGCCAGCGTCAGCACCTTGGCATCCGAATCCCCTGTAAAAGGTGGAAATTGCAAGTGAAAAACGCCAATCGACAAATCGTGTTAACAATTACAGCAACGAGTCTACAGAATGCTGGTCTGTGGTTAGTATTGTTAATTGGTAAAAACAGTTAATATACATCGAGACAAGCACGTTGGGTTAATCACTTGACAAGGGCAGCTCAGCAAGTTCCTCAATATGGCAATTTATTTATAAGTTATTCCAGTATTTGAGCCGATTGCAAGCACACTTTTCAAGCTGCCCTCGTCGAGTATAAACATTTGGTGTTGCGCCTGTTTAGAATACCCGAAACACAGACACTTATTAGCTAGTATTTACAATAAAGTGGAGTACTTTTTGGGAGATATTTACAGCGTTATGCGGCATGTTAGTTAGTTAATTATGTGTTTAGCTGAATTAATTGTTTATGCTAATCGAGTTAGGCTGTGTGGACATCGATAAAATCACGTTAGTTCTAATCACAAGTATGAGGCGAGCATGTGAATATGAATATATATTTGCATATTCATACACTCCTCCCCACACACACACACACACACATACACACACAGAGCAATAGAAATCAACATGAAAAGAGCAACATTTACATAGAGATTAGCTTAGATTAGACGTCGGCGTGTATGCTTTGTATGTACAGGTCTGGTATAGGTGACTGAGTACACTTGGGTGTGTGCCTGTGTCTGTCTGTGTGTGTGTGTGTGTGTGTGTGTGAGTGTGTACGTGTACAGTCAATACAATTATGCAACAACAACAACGATAACAGCGAGCAACGAACAACAACATTGACAGACAGCCAGAACGTATACGTTATGTTAGCTATACACAATATGCATTAGATTTGTTATGCGCACTCGAGTTACAATATTTACGATTTACGATATACGATATACGAGTTACGAGTTACGATATGGTACAAGAGAGCCACAGGAGGACTAGGTTGGCCTGCTGTGCTTTCGGTTTAGTGTGTCACTGACCTACAACGGCATCGTTGAGCTCATTGTTAATGGTTACATCGGTGACGCTCGTCGAATTGTCATCGCAATCGATGACATCTTTGTCGTGTATGGGACTCGACTCGCCCGTGGATACCTCGCCTGGTTGTGGTGAATTTAGCGAGAGGTGTTTAAGCACTTATCGGCAACAAATGACAATACGTTTGGCTCACTGCCCCAGATACTTACACAAGGCGAAGTCCATTTTGCGCAGCGGCGACAAAAGTCCCGAGCAGTTCGTGCCCCCCGACAGCGAGTCCAGCGGTGAGTCCACGCCCAAGGCGTAATTATCGTGCCCATCAAAGTTGCTGAAAATAAGCAAGGATAAGCACAGTCGAAGAGACATGATATAGACTCATTGCTTACCCGTGAAGTCTGGCTAGCGGTTTGCCGGATTTGCTGCGCATGTCCATGTTGATGCCGCTGTCTATCGAGGAGCGCTTCGAGTAGCGGCTGCTGTTGTTTGGCGGACTTTGATTGCTGCGTGGAGTCAACAATTAGAGCGCATACTAAAACAGACTCTTTCTCTGCTCACCTGTGCATGGCAATGGGTCGCAGGAAGACGCCATCGTGCCGGCGCTGCATCTCCAGCTCGTAGGCATTGTAGCCCGGCTCCTCGCTGGCCGACTCAATGGGCAAGTTCATGGAGAGGTTGGTCAGACCGCCGCGCGGGTGTGGTTTGCGACAACGCTCCTTCTCCAGGCGACACAGCTGCGACAACAGCTGCTTGTGGCCCTTGAGACTGGCCAGATCGAGTGGTGTCTGCTGCGCCTGCGTCTTGATTTTCAAAGCATTGTGATTCCATTTGTACAACAGTAGCGTGCACTCCAAGTGACCGCGCACACAGGCCCAGGCGAGCGGCGTGAAGCCGTGCACATCCTGGCTGAGTGCGTCCAGCTCTGTTTCGAGGATGATATGTGGATTCTCGGCACGCCAATTGAGCATGGCAGCCACCAGCTTGGCGTAGCCGAGAGCGGCAGCCAAATGTAGCAACGTCATGCCGCGCAGACCGACGCTCCAGCTGGCCACAGGACTCGGCGTGTTCCAGGCGTGCTTCATCAGACGATGGCAATAGGCCACCAGTTTGTCCTCAAAATTGGGCTCCAGATAGAGTGCAGTTTGGTCCGTCTGCAGTGAGAAATCAAAGTGTTATCTAGTGCATTATGAAAGTGCATTTTTAGTACTTACGGCCAGCTCATTCTCGACTTTCAGCTGCAGCTTCTCGTCGATGGTGGAGAGGCGATTGAGCAGCGTGAACTTGTACAGACAATCGTTGGAGCTGCTGGCATCGAAGGGCGCATCGGCCAGCAGCGACAGCTTATACTCGAACATGGCCGAGTTGGAGACTAGAAAACCACCGCAGGCCACTTGCAGCGTGACCAGACCCGCCTCATGGGCTGGACAATAGCAGCGCAAGACGCCCTCCTGCACCAGCACCGTGGGCACGGGCTGGGCGTCGAAGAGCACCGTGTAGCAGCCGCCATCGCTGGTCCAGGGACCCGCCACCAGCACCTTGACGCCGCCCTCAGTGTACGACCACTCGGGACTGAAGTCGCAGATGTTGAGCAGCTTGCGTTGTGACTGCGACTGCGGCTGCGACTGTGTCGAGTCGAGGTAGGCGGATGGCGTGGCATGCAAGTTGTGCTCCTGCTCGAGTGCAGTGTTGTTCAGCGCCTGCTTGTCGTCCAGATCGAGTTCGGGAAACTCCACGAGCATGTCGAAGGCATCCAAGTTGGCGAAGACATCATCGGTGTCTTCGTCCTCGCCCTGTGGCGACTCCGCGCTGATTGTCTGCTGTTGATGCTGCTTGGCGGCTGCATCAATTAATTCGCTGTTCAGCTCGTTACTAGCTGCTGTTGTTGTTGCTGTGGCTGTTGCAGTTGCTGTTGCAGTTGTCGCCGGGACATTGTTGTACGGCATGTTGGCAATGAGAGTGCGCTGAATGTCCTCGTGCGACAGATCCAGCGTTTCATTGAAGAAGTTCATCGTTTCCGCGTGTGCTTCCTCCTCATTCTGATTATTCTGATTGCTGTTGTTCGCGTTGTTGTTGTTGCTGTTGTTGCCGCCATAGCTGCTGTCATCGCTGGCGCTAATTTGGCTACTATTATCACTGGAAGCACTGTAGTTTGCACAACCATTATGGATGGGGGCCGCCGTGGCCTGATTGTTGACGCCGTTGCTGTTGTTGTTGCTGCTGTAGCTACTTGCCGCCGGCTGATGCTGCTGCTGCTGATGCTGCTGATGCTGCTGGTGTTGCTCGCCCAACTCCAGCTGTCAAGTAGATCAGAATTTAATCAACATAAATACAATAAATGCAGTCGACTTGTGGTCGAACCACAACGCACTCATCACTCACCTCTGCCAACGCATTGTCGCCCATTAAATTATCACAATTTGCTGCTGCTGTTGCTGCTCCTACTCCTGTAGCTGTTGATGTTGTTGTTGCTGTTGATGGTGCTGTTGTCGTTGCAATTTGTTGCTGCTGATTGCCATCGATAATCGACTGTAAGGAACTCGAGGTGGATGTTGCTGCCGACGTGGAAGGGGTGTTGCCAGCGGAAGACGTTGTTTCTCTCAGCAGATTGCCATTGCTATTGCTGCTGTTGCTATTGCTGTTGTTGTTGTTGTTGTTATTGTTGCTGCTGCTGCTGCCCACGCTGCTGTGATGCTCTGGCGACATGCACATTGCCTCAACTGGGGGTTGACTGTTGTTGCTGAGGGTTGCAGCCACTGCCGCCGCCGCTGCTGCTGCTGCTGATGTTGTTGTTGTTGTCTGTTGCAATTTATAATAAAGCTGGTTGTTGTTGCCGCTGCTGCTGCTACTGCTGGCTGCATTCGCTTGCTGCTGCTGATTGTATATAAAGTTATTGCTGCTATTGTTGTTGTGTCCATTATTATTTACGACATTTAATTCGTTGTTTGTTTGAGATGCCGCCGTTGCTGCTGTTGCTGTTGTTGCTACTGTTAATTGCTTACTGCTGCTGCTGCAATTGTTATTGCTATTGCTGATTTTGTTGTTGCTACTTGCATTTGTGGTCAGGTGCTGGCTTTGGTTTTCAATTAGTTCCGTATCCATGACATTTGAGGTTGTTGCCGCCGCCGCCGCTGCTGCTGCTGTTGTTGTCGTTGTTGTTGTTATGGCTGCTGCTGCTGCGGCCGCTTCTCTTGTCGTTGCTGTGATTGTTGTATTGGCAATTTGCAGGCGATGATTTAAATGTGCCGAATTACTGTTGCTGCTGTTGTTGCTATTGCTATTATGATTATGACTTTGATTGCTCTGATTGTGACTGGCCACAAAGCGTTGCAAGTTCAAGTGCTGCTGCTGCTGCTGCTGTTGATACTGCTGATGTTGTTGTTGCTGCTGCTGCTGCTGTTGCTGTTGCTGTTGCTGTATTATCAGATTACTTCTTGCGGCTAACATTTGATTGGCACCACGATATTGCTGCTGATAGTTGCTGCCATCTCCCGGTTGCTGCTGCTGCTGCTGTTGCGGAATGATTTGGAATTTGATCGCCGACTCCTGCGGCAACTGCTGCGTGGCATTGTGGAACTGCGCGTGCGAGTTCTCCATGTGCAACGCCGCCTCACGCTGCCGATGCCGCTCCGACCAGCGGGAATAGAGCTGCAAGTGCAAAAAGCAATCAAGTTGCAACACATAGACAAAAGAAGGCAAGTAAAAGCAATACACTCAAAGATTGACGACTACAAATATTACTTCTTAAGAACTTTGCAAATGTTAGTCAATTGATGCAAGAGGCATAGTATTATTTCTTAAATTGTATAGCTCTATCTCCTTGCAACAGCAAGAAGCTACTTCTAGCTCTTAAGCCTCTCTAGCATTCACACTCACCTTGCTGGCCACGACGACGTTGGGCGTGCCATTGGCGGCATTGTAGGCATCGCTGGATCGCTTCTCCGACACCGACTTCACGATGCCCGTGCGACGCATGACGGGATGCGTGCAGGTCTTGCCGTCGGCGCAGGCTGCATCGCCACAACCGCAGTCCAGCTGCTTGACTAGAGCCGCCTGCCGCGACAGACGCTGCTTCTCCATCAGCTGGCAGACAATAGACTCCACTGTTTCAGCCGTCTGCATAAAGTACACACTTTAGTTGGTGCTAAAATAGTAATGTTGCAAATACCTACCGATATTTCAATATCGTTGCCCGAGTCCGAGTCCTCATCCGAGTTCACTGTGGACACTGAGCAAGCGTTAAGTTAGAGGCAAAATACTATGTTAGTTGCTGGTGGAAGTTGTACTTACACATGGGCTTCAGCTGGCTGACCAGCTCCTCCTTGGTCCACTCTTTTTTGTCCCCCCAGAGCGTTATGCTTGGCGCAATCACGGCCATTTTATTATCGTCCGGATACGGCACATTTAGGTAGTGCACCAAAACAATGTCCGGATTCTAGATGTGGAACAATATTGTTAGTTGCAAATCGCAATGAAGCCCCCCACTCAGCCTACCTGTAAAAGCCAGTAACATCTGCGATGAAATGTGGGCAATATGGCCGAGTGTACATAACAACCATAGATGCACTGTGGAGACGAAAGAAACACAAACAAGCTCATAAAAAACATATAGATAGAGTTCGTAGCTATCGATGGGAACGCGCTTTCATATAATTGGAAGACGTAAAAAAAGCAAACAACAAATGCTTAAATTAAATTACTAGACACCCACGCCAGGGGGCGCCAGCCACCAGAGGAAGCAAAGACAAAAACGGGAAATAAGAAATCTTGACTCCTCGCCGGGCAAGTGCCAAAAATCAAACCCTTTTTCTTATGCTGCCACTGTAGTTTGAGTTATGCAACATCTTCGCATGTTGTTCCACGATTTTTTCTTGCTTTATTTTTTTCTTGCTGCGCATTTCTTTTGCCAGTTTCGCTGATAAATTTGTTGGCCGCCGTCTTTGGGCGATATGCCGCTGGCTTTTTCCTCTCGCGTTTTGTTTCTTTCTTGCTTTTTTTCTCTTGCACTGGCATTTCAACGTTGAAGTGTTTCAACGTTTATAAATATTAGTTATCGTGCGAGGAGACAGACGGACCGTCAGGAAGCCCCATGCTGTGTATGCCAAGTGCATAAATCTCGACCAGCTACTTGTCTTTGGTGCGAAGTGGAAAAAAAGAGATACGATTACTCGAAAAAGAAATGCAAGCAGCGTATTAAAATAAAAATTAAAAATATGTGCGCGCGAGCCGCAGTTGTGAGAAGCACACTACGAAACACCCTGTGATAAGGTCTACGTAATACGTCACCAAAGCGGCAAGCAGTAGCCCTTAAAACGCAACGCAAGCAGTCGATCGGAAACAACGGCTTGCACTGCTTGCTGGAGAGAATTATTTGCTCATAGCATTTGTGTTTGTTTACGTGGCTGTCGAAATTGGATAATATAAATATCAACATTTAATATTACAAACAAAGCATACACTGACTGTTGCAAAGTCTGTTTTAAATTCGAACTACCCCCTTTTGTTTCTTCATAGTTAGAGGTATAGCAATTGCCCCACGACTAAAACAGAAAAAATTGGCGTGAAATTGCCAACTGTTTTTATGCTTCTATAATGGCAACAACTGAATGGAGAAAGGGGATATGGCTGACGGACAGACAGACTTCAGACATTATAAATACGCTTAACCCTTGGCAGAGCTTATTTCATTAGCAGACAAACAAACACCCGGAGGCCGCAGACGAGCGCCAAGTGCAACGACGACAAGAAAAAATCGAAAAATAAAAGTTAGTTTCTGTATATATCCGGCGGAAAATCATAACTCACAATGGAAAGTAAAGCAGCGAATGGGGCAAACAAAAACTGTATGAGTGAATTCTAAACAACCCTCGAGAGGAAAGCAAAAAGCAGCTGAACTTAAGCTTTGACTTCCGCATTTGTCCAGTTTCCTTTTGGGCTAATGCACGCTGACGCCTTCTGGCCAGCTCAAGCAGCCGGCTAATTGACTAATTGCTCAGCAGGAGGCCCAGCAACTCACCTCAGTGCCTTGTACTTTCAGTTTCATGTGATCCTCGCGCGTCGTCTTGCCATCCTTGCGTTTCTTCCAGCAGTAGCCATCGCGTCTGTAGCGCACCTTCTTTCTTGAGTAGAGCAGCAGGGAGCCGCTCTTCGGTCTAATCGGGAGATGCAGAAGAGAAGATCATGTTTATTGCGTTCTACGTAAATGGGGGCAACAACGTGCCAGACCTCCTCAGTGACTCACCTTGTTTTGACTTCTTTTGATTGCCATTCGCTGTGCTTATCAAAGCTGATAAGAATCGCTGCGATTTCCTGAAATATTTCACAAAACAAATATTTATATTCGCGTATTTTGATTTACTTTAATTGCGGATACATGCAATATTTGTATAAGAGTGTCTCGAAAGTTAAGGAAAACTGTATTAAGAGTAAATGCTGTTGTCTTTGAAATACTACGGATCCACGCTTAAAAGCCAAATGTTTATTTAAGTTATATATGCTTATTCCTCACCTATTTACTGCCAAAACATTTCATCTTGTAGAGTATACAATATTCACATTTTGTTATTAAAATAGATTTATTTTTGTGGGTCTCTGCGTTTCAACTGTTTAATCTGCGAGCGTCCTTCACTTCTAATCAGCAAGTCACGTGTGTTTACCGATTTTAAAGCGACAACAGCAATTTCAATGGAACCAGCGGCAGGCCAAGCGTTAACCAACTTAACTAACGTGCTAACAATTTCCGACTTGGGAACATTTGCTGGCCAAGGCACTCGCGGCATTTCCTGCACGCTGTCCGGTCAAATTTTATCTTTTGCTTTCCTCTAGTTGCGCTTCGCTTTTTATTATTTTTTTTGAAAGGTTTGCGCATAAAACAAAGGACAAAGTATTTTAGAAATTTTCATTTGACCGCAGCAGCGGCAGGAAGCCAAAGCCGAAGTCGAAGCCGGACAACAGCGAGCTGTTGTGTGACCACAATTTACAGGTGTCGCCAGCCAGTTGACACCTGACCTCAGGGGTCGAGGGAGCATTTTGTGTGCATAGTTGAAATGCGTGTGCATGATAAACACACTCTGACTAGAGAGCGAGACAGCGAGTGTGACCAAGCAGCGGAGTTTGAGGAGACATTCAAATGCAAATCACACAACAGGCAGTCTTGCAACTCAAGAGATGGGAGCTGGGAGTCGGGAGCTGGAAGCTGGAAGACGCGGAGCTTCACTGCTGGATGCCCATTTGGCATTTTCATTGCATGTTTTGCCGATAAAGTTATCAATTTGTTTTGCCAGCCTTGACGTTGCATGAATAATGTAAGTGGCCACACACACACACACGTTTATATACTCAGGCAGCAGCCCATTCATCTGTGCCGTCAACAACTGAAGAGCGACTGGCGCACAGCTGGCGACGCCCCTAGCCACGATTCGATAGATTCTACTCAACTCAACTCGCCTCGCCTCGACTCGAGTCAACTCAACTCGGCTCAGGGCGACTCCCGTCGACGCGACCCGACCCATTGGCGATGTGCAGCAACAATTTCATATGTCAGAAAATCGCAACATTTGCGAGTGTCATAAAAATTGTATGCACACACGAGTCTTGGGCAGATGGACTTGGGTAGCTTAGACCAACAACTGGAACTGAGTTCTACACAACGAGAAAAACGCTGATTTCAAATCAATTTTTATCACTTACAGATTTGGGATAAAAAGTAGACAAACTAAGCCTCAAATTGTTAACTCTTTTGCAGTGATTCCTAAGTTGTAGTTGCTGAATTAGTTCAAATAAATTCAATACGCAAACTATAAAATAAAAACAATTATTTAAAAACATTTTGAACATAGACTAGCAATAACCAAAAGCAACTTCATTTCTTGCAATTTAGAATCTTGTTTCTCTAACATTATTGTTGGCCTTAATAGTTTGGTAGATTGGTTCGCCCTAGAAACGCATTCATATTTTCTCGCTGTGCAGGCTGAAGATGGGTTTGAAATCACAGGCGCGTGTTTGTCAAGTGGCAAACGTTTGCATTTTGGCCAAATTGCCTTTGACTTTCGTTTGGCATTGCTTCTGCTTATTTATGCATGCCCCAGAAGCATTGCTGGGCCCAGCAATGCCTTGCTTTATTTTATGATGAATTCTAGGCACATACCACGAGAAGCTGCGCGAACGACGCATTAAAAATTTATGCGCACCTCAGCGCATTTCGCATTTCTCAGCTCTCAATCATTTTGGACACACATGCGTAGGACAGCCCCCGGAAATAGCTCTAGCACTGAATACTTACTACACATCATACATCACATACTCGTATGCCATTCTGGGCACAACTAACTGAGAGTTATGTGCGCTTGCCACAAAACAATTAGAGTGCAGTGGGCGCGTCACAAACGCGGAATTTCAACTTGAACACAGCCGCAATGGGTTGCGTCTCATTATCAATTTAACTTTTTGATTTTCCAGCTGCATCGTTTTTAACCGCACTTTCGGTTGGTCGGAGGTGTCGTCGCGGGGGGGAGTCTCGCATACGAGACTCTGGCATATATGAGCTCAGCTAGGGGGACTCGCATCATTTCGCAGTTGCTTTATGCTTTCGGGGCCAAACCTCGGCATGCTGCTTAAATGCCAAATTAAAACTGTGTGGTTAAAGCCACAGTCGAGCGGCCATTTAACGGCCACTGTCCAGCGCCACTGCCCCTCTCCTTGCCCTTCCCAGCCAGCATCTACTGCTGCCAGAGCTCTGCCCTGAAGCTATCGTCCTGTAAGCAGACTAAAATAAGCGTGCGTAATTTTATTTATGCCCCGAACACGGTTACATTTTGTAATTTTTGCCCTGCTGATGCAGTGTCCCTCCGACTCATCCCAGCACGCTCCCTGCCTTCCACCACCCGCCCGCCTTCGTGTGATGCGCCTCCTCTGTTTTACTTGTAAAACTTTATATTAATAAACTGTGGCACGGTGCTTCATACTGTGATTATACTCCTGTATATGCGACGCAAGTGCTACTTTACATGGAGCAGCGAGTGAAGCGAGAAGTGAGCAGCCAACGAGAGAGAAAGTAAGTAAGCTAAATATATACTCTACTCAGCGATCTTTGAATGCATATCATTACTATTCTACTACTACTAATATAGTTGATCAGCGTGTTAATTGCATATTCCATTCTACTACTACTAAAATATTTGATCAGCGTGTTAATTGCATTTTCCATTTCTCTAGACTTCGCTTCAAAAGAATAACATTCAAATTCGAATAACATTCAATTGAAAATTCAGTAATAACAATAAAATATACGAGGTTCGCATTCATTTTAAAATAAAACTTTGTTCCTTCAAACTATTTTGAGTACACATTTTTATTTTACTCTGACTTATAAGAGCATTTCAGCTTCGCTTCTAGCAATATTATAATTTATTGTGTTTTTTTCGCTTGCTTTTAATTTAGTCAACTTGTCGTGTGAGTGTGTAAAATGTCGCTTACTGAATGCAAGTTTCCCCCCACTCTCTACAGTCTTTGCCACGCTCACTAGGTGGTGCCCAGCCTCCGTTGGAAAACTTTACAACCGTCCAAATGAATATTTGCGGTTGCGCTTAATTCACAAGTAAAACAGCAACAACAAGCGGCAAACACACAGTCGAGTTGGCCAAAAGGCATTCGCTGTCGTATTGTTGTTGCTGTTACTTTTTTAAGCGCAAAGTTTTATTGTAAATACAAAACTGAACTTTGGCGGGTCGCGTACGTGCGCTGGCCATATCCTTTAAGCCGGCCCCAATAGCGAGAGGGGCGAGACTACTACTATTTGTATTTGTGTTATAGTTTGTGACGCATAAAAAACTTCCGACTCGCGACCACTCCTAATAAACCAGGCAGGCAGGCAGCCAGCCAGCTATCGAGCCATCTTATTAATCTGCTAAAAAAAACTGGGAATTGAAAGGCAAGACAACTCCTTGGAGCTGTCAAAGTGTCCAGCCTACGACTGGCAGGCTCATCCGCCTGTCAAGTGCTGCTCCGCCTGCCCGAGACCGTAAATCGCTGTCGCTCTAACCCCTCGCCGTCGCTCTACCCCCTCGCCGTCGCTCTAGCCTCTCGCCGTCGCTCCGCTGTTCAGTGTCTTTTCCCCCGTTTCGGTCACATTTCTTTTGAGCTTTCATTTTCGACATTTTTATGTGCAATCAAATGCAAATAGAGAAAGACAAACAACAAGAGCAACAAGAGCACGGGGCATAAGTATAAACAAGTTGTAAATATATAAACAGAATGTTTGTATGCAAACTGACCTCATTTGTATTCCAACGATGGCGCTGCGATGGAAAACTGTCGGCTCTTGGCAGGCTCTCCAAATTGTCGGGCAGTTTGATAGGTTCGCCATCTGGAAGAAAGCAGGGAAAAAAGAGCGAAGCAAACGCAGCGAATGCAACGAAAGTGTAAGTAAAAATATTGTTGTTCGGAATCGTTCGAAGCAGTGGATCCTAAGACCCTGTTGCATAATGTAATTGCGCCATCAATTTTGCATACATTCCCGCCCCATTCCCCACCCCGCCACTGACCAGTGACGTCCCCCCCCTGAGTTGTGTCTGGCCAACAGGTGCAGCTGTCGTGGCGCACGTAAATGCGACAAAAATGTAAATCAGCTAAAAATGATTTATAGAATTTAAATGTCAACTTAATAGCGATCCCAAGACGACGACGCGAGAGTTCTACTCCAACTCCTCGTGCCCATCGTCGCCATATCATTTATCACCGCACAACTTTTGGCGTATGTCTTTCTGCTGCTCTGAAAAATGCATTCCAGCCAAATGCGTGTTGCCCTCGCAAACCCGAAACGCAGTCAGCGCTGCTAGGAAGTGAGCTAAACTTTGCTAGTCATTGAATAATTACACGGCGCACTTAATGACGCTTGCAACTGAATTGACAAAACCGAATCGAACTTGGCTTTAACTTTGGCTGTTGGCTTATTAAAATGCCACGCAACTGCAACAATAGCAGCATAAACAGCAACGACTGAAGCCAGCTCAACTTTGAGATACCCAGCAAAAACGTAGCGACGTATTGAAACTATTACAGATACAGCGAATACAATAAAGAGACATTTAAAAACATTGAGTAGATATATCCACTCAATATAAAAACATAAGAGGAGCAGATACAAAAGTTAATCATTTGATATTTTTTAAGCAGACTTATAACTTTTAACGATACACCCTTTGTAGCTGCATTGCCAGAGTATGCGAACGGCAACAACAACAGCTTTTGTTTGCTTATACAAATGACTATCGAAATAAACTAGCGACCAAGTGTAATTTAGCAAAAATGTGTAATAAAGTCGCACACATCGCAAGGCGACACATTCAATCTGAAGGGAGGAGAGAGCTCAGCGAACTAAGCAAATATATCAAAAGACCGATACGCTTGTGGCTGGTAACTGCTAACTGCTAACTGGTAACTGGTAAATAGAATGCACTCTTAAGGGCCATAAAAAAAGTATTGTACAATTTATATAAAGTGCTCAAACTGTTTTCCCCACAACAACAGCAAACGCCGCGTAACCAAAAGTGTTGCCAAATTGCAAATGGCACAGAGGGCCAAAAGGGTGCAGCACGTGGCTGAAGGGAGCAGGAGATCGCCAGCTGGAGTCAAAAGGGGGGGAGCAGGCACTGTGCGTGGGGCCCGCATATTGAGGTGGCTGCCTGCCCGCCTGCCTGTCGTACTATATAGTCGATGATGTAGTTGCCCAGGGCGAATGTGTTGTCGTCGTCGTCGCTGTCCTAGACGCAGTTGAAAAGCTTGTTGTCGTTTTGTCGTTCGCGTTCTTTATGGCCTTTTTATATAGCGCACACACACAGTCGACGACTCGCGACTGGGGTGTGGAATATATAGTTTTGTAGTTTTGTAATTGATGGCGATATTTTTAGTTTGATAGCACACTCAAGTTTTATTGCTCAACTAATTTGTCATGTGAGTATCGCCTTGAGTTCGGTTTCAGCTTTCAGCATTCGATGTCGGCTTCGACTTTAAAAACTCTGCCAGCGATAATTGTCGACGGAAAATGCCGAAACAATCGCTGAGACCCTTAGTTCGCGAGCGGCACAATTTTATTATGCAGCTCGCTGCCATTGTGTGGTGGAAAAAATGTCAAAAACTGAAGCAGCAGCGACAGCGTCAGCGCCAGCGACAGAATGAAAGAAAGAAAAACTCTGTTTGATTAATACAAATAAAAAGTTTTTTAACTGCGCTTTGCATATTTCATGGCAGACGCTCAAAACTGACGTCGACGTCGACGTCATATAATAGACTGACTGCCCCCCTGAGGGGCAGGGCGCGCGGACTGGGCGTGGCAAGCCTGAATCACTGCCAAAAAACCAAACAGAAAAAAAAGGAGAATCAAGCGAAGTCAAGAGTCCAACTCAGGTGCCATCAGCCATCAGCCATCGGAGGCTGGTCCCAGGCGCGCCATGTCGACGTCGACGTCAACGTGCCCCACGTAGTCGCGTCGGGGTCGCGAGCATGTGGCAAGGCTTTGCATTGTTGCACGCTGCTCTGGAGCTTCTCATAATTTTCGGTCTTTCGCTTAATTGTGACAAATGCGCTTTGGCACAAAAATTTGCACAAGACTCACATAATTTGGCGCGCTTTAAGAGAAAGCTCGCCTCGAGGGGCGTAGTCGGGTGGCGGACAGTTCTCATCTCGTCGTCGTCGGTCGTCGGTCGTCGGTCGTCGGTCGTCGGTCGCATTGCAATGACATCGCAAATAGCACAAAAGAGTTGCACATAAATAATAAATTTTCGTTTTACGATTTCGTGTAACGCGACGCGCAGGTTGAGCTGCCAATTTGTGGCTGCCAAATTGTGGCTAATAAATATCTGACACTGCCTATAAAAAACGCATGAGGACAGCAGCGAACAAGGACACCAGCAGGTGGGAGCGAGGCCAGGGCTCATCACTTTGCGGCCATGGCATCACAATACATACACTATGTGTGGTACAAAGACAGAAATTGTTTGCACTTGGCGAGCGGCGAGCGACGCCGCCGCCGCTGCCGAAGTCAGCGAGTGTGAAATTACTTTTGTTTAGGGAATGCCACCGGATCTCGCTCGCGCTCTTGTCCTTGCACAATTAAAAGCCATTAAAACTGAAATTGTCTGCGAAACAGGCCGACAAAACACATAGTATCTGTGGCCCAACGCAACCGGCTCAAAAGCGATAGAAAAGAAGTCGCCTGCAGTTGATGCGGCGGCTGCTGTTCGAGTAAACACCTCTAAGTACTTAAGCAGCTCTGTGTTTCGCCTTGAAAAAGTTTAGTTCATGACGTCGCTAACTACTTCGCGAGGCGGCTAATAAGATGGCCAAGTTAAGATAAAAAGCATGACGTGCTCAGCGGAAAAACGCTGCGAAAACAAAGCACAATAAATAAACAAAAGTTCTGCGATAAAGAACAGACGTCATTGTCGAAAGAACAGCAAAGAATTTCAGCGGCGATAATAAATGCGAATTGCAAATTGTTCTAGTCAGACATATGTGAATTTCTAAGCAGTTCCACAGGCAATAAACTTACAATAACGACATCAACATTGCCATCATCATAAGCGTAGTAGAGTAAAATATCTACAAATATCATTATGAATTGCTTGCTGACAAGTGCTCGTAATAATACTACAAAGTATCAACTAGACGAAAAATCTGAATATTAAGTAGCTCGCATAGTTCACATCGCGCTCAGTTTATCTCGAGAATCTCAAAGTAAACTTTTCTATAAATTTACCACAAACTACTTATGACAGATGTATGGGACATGATTTATACTCATACAAGCACAAACATTGTGTATATATAGATCAGTAGAGACGCCGCGTTGCGGCTGATAAAAATCATGTAGTCTTTAGTCTGTCAGTCGTAGTATTTTGGCAAAAGCCAAGGCCCCCTCCCTATAGATATATGTGTGTGTATATACATATCTCCCGCTTTTGCTGTGTCTGAGTAACTGCAAGCTTGTGGTTTGCATTACAAGGAACCATTTCTCACTCGGCGAGTTTTGCATATTTTGTGTGGCAGAAAACAGCAATTAAAAGACACATAACAACAAATAAGCGTGTCAGCAACTAAGCCAAACAATAATTAGTAATAACAGCAACAACAACAACAACAACTGGCAGCAACTACAACCGACTGGCAACGGCTATGCAATTTTTGTAAAAATATTGTGCAGCACCATTTGGCCCGACGGTAGCAGGCAGAATGGGAATGGGGCAAGTGAAACAGCACAAGTCACACCAAAGGGCAGGCCAACGACGATTAACATAAAAATGCAACAAACGGCAACAGCAACGGCAACGGCAACAACAACAACATCAGCAAAGTTTGTTGCGACTTGAACGTCTCCCAAGTCATAAAAGTGCTATTAATGAATTTCTAACCGAAATGGCATAGAACAAAGGCCGGGGCCAAAACAAAAGCTGCTCAAATGTAATAAATTATTCACATTTATGACGACGAACGGAGCAGCAGCAGCAGCAGCACTGTCAACGCGGCGTATGAGCAACGTGCAGTTCAAGTCGGAGACGGAATCAAGTCGCTCCATCTCACTCTCATTCTCTCTCTGTCTCTCACTCTTTGGGCTGCTTTGGTTAGGCTCGGTTTTGTCTATGGGACCAATGCAATTACGTGCGGATTTCATTTGTTTTTCGCTTTTGCTGGAGGCCAACGTTGTAAATCTGTGCAAAAATTTCACATTTGCTAAATGATTTTCATATGCAGAACGGCAGAAAGCAGAAGGCAGACCAAAAAAGTACATATACACGCCAAGCTATACCCTATTCTGTATGTTAAGTAAATATTTGGCTTCTTTCTGCCCAGCCACACTTAACAGTGTACACTCCTAATAATTTATCTGCTTGTAAAACTTTGGCATGTGATACAAAAGCGAAGAAAAAACCATAGATAGTAATGCACTTTGCAAACTTTGACTTTGTTGTCTTACGACTGTCAGTGCTGGGTCAGTGCAAAGAGGGGGGAGCGGGGAGCGGGGAGTGGGGTGCGGCATCGGCCTGCAAATTATATTAATATGCAGCCGCTGAATTTCGGCGTCTCGTTCCCATTCACCAGTCACACAGCAAACATGCGATTTTTTCACGAGCACATACTTTTTTTGGGCACCTTTGCATGAGAAGTTTGTATAAGCTACCACCGCAGGTTGTTGTTCCGCCTTTTTTGTTGTTGTGCATTTAAAAGCATTTTTTGCATAGTACGTATACGTAATATTTGTGTATATAAATATATATTTTTTCAGTGGTTTAGCAGCGAAAGCTGTAATTTATTTTAATGCTAGTATTTATCAAGTCCTCATAAATACGTTACGAATATTTGCCCGGCAGCTACAAACCCACTACAATGTGGCTGTTTCTCTCTGTATGTTTGCGATGGGTGACTGGTGTGTGTGCTTTACATAAATTGTAAATTAAACATTTAAAGTGCCATGAAATTAGCGCGAGGAAAAACACATGGAACGACCAAACTGTTCTCCATTAAAAATGCATAAAAACCCAAATTGCCCGACACGAAAGCAAATTAATCTAAATGCCCAAAAACTAATAAGCAATGTTGGCTGCTCTCGGCATGACCGACTTTAAGATACGCGTATCGAAAATAAAGATGAGAAAGATATTCGTAATACTTAAAATTATTATATTATAGCGCAGCATTATTGAAAAAATAATTATATTGTATTTAGAATGATAATCTATGCTTGGAACACATAGTCTTTTCTGCTGTGAACATTACACTTAAAATACATATTCAATTGCTATATGAAAACTAATCTATAACTATTTATTTGTTATTGTATTTAACTGCAATTAAAGTAGAACATTTTTACAGAAAATGACTAAAAAATATCATCAACAAACTAATCTGTTTAGTCTTCCTATTTATCTTGTATTCAAAGCAGAACATTTGTACAGAAAACAACAAGCAATGCTAATCAGTTTAGTCTGTTTAACAGCTATTTATCTTGTATTCAAAGTAGAAAACTTGTTACAAAAAAGGACTAGAAAATGTCATCAACTATATAACAAGCAAAACTAATCAATTTAGTTTGCTAAACAGCCGTTTGGCTTGTATTCAAAATAGAAAATTTTTACAAAAATGACTAGAAAATATTATCAACTATATGACAAGCAAAACTAAGCAGTTTAGTCTGCTAAAAAACCATTTAATTTGTATTACAAATAGTAAATTTATTTCAGAAAATGACTAGAAAATGTCATCAACTATATGTCAAACAATAGTAATCAGTTTAGTCTGCTAAACAACCGTTTAGCTCGTATTCAAAGTAGATATTTGGCACAGAAAATGACTAGAAAGTGTCATCAACTATATGTCAGGCAATGCTAATCAGTTTAGTCTGTTAAACAGCCGTTTAGCTTGTGATGGCGCCGGGTATAAAAACTAATATTTATCTAACAAAATTAATATGGTTGTAAGCTAATAAAGACATAGACTGAAAGTGGAGTTGGCAGTGGCACAGGCGAATGATATTCAGAGTTGGAGTGGGACAGCAAGTTGGACATGGAGTGGGAGACTGCGAGAGGGACGAAAAGTGTTTGTCTAACCGACAAACGACAAATGTAGCACAATTTTAGGCGTTACAGCCGATAAGCCAAATAAATAACGCAGCGGGCAGAGCACACACACGCACACACATACGCACGTTGCCTACGGCTGGCAATGCAACAAAAATATACAAATAGAGTGAGAGAGGGAGAGGGCGTGTGTGCAGAGCGAGGTTGCAATGTGGGCATCGTTTGGTAGCGCATTGTTCAATAAATCTATTTGCGTGCGCTCTAATCGAAGCACCTGGCCAACAAGCATTTGACCTGGCCCAAACGACTAACCAAGAGGGAGGGCACGTGAATTGAACGGCAACAAATTGCCAGGGACAACAACATATTAATCCAAATTAGCATCAAAGTGATTTAATTGCTTGGAATTTTGCGTTGGCAAACACTTTTCGACTTTTGCAGCAGCGCTGGCAGCCTAAAGGACGTGCAGGACACCACATTGCACAACACATTGAGGACATGCGAGGCTCCATCTGCCACTTGGTGTGTGGCACGTTGCACAGTTGGCTTGTAAACATGCCCCAGGCATAGGCCTTGCATTTTGTCACCATTTGCCCATCGATCAGGCTAAACAACAAGGCGGCCGACCGCCCCACCTCCTTCACATCCCTCACAGCTCAAACAGCTCGCACATCCTGGCACATCCTTAAAGGCAGCAGCGGGGTGCACTTTAAAATGCTTTGGTGAATGAATGAAGCCCTCGATGTCGCCTATAAATTGCAGCTCGCTTAAAGCCCGCACGATTTATGTAGCTTTTAGTAATATGAGCAAATATATTACGTGCCACGTTAACCCAGGCCAAAGGCAGAGTGCGCTCACACCGGCACAACAGGACGACAGGATCAGCAGGATAGCAGGATATGCAGTGGCAGCGAAGGAAAGGAAGGGTCGTATTTGGTGGCCCAACTAATTGAATTGCCGCTGCAAACTGGAAATTAATAGGCGCACATCAAAGCCAACGCCCACAGCTGTCCAAGGCAATAACTGAGCCAAAATTAAAGGCCAAAATACACGGCACACACTCGACACACACACACATGCACATGGAGAATCGTAAAAGTTGGCAAATGTCAGAGGCTTGAGTCCAATCCAAAGTGTAGCCAACTGTGGGCAATATTTATTGAGTACGTGATCTTTGACAAATCCGTATGTGAGCGTTTTGAATTTTTTATTGCTCTTCCGTCGATGGTCAGTATGTGACTGGTGCGCTCTCGCTCGCACTCGCACGCCAACTGTCCTCGCCTCGGCGCGTCCTTGTGGCAGCTGGCAACCGCTTCGTTTGGCATGCAAAAGGCGGCCAGCAAAGTGCCTTATTAAAATTTTGTCAACTTGCGACTTTCTGTTTTTCTTTTCGGTTTTTTTATTGCCTTTTCACACTTTTCCTTGACTTGAGATTTACAGTTTGGATAGCTCGCTGGTCCCCTGACATTGTGGCTTATACATTTATAAACTGCCCGAGCTTGAACTCGCCACAACGCCCGACAGAAACATTCGCTGTAGTGCCCAGTGAGCCAACTGTCAACTGTCAACTGCAACTCTAATGCATTTCAACTTTAAGCCACTCAATCGATGCTGCAACAGACTACAAAAGACAACTCTGTTGTTAGACATGCATTAAATAATTATAACACGACTATCGAACTCCAAACCGTCACTCTTCTCGACTATAGAAACATAAAACAATTTGTTTCAGAAAGAGTTGAAAGCTTGTTAATTTTTCTGAGCTCAAGCGAAACTCAATATTCTAAGCTCTCAATTGCGCATATCTAACATAATTAGCAAGTCGATTTGTTAGTCAATAAATCTACAATCAACTTTACCAACGCTACGTAAAGAGGACTTTGATTCTGCGACTTTTTGCCTATCGAAATTGCATAACACAGGAGAACGGGTTTGCTACTATATTTCTGCCTGTTAAAGACATTTAAATACGAGTGTATTTTCGCTCAAAGTCGACTCAAGTCAGTTGTGCTTTACGCAAAACTGTTCTGCACGCTTTTGTGGCCGCTTGAATGTGTGGCGGGGGGCAAGTGGCATTGAGGTCGCAACAGCACAGAGAGCAAGAGTCGGAGTCGCGCCTGGCGGGCAGTAGTCACAACAATGGCATGCCAAAGACAATAAAATTGACTGGCACAGCAAACAACTGTAGCAGCAACAACAACAACAACAACAACAGTGGCGGCTAAAGACAACTAATACACTGAGACAGCGAGACGCACATGCAAACACACATTGCACACTTGTTGGTTTTTCATTGACGCACTTCGGTTACAAAGTTTTACCATGCCCAAGTGACGAAGCAGCAGCAGGGGCGTAGCGTGTAAAGTGGACCCGTTGTGAGGGAAGAGTGTGCGAGCGGGAGAGCGAGCTGGGCGCTCAAAAGTATGCTACAAAAGGCGCATAATGAAGCTGCTCATAAACGAGACACGACATTTGTTATGGCCGCTGTTGTTGTTGTTGTTGTGAACACATAACCGTTTCTCCGCTGCATGAAATGTTAACTCGCACCTACAAGCACACACACACTTGCAGAGCGATACACATTTATTGTTGTTGCATAAAAAACACTTAAAATGCCGTTAAGTTAAAATAATAAAGTTAAGCTGCCGCCGGGCAGCAACAAAATCTAATGTGACAATGGTCTCAACACAGAGAGAGGGAGAAAAAGCGTTGCACAATTGCTGACATATTTCAATGTGCAACAAAAGACAAGGAAGACATAAATGAGACGAGGGCGGACAATCGGGGCATGCCACACACACACAGTCCGGGACACAGTTGCAGGCACAAAAACTAAACCAAACGGCAAAAAAACAGAATGTTGGGCATATTTTGCATTGTTAGCGACGTAAAATCGCACACACGCCACACACTCAACACACACACGCACTCCGGGAAAGACAACAATCACCTGGGCGAAGCGAAGGCTTGCCTTCTGTTGTTGGGGGAGACCTTTTGTTTCAATTGTTTGTAGTTTAGATTTAGGCTCGCACTCGTTAAGGAGACTCGTGTGTACGTCGATGTACGCGAATGTCCTTTGTGGAGTCACAAACAATAAGCGACGGGGCAGGCAACATATGCGCGACGCTCCGCACGCGTTTTGTGGAATGGCGTGCGAATTATTGCCCAGGAAGATATGAAATAAAATTTAATGAAATGTTTATAAAATGAAAATGAAGTTGCCAGCTGAAATGGCAGACAACGGGTGAAACAACTTAAAGCTATCGCACAACATCGATAAACTTGAAATAGACACACAGAGTTAAACACATAGACAGATTATGCGGCTAGATAGACAAGCATGCAACATCGATAAATGTTAAATAGATTTTGGTTTACAAACTGCTTGCACTGTTGTTCGATAGGTTTGCTTGTTGTTCGATTGCGGCCGCCACGCCCCAATAAGGCATACTTACTGACACTGAGCGGCAACAGGGCGCTCTGCAATTGGCTAAAGATCTGCCGGTGATGGTGATGATGGTGATGGCCCAGGCCATTGAAATACAGGTGGTTCTGGTGCAGCGACAGCTGCTGGTGGTGGTGGTGATGGTGGTGGTGGTGGTGCAGCGCGGGCGTCAAGTGCTGCTGCTGCTGCTGTTGCTGATGCTGCTGCAGGTGCAGTTGCTGCTGCTGCTGCTGTTGTACGTGTGGCAGCAACTGCTGTTGATGCTGATGCTGCTGCTGCTGCTGGGAGTGTTGCTGATGCAGCATCAACTGCTGCTGCTGCTGCTGCTGCTGTTGCTGCACTTGATGCTGATGCTGCTGCTGCTGCTGTTGCTGCAACTGTTGCTGTTGCTGCTGCTGCTGCTGTTGTTGCTGCTGCATGTGCTGCTGCTGATTGTAGCCAGCTGCAGTTGCCGTCGGCTGCAGCGCAGCCGTTGCTGCTGGCGTGGGCAACGCGACAGCCACTGCTGCTGCTGCGGTGGCCGCTGCGGCCGTTGCTGCCGCCGCTGCTGTCGCCGTGGCGGTTGCCGTGGCTAGAATGTGATGATGCGTGGTGGATGAGCGATGCTGGCTTTGTACTGTATTCAAACTGTGTATGGAGGCGTGCACCGCCGACTGATAGATAATACCATTGTTCGACATCGCCGTCATCGACTGATGGTGGTGCGCATAGGCCATCGTCGGGCCCGGATGGCCGCCACTGGGCTGCACAGCCGTCGTCGCCGCCATGCTGCTGGCCGAGACGGGCGCCAGGGGCAGGGCGCGGTAGCCGGCCATAGATTGACACTGCACGTATTGTCGTTTATGCACTCGCAAAATGAATTAACACGTCTGATTGTTCACTCTGTTCTTGATTTGATTTGATTTTGATACGGTTTATTGCTCCGCGGAGCGGCGTCTTTTCGCGCTGCAATGTGTTCGGTAACTAATGTTCCACTTGCGTTTATGTATTTCCTCGTACGAGTTCAAATTAGCTTTAGCTACAATTACGAATTTAAATATTTTTTCTCAGCAATATATTAGTGGTGGAGAAGGTATGGTAGATTTGAGGCTTAGTCGAGTTTGATAATGTCACTCTGCGGCTCTGATAAGTCCTTATCCAAGTCTTATCTTGACACACGAGTCGTGTGTCAACACAATTTTCATTTCAAATTTCAAATTGCTGCTCTCGCTTGCTCCTCCTCGTCCAACGATTCCAGAGACTTTAGCGCTCGCATTACATTGTCGTTTGTTGGAATTAGCTTTAATTTCAACATTTATGGTCTGGGAATTCACAAGATTCGCTTCTTATCGCCGTCTCAAACATCATATATACATAACAAACTTTTGGGCATATTTGCCTTACATGAGACAGATCAACAATTCTTATGCATGCTCTGCTATAATTCGGCCTTGAACCGCAGTTCAATTCACGTTCAGTTGTCTGAGTTGCTGCTCAAATTTATCAACTTACACGCTGTGTGCACTTATCTAAAACTGTCAACTGGCCGCAGATAAAACTAACTAGAGATTAAAATAGGGAAGATGTAGCACAATTTTCAGCTAACTCTTGAATCTTTGCTTGTCATACTTGGGGTCAGTTGGAGTACACTTCAAGTGGAAATGTTATTTTAATGTGTAACAATAAATTAGAGCACGAAATTCATATTTTATGGAGCACACTAAATGAGAGACAAATTACTGATCTATATCTATATAATCCGACGAATTTTAGATTGTCATAATTAACAACAAAATGAATACAAGTACTTTAAACTTCACACTCAGGTATTAATGAATTTTTTGTTGTTTTTAATGTTTATTTCCTTATTTTTAAATCTGCTGATAAACGAATATCAACAACTTCGATATACAACGTAAAGATAAAAGCTGCTTCTAAGCACTTACAATTTATAGCAACAACTTAAATATAAAAGAATTAACAGTTTTACAAGGGCAATTTGCCACTTATTTCGTACTCTCACTCATTTCGCTCATTTGACACAGTTTTTTGGTGTTTTTGTAAAGTGATAAACAAAGTGTGTACAGTGTGATTGTAAAAGAAAAGATCTGCTCAAGACACAGTCTATAAATTACATGGATTGTGTGAGCAACATGCTGAGCAGTTTGGTCTCTAATCAACACGAACAACAATCAGTTAGACACACAAAACGCACATATATAAAATGTATTTCTATGGTTAGTTGGAATGTCAATAACTTATATAAGTTGCACATCGATAATGAGAACAAAAACAACATCAAGGATATTACTAGTGACATTAAGAATTATATTAAGTAAGTGGCTTCTTGGTTCACTTAAAGGAAATAAGCAGAACACTCCAAATTACAGATGATTGACAACATTGACACAACAAGGAAACAAACATACAACGAGAGGTGGAAGTTACGGGTAAACAAAAATAAGTACAAAAATAAAAACACAGCGCAGTTAACGTAAACAAATTACATAAACAAACGGGGGAAAAACGACAGTTGAATAAACAGGAATGGAACAAGAGGAAGAACCTTGTTGCTGCGAGAGCCAGGACTGCTAAGTCTGAGCCCGACTCAGAGTCAGATTGATGCTGTGGCTGTTGATATTGACAGCAAATATTGGCATATTGCTGGCAATTGCCAAGCGCCCACGCGCCACTCGGCACGGCGTAACGTTACAGAAACACGTAAGACGTAACGACGTAACGTCGAGGCGACGGCAACGGCAACGGGTTCAACGAGGACGTCCGACACGTTTGCCCAAGGTCTGAAAACTGAAACCAACAGCCAAGCCAGCCAGCCAGTCAGCCAGCCAGCGTCCTTGTCGTCAGCGCACTCGGCTGGGACTCGTGTTCGGCGCAAAAAGACGAGCACACTTCGGCTCTGGCACTGTGCATTCAGCCACGATTCGTCGGTTGCCTGAACGCCACAGCAGCAAGTGCAAGCGAGTTGGCAACAGCGTGACTAGTGCAGCACGCTCCAACGATGATGGATGTGAGTGTGAATGGCAGTGTGAGTGCGAGTTCAAGTGTGAGTGCTTGAATGCCAGTAGTAAACACGGTGGAGTTCAGTTGCTGTCCGTTGGCCTCAAGTTGGACGACGTCAACGACTGCCGGCGCACAGAGCGTATACGTTATGCTTCAAATGCCTGCCACAATTAGCCTAATTCCGTCTTAGTGCCAGCTGTGTGTGGGTTGGTCGACAGCACCTACACACACCCCCTCACACACACACACAGAGACTTCCGCGCACACACTTACACACAGATAGCTTGCGATTTCTATTGCCCAACAAAAGTGTGACAGCAGTTAGGGGATGTTCCGGCCGTTAGAGGAGCCGCACTCAGCACTTGCGCACTGAACGCGCGCCTAAAACGAGTGGAGCTCGTCGGAGGCCCAGTGCGAAATAGGTCCTACCCCAAAAAACAATTCAGCGGATGCCGGGCACGTGGCGGTGCACAGCTATTCCCGGCATTCTCCTACTACAGCTACTACTCCAACCGCCCAGCCTAATGAGGGAAGAGCAGCGCGAGGCGCCATGGTGTTGCACACCTGCCACTCGCAGGTTGCCACTTGCAGCGCTGGAATTTTTTAATCAAATGCACACGACGCCAACGCGCAAATATGCCACGCACATGCTGCACTTGCTGTCTGTCTGTCTGTCTGTCAGCTTAACCCACATTCGTTGTCAATAATTTAAGCGCCAGCACACTTCGATTATTAATAGCGACAAATTTGCGCGAAATTCAAATTATTGATTCTAAATAATATATAATAAATCAGATGATTTGATTAGCAAACTCCTGGTATTCTATAAAGCTGCACTTAGTAATTAGCTGATAACCAGTGAACGTTGAAACATTAGTTTAGAAAATGTTCAATAACCAGCGCTTTGATTAGTTTTTAATGACTTATTAGCATGGTTGAATTCTGTTCATAAACTGAGCAAAATAATCGCAGCATGCTCAAGAATAAATAAAACTATAACTGGCTATTTCTATAAAAGAAATAACACACCTTTCAATAAATCCTAAGTTCTAAGAACGACAACACTCGAACTCTCACATCCTAACAGAACTGAAATTACAGATCGTCTGCATATCTATATTGTGCGCCTGATCAACACAGTAATATTGAATGTGCAATATTTCGTCGAAGTCATTAAAAACTCATTTGAATACACGTCCAATATGAATAATTATTTGGCAATTGAATAAAAGGCAAACGTATTTTATATTTAGACGTAGACGCAACATAACAATCGCCTAGAATGGATAAATTATTTCGCTTGCAGCTTTGGATTTGTATACTTTTATTTGTGGTAAGTCATGCGAATCTCTCTCTATAAATAACAGTTTCAACTCAACTCATTCGACAGGCTGAAGGAAAATTCAAGAGCCTCAATTGTGAAAGCTACGATCAAGCCTTGAGCAACTTCAGTAAATGCGAGATAAAGGCTGTCAGTCGAACCCAAAACATAATAAACATAGTATTGGATATTTATCAGACGATAGCGAGTAATATCAAGGTATATAATTGATTTCACAGTTAACACATTCATCACTGCGAAAATATATCACAATTAGGTTGAAGGTACGTTTTTGAAGCGTGCAAATGGTTGGCATCCCTACCTCTATTCCTTTGGCATTGACATTTGCAAGTACTTAAAGAAACCGTATAATCTTATCGCCATGATAGCCATACAATATTTAATGCCATTTAGTAATCTAAATCACACCTGCCCCTTTCAGGTAAGTCTTTGCACTAAGTTCCCATGGAGGATTGAATTTCATATTGTTTTTCATTTCAAGGCTGGCTCCACGCTAACTGTCAAAGGCTTTAAAATAGATATGACTGAATTTATAACTCGTTTCCCAATTTCCAATGGGGAATATGGTTTACGGATGACCATTTCTGTAAATAACGTCTTGAAGGTAGCTATTAATGGCTCTATCTATTACTTCGATTACAAGGATCAGTAACGAGTGAAGTTTTTAATTCACAAAACAATCAACTTCTGCAAGAACAATCCATTTTTTTAAACAATAAACTATTGAAAAAGGTTACATTTTGATTTTTATGATATTAAACTGTTTTCCCGATAACTTTGATACGTTTTAGTGAGTTGCTAACAACGAGTCTTGTTCTAGATGCGTAAGATCTTTGATGGACGACTGTTTGATTCATAAGACCAATTTCATTTTGTGCTTCGTAATAATTCATATTTTGAGTGACATTATAAATTGACGGGTTGTTTTTAAAAGTTTTTCAATGCAATAATAAATGTAGTTCAAATTGAACTACAACAAAATGCAATACTAGCGAAGTTGCATACCAAAATCCGTAACATGACAAACATTTTATGATGAATCAAAAAATACAACTGACAAATGATTATTTTCAAATTAAAGCTTTTTTTGTCTAAAATTTAATGATTATGACGTGATAATTATAAAAACACCTAAATTCAAAATAAATCACTCTTTCCTAATTTGAGTATTAGCGGCCATACGAAATTGCATTGCACACTATGCCTATGTCTATTAATTTTTAGTGAATGTTTGACTTGGTATTCTTCGCAACAAACATATTTTAAGGTACAATATTTAAGGTATTTTAAGGTACAAATTACAAATGGCAGAATTGAAAAACTAAGAATAGCTAATTCAATGAAACTGCAACTTTCTGTGTCTTGCCATTAAAATCACAATGTTTGCTTATATAGTTTATCGCCTGAAAAACAATGTAGACACATTGAGTTGTCAAGATTTACAATTCTATCAATCAACAAGCAAGTGTCTGGCATAATATTCAGTTCTTGGGGCCAACCTTAAAATATCTTCATTAGATGGGAATTCATCTTCTACGATAAATTCACAAACTTGATTCACACATACCCTGGTGCAATTGCGAGACAGTGAAATTTAAAAGTCTATCTCACAAAAGATAGCATCGCTTCCGGCATTACAAAGTTAACTATCAAACTATACATAAGACAAAATTATGAAGTCACCGAAGAATAAAGTTGTTTTCATTAAAAATAATATTAAGTTTGCACTTTGATTCTAAACCCCTAAAGCATATTTGTAAACATGAAAAAGATTTGATTGTGGCGCACACAGTGATTGCACTCAGTGTTTACTCACAGCACTTTATATACACTTATTAGGAGCAAGATTGCAAATCAGGTCATACCAGAACTATGCAACAAAAAGTTTTAAATTTTAAAATTAGGCAAAGGACTTGCGGCACAATTCGTTTGAATTATGTTAAGTCTATAAAAGAAATAACATTCCTTTCTATTGACCCTCGATATTATATAGCTGTCATATGACTGCACTCGAAGTCTCTCGTTCTATACTTCTATAAATATCTATCTGCCGATCTCATTTTGTTGCACATCATAAACACATTTATAATTGACAATTGAAGAATTGAATTGTGAAATTTACTGAATGTGGAATCGTTGATATCATTAAAAACTCATTTGAATACACATTAAAATTTAAAAACTATTTAGCATCTGAATAAAAGGCAAATGCATTCTATATTTAACCGCAGACATAACGGAACAATCGCCTAGAATGGATAAATTATTTCGGTTGCAGCTGTGGATTTCTGTACTTCTACTTATGGTAAGTCATGCGTATCCACACAACGGTTCCAATCCAACTCATTCTGCAGGCTGAAGCAAAATTCAAGAGCCTCAATTGCCAAAGCTATGATCAAGCCTTGGGCAACTTCAGTATCTGCGAGATAAAGGCTGTCAGTTGAAGTAAAAACATAATAAACGTGGCATTTGATTTCTATCAAACGGTCGCCAATAATGCTGAGGTATACAATTGATTTCAAAGTTTACATTTTAATCACTGCCATACACATATCACCTATTCAGGTTCAAGTTCAGTTTCTTAAGCGTGCAAATGGTTGGCATCCCTACCTCTATTCTTTTCGCATAGATGCTTGTAGGTACTTGAAGAAACCGTATAATATTATCGCCATGATAGCGATGAAATATTTAAGTCCTTATGCTAACTTTATGAATCGCACCTGCCCTTTACTGGTATGTATTTGCTCTATGGTTACATGGACAGAATTTAAAATTATTTTTGTTTTTAAGGTTGGCTCCTCTTTGACTGTCAAAGGCTTTGAACTAGATATGACTGAGTTTTTATCTCGTTTCCCCATTCCCAATGGAGAATATGGTTTAAGACTAACCGCGACCCTTAACAACATCGTGAAGTTAGCTATCAACGGCTCTATGCAGCACTTCGATTACAAGGATCAGTGATAAAAATAAGTTCATAAATGTTAATACTGACAGTTTATTATTTACAAAATTATTAACTATTAGCAAACTATTTTTCGAGCAATTAAATAATAATTAAAATCGTCGCGAGAATAAGCGTATAGACACATTGAGCTGAGTTACTCAACCTTCAAAATTGTTATTTATATTCACTCATCCGAATCTATATAAGCGTGTAAGCCGCTGGTCTCCGTTTTTTGTAAAAATCAGATTAGAATCCCTCGACTTTAGGAACAAATCTTGCAATCTTCAGTAGATGAAGTCTCTCCTACTATGATAAATTCACCAACTTGAACCAGAATACATTGTAACTAATGGAATTTGAAATAACTTGGAAAATTACAAATCAGTTTTATCTACCAACAACCAAACGAGTGATAGATAAACTTTGTCGGTTTCCTTCTCATAACAATTTACACTTGCTGCTAATCAGTAACAGTTTTAAAAAAGAAAGGAACTTGCGACACCAAAATACCAAAAACACATTGGCTAAATTAGCGTAGTTACTTCAAAAAATTCTAAACGGAATTGCACTCAGTGTTTACTCACAGCTCTTTGTGTGCACTAATCAGGAGCAAGATTACAAATCAGGGCAAGGCAAATATTGTCATGCCAAAAGTATGCAACAAAAAGTTGTAAATTTCAAACTAAAGCAAAGAACGTGCGGCACAACACTCAAAATCATGGCAAATGCACTGCAGCCAAAAAAGAATTTGAGAGCCTTAAACAGATCATCGCTGTGGTAGGCGTGATAGTGGCAATTAGACAATGTGTTATCCAATTAGCCACCTACACCTCTCTTTGTAGTGTGTCAGTATGTCCCACAGCGTGTGTGTGGGTGTGAATGTGGTGTGTGTGTCACTCAGTCGAGACTCGAAGAATCTCGCACTGTTTGCCCTTTTCCTTTTGCCATTTTTTCCGCCTATTTTTAATATTATCCCAAAAATTAAAAAAAATAAAAACATTGGAAGACAAATGTGAAAAAGTTTCAGCTTCAAATTTATCCATTCATATTACATTTTTATTTTTTGCTCACAAGACGGCACATACATGCAAAAGTATCTATGAGATACTTTTTGGTCAAATCAGAGATCATATGCCTATCTCTATAGTGCGCATTATAAACACAGTAATAGTTCATATTTATACTGGCACACAATTAAACTCATGTTGTAATACGAAATTTATTGAATGGCAATATTTTGTTGATCTCATTAAAAACTCATTTGATTACACATCAAAATTGAAAAACTATTTGGCAAGTGACAAAAATGAAATTCCATTTTATTTTTAATCACAGACGCAAAATAACAATCACCCAGAATTGATAAATTATTTCGATTGCAGCTGTGGATTTCTGTACTTTTACTTATGGTAAGTCTGGCGTATCCTTATAACAGTTTCAACTCAATTCATTCTGCAGGCTGAAGCAAAATTCAAGAGCCTCAATTGCCAAAGCTATGATCAAGCCTTGGGCAACTTCAGTATATGCGAGATAAAGGCTGTCAATCGAAGCAAAAACTTAATAAACGTAGCATTTGATTTCTATCAAACTGTAGCCAATAATGCTCAGGTATACAGGTATATTGATTTCATAGCTTATATTTTAACCACTGCCAAAAAAATTTATCACCCATACAGGTTCAAGTTCAGTTTCTTAAGCGTGAAAATGGTTGGCATCCCTACCTCTATTCTTTTCGCATAGACGTTTGCAGGTACTTGAAGAAACCGTATAATATTATCGCCATATTAGCGATGCAATATTTAAATCCCTATGGAAATTTTATTAATCGCACCTGCCCTTTACTGGTAGGTATTTGATCCAAGTATCCACAGACAGAATTTAAGAATTTCAAATTGATTTCTTTTTCAAGGCTGGTTCCTCGTTGGATGTCAAAGGCTTTGAACTAGATATGACTGACTTTTTATCTCGTTTTCCCATTCCCAATGGAGAATATGGCTTAAGACTAACCGCGACCCTTAACAACATCGTGAAGTTAGCTATCAACGGCTCTATGCAGCACTTCGATTACAAGGATCAGTGATGAGTAAAGTTCATAGACGTTAATACTGGCAGTTTGTTATTCACAAAACTATTAACTATGAGCAATCAATTTTTCAAGCTATTAAATAATAATTAAAATCGTTATGTTTGCTTACATTTGCGTGAAAAAAGGGTATAAATAGATTGGGCGGAGTTACTCAAGCTTCAAAATTGTTATTCATATTTACTCATCCGAATCGATATAAGCGTGCCGGTTTTAAAAAAATTCAGATTCAATCCTCGTCTTTAGGGGCAAATCTTACAATATTTTCACGAGATGGGGTTTCTCCTTCTATAATAAATTCACCAACTTGAACCTGACGCCGCTATATTATAACTAATGCGATTCGAAATAACTTTAACAATTACATCTGAGTTATATCTGCCCACAACCAAACAAGTGGTAAACTTTAACGTGAAATTCGAAAACGGCTTCCATTTGATAATGATTTACGTTTGCTACAAATCAATTTCTGTTCTGACAATGAATGAAACTTGCAAGATCATTGACTACAGGCAAATTTTACAGTCATCCGACTAAAACCAAGCTTACATGTAACGATTAAACTGATCAACAAAAGTTATAAAAGCGCACAGAAAAGCTACGTTGCTTTTACTTGAAATATCTTTAACTCAATTATAAATATAATAAGTTCGACAACGGACTACCAGTGATACGTAAGAGGATCCACATTGCATCGAGATCGAGAAACAAATAGGCAGACACACGAGCCAATACAGCGACAGGCTGATAAGTCACCGAAGCAGACTTGAAGGAGACCCCTACCTGTTAGACCACTGAGGCGTTTAAAGCGTCTAGGTTTCTCAAAAACGTTTACTCAAACGTGAACGAATACTGATAAGTGCTTATGATATAAATATATGTTGATGTTTGGTTCAGATATTCCCAAAATGTGTTGTTATGGTGCTTTATTGTTGGTACTGGTTCAGCTACTGATGTAAATAAATGTATATAAAAAAAAACCCCAAAAGCATATTTGCCAAATTAGTGCAGTTACTCCAAAAGAATTCTAAACATTTGGAAGCGATGAGAAGGTTTTGTTTGTGTCACAGAGTGATTGCCTTAGTGTTTGCTCACAGAACTTTATATGCACTCACTCATTAGGGGCAAGAGTGCAAATCAGGGCAAGGCAAATATTGTCATGCCAAAAGTATGCAACAAAAAGTTGTAAATTTCAAACTAAAGCAAAGAACTTGCGGCACCATAATCAAAATCAAATGCACTGCAGCCAAAAAAAGTAGAGGGCGTTAAACAGATCGGCGATGTGATGGGCGTGGCAGTGGCAATTAGACAATGTGTTATCCAATTAGCCACCTACAGAACGAACTCTCTTTGTAGTGTCCTCTATGTGTCAGTATGCCCCACAGGATGTGTGTGTGTGTGGGTGTGAGTGGTGTGTGTGTGTGTGTGTGTGTGAAGTGGTGCCAGGCGCCGGGCCCATCATATTTTGCAATTTAACTCAACAGCAACAAAAAGAAAACTAACGAGAGAAAGAAACTCGCACTGTTTGCCCTTTTCCTTTTGCCATTTTTTCTGCCTATTTGTCTCGCTTCTCTTTTTCGAACACTGGGCTCAAGTTTCATAACAACGGAAATGCAAAAGTTTTTGCACAACGGCCGAAAAACAAAGCGCTAACTTTTTTCTCTTGGCAATTATGTGCTCGACAAAAAAAAAACACAACCAGCACCCGAAATAATGATAATGAAGCAAGCCAAAGGATTTGCAAGAATATCCAAAAAAAAAATACGAAAAAACATGGGAAAAGATAGAAAACAAATGTGAAAAAGTTTCAGCTTCAGATTTTTCCATTCATTTTCCATTTTTATTTTTTTTTTGCTCACATGACGGCACATGCATGCAAAAGTATCTATGAAATACTTTTTGGTCGACTCCAACTCCAACTCGATTTCTGTGAGTTTTGTGGGGGACGAACCTGTGCCGCTGTTGGTAATTTGTTTAATTTGCTTACCTTCAACGAAAAAAAAATAGATAAGCGACCCACAAGTTAGCAGTGCTGACTGCAAAATACCCTATAGCCATAACTAATTAATATTTAAATAAAAATCTAAATAATATATCCAGAACAAGCTACAACGTTCATATATAGAATTATATTCTTAATGATATTCATTAGATTATAGGGAAATTTTCAAAATAGGTTCAGGAAAAGTCATTTTAGATTAAGCAATGAATTAGAAAAAAATATCCTTGAAAATATAAGTTAAAGTTAAAGTAAACTAAACTAAATATTTGAAGTTCTTAGTTCGTCAAGCGCTTTGCGCAAGTTGTAAATCTATCCTTGGTACCCTTTAGATATATAGTCATTCAAAGAAATAAAAAATACAAGAGTGAGCGGGTTTTTGGTCGCTTTTTTTGAAGGTTGCCATTCGGCGCCTTTTAGCTAATGGCTTTGGTGCCTCTGATAAAGGCAAACAGACAACAGAAACACGAAGAAGAGGAAGCAGCAGGGGAATAAGAGAAGCATCAGTCAGTCAGAACACAACTAAAACTACAACTAAATTAAAATATTTTAAATTTTAGCCAAAGTTTTATCAATAAAATGCAAGCGTGCAAAACTCGGCTGTGGCAGCAGTCAGCGTCAGCGTCAGTTCGCATTTGTTAGCTGCAAGTTAGATAAGTATCTTTCGGATGTCTGCATTTTGTACAGGCATATTATATACACATGTGTGTGTGTGTGTGTGTGTGTGTGTGTAGTTGTGTATTTGCAATATGCATATGTGTGTGAGACATGGAGGGCAATTGAAACATCAGCAATACTCAAGTTGCAATATGCCGACAGCTCAACAGCAGTTTTGGCCACTTGACACCCACACAATCGTCTTGGCCATAACTTAAATCTTTCTTAAAAATCACTTACAGCGCAGACAGGCATCTTCTATGCGATCTCCCCCCAAATGTTTCAATGTGTCAGCAGAAAAAAAATATGTGGCCAAAAAACAAAGACACTAAAGACGACAAAGCTGCCTCTACTTTTGCGTCTGTCCCCCAGCCTCGCTGTCTCTTTATTCGCACTCCGATTCGAGTGCAATAATCAACACCTCGCAGAGAGACAGACAAACATACGAATAACTCTAGAAATGTCGCACAACAACAGCAATAATAGTAGCACTCGATTTGCCATTTCTGTAGACATCAGCAATTCCATTCGCCCGAAGCGTGTTCTGGCTACGTGCAACTTATTCGAACTCAAACTCAAGCTGCCACTCGGCTAATCTACAGCGACAATCTCCAGTCTCCACGAACACTACATTCGAGTAATAAACCTTGCCAAATGCGTAGGCATTTTGCAGCTGCTGAAATGCATAAACAATCTTGAGGGTTTGATTTCAAAATGGAAAGATTGTAGAGCATAGCAAATATTATCTGAATTCGTAGCTTTAATTTCGTTCAGTATTAATTTAATACACGTATTTTCTTAAGATATAAATATGCTCTCATTTGATAATCAACTTTTTTGGGCAAGCGTTCCACATTTGCAACTCTCTCTCACTTCTGGCAGTCTCCTTGATTCTCGTCGAGCAACTCAAAGAGAGCACTTGGGAAAGTTTTGGTTAAAGTTTCAATTGGATCAGATATTATATTGAAAGACTTGAGCACTTTACGCCTAAATGAACTAATTTGTTCTTGTTACACGTTGCTTACACGAAACACTCGCCGTCCAATCGAGTGTCTGAGGAATTCGCTGGCCTCGCTACGGACTTTGGTCGAACTCGAAAAGAACGCTCACTAATGAACATAGATGGGGCCACAACACAACACAAACAACAACAAGTTTTCGTTAGCTTGCAACAAGCAAAGCAAAGGAGCAGCCAATTGAGTCGCGAAGCTCGCCCCAGAGAGTTCTTCGATGGAAGCACAGTACAATAAGGACTATTAATGTGGAAGGATGAGCGCACATGAACAGCTCGATACCCTATAATAATTTCACAACTCTAACAATCAGTTAGGAGAACGACTAACATTAATGCACTAAGTTTTTACTTAAAAAAGTATTATATACTTCGAACCACAACTCGACTAACTCGTTCACTGATTGAGCATACCCTTCATGCACTGCAGGGTGTTTTACAAATGTTGGCAAGTGTGAAAATCAATGAGCCCCACGCCGCGACGCGCTCTCAGCTGGCCAGAGCTGTGGAATGCCCCGTAGAACGGAGCAGCGGGCAACAGCTAACAGACGAAGAAGCAGCCAGGCCGGAGGCAAGTTTATTCGGATTTAATTGAATAATTGTTAGGCTGGCCACGTACGCGACTTGGTCGAAAGAAGCGCGCCTCAATCAGCGGCCGGCGAGGCGCCTTTAAAGCGACGCCCCAAAGTAGGCAACACAAACAAAAAGAAAAAAATTGAGCAACTCAAGGCTGCGCCACCTGACAAGCGATTTATGTGATGCATCTGTAATAGGTATTGTGTGGCGTGCATCGAGCTTAGAGCTTAGACTTACCGTTCCCAAGTGGCACATTCGTTTGCATGTTGGCCTGCGGCGTCTGCTGCTCCATGGCCGTTGTCGTTGTCGTTGTGGCAAGTTTATTTGCTGTCGTTGCCGTTGTTGCCGTTGTAGCCGCCGATGTTGTTGTTGCTGCTGGCGTTGACGTGCCCGTTGTTGCCGTTGTTGCAGTCAGCTGCTTGCCGTTGACGCTCTTGCTCAGCCGCAGTATGGTCGTCGTGCCCGCCGCAGCAGCTGTCGCTGTGGTGGCGCCCGCCGGCGCCTTCAGCTTGTGCAGCGTGGCAGCCACCGCCTTGGACGCCTTGCCATTGCGCGTCACACTCAGCACATGTTGCTGCTGCTGCTGTTGCTGTGCTGCCGCTGTGGTGGGCGGTGGCGGCGGCGGTGGCGACGTGGCCATGGCTGTGCTTGAGCTTGTGGTCGTGGAGTTACGTATGACCAGAATGGACTGCGATTTCTCCAGCCGCTTCAGCGTCTGCAGCACAAACGGCGACTTGCCATCACAGTTGCTCTCCGAGCTTAGACTACGCGCCGCCTGCAACACAAAGAGCTGTTAATAACTGTGTAGAGTCGATTGATCTGCTGCCAACTTACATGTTTGAGCATAAACGGACGCTCAATGAGCTTGTTGACGTTGCCGTTGCTTTGCTTTGTCGTGTGCGCCGTGTTCTGCGCCTTCAGCACGCTCTCCAGCTGGCTGGCGTTGATGGGCGTCTGCAGCAGTATCGTGTTGGACTCCTTGCCACTGCTGGCGACTATGGAAATGCTGCTCGAGCCGTTGATGCCGTTGCTGGTCGTCGCCGTTTGCACGATGGTCTTGCGTGCCACAGTCGTTGTCGTCGGCAGCTGGTTGAGCGTTATGGCAGTGGCCTTATCCTGTTGCTGTTGCTGCTGCTGCTGCTGCTCGCTGAGCAGGCTGAGTATGTCCTGCTTGTTCTGTATGATGATCTGGCCATTCTCATTGCGTGTGCCACGCAACAGTATAATGTTGCCGGTACTCTGCTTCTGGAGCTGCTGCTGCTGCTGCTGGTGATGTTGCTGCTGCATGGCCTCGATCTTGAGTTTGGCAGCGCGTAGACTTGTCGTTTTCGTCGTTTTGCTTGTGGTGGTTGTTGTGGTTGTTGTTGTGGCTGCATCGACCTCATTGCTGAGGCTCAGCTTGGCGCTGCTCTGCGTTTTGACCAGGCTAACACGGCTCAAAACATTCTTTGTGTTGGCTGCAACGAGAAAGCAGAATATTATCACAATCAGAATTGTTGCACATAACTCAATGCCCCAGCTTCATAGACTGGCGATGCGAAAAGATACGACAAGATGCAGATTTATGGGCACAACTGGAGTTTTGGCAACATTGTCAACACGTCATCATCAGGGCATTAGAAATTGATGCCGCAAATATGACAAACTGCTGTTCGTGTCCATTGAGCTGATCGGAAGAGCGAGCGCGTTACGTATACGTCACGTTGCACATGGCTGCCTGGCCGCCTGGCTGCCTGGCTGGCGGTCAGTGGCTTAGACGGGGCCATTTTGTTGGCTCAACAATGAGAGTAAATGCGCTGCGAGAGGGGGAGAGGGAGTGCAGGCAGCCAGGGCGCTAAATCAAGCGAAAGACGACATGTTTATGGCACACACACTACAACAACAGCGACAGCGACAGCGACAGCGACAGCGACTAGAGGACTAGAGAGGACTACTTAGCTGGGGCCCCAGAACGCAATAAAAGTGCAACAAAACAAACAGCGCGACGACAGCCCCAGCTAGCGAGGGGCAGGGGCAGCTGACGGCCAAAAGTGTCAGGCAGGCAGGCAGGCAGGCTGCATGCGTTGCCAAATATAGACTCCAAGGCTGAAGGCGACACGAAACAAAAGTGAGCGCCGGAAACATTTAAACGTAGCTAAACACTTGGCCGGCAACTGACACACACACACACAGGAAGACACAAGCACACACACTCATGTAGTTCTCACTCTCGACGCCCTCTGTTTGTTTTCAAAATGTGCGGGTCATAATTAGCCACTGCTGCTGCCCGTCTGCGACCATGTGGCCAAATAGATATATGTATAAGTGTGTGTGTGCGAGCATGTGTGAGTGTGCGAAAAGGTCGCCAAAGCAAAACAATCCGACTCGGAGTCAGAGTCAGAGTCGGAGTCGGAGCCCGCCGTTCATTCAGGCACACATACTTCATTGTAATGTATGGCAGGACACACAGGACGGTAGGCCTAACAGCAGCAGCAGCAACAACAACAACAACAGCGAGCCCTGACAATGTTCGCGTAACACATAAAACACTGCCCAGGGGAAGCGGAGCTCAGCGGGGTCAGCAGCAGAGACAGGGCCAGGAACAGGGTCCAAAGCAGCGGCAGGAGCTGCCTGAAGTTTCGCATATTTTTGCGTTCGTCGCGGCTTTTGATGTGCAAGCTACGAAACAGGCGGCACAGTGGAACAAAGCGCATTGGAAACAGTCGAAAAAACTGCATACACTAACATTTATTTCGTATAACCAGACAAAACTGATGATGCTAACAAAAAGTTGGTTTAATGAAATTTCTAAAATGAAAAATTAAATAAAATGAATAAAAGAAAAAAACTGTATACACTAACATTTATTTCGTAAAACCAAATAAAACTGATGATGCTAGAATGACAAATTAAATAAAATCAATAAAAGAAAAAAACTGTATACACTAACATTTATTTCGTAAAACTAGATAAAGGTGGGGTTAATGAAATTTCTAAAAAAAAACAATTAGATAAAATTAATGAAAGAAAATGTACATTCAAAATAAATCTATTAAATTGTATTAGCATTGATAATTCGCGCTATTTATCGGCTTCTCAAAAATATTGTCTTATTGATTTATTTACTTTTACATTTGCTCTGCCATATACCAATACCATAGTACACCTTGAAGAGTAATTACATGCCTATTATATAAGAAGTCGCCACAGAAAATGTGACAGCACTGCTTTTATGTTTATAATTTTAAATTCATTTTTCTGCAATTTTGTTTCTTGTATGATAAAACGAAAATAATGCAAATACTCATATATATTAAAGTAAGTATCTTGATAATATTGATTATAATCAAACTAAAAATAAACTATTTATTATTTTGCAATAAAAATATAAGCATTGGTAATTGGATACTATTGAACAATAGTCTAAAATTAGTCGCAACATAAAAATACCGCATGTGTCACTTAAATCGTTGATTAAGTTGAATTTCCGAAAAAAAACAAAAATTTGCAAATATATAAATAAACGAAGAATTGCCCTAAAGCCGACATACTCCTTAAGAAAGTTGAATAAGTTGAGCTCAAAAATCATGTTATCTCATGCGATAGTAGGGAACGTCATATATTATTTAGCATCACCGTAATTATATGACAGTTAAGTAAACCCGAAGAAAACTATTTCATTATTCATCATATATTATTTAGCATCACCGTAATTGTATGACAGTTAAGTAAACCCGAAGAAAACTATTTCATTTCATGCTTGCACCACTGTGCGGTCGAACGCACGTGGCATGAAGCATGACAAGGGCGAGAGCTCTCTTCTGTGCAACACGACAAATTGCAAGTCTATTGAAATTTTATTAGAAACATAAATCAAAAGCAGCACTTTGGCAAACGGGGAAAAAGAGCAAGAACAGCAACAAATAAATAGCTATAGAACGAAAGCAAGAGTTGGACAAAATGAGGCATGACACTTTGCGAATATTTCACAGAATTGAGCGCGAATAAAAAGAGTGTTGTCAGGATAAGCAGCCAATAACAGAAGATAATGTGCAGAGAGCGCCCAGAAAGTGCACAGTCCAAAGAAAATGCATAGGGAAAATGCCCTTGGACGCAATGCAAAGCAGAACAAAATAAACCACAGAAGCAAAAAAAAAAAAACTAATTGGAAAACCAATAATAACGAACAGTGGTAATCGAAGAAGCGCAGTTATCAGCGCCAGATAACGTCAAACTCATCGATAATTATGTTATGTACTTTGTGCGTGTTCGTGTGTGTGTGTGTGCGTGCATGTGGAGAGAGGAAGAGAGCGAGAGAGAGAGAACGAGAGCAAGTGCAAAGTCATATTTAGTATGAACTTACTTTGCTGCAGATTCAGATTCAGATTTAGATTCATGTCCAACACCAACAGCAGCAACGACGCTACGACGACGACGACGACGAGCAACGGGAGCGGAAGCGGGAAAAGCTATTTGTTTAGGCTCGTTTTCCATGTGCCCTGCTGCCCCGCTGCTGCCCTGCCCCCCTGCTCTGACCACCCTGCAGCTGGGCGCTCAAACTTTTTGGCCTCTCTTAAAATAAACACCTGGTGGGGCCTGCAATTGCAGTCGACTGCATCTGCATCGTTGCGCATTAACTTAACTGGTCTCTGTAAAATGCCATTTTCAGCTCGAGCGACCGCGAGAACGCACAAAATAACAACGCACAAACTCACAAATAGCACAACATGTACACGTACACGCACACGAACACGCACACTCACATCTATGGATCTATTTACATATACAAATGTATGTACATATGTTGCAGCAACGCGAATATTTCTCGATACGATGGAAAAAAGGTAAACAAAAAGTTTTTCAACTGCGGCCCGTATTTGGAGGTGACGCGCGCACGTTTCCTACGCAATTTGTTGCACTTTATGTGCTCTGTTTAATGCAAAATGCAAAAAATACCGACCAAAATATCAATTTTTCAATTTTTTTTACGCGTCCCCCCGACTTTATCCACGGACTGTGAGCAAACAGCTGATTTAGCAGCGCCAAAAGCTTAACAGTTTTGCTAAAAATGTTATTAACACTATGCGCTTATTTATTCCTGGAATATGTGATGACTCGAAGCAATACTATTTAAAAATGCACTTTATTAGAAATAACTTAGCATGTACACATACGATAGCCAACTAGTAAAAATAATTAGTTTGGGATTGCCACTCGTTTAAAACAATAAACAGAAGCTTTCATTTGAATTTAACAGCTGTAAAGCATTCTACATCCTGCCCCTACCCCGCATACATTTTAAAGAATAACATAGCTAATAATCGATATGTTAAACATTCAGCAGCTAGTGGTGGCTGGGCGATAACGGCGATAACTGCATATCGATGTTTACCTTACTCCACACGTTGTTAATGTTGCTCAGCTGTTAATCTCCAACGCTGCCATATCGCCAAACAGTATCAGCTGTAGCAGTCAGCCTTGTGTGAGCGCTTCAAAAAAGAATTTGAATTCTTGGTTTACGTTTCGAATCGGATTTCATGACCTTGTCTCACACATTTCTACAGCAGCTGAAAATGATTATCCTACAAATTCAAAAGATCTACATTTAAAGACAGTGGTGTGTGTTTGTGCAATAAAAAAAACCTTCAATATTTATTTTCCTTGTAAAACAAAACTTTCGCCGTTTTTAGTTACCCATGTCCCCCTCGCACCACACGACACAACAGCCATAGCTCGACGGAAGTCTCTCACACTATCGCAACAGCGACCAAGCGAATACAGAATAATTGCTGTACCAGTGCCAGTCGGTGCCATAGCGCCAACAACAACAACGACAACAACTACAACGGCTACAACTACAACTATAACAACAATGACAACACTTATCTGTGTCGTCGTCGTCGTCGTCGTTGGTTGTCGCTGTCGTTGTATTTGTCGCTGCTGTTGTTGTTGCCTTTAGTTGTTGGGGTTGTTATTTTATTGTCGCTTTTGTTGCACATTGAAAATAATATACAAAATAATTGAATTACTCAAATAACCAAACACATGCAAAGTGCATGTTTGTGTGTATGTGATTATTCAAGGGGCGTTCAGAGCTCAAAAGCGTGCTGATAAGCCCAAAAGTCAGATCGACGCCTGAGCGGTTTTAACGAGATAAGCCCGCCAACCTCATTTGCATATTTCATGCGAAAAAAAGCCACAAGAGGAAAACAAAATCAAAAATTCCTAATAAACACCCACAACAACAACAATAATAACAGCAGCAAGTACATCGATTAAATGTTTACATTGAATGATTACAGCGACTGCAGCAGCAGCAACAGCAACAGCAGCGATAAGCAGGCAGCAGCAACAGTCAATCAAACAAGCGTGAAATGAAAACGTGACTTGAGCTGCGCTTTAACATCGTCACGTATGTAAATTATGCTGCTAACGTCGCTGTCAATGTCCCTCTGTTGTTGTTGCTGTTATTGCCGCTGCAAGCGTCGCAGTCGCTGTCAATGTCCCTGTTGTTGTTGTTGTTGTTGGTGCGGCCGCTGCAAGCGTCGCTGCTTGGTTGGGGAATCGTCCCGCACCCAGGCAGTACAATGTCTTATGGTGATATTGCCGCTTGAGAGAAATACCAGCACGTTTCTACAGCAAAATGAAAAAAAAAACACCCAGAAAACTGGCTTCGACTGCCATTTGATAAATGCACACAAAACTGTGTATACAATAACATTTTTGTGACATTTGCTTAAAATATAATAACAAAAAAAAGCCGCCCAACTGCGACTCGTACTTTGGTGCATTTTTGCGTCTGGGATTTGGTTAATTGGGGCTTTGAACTCGATGAAACAGCGATGGTGATAACAAAGTCATGCCCGACGACACAACGGCGGCAATAACAATAATAAAAACAAAAACGAAAAAAGCAGAAACTTGATTTAAAACAAGGCCTCCCCCCCTGGTTGGCGCAGTCAACGCCCCCAGAAGGCGGCAACTGCGACGCCGACTGCGGCAACGGAGACAGTGATGACAGAGACTGCAATTGAACTTCGACGAAATCGATGACAATAATAAGACAATAAAACACGCAAATCATATGCAATAATTAAATGGAAACCCAATAATATTGTTGATAATTTGCATGATTGAAGTAAAAGGTTTCGCATCAGTTACAAGTGGGCGTTATGGGCGTGGCACCAAACACACACACACACACACGTTAAAACGCCCCACCAATGTTGCCCTATGCGGTAAAGCTGCAATCCGAAACCTCTCAATGAAAACAAAATGCAATTTTTGTGGTCGCGCTGACTATGAAGAAAATGGCAAAAACAACAGCGGCCTCTAACTGTAAAATGCAGCAGCAGCAGAAGAAGAGAGGGAGTATGATTCAGATTCCTATTCATGCAGAAGAAGAGAGCGTTTTACTTGCAGTTGTAGACATCGATACCAGGGATGCCAATGCAAGCCTTGCATGCACACACACACACACACTCGGAGACACATGCATGCAATACATGTACACGTTAAGCCGGTTTGTGAAGCATCAACACGATGTCGATGCAATTCACAATGCAACGTTGCAGCCGACACCGAAATGTAGCAAATTCGAAAGAAAATACTGAAAAATGCGCGGTATGCATTTGACTTTAACAACAACAACAATAACAGCAACAATGCTCAATAATAATTAAATCCTCCTGGGCGAAACACACACAAATACAATTGTACACGAATGTCTTCGGTCTGTAATAATATTTGTATGTACATTATACATAGATTGTTTTGTACATTATACGCCTGACTTAGGAAACCAGTTTTATTGCAATTCAACCAACCAAACACAAAACCCCAAGAAATTACGTATCACAAATGTACATACAGGTACACAAACACAGACATAAGTATGAGTGTGTGTACGTACATATGTATGTTGCATGTATTTTTCGCCGCTATTGCGTTGGTCTTCTGCCCTCTCCACAGCAGCACCAGCAACAACAACATTGCCTTCGAGTCTGGTCTTTGTTTTTACACAAACACAAGCATATGTTCACACATACAGACACATCAACTCATTTGTGTGCATGTGTAGAGATTTATGTAAAGGTTGTCTTGCTGTTGTTTTTGTTGTTGGACCACCTGTAAATGTAATTGTTTATGTACTTTGCAGGCATCTTGGCATTTTGTCTTATTCTGTATGCATTGGCAACTACATACATGCATATGTAAGCAAACGTTGCTCAAACAAATTGTGTACAAAACATATTCCGTCAAAATGCAAAAACAATTGAAAAGCAACAGGTAAAACTTTTAAATACACATACAAGCGCATAATTGAGCGCTTACTCATTTGTATGCGTGTGTATGTGAGTGCTGAAACCACAAAAGAGAAAACTACGCTTAATCCCCTACGCTTCGAGGTCTAAGCTATTTAAATTAACTATCACATAAACTGTAATTATTAAAAATAAATTCGTTTATTTACGATGGAATTAAATATATGTAAATATAAATATATAATCAGCAATAAAACTCATTTTTTTCCGAATTGTAGCGCATTTATGAGCCCCTTATGCCATATGCGTGATTCGTAAGCGCACAATAACTAGTTTTACGTCTGTATCACGCAAACCAGGGCTGTTGCAATACACTTTTCGCTCATTAGCTTTTCCGCCCGGCATGTAATAGAGTTGTTCCGTGGCAACACACAATGCTCGGTTTAGCAACCGTACGGAGCATATGATGGAAAACTGCAGTCGCCATGTTCACACTGAACGAAGAGTGTGCAGCCCTGGCAGGTGCAAAATGAAACGGCCTCATAACTTTTTGGTCAACGCAACGGCAACAGCAACTCAAGCCTCAGTCTCTTGCGCGTGATCGGTAAAAACAAATCGGCGGACCGTGAAGGTGCTGAGGATATTCCATCGTCAACGACTGTCGATGTTGTTTGTTGTTGTTGTTGATGTTAATGTTGTTGTTGCTGCTGTTATCTCTTGCTTGCTGTAAATTTGCGCAGTTCACTTAAAAAAAATATCAACGCAAAGGAAGAAGAAGCACCACACAATAAGAGAGCGCACAATAGAGCAAAAACAGAAGGAGACGGAGAGCGCGCGCGAACAACTAAACTAAAGTTGTTGTTATATTTGTGTTAGTACCAGCCGCAGCATCCCGTCATTGTTGCTGCTGATATATTTGTTATATTCGTTAGTTGTTGTTTTATTTTTGTGTTGTCCAGCGTGCATCGCGTGTAACGTAAAAACTGTGCCGTCGCCGCCGCCGTCGTTCAAGTCTCCAATCTCCAAAACGTCCACCCTCGCCCGCATCGTAGCGCAGCGCATCGCATCAATTGCACTAATTTCTTCAATCAGCACACAAGGCAAGATACCGATTTTAAACGAGTAAAACTAGCGAAAATTGTTTAACAAATGAAAAGTACATTGTGTGTGTTTATATGCATGTAAATTTCGTTGGCCCATTGTCCAAATTTAGATTCTAAATCCGGAATTGTCTGGAAATATACAGACACACACACAAACAACTAAATCTCTGCATGAGTCTCTTTCTACTCCTTGCTAGCGTTTTCGCATTGTCATTTGCGAGCGGCGCAGGTCATGTGGGCGATCATAAGAGCGTGGAAGAGAGAGAGAGAGAGAGGCGGAAAGAGAGAGTGAGAGCAAAAAGTATTGGGAGAGATTTGCTCACGTGTATTAACTGCGAAATGAATGTAATGCTTCTTACTAGCTTTGTATTTCCAAACTACAGTTTAATTATCAAACTCAAGCTCTTTTAGTGCTGTCGCACTCACCAGAAGCGGCGGCGTCGTTGCTAATCTCGATTTATCTCAGTAACGCGACAGAAGCGAGCGGCAATCTTAACAATTGTTTATTGTTGTCTCCCCCTCTCGCGTTTGCGAGCTTGTGCATGTGTGTGTGGCATGTGAATGACTGTGTGTGTGTGTGTGTGTGTGAGTGAGGAGCTGAACTGCAAGTGAATTAAACGAAACGACTTGAAAAAGTTGAAGCTTTGCTTTTTTGTTATTTAGTACGCAGCTGTCTCCCGACGTGTACGTTACGTAGTGGCGCCGTGGCGCGGTGAAAATCTGTAACTCAATTTTTCAAGTCATCGAGACTACTCACTGCCAGTGTGTGTCGACTTCGAGAGTCTACACAACCGTCGATTTAACGCCTTGCTAAACAATCGGTATGCGTGATTTTGTTGGTTTTCCATCTCTCTCTCTTTGTCTGTACTGCAAACCGCAAAAGAAAAGCAAAAGTGCAAATGTAAAATTACAATATAATAGCCCAGTGTGTCAGTGTGTATTTGATTAAATTTAAATTGCAGCCTTTTTTACTGCTTAGCACGCACGCATACACGCAAGCGCACTGTGCCCGCTAATTATGAAAGTTTTTATAGTTTTCTTGATTCGTCTTGGCCCCAAAAGCGCCGCTGAAAATGCTGGTACCTTTGATTGTACTATTACTACTGCTGCTGCTGCTGCTGCTGTTGTTTCGTCGTTTATTTATTCATTTGCTTGTGCAATGCTCCTAAGCCTTAAAACGACGCACATTTGTTTGCTAACAGCGATTTGTTTTAATGTCGTTGTTGCTCTAACACCTGTGTGTACACTCCTCGCCAGTGTGACCATGATCGAACCAAAAGAAAGTGTATGGCAGATATGCGCTCACAGTCTCCAGGCTAAAGTGAAGACATCATTAATACAACACGCTGGCTGCATAAATTATGTCCATAGCGTGTGGCTCCATCTAGCCTGGGGTGGTGGGAGGCGGCAGAGGGGCTAAAACAAAATGGTTCATAAACATTTCACAGTCAGTACACACAGCAAAGTCCCGCTAGCAGGCGTACCCCGCGCCTACGCTTTGAACTCAGCACGTTCGTGCATATTGTCGTATTTATAATTCTTGTAAGACTTTGTGTTGTTGTCAGCTTCTAATCTGTGCACATAAAAAGCTCACGCAGTCTGCATGCTAAACTGATCGCGCTGTTTTTGGTTAGTTTCTTGGGGAAGGGGTGGTGGGGTGGCTGCTGCTGGGCCCCAGTGTTGGTAACTTCCGCAATGATTGCGGTTTTAGTTGGTTGGCTTTAGCATTGGCTTGTCGACATTTTATCTTTTGTTCGTCGCTGTCACTGTCAGCTGAGAGCGTTTGTTTTTTTTCTACTTTTTGCTTATAAATTTTGTTGTTTTGATTGCGCAGCGGCGCCATAATTGCGCACAATTGCCAAATACAGGGTGTTTCACTTTTCATTTCGTTTCGCCGTTAAGCTTAAGCTATTTATTGTGCTATTTTCAATTTTTGTCGTAGCCACTGCCGCCGCTGCTGTTGTTGTTGGCGTCATCGCACGCCGCTTTTGGATAATTTGGCTTTCGCTTTTGTGCCATTATATTGCCAGTTGCCGCTGCCACTGCCGCTGCTGTTGCTGTTGCTGGCGTTGTTAGTGTTGCCTAATGCCCCAACGTCAACTAGCTGCCAGTTCCAAATCAACTGGCAAATGAATCAAACTTATGTTCATACAGCTCATACAGTCTACACCCGTTACAGCGCACAGCAAACCGGTTTCGGATTCTCCGTAAATTCGAATGTTGTGCAAATAATTAATTAACTTATTTACATATATTAAAAAGAAACTTTGATGCAATGCTCGGAATGTCCACTATATTGAACACACAACACATACGGGTCTGTTCGTGTCTAATGTGATCACCGCAAAAACAATGATTCATTTTGATATTTTGCAAGATTTTTTCTTAATTATGAGATACGAAAACAGCACGAAATGTGAGAATTGTAGGAGAATTTCACAAAAGATCTCCCTCAAATCAGATCTCTAAGGTGTGATACTTAATAAAAACTGACATAAGTACAATATAGCGTCGTGTGTAAAAGTTTGTTCTACTTTTGTGTGTGAATTATTCGAGTGTGTGTATGTGTGTGTTTTTCTCAGAAACGATGACTTTTTATACCCTCTACTTATAATGTTAAAGGGGATATTCGTTTACTACTATGGAGGTAGATCCGTTGGATAATTCCAGAGCGAATTTCTCAACGTTGTAAATAAGTCCACTTCAGAGAATAGAATATCGAAAGCTAAGAAACTTATAGACAATTCTTCTGTAGATCCCAAGCGATTTAACCTTTTTATATTATCTGGCTGCCACAATTCTAAACGCTTTTAAAGTGGGTGACAAGCATTAGATTAAGTAGAAAGATCATTGTTCAATAAAGAAAAGGTAGCTCGCAGTCGAACACACTCGACTGCAGCTTTCTTGTTTGTTGTCTTTGTGTGCTGTGTGATGGAAACCGCTGCGATGACGTGCGCGTCCAGCTGACGCGATCTTGAAGGTTGTAGTAATATGGCTTATAGCTTACTGCTGGTCGACTGCTGGCCAAACAACAGGTTTCGCTGGGCTGCAGATGCTCTAGGGATTGGCTTACCAGCTGACAAGAATGCATTCAGATTCACAGCAGCGTTGTATAACTCTGAGTGGTTGTCGTTAATTAGCAAAAGCTGTAGCCCAGTAATGTATGTCTGTTTGGAATTTTTCGCAAATTAATTTGCGGAAAAACCCCCATGCAGTCAGTCTATGGCATAATAAAATCACAGCGAGACCTAAGTTCACTACTTAATTCTACAAATCTCACGAATCTTACAGAACTGTTCGCAAACGCATAAACAAATCCAAGCTTCGAACTGACGCGACTAGTGAAGATGCCTTACCAGCCAGCAGGCAACAGCAGCGGCTCGGGCAGCAAAACGGCCAAGATGTCGCAGCTGAAGTTCTGGAACAAGCAGAACAGCAACAAGCAGCAGGAGAAGCAACTGCAGCAGGATGGCGGCAGCGGCAGCGACAGCATCGATGCCAGCAACGGCAACGGCAGTGGCAACAACATGGCCAGCGTCGGCGGCAGCAACAACAACAGCAGCAGCAGCAGCAGCAACTCAAAAAGCGAGGCGAAGAACGGCAAACGCAACTGGTTGCATACACCGGAGCAGCTCATCAACGGACACGCCGTTTATCTAGTCAAGGTGAGTCCGTTGCTCAGCACAGTGTGACAAAACAATTAGCATATTCGTATTTTATTTGTTTATTTGTGTTGCACAGTTCTTTGGTAACCTGAGCGTGGACCAGCCGAAGGGCATTGAGGTGGTCAAGGATGCCATACGCAAGCTGCAGTTCGCCCAGCAAATGAAGAAGGCGGAGACGGGCACACAGGAGAAGTTCAAGAAACTTGAGATCACCATTAGCATCAAAGGTGTGGCGATCCAAGAGCCGCGCACCCATAAAATACTGCATCAGTTTCCGCTGTACAACATCTCGTATTGTGCGGACGAGAAGGGTGTGAAAAAGTTCTTCAGTTTCATTGCCAAAACGGTAAAGACCAAGGATAGCAACAGCATCGACAGCAATGGCTACAATGGCAGTGGTAGTGGTAATGGCAACGGCAGCGCGAAGCCCGAAGAGACGCACGAATGCTTTATATTCATATCAAATAAGTTGGCCTCGGACATTACGCTGACCATTGGTCAGGCCTTTGATTTGGCGTACAGGTATGCCTAGCTTAGATCTTCCTAAGAGTAACGATTCTATTAATGCGTCGTGTTTGCTGTTTGCAGAAAATTCATGGATAGCAATGAGAAAACGAATCTGAACAAAGCGCAGCAACAAATCGAGCATCTGCAGAACACGATCGCCATCTACAAGGAGCGACTGCGCGAGCTGTCCACCAAATTGCCAAAGGCCGAGCTGGATGCCATGCTCTTCAAGCTGGGCATTAAGGATATTGTCGAGGCGCCCGCCAACGAGCTGAATGGCAACGAAACCCTCAGCAACGGCAAACTGGGTAAGCAGCGCCTCAATTACTTGTCTCTTGCATATCGCTAATTGTTCTCTTTTCGTTTGACAGATGAGGATAAGCTGCTGATTGACACCAATTCGACGACGGCGTCAACGCATTCGGCATCGCCCAATTCGTTCTTGCCCATTGTGCCGCCCAGGAGCAATTTGTCCAGTCAGATGAGCAGCAGCAGCAGCGGCGGCAAGAGCAACAGCCAGAAAATGGACGAACTGCTGCTCAACTCCGATTCGGACAGCGATTTTGATCCGCGCGCCGACGAGATACAGGATAATCTCAGCAATGGTCGCAACGCCATTAGCAATGATCTGTTTGGCTTCGAGCCGTCGAAGAGCTTCGGCCAGCAGCTCTTCTTCAACAACAACGATCACAAGCTGCAGAACAACAATAACAGCAGCAGCGTGAGCAACAACAACATGAGCAACAACAGCAGCGGCTTCTCCAGCGAGCTCAACATAACGCCACCACTGTGTAGGTCAAACCTGAATGAGAAAAAGTAAATTCGTTTTTTGAATAATTGCCGCTTCTTTTTTGCAGTGGCGCCGCCGCCGAAGATTGCGGCTCCCCGTCGCAACACGCCGTCGACCAACAACATTGGCAACAATGGCCTCAATGGCAACACGGATCTGTTTGGCTCCGATCCGTTCGAGATGAACAACGGGCCCAGCGTGTTTAAGGTAACTCCCAGAACGCTAACGTGGCAATTCAATCCCCAACTAATTAATCTTCGAAATTAGCAGAGTCAGCTGAATATTGATGATTTCTCCCTGGAGAGCTTGGACCCGTTGCGCAAGTGAGCTGAACATCCAGCGGTGCTAATTACGCCATTGCAACACATAAATTAATATTACTAACAAAACAAGAAAACAACAAAAACAAAACTAAAAGATGAAGCGTAAACAAATTGTATCTTAGCTTATTTTTGCGAGAGGTTCGCCCTCTTTGTTGTTTAGCCTTCTATACTGATTATTGCCTGGTAAATTCTTTGAGCTTGATTTATAAATATTGTATGTGTATGTGTATTATTGTTTATATAATTTTATATTGCATATTCTGTATGATTATTATATTATTATTATTATTACTATATTATATTATTATGGCGGTCGAGATCGAGTTCCAGATCGCGCACAATGCACTTTGTTTAAACGAATCAATTGTTGCTGTAGTTAAATAGTTTAAATGAATGTCAAACGTCGAGCAAACAAACAAATCTATGTATACAAGAGCTATTCAAACAAAGCAAAACAAAAATATAAATATGAGAACGTCAGAAACGTCGTGATAATGTGCAAACGCTAAAAACCCTAAATGTGAGAATTTTGTATAAAATAATTATAACTCTAAACGAATCTTATCATTATATACGTATATATATATATATATGAATGCGTATATATATTGAAACATGCACACGTAATCAATTATTGTATAGCTCAGCAAAATGAACAATATTTATTATTATGTAAAAATAAAATGTAGTGCCTAAAAACTCGATTGTTTACTGCTTTTGGTTGCTGCTGCTTTCGTTTATTGCACAAAAACACACTTATAAAATACGCATGCCATTTTAACGCTTTATAACAATATTTTGGGTTTAACAAACAATGAAAAACTTAACACGTTACTGCCATGAATACAAATTGTAGTTGTTGCTGCTGCATTTGCATCTGCAATTGTTTGGGAATGTTTGCCTAGAACTAGTGATATCGTGCCCACTATGTGGTCTGATTTTAAATCCATTGTTGCTGTTGTTGCTCTCCGTAGATGTCCTGAGTATCATTTGAGTGCTGCGATTCTAGTCCAAGTCGTTGTAGCGCTTCGGAGCTGTCGCATTCAGCTGCCTTGCATTCATGTCCGAGCTCTGCAACAATGAAAATTCACATAGTAAATTCATTAATTGAGTGCGTCATTAGTTTGCAGTAGTTATTGATGGCAGTCAGGATCGATAGAGTGTATAAAAAATTAACAGAATTTGTAAAATTTTCAGTTGAACCAAAAGTAATCAACAGCAACTGACCATGGCTGGCTCAGTGCTAGGTGCAGTCTTATAAGTTTTTTAAGAAACCATATAAATAACGCCAACGATTGGAAAAGTTCTGAAAGAAACCAAATAGAGCGTAAATAAATCAACGGAATTTCAAAATAAAACGATTGGTGAATGCTATTTACAACATTTTTACGCGCCGCCCAAAAGTATGCTACACTTTTGGCAGTCACTGGCACCCGAAGGAAAAGTCACAATTGTCATAATTAAAATTGTTATTAACAAGTGTTAAGTAAATAAAAGGGTGGATCAACCTGTTATGAAATTAGAGTCGTACTTCATGAAGTGTTCTAAATTGCAGGCGTCGCACAGTTGTTAATTAATGCTAATAAACCATTAAATTGTTAATAAAGCACTCGTTTCTTTTGTTGTTAAAATCATAAACAATAAACATACTGCAGGCGTGTTTGTGTATATGTATAAGTTTAAACAGTTTATTGATTGACAACTTTTGTTGAGCTTAAAAAATAAATATATTTGTTGTATTTATTAATTGTAAATATCGTGTGCTTGAAATTAAACCGAAAATGTAACTAAAAGTAAATAGTACATGTATAAATTAAAAACTAATTTCGTAACTCTTTCAAGACTTTTGTATATGCAAATAAATATATATGTATATTTAAAATATAAGACTTTATCGTGTTCTAAGGTTCTAACTGTTGTATATATCCCTCGTGCTATTACCCCCCAAAAAAAACCCCCTCAAAAATCCCTCAAATCATAATTTGGAATGTCAACTGATAAATGACAACAGATTTCCGCGAAAATGCAAAACTTGACTTTGGATAAAGCAAACACAATTGACATAAAACAGACAACAGCAAACGCAATCGAGATTAAGGTAGATATTAGGCAAAACATTTTCTGGATGAGGGTTGAGGATCCATGCTGGGATTGTTTGGTTGGTTGCTTTGGGGTTGGGCCGACACTTAATACAGCCAACGACTTGGTCGCGTCGACTGCGGGGGCTATTGCACAACAGCGCTCGTCTTCTTCGGCTTCTTAGCGTATTTTACCTGATTCGACCAGTCGCCGGTGGGCACGGTGGCCCGATAGAACTTTGAGCTCGTCTTGTTGAAGATGGGCAACAGCTCGTTGGCCTCATCCGAAAGCGCCTGCAAAAAAGCGAATCGCAATGTTAACAATTATCGAGTAAGCAGAGATTTCGCTACGCACCTTCAGGTAGATGATGGCGTCGGTGCCGAAGCCCTCGCAGGAGAGCAGCACAATGTCGCCGTGGAAGTAGCGGGCATATAACCGCGAGATGGGCAGACCGTAGCCATAGCCAGCCAGTGGCACGGTGTGCATGTCGGACTTCGAGGGCTGCGGTGCTGTGCTGTACATGTACTTGAAGAGCTGGTCGGACTGGGAGCGAGGAATGCCGCCGCCCTGGTCGGAGATCTTCACGCAAATGTCCTCTTTGCCGCGGCAGATGGCCACCTTGAGTGGCGGCAGTGTGTCGCAGTTGTCATGGTTGTGATGCTCGACGACGGCGCGCATCGAGTTCTTGAAGAGCTCGAACAGCATGTGATACAAATGCGAGGGCACGTAAACGGTGCGTATGGGTAATAGCTCATCCGACGTGCAGCTGTGCTGCTGGATCTCCAGAGCGGGACTCGTCAGATAGTATTGATCACAGAGGAAGCGGGCGTTCTCATACGCGTCGCGCACCACGTCCGACAGATCACAGGCGGGATCCAGGCAGCCAATGTGCCGACCCAGCGAATGCGGACTGGAGCCAAAGAGCAGCGCTGTAGACCAGAAGATTAATTACATTTTAATGAACAGTCTGCGCAGAAAACTTACTGTGCTGATTGATCAGCATGCGAATGCTGATGCGCGACATGTAGAGACGATCGAGAAAATATTGAATGGAGCTTTCGGTGGGCGCATCCACATTACCGCCTTCGTTCTCTTTCATCTCGATGACGCCTTGCGCCATCGTCTGCACCACATCATTGTGTCGATTCCTAATGAGATCCAAATCGCGCACAAATCTGCAATTATCTTGAATTTAATGGCGTTCTACTTGGAGAGCGGCAGACTGCTTCGCACTTTTGTAGATTATCGTGAGAGGGTTCCGCGTTCTCGAACTCCAGCACATCCTCGAAGCTCTTCACGTACCAGGAGCTCACCTCGCTGACGGAACGCGTGTGCAGCAAATTGTCGGGCAGCAGAGCGATCTCCTTCATGATATTCGCCAGGCGCACGGGCAGCTCCTTCCGCAGAAATATAAACGACTTCTTCTCGCAGGCATTTTGACCTAAAAACGATAGAAGAGTAGGCGGTAAAGCGGTTGAGTAATCGATCTTCAAAGCGAAACGTGATTCTAATCAGACTTAAGAGACTACGCGATCACATTGATCATGCATGGAGTGTGTCGGTCAGTTACAACGCATTGCTGTCAGCATTCATAGTCTAATAAGCTGGACTTTGAGATCCTGCTTTTGATTGTGGTTAGAAAACAGCCATATATAATAATAGAAATCATTTGCAATGCATTGTTTGCAATAAGAATTGTTTGCATTCAGGGGAAAGTTCATAAAAAATATTGCAAAAATTGGTTTCACAATGAATTTTGATAATTTTTCTTTGATATTTTGAGCTAAAAATTTCTTTCTACATTCTTCACTTTCACTAAATTTCTAATAGAAAATAACTACATCGAGAAAAACGTTAAAATGAAAATACAAAATTCTTTTGTGGCGTCATCTAATAATCAGTTCTTTGATACATAATATAGCACGCAGGAAAACAATGTGAAAATTCACAACAAAGAATGTCTTGATAATGAGTTATACGTGCTAAAAATTAAGAGCTGAGAAGCAAGCGGCTAAAAATGCATCTCTGCCTGTTGCATGAGACAATTTGCTTGTTAAACAAAAAACAAACTGTTAACTGAAAAACGTAAATTTAAATTAGTCAGCTATTAAATTATCGCTACATTCAAATTGGTTCTCGTAAATTCGTCCGACATACAACGCAGTTGAACCCAATCGCATTATGCCAAGCATTCCATTCATATCTCCATATGTATGTGATTTTGTGTCTGTGTGAAATGAAATGACTTGTAAATAAGCTCAGTTCAAGATACCCAGAACGGAAATTTAGTCAACAAATTAAAATCGCCACAACAAACTTTGCACTTTGCATATACACATATAGTATATATCATGTATGTATGTGTATATTCACAAACACACACACATACACATGCTTGGCTTTCGTTGTCTGTTGTTGTTCGTCAACAATTTCGTAACAAAAATAAAACAACGAGGCAAAGCAGAAACAGGTGATTGACGACAGACAAATAACTGATAAGCATAATGATGAACTCAAAAATCGAAAATCGTTCACATACAAATTATTATTTCGAACTGAGCCTTGAACTGCGTGGCGACATTTTATATGTTGTCAGAGTTTGCGAAAAATAAAGATGAGACACGCCCCTCTTTTCTTTACGATTTTTAATTGGACTGATTGCCTCGTACATTGAGCCGATAATTTAGCTAATCTAGACGTCGGCCCACGACTCTGATAAACGGCTACGACCACGGCGGGGCAATAAAAGCATAACAAAACAGCACTTAAAGGGGGGCCCCAGCGAATATCGAAATACCCAGACACACACACACACAGAGACAATATATCGATAGAGTGTGTGTCATAAATGCTTCGATAACTTTGACGGCCATCTTGTTTATGAGCCAATTGTAACGAAAGCCGAAAACAAAACAGAATCAATAAAACGAGTTATAAAAACACGAGAAAGCATAAAAACAACTAAGTTGCTGGAACAGGTTCACAAAGCGAAATATACAAGAAGTAAAGAAAAACAAAAACAAGTGACTGCGTTAGTCCAATAAGAATTTGCGAGAAGCTACCAGCTGGATAGTCAGCAGACCGAGAGCGGGAGAGAGAGAGAGAGTAGGCAAAAATGATCGGCAGACACGCGCAGCACTTTATCACCTCCCGCTCTCGCTCTCCCTCTAGCTGTGCCCACAAGCACCAGCTGCTGACCTCAAAATAAAGCTTTATTTATTTATGCTTTGTTGTTGTCCGTTTGCCTTCCGCTATTATTATGGTGGCTATCGCGAGTATATGCATGTGTGTGTGCATGTGTCTATGAATATTTGCCGAACTTTGCTATTGCAGGTATCGACGTGTGCGAGTGTTTTTGTAGACTTTACGATTTGCGATTTGATCGGAGCTGTCTGGCAGCTGACGAGAACTTTGATGCATCGTTGTCGATAAGACCTCTCCTCACTTTCGTTTGGCCTCGCGTGATAAGTAGTAAAAAACAACACACTTAATGGAAACTCAAAATACTAATTGGTTCGTAAACCCTTTCAACTCTGCCCATAATGTGCGATACTGCATGGTAATTGAGTATTGAACAGGTGACAAGTCTTTAACGTCACGAATTCAATTAGACCAGACAATTGAATGCTGCTTCTTATTATCGCTTTAGCCATGCAATAAATAATTTACTGCAATGCATTGGCATGCTATTCTCCAGCCCCGTAAACAAGTAATTTTCTAATGCCGCATGCGACAACGCCCAGCCGTTCAACACACGCCCCCCTCTTCTTCACTAACCAAGGTCAGGGATAGTCAAGTTGAACGCACAGCAAAGGAAATGCGCACGTTTCAATTGCAGCTAGACTATAAATACAATTACAATTTGTACATTTTGCAGTCGCATTCACATTTAGTATATTAGCTACAGGCCACTTGGGCCGACAGTCGACCAGCTGAGAGTCCTGACGTCACGGCCCGGCCCGGCCCGGCCCCAGCTGGTGGACCGACCAAACAAAAAAGAAAATATTATCGAAATTGACAGCTTTCATTGCATCAGCTTATTCATTAGATCCAATTTTATCGTCTCGACGTCCGACGACATCTTGAGCTTTTGCGTATATTTGACTCACATTCGCCTTTTGCTATTTTGCCGCGCCTCTTTCTCTCGCTCACTCGTGACCGCATACGCAGAGCATTAGACAAGAACAGACTGCTGGACTTTGAGATGCCCCGCTCCATTGGCACACAGCGGTGCGCCAAAGCGAAGCTTAAATTAAAGCAGCGCTAAGGCAGAGAGCTTTGTTGAACAAACATCAACAACAAGCATTTTAAACTATTTACTACTACATTGGTATTTCTATTGCTCAGCTCAATTGTGCACAACTGTTTGCTATTTGAGATGATGACTATTAAAATGTTTGAGTTCAAAGTATTTTGGTGGGCTGCTGGTGGAAAAGAAACTCTCTGCAAAAATATACCCTGCAAAATATTGGCAAAACGTGTAGAATTCGCGGCGCGTGTGCTTGTCATTATTATCATGAGTATCGCAAAGCACGGGGGCGTCGATGACTTGTTTTTCGTTTGTTTTGCTTTTGCCTCTCATTCTATTTGGGTTAAGTCTTGACGTCTGCGTTTCGTTGCTCTTGCTCATCTTTTTTTCGTTTGTTTTTTGTCTCGACTTTTTTTTTAACTGATGCAAACCGGCTGATGGTTCCAAAGTTCACGCATCCCTGTTGAAGAAATGCAAAGTCCATTTCTTAGCGTGATGCTGCCACCTACAAATAAGTATTGTATTCTTCTATATACAATTCCTCAAATGGTCACACACTCGAGAGTCAACTTATCAGCCGCAGCAGCAGCAGCAACAAAAATTTTCCGTTTCAAAATAAAAAATATTTATATACATATTGAAATTTTTCGGTAAAAAATTGACATTGCATTGGTTGTTGTTCTTGTTATTATATCTACCGTAAGAAATGATTTTTTTTGTTTTTGCCCACGCAAAGCACATGATCTGAAACTGGCGGGGTGGTAATGAAATCGGACCCGCAGATTTGCCATAGCATGTAGTATACAATATTGTAGTTTATGTTCGTGTGTATTGACACATTGTTTTCGATAGTGAAAGTGATTAGGGCCAATAAATGTGGGCCATAACTAGCTGATATCTGGAGCAGCGGGCAACTAGTGGCGTTTATTGCGTATACGCCATGTAAAATATTAATAAACTCGAATGCCACATAACACAACTATGCTATACACAATATTCTTAACCTTGTTTTGTGCTCTCTGTGATATTTAGCGATTTCCCAACAGATTGCTAGATTTCCATTACAAACTCGGTCACAAAAGATACTCAAGTGCTAATGTATTTACATTTGAAGTACAGTTGGCAACAAAATGTTGCTCAAATCTTATCGCTCACATCAAAGTTCAAGTGCGCCAACACTCATCGGTAGGTATTATTGAACTTTGTGGAGGAGCCTTATTAATTTGTGGTTGCATACTTCATAATACAAAACAAACAAGATAATAAATAAACAATGGATATTGTAAGGTAATTGTGTTCATAAATCGCTGGTTGTTCGGCCAAAATTAACTGCCGCCAGCAGGTGTAGTTGATTCACATATATATCTATTAATAAAAACACGCCACGTGGCAGGCTTCTGGGTGCCGCAAAGGGTCTTTTATTTCGCCTCCTCCTTGCGTAAGTCTATTTATAGCGCACCCCAGCCTCCCAGCCGAAACACGACCAAGTCAAACTTAAACTGGGTCCCAGCCACTTGGCCTGAGAGCATTGTTTCCAAGTCAGTTGCCATTTGTGGCACAGTTTGCCTCCATGGCCGCCAAAATGGTTGACAACTTTTTACGGCGCACTCATTTGCAATGCCCTTAAAATGCTCGAGAGGCTTTTGCTTAATAATAATACCCTGTAATATGCTTAGGAAATATACAAAACAATTTCGGCCAGAATTGTGATAAAGTTAAAACCAGTTATTGACCCATAATTTTGCACGCTGCTTTGCACTACTTTTCAGTTATCAAGCCTTATCTAATTTGTACTAATTTCCCGTATTAATAAGGCATTTATTTTCCACCTTTTTCGTGATATATTATATTAAACTGATTATACGCAGTTGTATATATTTTTAGGATCTTGCTATGTCATTTGAAAATTTAACAGAATGAATGCAAAATTTCTTCTCTATTATTTGGAAATAATATTAAGCGAGTCAAATGGAAATGTTCTATATTATGGAACAGCTGAGCACTTTCGCGTATATATTACAGGGTGTGACGCAGTCTATACTATAAGCTGTTTTAGCCTATTGAGGCAGGTTTTGGTGCAGCTTAGAACAGAAAGAACGCGCTTATAAATACATTGTGTACACACGCTGTATAATAAGCAGATACAGTCTGTTTAGGAAATAAGCAGCTACATAGAGGTGTGTACATATGTTTTTGTATGTATGCGTGCTGTTGTTGTATAGCTGACATTGAAACGTCCTTGGGCGGCACGTGCCAAACACTGCAACTGGTGGGTGAGCAGGAAGGGTGATGTATTCTATTCGAGGTATACGATTTCATTGCCGTTTATTGGCGGCGGCTAATGAAAAATAAGTCTAGTTGTGGGAACTTCCGTTTTGTTGTATTCTCTTGTTGTTATTGCTGCTGTTATTTCTATAGTTTCATAGACAGCAACATTTAAGCCGGCTGCCGACGTGAGTCGTGCAATTGAGTCTCTCTCTCTCTCTCTATCTGCCTCTCTCGCTCTCTTGCTGTCTGCATAATCAACAGTTTGTGTGTTTGCGGGCGAGAGACAAAATGCTTAATTGACAATTCAATGAAATTAAATTGGGTATTAGATAACGGGAATTTGCGCAGTACATCTCCAGCAGCTCTGAGGGATCCATGAACCTGCGCTTAGCCGTTAAACTGCCTGTCACGTACGCCAGCCAGGCTCTTGCTTGGGGTGCGACTAGGTGTCTTCAAACAAATCTCCTTAAGAAATATACTATGCACGCTCTTATGCAATAGTCTGTGTCTGATTAGATCAAGCTTTGCTTCTCTAAGCCGAACGTGCTTACGTCACAGAAGCATTGAGTGTTCGTCATTGAATTACATTGTTACTAATTCAAATACATTCATAAAGCTATTTAAAATTACATTGAATATTCTTACACGCGTTTGGCACGGCATGGAAAACAAAAGCAAAACAAACACACACACATGCAAACAAACTGCGTAGTGACTGCAAAAGAGCGCGCGCGAGAGAATGAACCAGATTGGCAGAGAAAAAGCGAGAGAGAGAGAGCGATTGCCGGCAATTACACGTGAAAGGACTGGGGCTAGGGGGAATTCATCACATGCAATTCAAAACGTAATTAATACTTACCAAAATCCATAAACTGCTTTATTGACAGCGGCGACGGATTGAAGCCCGAATAAAAATCCAACATTTTGGCCAGGCTCGCCATCGACGACGAGGCGGCAGAGAGGCGAACGGGAAAAATACGCATATTGCTTGCTGTGTAGAACGCAGGGGGTGGCGGGGGCTGTTGCTCTATCTATCGGTTGTTGTGGAGAATCAATTTGTTATCTTTGACGACTTTATTTGCCCCACGGTGAAACGTCGTAGGTCCGAAAGCCGTCCGATTGCGACAATTTATTTATATATGTAGGAACGATTGGCCGGCGGCAGTGCGAGCGCGAGTGTCCTTCGCTCACCTTCACAAGCCGACAACTACGGCAAGGATGATGACGAACATAACCTCACTTTATATTCAAGCAGCAGGACGTTGACCGGGCTTTTCACTTTTACTTGTGGGTCGCGGAGACGATGAACGAGCTTTTTTATTTTGCCGCAATGAACAGCTGGCAAAGTCTTTTTGAAGCGTGTAAATTATGTGTTGTTGTTGCTGTTGTTCTTGATTCGCAGTAACAACAATAAATCAATTGTGCTTTAGCTGTCTTTTGTTTTTGCTGTTGGCGGCCAGCTCAACGCGATGTTATTGTAAAAATGTAGCAAAATATTTGTATTTGTATAAACCGCAATACTTTTTTTTGTTGCTTTTTGCTCGCTATAGCTTTTTGTGTTAATTTTGCTGCTGCTTCTGTTCTTGCTCGCGACAGTCTAGTGATGCTCCCTCCATAAAAAGCTTTAGATGGTGGTAAAAAGATGCTCTTTGGAGTCTCGCCGATTATACACACTACTAAGATTCGCTGGTTTTGTGCGCCACGCGTGTCATAACAGTGTTTTTAACTTTGCTATTTATTATTTACTTTCTGCTCGCTGTTGTGTGTCGTGCTCTCGACGTCGTTGTTGTTGCAGCGCTTTATGTCGACTAAGCGGAGTGCCGCCGCGTATTGTCTCACAAAAATATTGCTCCACGATTCGAGAGACTGTTGAAGAGCACGCCGCGTATTGCTCATTTTATAGGCGCGCTCCAGAACGTTGTAGAGCTGGAACACATTCGATTTTGAATCGATTACAATCGATTAATTTTACACAAAACAAAAATCGATTTATTTTCATGATCAAACTTTCTAATTCCAAAAGCTTTTGCAGTTTATTAAACAAAAAATGTATTTCTAATTGGACAAATTAATACCAGTATGTGTGTGACCGTATGGTTAACTTCTAAAATATACTTTTTAATACCGTCATATATTTAAACCAAGAACTCCGGTAATAACCATCTGGTTACACTACAAGGTATATTGGTATTTGTTCAAACTAAGGCGCGACTTTTAAAACGGATTTTAGTCTGGAAATTAGTTCTTATATGGACTATAGCCGATTTGCAAATACATTGTGTACATTATTTGTAAGAAATATTAATATCGAAATATGGATTAAAATTAACTTTATGAGTGATTACTATAAGACAACTAGCTGATAATACATAATAATATCATATTTTACCATTTTTATGTAGTGCATCAAAATGGTTTCAATGGGTAAATTTGAAATACATCAGACAATTCTTTTAAAACATTAAAAAATAAAAATGATCGACATATTTTTTATTGACGTGAAAATAATCGGTTTAGTTCGATTCCAGTTCATCTCTAGCTAAATCTGCGGACACAACGGAACAGCTGATTAATTATTGTGCAATAATTTTTTAAATATTATCAATTAAAGTGCAATCGAACATGAGTGCCTTCAAAGTAAAAACCATTCTGACCTTCGGCGCTACTGCCCTGGGTGCATTCTATCTGGGCTCATACGCGGAACGCCGCTGCAGCAATGAAAGTTCCGATAAATTCCAACGTCTGCCTGGATTACCCGTCTTTGCAACAGTTTCCGCAGCTGCACTGATACCGGCTGGCGAACAGAATCTAACAGCAACACCATCGCGTATTTCTCAAATCATGAAATACGGTTTTCCCGGTCTCGATCATGTGCGCTCCCAATCGGACTATGTGCTGTCCTACGATAGGCGCAATCGTGTGCCGCATTGGGTTTTCGAGCATCTGACGGCCGACACGGTGGCCAAGAACGATGCGGTCGATCGTGCCAAATCGGATTTTAGGCCTGACGAAAGCATACACCCCTATTTCCGGGCACAAAACACGGATTACCGGCGCTCTGGCTATGATCGCGGCCACATGGCGGCGGCAGGAAATCATCGGCTGCATCAAAAGCACTGTGACGACACCTTCCTGCTGTCCAACATGGCGCCACAGGTGGGCCAAGGCTTCAATCGTGATGCCTGGAACACACTGGAGACCTACGTGCGCAAGCTAACCAAATCCTACAGCAATGTCTACGTCTGCACGGGTCCCTTGTATCTGCCGCACAAAGAGGACGATGGCAAGATGTATGTGAAGTACGAGGTGATTGGATCCAACACAGTGGCTGTTCCCACCCACTTCTACAAGGTTATTGTCAGCGAGGCTGCCGATCAGAAGCTGCACATGGAGGCATACGTGATGCCCAACAAAGTGATCAGCAATGATACGCCGCTGCAGGTGTTCCAGGTGCCGCCCGAGACGGTGGAGCGTGCTGCGGGTCTGCTCTTCTTCGACCAGCTCAACCGGAAGCAGTTGGCGACCATAAACGGCAAGAAGATATAAGTAGGAATTTCAAATTGTGGAGTTTTTAGTAAATTGTATTTTGTTTAAACGCAACCGGGTTACGGTTGATTCTTTAGTTTGATGTTGATTTTGATTCTTTTCCAAAGAAGTATGTGTAGTTGTTGATTAATAAAAGTAAACAATTAATACAGAGATATAGTATATATATGAAGGAGAGCGTGAGCATAGGCAGAAGCGAACATAGATGCGATTTGTTGTATGTGATTATGTGTGAACTAATGTTGTGGAGTTTGTTGTTTTGGGTGGCCATTTACATGCCATTATTCTTGGAGCGCACATCATCGATCTTGAGTATCATTTTGACCAGCTGCGTGGACAGCAGAATCTGTTGCTTCTTCGAGTTGAGGGACTCGACGACATTGTGATTCTTCATATCCGAATCGCCAGACAGCATGCAATCAACGCCCAAGCTGAAATTCTTCTCAGCCACTTGGCGGGCCTTGAGCTCCGACAATGTTTCAATTGGATGCAGGCCACTGTTCTCAGCCAGAGCCAGGGGAATGCTCTCCAGGGCGACGGAAAACGAGCGGAATGCATACTGTTCCAGCGTGGACAGCTGATCGGCCTCCTTGGCCACAGCCAGGGAGCAACTGATCTCGGCAGCGCCACCGCCATAAACAATACGCGAATCCTTGACCAGCGAACGCACCACACAGATGGCATCGTGAATGGAACGTTTGGCCTCGGCAATGATCATGGCATTGCCACCGCGCAAGAAGATTGTGACAGCCTTGGAGTTCTTGCACTCCTCAATGACCAGCATCTTATCCTTGGACGTACCGAAGGCTGCAAAATGCGAATTCAGTTAAGACATTTTGACATTATGTTAGCGAGCGTGTGTGTGCTTCTTACCCATCTCACGCACTAAGCCAGCGTGACCCAATTTCTCGGGTGTCAGCTCCTCGAAACGCGGCACAATGCGACCACCGGTGGCGATGGCAATGAGCTCAATTTCGGGACCACCGACCCAACGCACGGCGGGCAATTCCTGCTGCAACAGCAAGTGGTTGGCCTCGTCATCGAAACCCCACTGGCAAATGGCCAAGGTGGCGCCGGCATCCTTCACCTGCTTGACCATCTGCGTGAATTTCTCCTGCTCGTACTCGCGCAGTGCCCGGTAATCTTCGGCGGAGGTGACATCCAACTTATGCTTGGTCTTGGGCTTTGGCGGCTCGAATGGGCAGGTGAGAATGGCCAATTTGGCATTTTTCAGCTCCTTGGGCATTTGCGAGTGACTCAGCGTCTTGTCGACAATGACACCCTTGACCAGCATTGAGTCCTCCATGCGTCCACCGACTTTAGTCTCAATCTTGATCAGCTCAAAGTTCACATCCTTCTTCTCAATGTCCGCCACATTGAGCACCGCATCGACGGCCATTTCAGCCATCTGCCTGTGGCATTTGTTCACAATCTTGCTGCCCAGCGTGGTCATTGCGATCTGAATGAGCGGCTCCTTGTTCTTGGGATCCACGGGGAAGGGTTCTGCAATGGCATCCAACTGCTTGATGGCACACTGAGCAGCCAGCTCAAAGCCGTCAGCAATACGAATGGGATGAATGCCACGATCGATCAGACCTTCAGCCTGTTCCAGCAGAGCGCCGGCAAGGACAACAACACCGGTGGTGCCATCGCCAATTTCATCGTCCTGCGACTGCGACAGCTGCACCATCAGCTTGGCAATCTCATGGTCCACCTCCATCAGCTTCATGATGGTGGCACCGTCGTTGGTGACGGTCACATCGCCATCGGAACTGACCATAATCTTGTCCAGACCCTTAGGACCCAGCGACGTCTTCAGCGTCGACGCAATCTGGCGGGCCGCCATAATGTGCGTCTGCAAGCAATAGAGACAACAATAATATAAAATAAATATGCAAACAGGCAAGAGAACATTGTGATTCAATTCAGAAATAACGTATAGAGGAAACCTCGACTTTACAGACAAAGTGTTTGAGGCGCGTGACTCAGCCGGCAGACGGCGAACATCTGTGCGGCATTTAACCTCAAAATGTAACTGACGTCACAGTTTGGCAAAACAAAATTGCACCCAATTGTTGTTTATTGAAAGGAGACCATTGCAATAGAATTGTCAGTGATTAATATTAAATTCTCACAGTTTACACTTAATGCAACCCATTCATATGGCATATCGAAGAAAGAAGCCGGTTGTAAAGAACATCTGGAACATTCGGCATACGATGCGTCATTGTTTTCAATGCAAATAAACTTTTCCATGCCAATAATCACTTTGACAGTCTTAAATACACATATTAGAAGAGACCGGACAATCGTATCCTTTGTTAGCTCATCAATATATCCATATTCAAATTTACCTTAATGGCATCTGTTCCAGTGATGCGCTTCTGCTGCTCCTGGTCGCGGAGAATAATAAAAGGCCGACCATATTCGTCGAACGCGAACGTTCCTGGAAAGGCGCTCATTGTTGCTTTGTGAAAAGGATGGTGGATTTAATTATATTTCACAGATTAAATTCGCTTTTCCAGAATTCTCCGACTCGCACAAAATTCGACTGGCAATGATGCAGATCAGTGTGACCGTAGCTGATTGTTCAAAGCGTAATATTTTCTGTGTAAACGCCGCTGAGTATACATTATAATAGAAAAATACTGAGAAGCTGCAGAAGTGACTTATCAGCTTTTTTCATGTTTTCATGCTTAAATTCTTAAATCTATTTTAGGTTTAAATTTTTAACGAAAATCTTTATTTCAAGGGTATAAATATCAGTCGAAAAAAAACTTAGAAAAATGTTCTTATTTTTTTTGTTAACAGCAATTCTAAGCCATTTTAAACATCGCGCCTTTCCATATAGTTTAGTCCAATTATCGTATGAGGTGTGACCATTTTATCATTGTTATTCTGTTTTTGGTATATTTCTGTATAAAATCGTTTGTCTTATAAGTTTAGCTACCGGTCACACTCCAACACAATTAATAAATAGTCCAATAAGAAACAAATACGTACATATACAATTCAGCAGTCGAACTAATCAGGTCGCAAGTGCAGAGTTCTCGCAAACGCCTTTCACTAAATCAGAGAATAATTTTTATCCAACAAAACAAATTTTTTGTTTCTTTGTGCGTTAAGTTGCAACCATTAAGTGTAAAAATGCCATCAAACATGAATAATAAACTGTAAGTAATGGTTTGTTTTTAACAACCATACAGAGAGAAGTAATAGTGCAAAAATCGATTTTGTAGTGAAAAAAATGCAAAAAAGAGAAAAAAAATATAGTGCTGGGTACCGTAACAATTCGGACCCTATCCAATTGGTGGCATATTAATTTTAGAGTTGTTTATAAATAAATATATGGCAAGTTGTAAATGTACAAGTAGTGTAATTGCTAATACAATTTCGGGTCGGTGTTGGTGAATAACTGTATGCATATACATATATTAACGTGTAGCAAATACATTGTGCATATGCACGCGTATGCGTATGTACTTGAATGTATGTGCATGTGTATGCATGTGTGTGTAGCTCTTTGCAGATGTGATTGTGCGCTAGGGCACACATAACCAAACAAAGAAATGAGATAATGTGCGAACAGTAGGTAAAGTAAATAATTAATTTCCAAACATATGTCTATCACGATCTGTGTTTCTATGGAATGTAATTTTTTACTTTATTTTTTGCGTATTTTATTTTGTTTTTTTTTTATCTCTCTCCCTAGCAGCCATCTTGTTCACCTTTATAATGTTGTTGTGTGTTGGCACCCCGAGCGACACAGACACAGACTAAGATGTGGAGACGATATATAAAAATAAGAAAGAGGAATACCGATACATATTTATGAGCTGTGTATTTCATTTAACAGCCGTTTGCTTTATTTACCGCACACATCAATATTTATTAACGCATATTGCTATATTGGTGTGTTCTGTTTGAAGTCTGGCAACGCCGTCGTTGTTTCAACACAAACATATGTATTTTAAATTGTATGTGTGTTTGTGTGAGTAATCGAACATTTTTTCTTATTGTTTTTCGCTTTACTTTGAAAGTCATTTTTATTTCGCTGAATTGACTTTACTTTCAACTTGTACTTGAAGCGTCAACTATGTGTAGTTGCATGACAACAAGCAACTGTTTCACTTGGCCCAATGGCACTTGGAACTTTCTAGTCGAACAACTTTTTTTTTTGCTAATATTTACACTTATTACGTCTTAAACAATATGACTTTTATGGCTACCCTTATCTATTTTTTGTTTGCTCGCATATCCAGAGGAGCACAGTCAGCATTGCTTGCACTTCATCTTATTATCTGGCTGACAAAATAAACAAACGGAAGAACACAAACAAAATAAAAAAGCTCCGACCCCATGACTTTGTGTGTCATCTGTAAAAAGAACAAGTTAGAATTGGAACTAAGACCGGTTTGTTTGTTCCAATGTTATTCCAGTCGTTGCTCTTTATCTTGTTTTTGAGGCAGCTTAAAATAGAGAGTAGCACTTGTTACAACTCTTGGAAAGTAATAAGGAATAGTGACGGAACAGAAGATACATACATACATATTATAAATGTACTTTTGATTGATTCGATTCATTAATCGACTTCTAAAACAAACAAAACGTAAATATGTGTTCTAATAGCAACTGATATTTCTTACTGCTAAACATAAAGAGTATGTTGTTGTTTATTGTGAAACCAAAACCATGAAGCATCTTTATGTTGCATTGCAACTGACATAAATTTTTGGTACATTTGGCGCTTTTATTGCGTCACTCACAACAGCGCAAAGCGGACGCTCGCTTCATGTATTTACAAACAACGGAAAATTCCATTCGCCATGTTGCACTCAGCTGTGCGGCAAGTATAACCTTTTATGCGAGCTTGTGCTTATGAATGTGTGCATGTTTCGTGTGTATCTGTGGCAAGAACAACTCAATACATTGGGTTAATCAACTAAAAGCAAAGAGAGTGCGAGCGGGACAGACAGGACGCTTTAAGTGCTACTGACTCAGGTCGTTTACGAAAGAGCGATTGCATCCACTTTGAACGTTCACGTTACCAAACAACAACATCCCGCATCTTATCATAATGATAAACATCATAAAGCTGTCGCATTCATCTATCTTATCGCTTCTTGCTTTTGTTAACACAGCCATAATAAAAAAAGCTGAATTGCTTGTGTTTATTTTTATGACTCTTTTTGTTAAAAAATGGAAAGAAACAACAAAATCTTTCAAATTGTGTATGTGTTTGCCTATACAAGTATGTGTATTTAATGCCTCTCATTGCGAGACGTGTTTGCTTTAAGCTACAATTGTAGCTATTTAACTGTTTACACACAGTCGCCGCCTCATGCTGCAGTCGGCAATCCGTCCAATTGACGTGTTTATACAGCAACCGACCCATTTACGTATGAACCCTAGTTATACATCTGCCTTGGTAGTTAATCTACTCAGATTATCTAAATTGCAGTGTTTCACAAGATCCGTTTTAAGCATTTTCACTTCATTTCAGGGCAAGAAGCCTTTTTCCAATATTTCAATACGTTTATTTGTGACTCACTCAAATTTGCATTAAATGTTGAATTTCAATTCGTAAAACGTGAGCACTGAACTACATATACATAAGCACAAAAAACATGCATACGTTTGTAGATTAACTGTATTTTCACATACATACACACATTTGCATGCATGGCTGTGTGCGTGAGTGTGAAAGCTTCCATGGTATTTATTTACGTTTTTGACCGTCAATAGCAGACAGCGCGTCACGTACCCAGACATCGATTGACGATTGTATTATCGTTATCGTTTTTTTTTTCAAGCCACAAAAGTTATTATTACTTGTTTGTTTCTTGTGCGATTGAGACACGTGCTACAGGCATTATTTTTAATGAACTGTGAGCACGCCAAAAACACATTTTGCACATCCTATATATATGTATTTCTATATTTGTACTATTTCGGGGTATATCGAAATTTTCTATCCGCATAATTCAATTTGTCAAGTAAACAAAACGCAGAAAGAAAAACAACAAACGTGTGTAGATATTTGTTTGCTACTTTGCAATTTATTTCTATGTTTGCTTAGACACAAATTGGCTGCAATGCAAAAGTAATTAGTTTTCCGTTTATTTCTCTCTTGATTTTGGTTGCTACTTGTTTGTGTTTAGTCTTTAGACAACCACCTCATATCCGCAAAAGCAAAAAAAAGGGGAATATTCGACCTTGAAGGCACAATTTCAAAAACGTGCCCAAAGGCAGGCATTTATTAAACGTAAGAATAACTGTACCTTGTTTGTGCCGATTTAACCGCAGCATTATTATTATCCCAGAAAACCGACAATGTAGTATATCTATTGTACACGAATACATGTGCATCGTTGGCTGTGTGTGTGTCTCTGAGTGCGGGAGGAGGGAGCAACTAAATCTTTTTCGAAATAAATGATGCCACCGTCGTTTGGCTGCCGTCAGTTGGCAGACAAACGCTCAACGCTCAGCTACGGCACAACGGGAACAAGTAGAATATTCGAATACAAAACGCAGGCAAACAACAAATCTCTTTATTGCTGTAAAAAGCAAACAAGAAAAGTAAACGCCTTTTCAATGTAAACTTCTAGACATTTGGTCTAAAGCGCAAACAAACTGTGATAACGTAATTAGCACAAAAAGAAACACAACGTAACCTAACTGTGATTCCATTTGCATATAAGTACATACCTACATAAGTAGAAATACTCATACATATTCTACACACACGTATAGCTAGTGACAGTGGTTAAAAATGCAGCAGCAGCAGCAGCTTGATGATCTGCAGCCATCGTCAGCTAACTCTGAGGATCAACTTGGGTAGGTGATTAGCCCTTTTAATTGCATTGCAAGGCAGTGTTGCCAAGTTGGCTGCTTTTATGCCAATTCCACCAATCAATCAATTTAGCAGATTTGCTCTTTTAACTATTTTTCAATTCCATCCGCCAAACTAATTGGCTATTTTCAGCTGCTTTACAAGGATTGCTGGCAACACTGCTGTCCAATTCAAGCGAATGCCATTCAAAATTACATTGAATGCACGTGCCATCGATTAAATTGGCCCGTCCGTCTGACGTATTCCAAACATTCAGTTAACTTGCCACGCGGTGCACTGCCGCCTCCTCCTGCAGCTGTAGTAGTTGTTTTCGTCTGCTCTGCTCGCTCTCTCAAAGCGTTTTCCATATGCAAAGCGAAGCGCTCTCAATTCGCCAACGTTTGCCAAGTGCGCAGTTTGTTGTTCAATTGGCTTCAATGGGGGAAAACGACACAAAAACAGAAACAGCAACAATTTTCGCTGCCCGGTAAATGTATGACAATTATATTTCATTTGTTTGTCTGTCTGCCAGTGTCTGTCCCCCTCACTCACACATGCTAAATGAATGTTTAACTAAATGGACCATGAATGCGAAATATTCAATACGAATTAAGAAAAGCGAATAAATGAATAAAGAGAGCTGTCCGTCGACAGTCCAGTAAGCATTGTAATACTGTCATGGAATTGCTCTCTTTGAATGATATTCGATGTTGCCCAAACTAACCCAAATTAACTAATCATGTTTTTTGTCTGCTATATAACCCGTCCGTTGTCCTTTCGTGCAAAGCTCTCATATGGGCTTACTGCGAATAGCGAAATGAAGAGAGCTATCCGTCGACAGTCAAGTTAAAAACAGATTGTAATACTGTCATGGAATTGCTCTCTTTGTATAATATTCGACAAGCGACGAAGTATATACTTATTCTTTATATGTTGAGTAAAATTGTCCGATTAATTGGTGCTGGCTTCTTCTTCCAACAGACGAAAAATACACAAGTCACATTTTTCAAATTCAGATTTCTGTTCGCTATTGTTTTCATGACAATTTTTCAACATGTTTGCGACCCGCCCGCTATAATTAATATAATTCCCGTGACTTATGTAGTAGAATGTGTGGTCTCCTTCGTGTGCATCTTACAATCCGCCGCGTCCACGTCCGCCTGTGGGGCCGCCTTGCCAGGCGCCTCGTCCACCGCCACCAGGTGCACCTGGTGGACCACCTCCGCCTCGTCCGCCACCCGGTGGGCCAGTTCCTCTACCTCGACCACGCGCTGCAATACAGAATGTTGAGATTGCAAAACACCACATATAACAATATGTGTGCACGACTCACCCTGTGCTCGAAGTATCGCTGCTTTGCCGCGACCAGCCGTCCCACCTAAGCCCTTACCGGTCTGCTTTTTAAACATTGGTGCGTTCTTTAGCATGTCGGGCAGTATGAGAAATCGGATCTTTGAGCCGCGTATGTAGACATTCTCCAAATTGGCAGTGCGCCCATCCCTGTAGGTGACTGTAATCTGTGTCATTTGACAATTCATGTTGTCCTCCGCCTCGATGAGCTTTCCGCGGTACACTTCGCCGGTAATGGTCTCACACGTAATTATGTGGCCTTCTGCTTCATGCAAAACTTTGATTGGTACGCCGATCGACATGTTTGTTCGAGTTTTGCAATTGTTTCACAAATAATTATTGATTTTTGAGCACTTTTTCCGACGCCGCAAAAATCTTGCTGTTTTTTCTTTGCGCAAACGTTTACGAGTGAATGTGTGAGTGTGCGGCACAGCTGCCCGCGCCGCCATGCTGTGGTGAAAAAGTCTGCTTGGTCGCAGGGTTGTATTTCCACCGCATGGTTGCGTGAAGTTTTGTTATCGCTATCGCTGTCATTGAAACCAGCATACCGATAAATTGGAGATAGCGCGCGAGTCTTATCTTTATAAGAACATTCTCAGATACACGTCTGCGTCATAAAAAATGTGTTTAATTCAGCTTTCCTGATAAGCGCTGCGCAAGTTTATTCCGTCTGTCAGTTTTACATTTGCTATTGCGTTGTTAAGCTGTGTTAAGTGCCTCGCCACCAATTGCCTTTAAACATGAATTGGTAATTTATCGGAATTCAATCTACTACAAAATCGACAGGCCCAACTATGGAATTTAGAATTTGATTTTAATATTAGCGCTTTTCTCTATGACCAAAACTTTCATTTACAGCGACCCAATTTTAAGTAGTAGCTTCGTTAGAAGAGACTTTAATGATAGCGGAGTTGCTGGATGTGCTGCTGATGGCAAGCTCCGTACCATCTCGACTTCGTCTTGCGCCACGAACATGTCGACTGAATCCTACCGCATCTCTCTCGGCGTAGGGCCTCTGTGGTGGTCCTGATGTCCCTGTCCACCACAGAACAGATCACGATAGGGCATCGCTCTTAACGGGTAAGTAAACTATTGACAACTAAATTGGAATTCAAAGCAATTACTTATTAAATATATATCTGTTTAATATTTCACAGGCTACAGCCGGAAGTCTTCGGTCGACTCGGCTGGCGGCAGCTTGTTCGAGGCCAGCTCTCGGGCATCGTCATCCTCTTCGTCGTCGGATTGCTCCGACACGGAGTCGCACGACATTCACTCGTTGTGCTCGGAGGATGACTGCCAGGAGGTGTTGCGCCAGATCCTGCAGCATGACCATCCGGTGCAAATTTCCATCAAGTTGCACGTCACTGAAGACCAGTCTACCAATTGGATGACGATTTTGAACCCGACCAATAACATCTTGTATGTCGCATTCCCAACTGAATTGCCGCCAGCTGGCTCCAAGCAGACATTCGTCTCGCTTTTGGAGTTTGCCGAGGACAAGTTGGAGGTCGACGGTATTGTAATGGTTATGCGCAAGGATCAACTTGATTGCGGTCGTTTGATTGAGGCATTCCTTTTCATGGGCTTCGAACCACTCTCGAGAAAGTCACCAAAGGCGCCACCAGCAGCTATCAACGATAATGAGAACTACTATTTCCTTTATACCATCGAGGAGTAGGCGTTGGCAACAAAGCGTTGACAAAAGTTTCAAGTCGATCGATTTCAAAATGAAACTAACTAAAATCCGAAAAAAAAACTTCAAATTACTTAATCCAAACTATCCACAACAATAATTAATACCAGTAGTGTTTGCTATAATAATAATAATACCAATTACAATCCGAGTAGTAAATTGCAATTAATTGACATATTGACCCACAATGTGTTCAACGAAATATCAAGTTTCAAACTTTTAAAAAATCGTCAAAATCGTTTAACCTTTTGTCAACGCGACTTTTTCTATTGTGTAGCCCACATTTTAATACCAACATTGCGTTAGCCACGTTAAGAGCAAGCTTCAACTTGTCGTAAATTACCACACAAAAAATATAATCAAATCGAAAAAACGTAAAAAAAACTATTAAAAAATGAAAAAGCAAAAAAAAAAAAATACATATTTAGTCATAAGTTTATTTGTGAACTATTTCAATACTTATTATTTATGTCTTATCTATTTTTCAACATTTATTTGCATTGTATTCTACACAATATATGTTACTCTTATTACTACTCTTCTTTACTTTGATCAATATTTTTTGTAATCCAACTATTGTATGTCATATAAACCATTATCTTATTCATATATATATTATTATTATTATTATATTCAATCTTGTGTACTAATGTACGATGAACAGATGCATTCTGAAGCAAAGCAAGTATATTTATATAACGACCTAACACCTTTAACAAGCAAACACATATTTAGAGCAACACATATTCAAACAAATAAAAACAATAGATTAAAACACAGATAAACACACCAGCAAATATTACATTTTTATTATTATTTACTATATATGATTTCAAAGAATACGCAATAAATATATCAATTCAGTAATCTTCTTTATAGAATCTTCACATTTTCAAAGGGGCATGATTCTTGTATTTATTACAAAAAACAAAAACAAGCTAATCTATATTGGTTTCGCACTGAATTAATACTTTGCGAATTATAAAAGATAAGTCTACTACTGATTAGTGAAGAGGCAGTTATAAATACGGACAGATAACCGGGCACCTTAAATGTTTTAATTGAATGGGGCCGTAGCATTTAGCTTTTGTCTGCCACTTGGCCATTTTGTGGACATTTTGAAACTGATTGTGAAATTTAACTATCATTAATAATCTCTGGAAATCCACGTATGTATTCATAGACTTCGACCCTGAGCCACGTAATTCAAAGATAATGGTTCGCTATGGTTATTCCTACCAAGAATTGTCCTTATCCACGCATCTAACATATATGCGCGATCTCAAGCTTAAACCTGCCCGGGATGGCTCGCATATGCTATAAGCAAGTTTTAGAAAATACATAAACACACGCGTCTGCTCTCTATATCGGTCTTTATGGGCGATAAAATAACGAGCACTGACGCATACACGTGTATCATACATGCGAGTACTCGTAGGCTTTGGGTATGTATCTCTAAACATATAATATAGGGGCTGGACGTATAAAAGATAACGTTATAACCAGCAGCGGAAGAGTTTCCGAAAGCAGTCGACATTTGGACGCCAGCGTTTACACATCGAAGTTCGTAAGGGAAATATATTGTTATAAAGGAGACACAATGTCAAAAACGGTGAGTACTTTTTTTTTTGTGGGCCGTGAAGGGGCGATATTCGCCGTTATCTTATCCGTTTAGATAACAGCTGGGTATTGCTTCAATCCTCAGTTGTGGTTTTATATTAGAAATTCCAAATACGACTATGTAACTTTTTATTAATTTTATTACGGTATTTCAGGTGTTTATCATTGCAACGATTTTGATTTCCGTTGCGCTGTTGACGCAGGCAACCGAAGACAGTCATCATCAACACAAGCACCACAAACGTCAGCACTCCCAGTCGGTGGGTCAGCACAATGTGCATTTGCCGGAGCACTCCAAGCACCACCTGCATGCGCTGAACAAAGAGAAGAGCAATCATGGTCCCATCCCTGTGCCAATGGCACCACATCACTCCAAGGGAAAGCGCAACGGAAGACACAACAAGGATGGTCAGCGAAAGGCCCATCATGGAGTGAAAGTGGCACGGGATCACCAACAGCAGAAGAAAGATGGGCACCATAAAGTGCATCAGTCCCATGGCACACATACGCGAAAAAATGGTCATGGTAGATCGCACCACTAGAAGTTCGACTAAGAATTTGCTATCATTTTCCTAATATTTAAATTGACCTCAATCAATCGTAACTTAAATTGTAAATTATACTTAATGTAATTCCGAAACTTTTTGATGCCACTTACAAATAAACGAAAAGAAAACCCTCTAAACTTTAGTGAAATTCACAGTTGTTGCACATTTTTGGCGAAACACTTTGAACTTGTTGATCTAAACAACATAATGGGCTCAACTTGAGTGTGTCGTAAATACGTGAAGCGGGGTCCAGGTTCAGGTCCAATTTAACAAAAAAAAAAAAAGAAAAAAAGAAACACATTTGACTTGATAGTTGCCCCTTTTTGTTTATGTTACGATTGCTGAGCTGACGTCTAGCCCATAATTATTATATCAACTTCTTCGGAAGCGCTTCAGCCAACTTGCGATCCAGTTTTTCAACGTAACTCAACTACATCGCCAGCAGTGAAAATAAAATACAAACAAAAAAATGTTAAAAACAATAAAGTTACTTTTGTTGCTCTCGTGTGGTTAAGCCGGTGTTAATTGTAGCGGGGTCAAAAGCATTAATGACGTCATTCAGTTTACCAACAAAAACATGTAAGAAAGCTAAACCCGCCTCTGCCCGGCTCTAATATACCTTGTGGACTCTTTGATAATGTGCAAATTACATTAAAGTGCAACTGAGTATGTGCTGTATGATTATAGTTTTGCATTAGAGTCACTGTAGTTTAAATATTTGAGCAATTGAATTTCAATTTGAAAAACTTGCGTTTTAAGGTCTGAGATTACTTAGAATTGCCACGAAACTTGAGCGCCCTTTTAACGCAATTGTACCGGGTATAGAAAGGTAGCCTAACTTGATTTGGGCGACACACTGATCGAGTGAAAGGAGAAGCAAGTGGGCATTAAGTAGCATACTACGAGTGTTATTAAATTTATATGATATTACTATACTATAATGGAACGATTTGAATAAATGCAGTCATAACTCTTTAACATACGTATACACATCCTGCTCTTGATTTGATTTCTAAGGATACATAATTTATTTGGTTGTTAGTGTGGTTACAAAATGAATAACAGGAATAATACTACATTTGTACACAAAAATCGTCATTTCCATTTGTTTCGCTTGGTTCCAATCAAATGCTTAGCCCCAAACTGGATAAATGGGGCGACGATAGTAGCGTCCGTAACCTCTGTATCCTCCATATCCATATCCACTGTATCCTCCATATTTATAGTAACTGCTTCCGCCGTAGTAGGGACTATAGTAACTGGAAACCGAGGGAACGTAGTATCCAAAGCCGACACTGTCTGCTGTGGAGAGGTCGTCGCCCTCAACTTCGGCTGACAAGCTCTATTCAAAATAGTTAAATTAGAATTGAATTCTGAAATATTTAATCACATTAAATATTTATGTTACCTCTGTAGGTGCCGAATTGGCTGGAGACACCATCAAAATTAGAGCAATCAAGCATAGGCAGACAATCAACAGCTAAAAGTGGAGCAAAAATAAGTAATTGAACAAAATTCGCATGCTTAATATATATCTCTCTGTGATGTACCTTTGTCATTGTTAATATTGTTTGTGAAATCTCACAGTACTTGGATTTTTTTCTTTAGCAAATTATCACCTTTCGCCCGAATGAGTTCTGATTGGGAGAACTGTTGTTGATGTACTGCGATTGTAAATCATATGCCGAAGATCTTTTATAGTGCGCAAAAAATGCTGGAGATCGATTTCGCACCTGATCATTGACTGGTCAAACATTAGGCTGGATAAGTCGTTACCCGTCAGAACATTTGCATATATAGATTTCTGTATCAGGGTCAGGTTTTCCTGACAGAGTTTATTGTTTTAGTATCGCTTGCAAATATAATTAAATCTAATGAGTCGAGTAGTTCATTATCAAAACATGTTTTCCACTGAGAATCCATCAAAAATTCCTTCATTTCGTGAGTGGGTAAATATGCTGACGCACTCAGTAAAAAAGTTAATAATTAAAATAGCAAATAAACAAATATATCTACATATATTGCATCTGTTGGCCAGCTCATTGAATTGATTATATCAATTAGAACATGAGTTGGGGGATTTCTTTTTCATTTATCAGTTTATTATGATTTTTAAAAATATGCCAAGTTCATTTACTTAACGTATTTTTATCGATTACTGCAGCACAACCCTATCGATGTCGTGCTATAAGAAATCGTACATTTACATGTCATTTATCGATACCACGTTGCGAATATATCGGCCATCTCTGTAAAATGTCTGCCGCATCCTAAACGTTTTGCAAAGAACCGGAAAATTGTAAGAAATCAACGAAAAGTGCTTAAAGTCTAAAAAATAGGTAAGCGTTCGGATCAAATATACATAAAGCAAAGTTTAAAGGTCAAAAGCAAAGCTTTAAAAGGGTTCTTAACACCAAAACTTACTGTGGTGAAAATTGCAAAACGCGGCGATGGCCGCAATGTCTGCGTCGTGCTTCTTCTTTCTTTTCACCTACAAATATAAATGTAGTAAACGAAACGTGTGTTTTTTGTTTTCATGATATTCATAGATTAGCGAGTGTCGCGCAAAATTGAGCGATGTCTATACCGCCGTATATGATACCGCCCAATCCCTGGGCGGCCCAGCTGATGGCCCAGCAGCAAGCTTACGCCGCGGCTCATGCTCAGCAGGCCCAACTGCATGCGCAGCAGCAGATGGCTAATCAGATACAGCAAATACCACCGCCTGGTGCGCCGTTGCCCCCGCCAGGTCACGCCAATGGGGTCGCGACATCAGCGACGGGCGCGCCACAGCCGCAGCTGGGTCAAATACCAACACCTAAACCGGACATTCTCACTGAAGAGAAGCTGCAAGAAAAGGCGCTCAAGTGGCAGCACTTGCAGTCAAAGCGATTTGCTGAGAAGCGTAAATTCGGCTTCATCGACACACAGAAGGAGGACATGCCGCCTGAGCACATTCGCAAGATCATTCGCGATCATGGTGACATGACCTCGCGTAAGTATCGTCACGACAAACGTGTTTACTTGGGTGCACTCAAGTACATGCCACATGCTGTGCTCAAATTGCTTGAGAACATGCCCATGCCGTGGGAGCAGATACGCGATGTGCAGGTGTTGTATCATATCACTGGCGCTATCACCTTCGTCAATGAGATTCCCTGGGTTATTGAGCCGGTCTACATTGCTCAGTGGGGGTAAGTTCAATTCCATATGCCATCCATGCGTTTTGACTAAATATCAGATATATATTATTGCAGCACTATGTGGATAATGATGCGTCGTGAGAAACGCGATCGTCGTCACTTTAAGCGTATGCGTTTCCCGCCATTTGACGATGAAGAGCCGCCGTTGGACTATGCAGACAACGTTTTGGATGTTGAGCCTTTGGAGGCCATACAAATTGAGCTGGACAACGACGAAGATAATGCCGTCTACAAATGGTTCTATGATCATCGACCTCTGGTTGACACACAGTAAGTTTTTATACCTGTTTGCCAATTGGGAATAACTTTAATTATTTGTAATTCTTGCAGATTTGTAAATGGTTCCACATACCGCAAGTGGAATTTATCTTTGCCACAGCTGGCAACGCTTTATCGGCTGGCTAATCAACTGCTCACGGACTTGGTCGATAATAACTTCTTTTACCTATTTGATCCGAAGAGTTTCTTCACCGCTAAAGCGCTCAATATGGCTATACCCGGAGGACCAAAGTTTGAGCCTCTTATCAAAGATCATAATGTTGGGTAAGTTCAAACAACGTTTCAAGTTTTTGTGTTTAACGTTTAATACTTCTCTTTTTTAGTGACGAGGACTGGAACGAGTTCAATGACATCAACAAAGTTATTATAAGACAACCCATTCGTACGGAGTATCGCATTGCGTTTCCATATTTGTACAACAATATGCCACACTTTGTGCATCTTAGCTGGTAAGTAAAGTGATCTTCTAAGTCATTTACTACATGGCAGTAGAGTTGACAGTTTAAGTTATTCGCTGTTAATGCTTCAAGCCCTGTTAGAGCAACAAAACGTCCCACTTTACTACCAATTTAGCGATTGCTTTTGGGATGTGCAATGTGAATGTTCGTCACGAGTTTGTAGCCTAAGTCGTGACTGCTGATAGTTGCATACAATAACACACTGCGAATATCAATGGATGTCATGAATGAAGAACATTTCAATTTGGGCTTTTAATCTATGCTATAAAAGTTAATATAAAATGTATCGATTCTGATTTTACTTAGGTATCACACTCCCAACGTGGTCTACATTAAGACAGAAGATCCTGATCTGCCAGCCTTTTATTTCGATCCACTCATAAACCCCATATCGCATCGCAATGTTAATTCGAAAATTCAGGAGCCAATGCCGGATGATGATGAGGACTTTACGCTGCCAGATGATGTGCAGCCTTTTCTCCAGGATACTCCGCTGTACACTGATAATACCGCCAATGGCATAGCACTTTTATGGGCACCGCGTCCATTCAATATGCGTTCGGGTCGTTCGCGTCGTGCCATTGATGTGCCACTGGTAAAGTGCTGGTACAAGGAGCACTGTCCGCCTGGACACCCGGTTAAGGTGCGTGTTAGCTACCAGAAATTGCTCAAATACTATGTGCTCAATGCGCTGAAGCATCGCAAACCAAAACCACAGAAGAAACGGTAGGTTATCAATAATATTCTTTAAATTCACCCATTATTTAATTGATTTCATCTTCTACTTCGCAGCTACTTATTCCGCTCGTTTAAGGCCACCAAGTTCTTCCAGACGACAACCCTAGATTGGGTCGAGGCTGGTCTGCAAGTGTGTCGTCAAGGCTATAACATGCTCAATTTGCTGATCCATCGCAAGAATCTGAACTATCTGCATTTGGACTATAATTTCAACTTGAAGCCCGTTAAGACACTGACCACAAAAGAGCGTAAAAAGTCACGTTTCGGCAATGCTTTCCATTTGTGCCGAGAAATTCTGCGTCTAACCAAACTGATCATTGATTCGCATGTGCAGTATCGCTTGAACAACGTGGACGCCTTCCAGTTGGCTGATGGTCTGCAATATATCTTTGCTCACGTTGGTCAGCTGACGGGCATGTATCGCTACAAGTATAAGCTGATGCGGCAGATTCGCATGTGCAAGGATTTGAAACATTTGATATACTATCGCTTCAACACGGGCCCCGTGGGCAAAGGTCCAGGTTGTGGCTTCTGGGCGCCAGGCTGGCGAGTTTGGTTATTCTTTATGCGTGGCATAACGCCGTTACTGGAGCGCTGGCTGGGCAACTTGCTGTCTCGACAATTCGAGGGACGACACTCCAAGGGTGTGGCAAAAACTGTGACTAAACAGCGTGTGGAATCCCACTTCGATTTAGAATTGCGTGCCTCGGTTATGCACGATATTGTGGACATGATGCCCGAGGGCATTAAACAAAACAAGGCGCGTACCATACTCCAGCATCTGTCGGAGGCATGGCGTTGTTGGAAGGCCAACATCCCCTGGAAAGTGCCCGGCCTGCCCATTCCCATTGAAAACATGATTTTGCGTTATGTCAAGATGAAGGCGGATTGGTGGACAAACACAGCGCATTACAATCGCGAGCGTATTCGACGTGGTGCCACCGTGGACAAGACTGTGTGCAAAAAGAATTTGGGACGCCTGACGCGTCTCTACTTAAAGGCAGAACAAGAACGACAGCACAACTACCTCAAGGATGGTCCATATATTTCGCCAGAGGAAGCGGTGGCTATCTATACAACCACTGTGCATTGGCTAGAGTCACGTCGTTTTGCGCCCATACCGTTCCCTCCACTCTCCTATAAGCATGACACCAAGCTGCTGATTCTAGCGCTGGAGCGCCTTAAGGAGGCATACAGTGTCAAGTCGCGTTTGAACCAAAGCCAGCGCGAAGAGCTGGGTCTCATTGAGCAGGCTTACGACAATCCTCACGAGGCACTGTCGCGTATCAAGCGTCATCTTTTGACACAACGCGCCTTCAAAGAGGTCAGTTCCTATTTAATCTGCGTCTATCGAATGTGAGTTCTTATTGTTTTTGTTTTGTCTCATTCCAGGTGGGCATCGAATTCATGGACTTGTACAGCCATTTAATACCCGTGTACGAGGTGGAACCACTGGAGAAGATTACAGATGCCTATTTGGATCAGTATCTCTGGTACGAGGCTGACAAGCGACGACTGTTCCCGCCATGGATCAAGCCAAGTGACACGGAACCACCACCACTGCTTGCCTACAAGTGGTGTCAAGGTAACATTCAATTCAAGTGTTGACAGAGATCGAGTTAGACATGTGCATTTTGGGTGTGTGATTTGTGGCAAAGTGATGAGCTTGGATTCCATCCCCTTGTTGCAAACCTCACGCCTAAGGTGTCGCAAATGAGCAACAGTATGAATCCTTAAGGTCAGATGTAGAGTTACAATTGTCTCTGCCAATTAGTTGAGTAACTTGTCTTTCGACAGGCATTAATAATCTGCAGGATGTCTGGGATGTGGGAGAGGGCGAATGCAATGTGCTGCTTGAGTCGCGCTTTGAGAAACTCTACGAGAAGATTGATTTAACGTTGCTCAATCGACTGCTACGCCTGATTGTTGACCACAACATTGCCGATTACATGACGGCCAAGAACAACGTTGTGATCAACTACAAGGATATGAATCATACCAACAGCTATGGCATCATACGAGGCCTGCAGTTTTCGTCCTTCATCACACAGTACTATGGACTTGTTTTGGATCTGTTGGTGCTTGGCCTGCATCGTTCCAGCGAAATGGCTGGTCCGCCGCAAATGCCCAACGATTTCCTAACATTCCAGGACGCAGTTACGGAAACAGCGCATCCTATTCGTCTTTACTGCCGCTACGTGGACCGCATACATTTGTTCTTTAGATTTTCGGCTGAGGAGGCGCGTGATCTGATTCAACGTTATCTCACTGAGCATCCCGATCCCAACAACGAGAACATTGTGGGCTACAACAATAAGAAGTGCTGGCCTCGCGATGCTCGTATGCGTCTGATGAAGCATGATGTTAATCTGTAAGTTTTTCCCACTCATAGAATTCTTTAATCAAACTGCATGTTTATGCATAATTGAATTCCTTACAGTGGCCGTGCTGTGTTTTGGGATATTAAGAATCGTTTGCCACGTTCGGTGACTACCATTGGCTGGGAGAGCACTTTCGTCTCGGTGTATTCCAAGGACAATCCCAACTTGCTGTTCAACATGAGCGGCTTCGAATGTCGCATATTGCCAAAGGTTCCTTTAATTCCCAACTGCGAACTAAGTTCAGTTAACAATTGCGTTTTCTTTTTTACTATTACAGTGTCGCACTCAAAACGAGGAGTTTACGCATCGTGATGGCGTTTGGAATTTGCAGAATGAAATTACCAAGGAACGCACAGCGCAATGTTTCTTGCGCGTCGACGATGAGTCTCTGGGACGCTTCCACAATCGTGTGCGTCAAATTCTGATGGCTTCCGGCTCCACCACATTCACCAAGGTTAGTCTAGCCATTGTGTTTTATTTTGCAATCTCTAAATATTTTATCTACTCAAGATTGTCAACAAATGGAATACGGCATTGATTGGCCTGATGACCTATTTCCGCGAGGCTGTGGTTAACACGCAAGAGCTGCTGGATCTGCTGGTCAAGTGCGAGAACAAGATCCAGACGCGTATCAAGATCGGCCTGAACTCCAAAATGCCTTCGCGTTTCCCGCCTGTTGTGTTCTACACGCCCAAGGAGTTGGGTGGCCTGGGAATGTTGAGCATGGGTCATGTGCTGATTCCGCAATCAGATCTGCGCTGGTCTAAACAAACCGATGTGGGCATTACGCATTTCCGATCCGGTAATTTAAATTAAAAGTTTATTATATTTGCTTTATTGATTTGGTAATCTTTGCTTGATAGGCATGTCGCACGATGAGGATCAGCTTATACCCAATTTGTATCGTTATATACAGCCATGGGAGAGTGAGTTTATTGACTCGCAGCGCGTCTGGGCTGAATATGCGCTGAAGCGACAGGAGGCCAACGCTCAGAATCGTCGTCTCACGCTGGAAGATTTAGAGGACAGCTGGGATCGTGGTATACCGCGCATCAACACGCTCTTCCAGAAGGACCGACACACACTGGCTTATGATAAGGGCTGGCGCATTCGCACGGAGTTCAAGCAGTATCAGGTGCTCAAGCAGAATCCCTTCTGGTGGACACATCAGCGACACGACGGAAAACTCTGGAATCTGAATAACTATCGCACAGATATGATACAGGCTCTGGGAGGTGTTGAAGGCATTCTGGAGCATACGCTGTTCAAGGGCACCTACTTCCCCACGTGGGAGGGTTTGTTCTGGGAGAAGGCATCAGGCTTCGAGGAGTCGATGAAGTACAAGAAACTGACAAATGCCCAGCGTTCGGGTCTCAATCAAATTCCCAATCGTCGCTTTACTCTCTGGTGGTCACCAACGATTAATCGTGCCAACGTCTACGTTGGTTTCCAGGTGCAGTTGGATCTGACGGGTATTTTCATGCACGGCAAGATTCCCACACTGAAGATTTCACTGATTCAAATCTTCCGTGCTCACTTGTGGCAAAAGATACACGAGTCCATTGTGATGGATCTGTGTCAGGTGTTTGATCAGGAATTGGACGCTCTGGAGATTGAAACGGTGCAAAAGGAAACGATTCATCCGCGTAAATCATACAAAATGAACTCTTCCTGTGCGGATATTCTGCTCTTCCCCGCCTACAAGTGGAATGTGTCGCGTCCATCGCTGTTGGCCGACACCAAAGACACCATGGACAACACAACGACACAAAAGTATTGGCTTGACATTCAGCTGCGTTGGGGCGACTACGATTCCCACGACGTGGAGCGTTATGCCAGAGCCAAGTTCTTGGATTATACAACAGATAACATGTCCATTTATCCATCGCCCACGGGCGTCCTCATCGCCATCGACTTGGCCTACAATCTGCACTCTGCGTATGGCAATTGGTTCCCTGGCTGCAAGACGCTCATACAGCAGGCCATGGCTAAAATTATGAAGGCCAATCCTGCGTTGTATGTGCTGCGTGAACGCATCCGCAAGGCGCTGCAACTGTACTCGTCCGAGCCAACCGAGCCATATCTCAGTTCCCAGAACTATGGAGAGCTGTTCTCCAACCAGATCATTTGGTTTGTGGACGACACGAATGTGTATCGTGTAACCATTCACAAGACCTTTGAGGGTAATTTGACAACGAAACCAATCAATGGTGCCATCTTCATATTTAATCCTCGCACTGGTCAGCTGTTCCTCAAGATTATTCACACTTCGGTGTGGGCTGGTCAGAAACGTTTGGGACAATTGGCCAAATGGAAGACGGCTGAGGAAGTTGCTGCGCTCATTCGTTCGCTGCCCGTGGAAGAGCAGCCGAAGCAGATTATTGTCACACGCAAAGGCATGTTGGATCCCCTCGAGGTGCATTTGCTCGACTTTCCCAACATTGTCATCAAGGGATCGGAATTGCAGCTACCCTTCCAGGCTTGTCTCAAGGTGGAGAAGTTTGGTGATTTGATATTGAAGGCCACCGAGCCTCAAATGGTGCTGTTCAATCTGTACGATGACTGGCTAAAGACGATATCATCATACACAGCCTTCAGTCGTCTAATTCTGATATTGCGTGCTCTGCATGTCAACACAGAACGCACCAAGATCATTCTCAAACCTGACAAGACTACTATAACGGAAGCGCATCACATTTGGCCGACGCTGACGGACGAGGAATGGATCAAGGTGGAGGTGCAGCTGAAGGATCTCATTCTCGCCGATTACGGCAAGAAGAACAATGTGAATGTTGCCTCGTTGACGCAGTCCGAAATCCGTGACATTATACTCGGCATGGAGATAAGCGCACCATCGGCACAACGTCAACAAATCGCCGAGATTGAGAAGCAAACGAAGGAGCAGAATCAACTGACGGCGACCACGACGCGCACAACGAACAAGCATGGAGATGAGATCATCACCTCGACGACATCCAACTACGAAACGCAAACGTTCAGCTCGAAGACCGAGTGGCGAGTGCGTGCGATTTCAGCGACCAATTTGCATCTGCGCACGAATCACATCTATGTGAGCTCCGATGACATCAAGGAGACGGGCTATACCTATATTCTGCCCAAGAATATACTCAAAAAGTTTGTGACCATCTCCGATTTGCGTGCTCAGATCGCTGGCTACTTGTACGGCGTTAGTCCGCCGGACAATCCGCAGGTGAAGGAGATTCGTTGCATTGTGATGCCACCACAGTGGGGCACACACCAGACCATCAATTTGCCCAATTCACTGCCCACGCATCAGTACCTCAAGGATATGGAGCCACTGGGCTGGATACACACACAGCCCAATGAGTTGCCGCAACTATCGCCACAGGACATCACGACGCACGCCAAGATCATGCAGGAGAACTCGAATTGGGATGGCGAGAAGACAATTGTTATCACATGCTCATTTACACCCGGCTCCTGTTCGTTGACCGCCTACAAGTTGACGCCGTCGGGCTTTGAATGGGGCTCCAAGAACACGGACAAGGGCAACAACCCGAAAGGCTATTTGCCATCGCACTACGAGCGCGTCCAGATGCTGCTGTCGAACAAGTTCCTGGGCTTCTTTATGGTGCCGGCGCAGAGCAGTTGGAATTACAATTTCATGGGCGTGCGACACGATCCCAATATGAAGTACGAACTGCAATTGGCGAATCCAAAGGAATTCTATCATGAACTGCATCGCACATCGCATTTCCTGCTGTTCTCGAATCTGGAGGATGGCGGCGACGGCGCCGGAGCTGATCGCGAGGACGTTTATGCCTAAATAATTGTACAATTTTTCAATACTTATACTTAGGGCAAACAATTTCTATAAGCGTGAACGTCAACGTCTAGGTACAACAATGTTTTACAATAAAGCCTTCAATTAATTTTCATAATACCATTTTTCATTTAGCTTTCTTCTTTTGTGGTCTAAAGGACAACAATGTTGTCAGACAGTTGCCATGGCAAAACGTGCAGGAAACACCAACGAGCTCGTGGCACAACGATTTAATTCCTTACTCTCTCCCTTTCTCTCTCTCACTTCGTGAAAATGCCTCAACTTAATACATAACATTAACAATATGCCAAGTTAAGTAATACAAAAATTTCGTTTGGTTCCGTTTTGGTTTCTAGGTACATCTGTTGGTTGGTTCGTTGATTGCTGTTTGACCTCTTTTACGAGCACTTCCAGAGCAAAATAGCCAGATTGCCGCCAAAGAACAGATACAGTATGTTCTCCGTCTCGTAGGAGACCTCGAAGCCAAAGCCTTCGCCCACAACCACATGCCAATAGATGCCGAACTTTTTGTCCATCGTATCCTTGATCATTTTGGCCGCCAGCTGCAAACAAATCGAATTAAAGATCAGCAAAGTCGGGTTTAGATTGCAAAGAACTCACCTCGTAGTTGGACGAATATTTCTCGCAGATCGCAACGCTCATTTCGATGACTTCATGGCGCATCTCCTCCTTCATGTCCGAGTGCTAATGACGGGCAGGAAGAACATTGTGATATTTAGGACGTGCTTTAATTGGGGTGATGTTAACACCGCACTAACCTTGACTAGCGGATAGACGTGCACGATTTTCTTGTCGGCCTTCTCTCCCTCGCCGTCGTCGGCCATGTCTGAGCTGAGCCGGGCCTGGTACTAAGCTGCCAAAAAGCCGTCCGTTAAAAGTGAACGGAAGCGTAAAGTACGCTTCTTGCTTATTTCCGGAGCTGAACAAAACACGCAGCAGACAAACAAACATGCACACCAACACTCAACACACATTCGCAATACACGGAGGGCGAGACGGACGAACTAATGTAATAAAAATTGAGTTAAATTCACATTTAGTCGGGTAGCATGTGACATACAAGTCAAGGCAGTATTATGCACATCGGATTACAATATACTATAGCTTGTATCGTATTCAATATTATTCTATATAGTATCGAGGAATTTGACAGTCATGTGAATGCTTATGAATCCAGTTGTCACGCCACCAAGCACACGGCACACACACCGGCGACTAGCTGCTATGGCAATGTTGTGTTGGCTTGCCTTGCCTTGCCAGGAGCACGATTCACTTGCAACTGACTGACTAACTGACTGACGCCGACTCGATTAACTTGGGCCGCTACGTCAGGCAACCGCAACACACCCCCGGATCCCACTTACAGCGCATTAATCGACTGCAAACTGTTGTGCTGCGTTTGCGCCATGTCTGCCACGGCGTTTGCAACATTTGCCACATCTGATTGCCAACCCCCTTTTTGTGCGAGCAATAACAATTGCCGTGCGGGGTGCCAGCTAGACGGACGGGATGCCCGCGTCTCGTCATCTTGGCGTCCACCCCATAAAAATAATTCGCAAGTATCATTTAAGTAACGTTTCACTGCACTTGGAAAATCTGTGCGGAAAAACCCGAAGCAACCCCAAAAAAGATACATTTATCATTTGAGCTGTTAGGATTTATATTGTGCTCAGGCTATTAATTGGCTTACAAAATATGTGAATTGATTTTATGCATCCCAGTTCTCATTCTCGGCCTCGGAAAGTGGTGCATTTAAAGCATAGTCTTCTTCATACTCGTTGTGGCTGAGGTCACTTTCCTCTTCGATTATAGCGTAGCCATGCTCCACTGGCTGTTTATGCAGATCCAACAGTTGTTCCACCATTTCCTTTGTAGCTCCCAGGAAACTCGTTCGCCTTACCAACTCATCAATAGCTACCTTATATGCATTTTTATCATGATCATAATTATCATCGTCCAGTGTGCATCGATGCAGTTCAAATTGAAGCTCTGCCCAAACCTTATCCTCCGTTGTGCGAGTATCGACAAAGTATGGAAAGTCCACAGTGTGCAAAGTTTTGTACGGTGTTTCACAATTTATGGTTGGCTCCAAATTCAAAGGCTCATTCAAGGGCATACCCAGCAAATCCTTTCGAACAAATAGTGCTATTTGCGAGACGTAACCCGCAGATTTGTATTCGTCAGGTGGATTGCCGACACCCAAAAGAGCAAATTTGTAATTCGGATACTTTTCAATTATGCCCAGGCACCAGGATTTGAATTCTTCGCGAGTCCATTCAAATTTATGATCGTGATGGCGAAAACCATTGGGTAGCAGCGGTTTAAAGCGTGTGAAAATCGCATTGAAGTCTGAATTTGGTGTGCTGAAAACTGCAATTTTGGGTTGTATGAAACCAAATATATTGAAAGGTATTTTAGACAGTACATCATCGTATACGTGCTCAATGCTGTAGAAGGTAGATTATATTATTCATAGAAACAAGTTTACAGTTCTTACTTACAGTTCTAGTGCAATAACTACGTCTGTATTCAATAATATTTCCGTTGAATCTGCCACGCTACCGTGTAGTACTTCAACATGCAACGGACAGGTACGCTGCTTTAAAAAGTCCGATACAAAGGGATTAGTGCGAATCAAATGGGTCTCTAATAGTTCACTGTCAATGTCCACCTGAAAACAAAATTTTTAAATTTAAATTTGAATTTAACAGCCAGTTTTTGTCCAAATCGTTTCACAGCACGAATGCATGCATGATCTGTCTGGCAACGCCGCGTAACATATGAAACGAAACAAAATGGCGAAACGAATCGGAAACGAAACATTGGCTTGTCACTTTGGAATGCGCGTGTGTATGTGCGTGTGTGTGAGTGTTCCGAGCACGGGCGGCAGTGCACGAAAAATATGTAATTTGTTGTGAAAATCAATTGAGTGCCTAAATAATTCAATTCAATTGCAAAAAATAATGAAAATGTTTAATTAACTGCGCACATGTGAAAGTGTAAGCATCCTCCACCGTCTACAGGCGAGCGTAGTGAAAATTTTCAATTGCATTGGCATAGAGAGAAAAGACAACGTGAAAACAAGAAGAAGAAAACTTGTAATACGTGAAAGAAATACATACTGAAAAGTGGCAAACGCAATGCAAAGCATACCAAATAACTCAAAATGCATTAAAAACGGGGAGCAGTGCAATTAGTGGAGTGCATGGCAATATGAATTTAATAAATTGTATTAAGCAGCTGTGAGATGCGCCGGCAGCGCAGCTAAATCAATATTCTTCTATATAGCACAAGCCACTGTCTACCTTCCTTCTCCGTCTGTCCGTCTGTTTGTCCAGACATGGCGCTTGTTAGTGTTTTTTATTGTGTGCTTTTTGCAAGCGAATGCTGACTGTAAAATTCGCGAGAATCTTTTCTAGTATATATTATATTTAATAGTAGTGATTAATTGCAGATAATTATGAATTGTTCAAATTATTTGTTTTGTTGTGTGTGCATAATTGTGAACAAACACCAATGCAAACGCTGTGCGTGTGTGCGTGTCCATGTTTGTGCGACCCGTGCCCATATTTTGCCATTCCGCTGTGCCGAACGTGTTCCAATCTCATTGTGCCGGGCCCAACACACGAAATTCAAAACAATAGAGAGCGTTAAACGTGAATCAGTGGTGACAAAATAAAACAAAACAGAAAAACAACAAAATTCATCAACAAAATATTTATGCATAATTAATTAGTACAATACACAATAGCATTTGATGTTTTTTGTTGTAGCTTTTTAAACAAGCATCTGAAAATAAACTTAAGCATCATCTGAGTTTAATTCTTCTTCTTATTATTGGCGCAGCCACAGCATGATACGAATGTCAACAGAAAAGAAAGTGTGGTAAACACAAAACGGAATATATACAAAAACAAAACACATTTCAAATTCAAACGTTCCTTTGCGCATTGCGTTAACTTGAGACTGACAACAATCAACAACGAGAGCAGCACTTGAAAGTCGAAAATTGGAAATTCGGTTATTAGGCGACGATTCCAAAGGACTGCCGCCGCCTATTAAACATGGGCAAACGCATCGCCTCGGAACGCCAGCAAACGACGGACAACACTCAGTCAGATCGCAGTGGACGGAAACGTAAGCGCTCAGCTGTCAAAGCCTCCCGGGCGGAGAAATGCCAGCGTCGCAGTGCCAGCTCCACGGACAACAGCTGTGAGTGGCATGAGAACGACGATGAGGACTCATCATCGTCGGCTTCGGCCAACGATCCGATACTGCAAACACCACAACAACCTGTACGTGGCCAACCGTGTGCAGTCAATTCGCGAGCGTCGCTGCTCTCGTTGGCCACGTTCGCTAGTGGCGGTCACAGCGACCACAACAATTCCAATGCAACTGATTCACCACGCCCGGTCTACACACTCCGACCCTCAGTGGTCAATGGCACCATTTTGAGAGATGTACTCTCGAAGGCCTGGCGACTAGGCCGACCCATAGGTTAGTGATTGTTGAGTTGGTCAATGCAACTGAATGTATGTTATTGGTATAGTAAATAATCGATTTACTTAGGCAAGGGCAACTTTGGCGAAATATTTCTCGCCTCGGACGACACGGTTTGTCCAGTTGCGTCGGACAGCGCCAAATATGTCGTGAAGATCGAGCCACACTCCAATGGCCCGCTCTTCGTGGAGATACATTGCCTTATCAACACCAATCAGACACCGGGTAAGTTTTACAAATAGTTTCGAATTAAAGGCAGATTTTAACTGTAATTTTGTAATTACAGCGACAGCAACTGGAAGCGAGGGCAATAAGCTGGAACCGGCATTGCCAGCGAGGATCAAGAATGGCCCGCCCTCGGGCATTCCCAGCTACATTGCCTCGGGCACACACTATTTTGGCGACGGTCGCTATAGGTTTCTGGTCTTGCCGCGCTACGATCGCGATCTGCACTCGTTGGTGAAGAATACGCGTGTGGCGCAAAAGTCGTTGCTGGTGCTGGCCGTGCATATTCTCAATGTGCTGGAGCATCTGCACAACAAGGGCTACTGCCACAATGACATCAAGGCGCAGAATCTAATGATATCCAAGTGCAAGTATCTCAAGCGACAGGCTGTGCAGCCGGGTGGCAAGGGCTTCGACGAGCACTACGAGGAGAAACAGCAGACCACAGACAGCGGCAACAGTTCCGAGCAGGAGACCAATGACGATGACTACTACGTAAAGAATGACAAATTCCCAATGAAGCGCATTGCGGTGATCAAACCGGAGAACTATGCAGAGGATGAGGACGAGGACTTTGATGATGGTGCCACCACGAATAGCAACAACAGCAACACTAACAGCAACAGCATGGACATGTACCACACACCAGTGATCGGCAACAAGAACAAGCGGGCTGTGCGCACAAATGCCGTCGAATTTAGCGGCTCGAATCCGATGCGCTCTTGCCGTCGCAACGACAGTCGCAACGCCAGCTCCATGTACGAGGAAATGGTTAAATCGCACTATTTGCGTCCCTCGAAACGCGTCAGCTATTCCGAGTTCTTCAACGAGGATGGTTATCCCGTGAAAACAGAACCTCAATCGCCCGCCAGCTCCGACAACGAATGGGAGGAGTTTGTGTCACCATCATCGCGGCGCATGGCCAGTTCGTCTGCTGTCGCCACAACGAAGCGTAGCGTTCGCTCCTCTGACTGCAGCGCTAAAAACACGCGTTCCTCACGCCGTCAGCTGGAAAAGCAGCAGCAGCAACTAAAGAGCGAATTGAGTGATGCGACTGCAGGTCGCAATGGCGGGGCACGGAGTAAGCGTGATGCAGTGCAGTATCAGTTAATGCCAGTGGTGGAGGAGCATGTATTCTTGATCGATTTCGGTCTGGCCTCCAAGTATCAGGATCGTGGCGTGCATCGTCCGTTTATCATGGACCAGCGACGTGCCCACGATGGCACACTGGAGTTTACGTCGCGTGATGCGCACTTGGGAGCGCATTCGCGTCGCAGCGATTTGGAGTGCTTGGGCTACAATTTGCTCTACTGGTCGGAGGGCTATCTGCCGTGGAAAGATGTGGCGCAACAGCAGCAGCAGGAGAAGGTGCATCGCGCCAAGGAGCTGTTCATGACCGACGTGTGCGAAATGCTGCGCCAGTTCTATGGCAAACAGGTTCCTAAATACTTGGGCGAATTTCTGCAGCAGATCGGTCGACTTGGCTACCAGGAGCGTCCCAATTACGAGCGCTATCGCAACATCTTTAAGCGCGAGTATCGCCGCCTGGGCTATGACTGCAGCACGATGCGTTTGAGCAGCGAAGAGATTCATCGCACTCGGATATCCGTCAAGGACGAGGTCGATGGCAATGCCAAGTGCGATATATTTGAGCTGAACAGTAAGGTTGCTAACAATGTGATGCGCAATGCGGCGCTCAACACGCCATTCCAGGAGCACTCGCTAACGAATCGTGTATCACCCAAAAATCTGCGCTCCAAGTCCGATGCTAAGAACACCAAGAAGAAGAAGTTCTCGTGGGCAGAGGTGCTATCACAAGATCCCGATCAAATAGCTCGCGAGCGTGCCGTCAAAGAGTTTGAGCGTGAAGAGGTCATTTGTCCGCTGCAGTCGCGTCTGCCAAGACGGTACGAGGGCAAGCCAACCTATGCGATAATGGCGGTTGAGCAATGCAGACGCGACAAGGGGCTGGCGGTGCAGGAGCACAACACTGAAGAGCACGCGGCGGTGGAGCAGCAGGACAAGAAACACAACAGGGCACCACAGACGGAAGCAACAAGTAATGACAATGAGGACGAGGAAGAGGACAATGAAGACGAGAACGAGGACAACGATGACGATGAGGACGAAGACGAAAGTGAAGACGGCGAGGAAGCAGCTGCAAATGCAGAAGCTGAGGCGGCAAGTGAAGCCGAAGAGGTAAGTGAAAGATAAAGATTTAAATATACATTTTTTGTGACTACACTATCTATTTAAATGTGCGCAGATGGACGTTGATGAGCAGCAGAGTGATGCAAGCGATGCGTCAGAATTGCTGCCGAGCAAAGGTCGAGGACGCAAACGTAGGAAAAGCAAAACAAAGCAAGCACAGCAGCAGGTGCAGCAGCAACAACAACAACAGCAGCAGCAGCAATTGACCAAAACCAAGAGTTCGCGCATACGAACACTACCCAGCAAATTGAGGAATGGCCACAGCCAGATTCAGAGTCAGAGTCACAGCGTAACCCCGTTGACAGCTGTGGGAAGCAACAAACGTGGCTGTGCCACTCGGAAGGAGAATGCGACACTGGCGTCCGCCACCGGTGAAGTGGAGCACAGCAAATTGAAATCCAGTCGGGCAGCGGTTGAAGTGGATCATCATCCCAAACAGCGGCGACCGCGTCGTTGTCTATATAAGACTGAAGCACAGATGCGTGGCGAACAGCAGTTGGATGTGGAGAACAACTCCAGCTATGCCGCGACCAACATGCAACATGTGAATGTGTATAGTGCGTGGCAATATGACGATGAGAACAGCTACGGCAAGGGGCGTAATGTCAACTCGTCCAGGCATTGTCGCAAGTGATAGATAGTTATATATCATAACCATACAAAACATAGCTACAAACAAGCAAAACATGCATAACATGCGACGAATGTAGACCGAACAGATCAAATGGAGGCGCAGTGAAGACACACAACACATTTGAATAGTGGCATACCACAACAACTTATATAAAAGAAGCAAAAAATTATTATGATTATCGTGTTGCGTTTGCAAGTAAAGTATTTTTTAGAGATAAATACAATCTAAGTGAGAATTAAATATATATATCTATATGTAGCTATGGTCAAAAATGGCAGACAAGTTGTCGCCCGGTTATGCCTCCAGATGATCGGCATCGCAGCAATGTAAATGTGTGTGTGTTCATGCATCAACTTATCCACATGACCACATCAGTTTGTAATTTCTGTTTTACTTTAATGCTATGAGTTAACGTTTTTAGGCAGTTTTACTTTTTTTATTACTCGTATCAAGTTCTGAAGCTATATAATTATTAAGCTACAAATTGTTACAACTAGTTCAGAGAAATCGCGGAATGAAGTGTAAGATGCACTTTGGGGTTGGTTATATATTGGCCTTGATAGCAAATGATCGTTTGATTACTTATATATATAATTTTACAATTGCAATTGCAATTCCTCTTAAGTTACTTTCATTAAGTTGCACCCATTCAATTAAACTACATAAAGAATATCCTCTCAAAAAAAAAACAAAAAAATCAAGTATTTAATATAACTAGATGAAGGTTATTATTGCATAAATATTAATAATATAAATATAATTATCTAAGCTAGGCTATAAACTGCGGATATAAATAAAATACATAGAAACTATACTTCTTTAACCAATTTGTCATTTGAAAATTCTTCATATACTTGTGGGATTCATAGTTTCAATTTACCTGGATGATCTCCTCAATGGTTTCGATGCGTCGCATTAGTTGGAATAGACGCATCTCTGCACACCTAAAAATAATGATAATAAGTAAGGTGTTCAATAGAAACACAACAAAAGAAGTACCTACCCGAATTCTGTAATCTTTTTGATTTCACTGGCCCAGCGAGTGTCTTCGAGTATTTGAATTACCGCACAGTATCGTTGTTCGTAAACAGGTGGATCAAATGTGACGCCTGTGTCCGTCATATTTGTGTGGGTTTTGAATTCGCCGCAGGGGAAAGTGTAGTCAAACATTTTTGTTCTTGTTTGCAACTTTTGGGAATGCACACCAATTGTATATGTTTGCGGCAATTTCAGTGCGACCGCGTCCACGCGTGGCGAAAACATCCAATTTATGGCAAGGAACTACCAACTTACTGCGAATTATAAATGCGACACGTAAGGATTTTCACGTTACGTTTCTTTTGTGTTATCGCACCAATTCGATAACAAAATGTGATATTGAGTGCTGCTTCTAAAATTTAAAATGTATTCGTTTAAAGGTAGCAATAACATGGAAAACGGTGTTTCATGGATAAGCTAAGCAATAGTTAGCCGATGATAGATAAAAAACGCGTTTTTTAATATTATACTGGGACACAATGATGCGTTACAAAAACGCATTGATGTGCAGTTTAATTTTACGCGGCATCCTAATATTTGTAAAAGCTCAGGAATAAAATACTCCAATATACCGTTTAGGGTTTGCGCATTTTGGTATATTTGCTCGGCGTTAAAATGTTTATTTTTGCTATGTTTTTTTGTGGTCACACCTCGTCACAGGTGTTCAATAACAGTTTTTTAAAGAAAGCTGTTTTAAGGTAATTGAATAATGTATGCTAGATTTTTCATATATGAATGTATGCTTACAACAATCTTAATAATGTAGATGAATAACTGATGTTTCATCTTAAAACAATACCTCGCTTAGCGATCTCAACAAGTAGCGAAATAAGAGGCAGTTAACCGAAATGATTTTAAGTGAAGTAAGCAAGTGTGTGGCTGTTAAGTGGAAATGTCGGTAATCGGGAAGCTGTCGTTATGCGAGGTATGGGTGTATTAAGACCTTGACTTAAAAAGGTTAAATGCGCAGTGTTGTGCATAAAATCCATGTTTTCTTTTGCGGCCACTTTGGGGGACTTCGGACCGAGTGCGATGGAAGAAGAAGATGATGATGTGGAAGAAGAAGAAGGTTAACAAGTAGCCGCAGCTGGCGAAGCATGACCAAAAGGGTCTGCAGCTACTTGCTGCTGGCCTGAGAAAGCAAAGCCTAAATATGGTTTGACCCTCATTACGTTTGATATTTTCTTTACACATTAAGGACGGCACGAGCAGCGAGCAAAGTTAGTTTTTTAACTTTGTTGCGTCTCTTACACGAAAACTCATTTGCCTTGTACAAGCAAGCAAGCAAGCAAGCAGACGACAAGCAAGGAACGAAGTAAAAGCAAACATTTAAACGGCCTGTGGCCAGCCCCAAAGACCAGTCAGCGCCAACGAAAACAAAAACAAAAACAGCAAGCAAAAAATAAGAATAATAAAAGCGAGGGTGCCCAAAAACGAACGAAAGCAGTTTGTAAAAAGATTCGCTTTCCGTTTTCTTGCTTGTTTATGGCAATAATACAATTTGGTACAAACGGTTTGTCCGATTCTGTTTTGTTCGCTCACGCTCTCCCATTTTCGCTGCGTTCATCTTTGTTGCCGTTGCCGTTGTTGTTGTTGTTGTTGTTATGGGTAAAACATTTAAGGCGTTAACTTGCCCTCGTCGAGTTAAATGAAATGTTTTCGTTGTTTTATATACACGCAACTTTCGAATAATGAGCAAGATATCAAATAGCTGCCCTCCCCACCGCCATATCCCTCTCAAGAAGCACTCCTCGCAATCCTCTAGAAACTTGCCATTCTACCATTATGTGCACGCACACGCAGTACGGTAAACAAATTTGTTGAGACGACAATTTGAAAATGCGACACCAACAGGAGCCGCGCCGCGCCGCCTAAGTGCGAGTAGAGCGAAGTAGTGAACTGGAGTGGGAGAGGACCACGGGAGGAGAGGCAGAGTGAGTGTTAGTGGGTGCTGGCCAGGTAAGCACAAAATGAAAAATACATTGGACTAAGGATAAAAGAAAATTATGCAAAAATAAACACAGAGAGGCAAAAGTGTAGACAAAAAGCACATGAAGCATGAAAGTAAAAAGTGTGATAAAAACAACGTTTGCTCTGCTGCCTCAGTCTGTCCCTGTCTTGCCGCCGCGTTGCCTCACTTATGCACTCTCTCTTTTATTCTATTCTGTTTTCAAGGTGATTATCCATAAGCTGCAAACACAGGTTCCACTGCGGCTGCGACGTCTTGAATGACTAAAGACAAAGTTTTGCGTCTGGCAAACGATGCCCGGAAGATGGAAGACTTGCTAAGCGAGTTGTTGGGTATCCTGGGTATCCTGGCTTCAGTTGTTGTTATCGTTGTTGTTGCCTCGGCTTCTGCTGGTGCTGCTGGCAGGTATGAAATCCGAGCGTTAATATTTTCGTTCCTCTTTCTCATTTTTGTTATTTTCTTCATTTTTTTTTTTTAGCTATACAGCAAATTTGTAAATTTGTAGCCAGCTTTTGGGTGACAATGAAACGCGGATAAAGCATTTTACGTGCTGACGCCGCGGGCTGTTGTTGTTGCCGTTGTTGTCAGGCCCGTGAGGCAGCTGTTTGTCTCTACCGGATTGCCTAGCCTTGTTGCTGCTGTTGTAGTTGTTGTAGTTGTTGTCTTCGTGTAGGTTGTTTACGTCGCTGATTTCGCATAAATTATGCAGGCGACGCGTTGGGACGAATGGCATCGCTTACAGCCCGCCAAAACGATACGTGCTGCAAGCAGCCCGCCTAAAAGCAGACTTCATTTGTTGCCCAACAAATTACAAATGTGCTTTTTATGCGCCCGACCAAAAACAAGCAGCACCAAAGCAACCAATTCACCGCCTTCCACCATCCACCTTCCACCATCCACCATCCACCTTGGGACACATTTGTGCGCTCTAATTTTACTTGAGCAGGCGACGCGGGGCGGGGTAAGTTGTGTGGTTTGTGAGTGTGTGTGTGGCGGAGTTAGAAGCAAGCGAAACCACACAAAAGGCATTTGCATTTGAACATGAACGAAATTAGTTTGGTAAGCTGGGCATCCTAATGAATATGTGTGTGTGTGTGTTTCTGTGTGTTCTCTACGTTTGATTTCCTTTCATGCGGGTCGGGTCTGTCTCTCTTTCTCTTTCACTCTCGCTGCTCTCTATTGAGTAGAAGCGATAAAAAAGGCAAATATAAAAACGATAGACGACCATTTGCAAGTGCATTTGACTGGAAGACCACAAAACCAATTCATCATCTCGCAAACTCGTCATCTCGCCACTCAGGCATACACTGAAAACAAAAACAAGAAAACATTTACGTAAATGAAATAACATTCATCTCTGTGCTCGTTCGTTCAAACACGCAACATATGCGTGGTCTGCGTTTCAAGCGGGGCCCCCACCAAGGGGGGAGGGGGGGTAAGCTGCCTGCAAACCTATAGAGCAAATACGGCAAAGCGTTGCAGCAGCAGCTGAGCACGGCAACAAGTTGGCCAACAGTTATTTTTCCCTTCGTCGTTGCTGACACATTTCTGTGGCAATATGACGTTGCCCCAAGCGCAGCGCGGTTGCGCCACACCACACAACCAACTCAGCACACGGAGCACATGTTTCGATAGCTTCCCAACTCTCAAAGTGCCCATGTAGCTACAAATGTACACGTGTGTGTGTATGTGTTCGCTCGATGTTTGCCTACAACATCGTGTGCAACGACCACACTCGAAAATCAAATGAAAACTACTCGCGACTGGCAAATGCGGGCATGGCTGCGCCTAAGCTGGCGACGAGCAGGCGCACGGAGGGGTGGCGGGGAACTGTTAGCCAAGGGCAACCGACTGACACCGTTGCAGACCTCCCCCGCTCCCCCCACTCCAGTGCAATCCAAACGTTCCCCGGCCACACATTCGATCCGAACTCGTGCTTATGCTGCCGTAAATCTGCCATTTTGTGTCGCTACCTTGAAATGGCCACAGCATCCCTGGCATACGGAAAGGTCACAGCCAGTGCTTTTAATCAGTGCTGAAAACCTCATCGAGACAACTGCTCGCCATTATGCTTTATAAGGGCATCTAGAGAATAATAATTGGCAAGTTTTAAGCAAATGCATATTGCAGAACACTTTAAAAAGCATTCAAGTCTCTTCAACCAAACTCACAGAAAGTCATCACAATAATAAAAAGATAATGCAGAAATAACAATAGGATTGTGGTGTAATATTTGGTATTTATTTCTATTCCACCTGAAAGAATAATATTTCTTTAGAATTTCAATTTAAAACGTATTTACTTTAGATGAAATGTTGGCAAAATAGAAGAGCTGAATGTGTCCTTGAATGCGTGCTTTAAACCGTTTGTTAAAGTCAGAATATATTGTTGCTGAAATCTGCGAAATGTAAGCGAACTGAGCTTAAATGGTTCACAAACTTTGATTGGCTAATTTGATACTTAGAAATTGGGTGTGAATTTCATTTCGTTTAATTTATGAACAAAGAGCTCAAGTAGGTCATTCTAGCATGATTTTTATGACCCATTGTGGCAGTATTTCACTTTTCGCCGTAATGGGGTGTAAAGCCAGGATTTAGATGCTCATAAATCTAAACCTTTAAAAATATAACGCAATCACCTGCCTCACAAACATAACGAAAATGTTGCGAGCGTTTAATAGTCGTAAAAAGCGATTCAATTCCAAACAACGCAGCTCATGCATATTAAACAAGAAAGGTTGTAATACCTACCAAGAGCTATAGACACAACTATGCCGAACTGAAATATGCAAGCAAAAATATAAACTATTCAGCTTATATCGAAATCTATCAATTTAATTGATTGTATGACAAATAGTAAACTAAAACAACAAGCAATACCTTCAAGATGTTAAAGATACAATTTAGTATTGAGTTATTGTTTAGAAGTATAGTTGAGTTACTTACAAATACTACATAATATACATAACAAAGATATTGTTGAAAGTAGAAAATAAGCAAACTTATATATTTGAAACCTGTAACCAGTTTAGATCTATATAACATAATATTTTGAATAACCTTCGAGTGGCACAATAATCGTTTCGATTCAAGTTCTGTTTTTGTTAGAATAGTACTTCTATTGTTGATATTCCCTGCAAATCTAAGCATCATTGCTGGAAGTTTGTAATAGTTACAAAGAGTGCTTATAACATGTTATCTGTGTTGTGTAATTCTCTCGATTATTTGCAATTTCAATTTATTGGTTGAAGAATGCAATTATGAAAAGTATCAGCAATTATAATCACTATCGAGAATTGGAAGCATACATAAGCTGTTGTTCAAGTCTATAATTTCTTTTATATAAAATCCTGTATAATGTAATCAGCTTAAAAGAGTCGTCGTATAACAATCGATAATCATGTAGTTGCTTTCAATGTTCACGGCTATTCATTGACAAATTTCTATTCCTATTTCATATGATAATTAAATCGGGATCATTCATAGACCCTGCTGTGCGACGTTTTGTTTTAGATTGATGACATGAGATACCTGTTGGTCTATTTATTAACAAATGACAAATTAGAAATACAATAGGGATTTATGCCATTTGTAGCAATTATGCTGCATATGCGATGATGGGGGAACAGTTTAGTTGGATTTTGTCATAAAATGGCAATCCCTGGGGTATGCTTAGAGCTGCCTAATGAAGAGCAACGTTTTTAGTTTGCTGACTCTGAAACTTGAATTGTCATCCCATTAGTTGATGTTATTCTGTCTAGTTGTCTTGTCATATCTCGACGCCGAGCACCATGACGACAGTTAATTAAAAGCATGTATACTCGTATTGAATACGTCGATTCGTGTGGATAGTACAGTAAGCCGTGTATTAAAATGAGCTGTAATGCGGATGAGTAAGTCGGCGGGAGGAGACAGTAACACGGGTCGCCCAGTTGTTGCTTCAGCTGTTGCTGTTGCTGTTTATTGCTAATTTGTTGCGGTTGTGTAATTCTGCCGAACATTTTGTTTGCTGCTTGTCATAAAGCGTGGACCCCATCGATGCTTAGCCGGGTCCCCAAGCACCTATGTGGCAACGTGGCGACGGGGAGGCGTGGCGCTCGGAATGGGGGGGGGCGCTTTATTCGTGCGGTGACTGGCAGCATTGCTTGGCTGTCTGTGTGTAGGTGTAGTTATGTAAATGACACGCCCAGACGCCCACGCAGCGGGCGGTTGTGGGGCGAGTGCTTTGAATGCTTTTAATAACTTTACAGACACGCACACGAACACATAGATCCGCACACGGCACAACAATGAGGACCATTCTGGCTTCGGCTTTGGCTCAACCGAGATGAGCTCAAGCGAGGCGTGTGTTTGTGTGAGTGTGGCTCATATGTCCTTGTCCATACACATTTGGGTACTTAAAATGCAAAAGCAGCTGAAATGAAATGAAAAGCCGTCGTCAGCCTGCTCCTTGCCCTTGTCATTTGCGGCTGCTAAGCTCACCTGGCACCTCGACGCGGCGGCATGGACGGCTTTGGCTCAACTTAAAGCTGGCGAAGATTAGGCCATGAACGCACTCACAGATTTGCATTAAAAAGTTTTCGAATGAAATCAGAAGATAATTAAATCATTTGAATGCTGGCGCTAAGCCATTACGCTGAATGCGCCTCTGCTGCTGTTTCCTCTGCTCATGCAGCTCATCAAAATTTCTAAAGAATTCACGCCTCATCCGGGACAGCGCCACCGCCTCCCACCACTGTCAAGCTTAATTAAGGCAGCTGCCTGTCTGTCTATGTGTGTGTGTCCTTTTCGGGGCAGTCAGGATGTGGCACATGTCTCGGCAAAACCAATTACAAAAGCTGCCAAAAATCGCAGACAAAGCCCTTGGGCCTTGTGGGGGCGTGGGAGCTGGCAACGTCACTGGCACCTATGCACAACACGTATACGTCATGTGGACCGTTCTACAGCGCATAAGTCGCCCAATTAAACGTGTTTTGTGTGGCGCAACCAGAAGCAACAGCAGCAGGAGTCCCAAAATGGAACAACCGGCAACCAAGCATGCAGCTGTCGTTCGTGTCATACTAACAACAACAAGGGACAGACGACAGACGACAGGCGACAGAGGACAGAGCAGCCATAAGATTGAGTGCGGGGGAGTTGGGGAGCCAGATACAGGTGGGGCGCAGCAGAGGCGACTGTATACACATATTTAGAGCCCTGCACATGTTTCTCATCAGCATGCAAAATGCATTGCATGGCCGACGGGCGCCTGGTTCAGCATAACTGCATTTGGGGCCCAAGAATGCAGACAAATTAAGCAATCAATGCCCTGATTGTTATGGCAGCCACATAAACTGCTAATCAGGCCACACACTCCAGCTGCCTGTTGTCGTCTTAATTGCTTAAACTGCCTGCCCGACGAAGCGCACTGGGGCGAAAGCGTGAAGACGTCGAGAGTTTTGCTTGCTTCCTAAGTCAACGCCTTTGAGGTGGCCTGTAATCAGCGCGAACACCGCAGTCACAGGGCTGAATGATTCGCGCGCCTGCTGGGCGTGGCGCGCAACTCAAAGGAAAACTCTTAGGCTCACGCCTTGCTCGCCTGCGCTCGCTTGCGTCGCCCGAGTATAATAATTTCGGGGCTATGACTCAAATAATTCATTTGTCGCTCGCCCTAATTGGAAAACTTTGCCGTGTGTGTGTGTAGCGCGACAAAATACTGCCATTTATGTCGATTTTATTGAACGCTTTGCAACGTTATTGTGAAGGTGTTTGGAATTGACTCGGAATAAGCTCACAATTGAATTATGGTTTTGTTTGCTCTAATTAGCAGAGAGTTTGGCAAACATATATTTAGCCATTTGCGAATATTTACATCAGCAATATATTTGAATGTATGCTGTAAATGGAATTTCCGCAATTGGTTTAGAAGTTGAATTGTATATGCTATTTTTGTGGTAGCGTTTAAACTGTATGTCGACGGGGTATCTGTGGCAAATTGATTAAAAATACGTCGTGTATTTGTTCGAATATAATATGCGTGAAGATAAATTTGCCAATCAATGGCTAACTATGTGAAATTGATGCTGCCGACCTTGCACTGCGCTGATTATTGATTCGGTCTAAATTGGGAAATTCAATTAAATATCTCTGCCGCATGTGCGTTTATTTTTCTTGTCTCGTTTGCAGATCAAGTTGTGCCAGCTATGCAATTATGCAAATGTGTAGCTGAAATTGCAGCTGCAGCTGACAACACTCACTTCGGATGGCACTCGATCGATGTGGGTGTGAGTGGGAGGGCAAAGGTCGACAGGCAGCTTGGCGGGCTGGGCTCATTTGAATTGCATTTGCCCGTTCGCAATGCGAACAGTAACTTTGAGCTTATCAGTTTGCTGCCAGATGACAGACGACAACTGGCAGCTGGCAGCTCAATGTGTTTGCCTGACTTCCTTCGGTGGCAACAACATATGCAGAGGATAATCGACTGTCATTATGCTGTCTGTCAAGTGGCCTGCTTGCATCTCTTCCACCTGATGCCTGATTAGCCAGGTTGCTGCTGCGTCAATTGGCATTAGCATTAGCACGGCCGATTGGCCCGCATGGAATCCTTTAGCCCGAATTGAATTGCAAATTTCACTTCATTAAGGTGTCACAAGCCGTTGCTACTTAATTGAAGGTAAGCCCGAATCCAAGTGCTTTGTTGTGCTCCTCCTAGCGTTGCCATGCGAACATAAGCTTCAATGGTTCCCAATTTCACTGAAAGCAAATCAGATCACAATACAATTGGCAATCCAATACACACACATTTCTATCCACAAAAGCGCTTTGTGCCATTGATAACTCAATATTCAATACTCATTGTGTAATATTCAGCAGAAATGCACATTGATGAGCAGTTGTTGGATTAATTTAGAGAGACAGCAAAGCTGTATTTATTGCGGTTTGTTAAATGCGCACACATTAAATTAATAATGTTTGGCAAAGTTAATTTCAATGGTTAAAAAGTCGCAACCACAAGCGAGCAAACAAACAAACAAACAAATAACAACAATTGCTGCTTAACTACAGCAGATGGCCAACGACATTTCAACTTTAAACGAACCGGAAATGCGAACCCACAACGGCATCATTAATCATGAGCAGCGACAGCCATTCATACTCCTTCCCCGCTCCGCCTCCTCCTCCTCCTCCTCCTCCTGCTTCTGCTACAGCTTCAGCGATGACCTTACTTAAATCCCAGGCAGCATTGTTGTTGTGCATCTTTCAGTTCTTTGCTTTCACTATTGCTTCCCTGTTCTTGCTGTTCGTGCGGAAAGAGTGTTTTAGCTGTGGGCAAGTTTTTGCACACATTTCAGACTATCATGAAATATAGTCCAGCAGATTTACTCGTTGCGCAGTCTAGTAGATGCCTCGACATCAAAAAGAGAGCAGGAAAAAATGAAATTGTTAACTTGCGTATATTCAAAAAGAATAATGAGTAATAGTTGTAGTAGTAGAAGTAGTAGTTGTTGTAGTAGTTGTAATGGTAGTAGTAGTAGTAGTAGTAGTAGTAGTAGTAGTAGTAGTAGTAGTAGTAGTATTAGTAGTAGCAGTAGTAGTAGTAGTATTAGTAGTAGCAGTAGTAGTAGTAGTATTAGTAGTAGCAGTAGTAGTGGTAGTGGTAGTGGTGGTGGTAGTAGTAGTAGTAGTAGTAGAAGTAGTAGTAGTAGTAGTAGTAGTAGTAGTAGTAGTAGTAGTAGTAGTAGTAGTAGTAGTAGTAGTAGTAGTAGTAGTAGTAGTAGTAGTATTAGTAGTAGTAGTAGTAGTAGTAGTATTAGTAGTAGTAGTACTAGTAGAAGTAGTAGTAGAAGTAGTAGTAAAAGTAGTAGTAGAAGTAATAGTAGTAGTAGTATTAGTAGTTTATTTCATATTAAATGTATGTTTATTCATAAAAGGATTATTATTTTGCTACTATAATTTGCTTTACAGAAATGCATATACAGTATACGCAATGCGCACTTGAGAGTGCAGCCCTTTTTGCTGCATTATTGTTGACTGTGCGACGAAGCTCCTTTCAATTCTGAAGATTATAGAGGCCACAACCTGCTGATATGCTGAAGAACTTGAAGTTTCAGAACTACAAATTAAATTTTGTACAGAAGTGAACTTTAGCTATTTAAATATTAAAGCAGAATAATATGAAAGTGTGAGATGTTCAAGCTTCGGCGTGGTTCGCAACTGGCCAACAATGTGGATTGTGGCAGCAAAAGCCAAAAATGTTCCAATTTTCCGGTAGTCTAATTTAATTTGACAGGCAACAAATGCAGCTTTCCAAACATTGCCCGCGGCACTCACTCTTCTATCGCAGTCGCCTCCGCCCAAATGAATGCGAGGCCATTATTTTAGAATGTATGTATTATCAATTCTATTTTAGTCACTGCACGCCAGCTATACAATTAATTAGAAGTGATGTTTGTCTATAATTGTAATGCTTCTTTTACTTTTAGTTGAGGCCAAGCTATTGTATAGACTGCTAAACTTTAACTACAGTTTGAAGTTGATTCGCGTAAAAGTGGTGCATACTTTTAGGCAGTAATCAAATGTGCAAATGGGTCAACTTTGATATTCCTTTGGCTTGCGCACGTTATGAACGGTTGTAGGCATTATCTTGTGCTCTTATCATCTTTAAGGTCCGGCATATCAATCACAAAGAAGCATCTTGGGCTAGTCGCATCAAATTCAAGTGCTTTCGAGTCGTTGTTAACAAGCTTAACAACTATAAATGCGATCACTTACAGCTCGTAATCAATGACTAACAAGCAAACATAAACAACGCCAACGCCAACAACAGCAACAAGAACAGCCAGCGAAGCTGTGTGAAAAGTTTGTCTTACATTTCGCACAGTCTATGCTGTAAGTTTGTTACCGAGGAGCCCATAAAAAGTTTTGCCATTACAATGGCACAACAGCTGGCCATAACTGTCTCCCCCTCTATCATATTTCCTTGGGCTGGTCGTGACCGTAGCTCCAGCTTGCGATATCAAATGAAATTCAGGCAATGAAATGGTACAGAAAATATATTGTAGTCATATTAGTTATAGTCGCAGGCAAATTGATTGATGGCCCACCATTTAGGCTTTACGTTCGGCCAGCAGACCTTTGACCACGTTCACCAGCAGCTCCAAGCCCTCCTGATTGAATTCCTTATAGTAGGGCAGAGCCTGCAGGCGCTGCAGCCACTGCGACAACTTCGGGTACTTCTCGGCGTCAATGGGCGCGAAAGCTGCCGCTGTGGACACGCTGGCAACGCTGCACAGATCCGCAATGGTCAACTCTGTGCCAGCTAAGTACGGTGTCGTGGCCAGGCAGTGTTCTAGACCATCGTAGGCCTTCTGCATGTAGGTTATGCGATCCTCCGGCACTTCGGCCGCACCAAAAAAGATGACTGGCTCCACGATGAAACGCAAGCGTGGAAACAGATGACCACAATCGTAGAAGAGGCGTGCGTCCACCAGGCGACGCTTGGCCGGTTCCTTGGGATACAGCGAGTCATTTGCGCCAGCAAACTTATCAGCGAGATAGCTGCAGATGACGTGAGAGTCGCTCACAGCGGTGCCATTGTCATCCAGCACTGGAATCGTGTGCTGCGGGTTCAGCTTGAGAAACTCGGGTGTCAGGTGATCACCAGCCTTCATATCGACCATGCTGTAGATAAAAGAGATGCAAAGAGTGAGCAAGCGAATAAGGAAGTTAATAAAGCTAGTGAGACTGGTTTTGGAATGAAATGCAAATGCAACTGGTTTTAAGGTCTTTGAACTTGAAAAGCACGTTTTGGTATTTTTGGTATCTTATTGTATGGTTACACTTCCACTGTCTACAAAGCTACTTTGTTGCATACCAAAAGGATGTGCAGTATTCGACTGATTTACTCACCGGAGATCCAACTCAATGTTTAAAGCGGCGGCTGTCAACCGCACAGCGCGGCATGGGGGACTGCGTGGCGTATAGTATAAAACCGGTTTGTTGGACATTCTGTGGAGGTGGATTTTGGCGATAGTGTTTTTGGGTTAATTACCGTTTTGCATTAGTGCGCACAACAAAACAAGCAGCAGTACACTCAAAATTTTCTTTACCTTAATTTTTTTGATATTAATTACCGGCCCCGAAAATAAACACGACTAGCTATGTTGAATTGCGAAGAGCTACTGAAAAAAGAGAGCTTCGCAATGCCGGTCACTATGTGACGTGTGTTTTCAACGTCAACGTCCTCCAAAAAACTATGTGACAGCTCAAAGCTTTTCGTATCGATTGAGTTTCGTTGTATGCCCAAAAGTATGCTTTAAATATTTAATGACCAGCTGTTCGCAGACATTACAGCGCCAAGTCGGCAGAGAGCAATAAAATACTGAAATCGTTGCAGTCGCAGTCAGTAGTCAGCATGGGCAGTTAATCAAAGAAATCATCTGATAACAGATACTATAAATCAGCATGACTAAGATTCAGATTTGGTTGCAGCCGCTGATATCCATTTGGCGCAAACTGCCAAGCACACATAGTATACGACGCACAAGCGTAAATTTGCTGATGAATTAATTTACTTATGTGTTAATTTAATTACTGTCAATTTGGGCCTGATGCCGTTCCAGCCAAGGGACACGGACGAAACTTTTGCCTTTGTTGTTGCTTTTTTGCTGCCCTTGCTTTTGCCTTTGCGTTTATTTCTGTGTCTGTTTCTGCTCCTGCTTCTGCTGCTGTCTGAGTTTGCCTTTGGTTGAAACGTTGCCTGGACAAGCTGTGGCATATTGAAATCGCGCAAATGATTTTCACGTTTTCCAGCACAACGCAAAATCCGCTGGTGCCCCCTAAGGCAGCCCTTTTTAACAGGTGCAAGTATTAAATTTTTAAGCGGATTTTGGCATTAGTTAATGGCTCAGCCGAAAAACACTCGCGGCGCTTTTGTTAAAGTGAACTTTAATTGGATTTTTTGGCGGCGCTTGGCGCGGTCGAGGTTTTGTTATTGGAATGCAGGTCGATAGCTTCCAGGTTGAACACCCAAGTACTCCGCCGACGACGACGCGGAGTCGAATGTTCTAGCTTCGATTCGAACTCAAAGTGCTGCTCACGTCGAGTGTCCTTAAATATTTGGTCACGCGCCGCAGCGAAATGGAAATACCAGGACCAGAGTCGAGAATGGGGCGACAAGTGGCACGTTGGTATGCAGGTGAGTCCTCGTTGCCAGGTGGCAAGTGGCAGTGGCAGTGGCAAGTGGCAAGTGGAGGTGGGTGGCGTGCCAGACGCTTTTGCTTTTGCTGTCAAAATTCTGTGAAAGCAATTTACAGTTATTAAAGCTTTTAGTGCGATCAAAAGCGACCTCGTTTGCCCTTGTCCTGGGCATTAAATTTAATATCGTAATTGAGTAATTTCTGCGACACTACATAGAATGGCAGGTGTGACGGGGGCGGCGGAGTGGCGAATTGCCTGCTGAAAAGCATTGACTAATTGATTGCCATTTGACGAGTGGCATTTATCCCCATAACTTAGTTGTGCGCCTTTAATTGAAATCACAGACGGCCAACAATGCCAATGGGCCTACGAGAAGCTGACAGCGGGCGGACAGCGCGCCGGCGGATGAAGCGGCGGCTGTTCCTTAAAGCCCGAAAGCGTGTGAGATTAATTGGAGTAGAAGGCAGGCGCAAGGACACGGCACGGACACAGACATCGACACGGATACGCACTTGAAGCATGTTGAGTGCTGCCGCTGGCATTGTCAGACCTCAAGTGGAAAATCCAGTGTTATTAATGGATGTGCCAGCACAACACCCACGGCTAGGACCACGAAAGGCGTACTACACACGAGCACTGACTGAGTGGCCGAGCACTGACTGGTGGGCGTCAATCGTTTTGAATTTCCGTACAGCAATCGCAGTGCCAACATAAATATTACTTAATTTCTCTGTCTCGCACGCCCCTCACCCAGGCCGCACTCGCTTCACGATTAATAACAATTAAATGCCAGTTGGTTTTACTGGCTAATTGCTGGCAGCGAAGCAGGCCGTGTGGCTTTAAAGGAGCCCGCACTAAACAATGCCAAGGACACAGGACGCAGCGCACATAATGGAAATATACTCGCGCCAGCAGACAAGTGTGCTTAAGACCATCAGATAAAGACAATGAAGATGTCGCTCTCTCTCTTTGTATATATAATGCGTTTTGCTACTCCTCCTCTGCTCTCGTCGTTGTATTGTCAGGCCCTCATTGCTGTGAGGCCTTCTTTGTTTTTATTGAAAACGAACTGGGGCGCCACATGGGAGAAGAAATTGCTGGGCTTGGGGGGGCTTGTGAATATATAAATCGCTAGCCAAATTAAAAGTGACATGCCATTACTTAGATATAGATATGAACAAAGTTGCCAAATGGCAAACTCCAAAAGGGCAGGCTTAACGATTTGCCACTGTCAAGTCTGGCATGCTAACGAAACCAGCCCAGAAATGCTACCGAACAACAACACAAAGCATACCTAAAGTGCCTCAGTCAACTAATAAACTCAGAGGTGGAGGGAGGGCTTTTAATAGTTCAATCATTCTCATTCCAGTCGTTTTCAATAATGATTAGCTTTCAATCATTGAAATTGAATTTCACTGCAAAGCCAATTTCAATTGAATTATTAAATGAAAGCTCTGCTCTTTTCTCAGTTCTTGCTGTTCTTTCTTAGTTGCCTTGTGATAAGCTTCTGCTGAAACGTTCAAGTAGAGAAAGAAAACATTGTTGTGTGTGTGCTGTGAAATTAACCAAAATAACAGCGATAAGCAAACACAAATTCAGCATAAACATTAAATAGCGGGAATTAAATTGAATTGCAGATTTTGGTGCCGCAATTTGTTGGCAATGCATCAACGCATTTGGCTTGAATTTCAAATATATATATACGCTATATCATTGGCATTATTTTCTATCAACAAAATTCCCGTTCTTCCGTAAATTTTACAAAAGTTGCAAATTTAAATAAGATTCGATGAAAATCTTTAAAATCTCTACCTAAAAACAACACGTTGTGAATCGTTTAACTATCATCAAACTCCTCTCTAATGTAAGAACACAAAAATAGTTAATAAAAAGATGATTATAGTAATTAATTGCTTTCCAGACAATGTCGTCAATGGTAACTGTTGATGTTGCTAGATTACATTCGAAATTAACTTAAAAGAAACAAAGTTAATAAGGAATTCAAAATTGTATTGTGCATGCTGTCAAGAAATGAAAATTTGGTAGTGCAATAGAATTAAAATAAGAGCGCTATAAATTGCGAGATAATAGTATCACTAAAGAATAAAATCGCTCATCCACCAATTAAGTTCGTATTGATCACTTTATTTTCAGCATTTGAAATCATTGAGAAATAGATTAATTCTTCCAGCTTGTACTTAACAAAAAATATTTCAAAAAAATACCAAATGTTGTCCTACACATAATAAACTCTTTAATACTTAAATGTTTGAAAAAATACCAAATGTTGTTATAGACATAATAAACTATTTTGTTGTTGTACACATAATAAACTCTTAAAACTCTTAATACTGAAATGTTTGTACAAAATACCAAATGCTGTTGTACAAATAATAAACTCTTTAATACTTAAATGTTTGAAAAATACCAAAATTGTTATAGACATAATAAACTATTTTGTTGTTGTACACATAATAAACTCTTTAATACTGAAATGTTTGTACAAAATACCAAATGCTGTTGTACAAATAATTAACTCTTTAATACTTAAATGTTTGAAAAATACCAAAATTGTTATAGACATAATAAACTATTTTGTTGTTGTACACATAATAAACTCTTTATTACTAAAATGTTTGTACAAAATACCAAATGCTGTTGTACAAATAATAAACTCTATAATACTGAAATGTTTAAAAAAAGTATCAAACGTTGTTGTACACATAATAAACTCGTTAATACTAATAATGCCAGATTTAACTAATAGTTTATACAGACTAGAAGTGGAGTGTTTTAAGGGTTGAAACAGTTGAAACGCACGAAGGGTCGTCTGCAGTTGTCCATCAAAGACAGCTGTGCGTTCGTCTGACCTGCTGACATGACCTGGATTCGGGTGTACCGAGTGCGCTGTGCTTCGCCTGCGCTTCCTGCGACGGGTCTTGTTTTTGGAACTTGTCGTAAACTGAAGTGGAATAAAATGCCTACGAGGCTGGCTTTAATTTACTTGACGTTTTGCGCCGCCGTTGCCGTTGCCGTTATCGGGGAGTGCGTGGAAATCGTGCGAGCATTTTCCACTTTGATGTCATTTTATTGAACTTTATTGAAGCATAAAAAAAAATGCTAAAATACAATTTGTTCTGTTTGCTGCTCAGGAGTCGCCCAGAGATGGCCCAGTCGAGATTGCAGGTGATGTTTTTCGGGGCCTGGAATGCGCTCGGCATTCGCTTTTATAGCCCCCGTTTCCATGTGACAATCAAGCTCAGAGCACAGCCCAATGAATATGGATTTTTTGGCTTTTCGAATATGTATTCTAATGGTGCTGGAGCTGAATTTCGCGGTGCCGCTGCTCTGCTTCGCCGATACGCAGAACAGAACAAAACAGGACAGGCCCGGACAGGACAGGACATTTTATTGGTTTTGTTTTGATGGCTGCTGTCGGCACTCAGGCTGACTGCCGTTGATGGATTAGCGTTCGTAAGCCGAACAGCTCGCGCCCTCCCCGTCTTTCATTAACCATTCAATGCATCATCGAATGGACGCAGCGCTTGACAGGCTCACGGCAAACTCGGCAAGCTCGGCAAACTGCTGGCACACCAGCGGCCTGCCAACAAGCCAGCTGACATGGCCCGTGTCCCAGTCTCTGTCCCAGGCCCAGTCCGAGTCCCAGAAGGCATTAGATTACATTGTTTTGTGTACGCTAAAGGGGCATGCCATTAGGCACTTTATCAACTGGGAAATCCCCTGCCGTTCGTCCTGTATGCTCAACAAGTTATATTTTGCGCAAATACTGAAGATTTCCATTCTCCCGTTGATAGGCAGTTGTTTAAAGCTAATACCTCTGATTATACGAATAATTTAGTGCATTTACTGCAAAGCTTACGCTAAAAGAATCTTTTTGATGGTTAATTTTCTTGGCTAATTTTGTTTTGAAAGTTTGTATTTTGGAAAAGGGTTTTACATCGTATTGCCAAAAGGCAAAAGGCATCTTCGACCCCATAAAGTATGGATATTTTCAGTCAGCTAAAACAATGTTCGTCTATCTCTAGATTTCTATCTGCGATAAGTTGAAAATTTTCATGTCAATGTTTTGAAATTTGTAAGCTTGGCATTTAAGGGGGATAATCGTGCAGTTTTATATACATATAACATATACAACTATATATATAATAATATATATAATAACTATATTTATAACAAATAAGCATGCTTTTTTCTACTTCACTTATATTTCTATTTCTTTCTTTGTTTCTTTGTAAACTTTTGGCACGAAGACATCTAAGTTCTTATACAAAAGGAGATGTTAAATGTTATGGAGAATGCAAACTGAAGTGCAGTGCACTTCAAGTTAAGTAGCCACTTTAGCTCAGGAACCAAATAAGTCAAATAATTTATGCAGCGACAAAGGCGTCTAAGGACATCGACTCACACACAGCTACACTAAGATGCCAGTAACGAAAGAGAAATTAGAAGAGCAGAAGAATAACAGCGATAGGGCTTTAATAATTTCGATAATTTGAAATGCAGCTCATTGATTATTATTTTCCTAGTCTTTAATTTTTTCAATTTTGTTATATGATTTATTGAAATTTCTTTCATTAAGTACAGAGTTTTCAATTTAATGAATTATTTAAATTTTGGAAGAACAATAAAATAAAATACACTTTAATACTGTAATCACGGCTTTCAATTTAATGAATATAGGCAACTAGGCAAATAAAATTCAGAGTGATACTGTAGCATATACTAATTTACAATTTCTCTAATCTCGCGCAATTTAAAGAGGAAATCCACTACAAATCCTGGACTATTATTATCTTTCGCACGGTAGCGACACATAATAGAGCAAAATAAATTGCTGACATTTTATTGGAAATTAATTACTGGATTCAAACTGGATTTTCCGGCTAAAGAAAATGAAGTAATATAAATTAAAGGGCTTTATGTTGCACATAGATTTCGCAACATTAGCAAAGCACCCGCTGCAAATGAATGCAAAGAACAGCATTGCAGAGAGGACTCAGAGCCCGCAGCTTATTAACTATTGAAATTGATTGTGCTTTGGGGCGCTGTATTGACGGCAGGCGCTGTGAAAGAGCAAGCAAGGGAGAGAGAGTGCGAGTAGGAGGCGGGAGAAGAGATGTTATACGATATGCTAATGCCCAAGCACAACCCATTCTTAAAGCTTTTGTTTGTTGTTGCTGCTGCTGCTGCTACCTAATCGTGTTTAATTTGCTGCTGACGAACGAAGACACCTGCGCTCCAGCTGCGTGCGGTCTGTGGGAGCTTTTTTTGTGTTAGGGACTGGGGCGACATTGCCAAAAGTTCGTTGGCACGTGATGGCAAGGCAGGCGAGTGGAGGGGAGATGGAGATGGCAGCATTGAACGGAGTTAACTGGCGCTATTTGCGTGCTTGTGCGTTTGTGCGTTTGTGCGTCTGTGTGCCTGTGTGTTTGTCGTAATGACGGCTTTTATGAAAATGTTAATGAAAACTTGGCACAATTCGATGGATGGATGCTACAAATTATTTTCACAATTACAATCATAACAATAATGATGCTTTAAAGTGTGCGGCTTTAATGTTGTGGCTTGCGCTGCGATGCGTGCTCTCGGTTACAGTTCATAAATCTTGCTACCTAATTTGCGACAACGGCACAAAAGAGCATTAAATCCTTGTTTGCAAGACTTACATGTGTACGTATCCTTCTCTCGCGCCGTGTAAATGTGTCTCGCGTGCGTGTATGTGAGTGCGATATAGGACTAAACAAATGTTTGCTGCCTGAAAGGGTTGTTTTGTCGTGCAAATGTCATAAGAGACCGAAAACAAAAAAATACAAAAAAGAACCAGGAAAAACAGAAAAAAGAAAACACACATACACAAACAAAACATTATGTGAATTCCTTAGCCCATATCATTCATTCATGCTGGCATTTTGACTTTCAACCAACTGTTTACTGAGTCATCAGCCAAGGCTAAGCAATGGCAGTCCATGTTGATGGCAATAAATAATTAAGGTAATGAGAATTTGATGCTTAATTTAATGCACGTCAAATTATTAAAGGGGCCATGCCATGCATTTTAAATGCGCGCCAAATGCGAACGCAACGAGATGGAAGTGGAACGGAATAATACGCCGTCAGCGATGTGAAAGCTCTCTCGCCCACTGTGCTTACGCTCTCGTTCGCTCATCCTGGCTTGCGCGACGATGCTGCCCGGGACTGACATACATTGCAGGCAAATTGCGGCTGCAGCAACAACAAACAACAACAACAACGGCAGTGGGTGAATGTTTCTAAAGCCAGCAGATCGCGGGCTCGCGTTGTTTATCTTATCAGCGAGCAGATGGCTAAATAGAAGTGTTTACTTAGCAATGCTAAACACTACAACAAACAAACGCAACTGCCCACACGCTGTATTTCGTTTAGATATTAATTGCCTGCACTTGATATTTTGGCAGTTCATAAAACTAACAACAACCACAACTACAACATAACAGCAGTGGAATCCTCACTTTGTTTATGCACGGGAAATAGGTAAAGTTTTTCGGTGGCACGCGCAACAGTTTTAATAGCTGCTGCAACATTTGGCTTTGGCTGTTCTAGCAACATGCTCGTTGCCGCGCTACAAGTGTCCCTGTCGCAACATAGTAGATGTGTGCCGCCTCTCGCCCAGCGCCCCACGCCGCCCACGCTGCTCGCACTCAACATGCTAACACACTTTCTTTCCCTTTCGCGCAGTCACACTTGCTCCATTGTTTTCTGCTTAGCTAAGAGTCGCAGTGTTTCGATTCCATTTCATAGCGCTCACTGGAGCTTTTCTGAGTTTGCCGAGTTGCTGGCATTTCGTTGCCGTTTCAGTTCCTCGTGGTGGTTCAAAGCCTTCGGTTCGGCGCACGCAAAGCGGGCAAGGCAAACGCCCAAGGAAATTAGAAATAAAACATAAAATCATTATAATTGTGCTGAATGCGAAACGTGCGCGAAGTGAGCAGCCGCCATTGGCCAACTGAGTGAAGTGTAAATAAGTGAAGCCACCCACCCCCAGCTCCCCAGTTGGGTCTAGTACAAACACAAGCACACACACACACACACACGCACGTACACAAACAAACATTAGTAATCACACGTATGGTGGCGTGTGTGTGTGTGTGCGTGTTTCATCTTCAACTGTTTATGTTTGGGATTGTGTTGTGTTCTCGGTTCGATGGCGCTGTCAACCTCTGATTATCCCCAGCGCCTCAATCCTCTTGCGCCGCCCCTTCCCTGCTGCCGTGCAGGTGCTATCCATTAGATCGTAATGTGCTTAATTTGAAAGTGCGCGTCTCCCTTTCACTTTCACTTTCACTTAGCCTTTACAATTATTTGTTATTTGTTCTCTCTCTCTTTCTGTCTTCTCCCTCTTAATGGATTGCACAATTGCAGCAGCAGCCTGAGTTTGTTTGCATTCATCACTGTCCCACTGTGTCGCACAGTCCCACTGTCGTCGCCTGGCCAATACGACATATCGAGAATGTCGACGTTTGCCCGTTGATGGAGATTGATATTGGAGTGTCAACAGTGCGTCGTAATATTCATTTTATGTGTTATCAGCACAAAAACCAATTAGCTGCTCGCACTGCAATCACCAGTCAACAGCTCTCCAGTCCAGAGGACCTTTCGCCTGCACTCGCCCGCAGTTGGTCAGCGAAAAGTTTTGGCGTGGCACCCTTAATAAGTTGCGGAACTAGCAAAACCAATGCAGTGCACTCGGCGCTGTTTTAATTGAAAAACTTCTTCAATTGAAGTTTAATCAACAGCACAACAACACAACAAGAGCGCAATGTAGATATGAAACGAAGGCAAATTGTGCAAGCAGCAGACGAAGGACAAACTTGCGCTGGTTTCGCTCTAATTTTCAATTAAAAATGGATCTCTGCCCGACCCACAAAAGCGCCCCGAAATAAAAAGGGAAAGCGGATGCCAAGTGCATTGACCACAACGTTTCCCATAGTTCTCGCTCAGCTCAGCTTCGGGCTCGAGCCCCAGACCATTGTGCTGCGTCTCTTTCGTCTGCTCGACCCCCCCCCCCCCCCTCTCGAATTCTCTGGCTGCGAGCAATTAAAATATGCACAAAATGTAAATGAGAGCCGTCCACTTTGTTAGACCTTTCCCTTTTGTCTGCGCCTCAGCCGCAGCCCGTTGCCCGTTAGCCGAGCAAACCGACAACACAATAAGCGCAAATCTTGTTTGTAAAATAGAGAAATTCGCTTTGGCGAACGGCAACTCATGTAATTAAAGTGCAGAACAAAGAACAAGTGAGGAATCCAATTTAATTATGAGATAATCGTGTGTAAAATCAGATTTCAGTTCAGCGACAAAAAGCAGCAGGAAAATACGAGCGAGGATAAAATACAGTAAGTACTGCAAGTGTGACCAGCTCCGCGCAATGCCAAGATCAATAAAAGCGACACGATGCCGAGCGGGCATTGAGAGAGTCGTGTTTGTTTTGAATAGTCGCATGCTGGCTGGATGGCTGGCTGGCTGGCTGGCTGGCTGCTCGTAATTAGTTTTAGTTGCTGTGCCACATGGAAATGAGGGCAATAAGTGCCACGCCCACATGGCCACATGCTGGGCGCACAGCCTTTTAGTGGGCGCTTTTAATGCCGGGCCCCACGCTGTATTAACTTAATTGAATGGCCATCATCGGCGTGACGGCGCGCGAATGCGAAATAGAATGTAAATTGCGCGCCTTCGGACTTGATGTCTTTTCCGTCTTGGCCATAAACAATGTGGCGCATCCTTTTCTCCATGCGCCAGGCTAAAAAATGGGCCATTAAAAATGTTTATGACACACGCAGGTGGCTGAAAATATGATTAACTGGAAATTCGCTAGACTTGCTTTCGTTCACTTGCCACACTCACACACACTAGTGCTGGACTTGCCCCAGTCTGCAGCCAGAGATTAGGCGAAGCACAAAAAAGTTTGCGTTTCGCAATTTGAGCTTTCAGTTAATTAGAAGTTCGTTCGTGGCAAACGTGCCACAAACAATGGCCAAACAGCGACCGTGTCGTACTTGCCACCAGCAGCAAGCAATACTTGCTTTTATGTGTGGCATGGAAATAAGTTTGCGTTCGCCCCCCATTAATAAATGAGACACAATGATACTCGGCACACACATGAAACAGCGGGCCAGCGCTGTGTGGGCGTGGCACATGCGGCGACGCTTCTAATTAGAACTCTGGCAAGCAGTTGATGAGGGTAAATTGGCAAATAATTAATCGCCGGTTAATTAAGGACTTACACGGCCCAACGCCAAACCACGTACCACGCACCACCCTCCCGCCATCCTCCCATCCTCGCTGCGCCTGCGTCGCCAGCGAGACGTGGCAAGTTTTGATTAAAAACGTATTTATCGGGAAAGCCGCAGGGCAACTGGCAACGAAATTGAATTGGCAGCCAATTCCACATTTATTTGACGCCGAAACAACAAGAATTTCAAATCAAGTAAGCAGCATTTGTGTGCGAGTACAGGGTATCTGCGAGTTGCTGAACAATTAACAAACTCTCTGGCGACATGGCGTATGCGTAATTTTTGTACGTTTGCTGCGTTTGTTCCAGCGGCCGCTGTCGTTGAGCTCTATAAACATTCGATGCTTGTTTATATTTGCCAGCGCGATTTTCAATGCTCACACATACATATACATGCGTGTGTGTGTGCGTGTCTTGCAAGCAGTCAAAAGCAAATAAATGCAAAGTGCGAGCTTTTGTTATTATTGCTGCTGTCGCTGTCGCTGTCGCCGTCGTCGCCGTTGTTGTTGCTGTTGTTATTGTTGCCCCGCCTGCGCAATCTTAATGCTCGCACTCATTCAATTTTGGAGCAATTCATGCTGCTCGTTGTTTTATACTCACATTTTATATTCATTGAAACTATTAAATTTTTATGAGCATTCGTTCGGCTGCAGCTGCCCCCTCAAACAGATCAGCCCAGCCCAGCCCCGCTCGGATCTGGCTGACTCATTTCGGCAGCGAAACGAAGAATACGAGTATTTCCAGCAAATGTTTCCATGGTTTCCCCCAGCGGCGGCCGAAGAATTCCGTAAATGAATTGGCCTTGAGGTTGTCTACAACTCAATTTTGTATGCCAGCCTCAGTCAGCCATAATTAAATTGCATTCGCGTCTTGTCGGTTTTGCTGAATAGTTTGCAATAATCGCTCTCGCAACGTAAACAGTCGCGGGAAATGAATATTTCGCAATGCTGGCATTTGAAGTGGAATACTCGTATGCTTTTGCCCCCCTCCGGCGATCTCGCTGTTTATTTATCAGCTGCAAGCGCAGATAAATATATTTAATATACCTGTTTATTTGTGATTGCGAATGCAAAATGGCAGCGCTAACTTTCGCAGTGATTAATGCAAATTTTGAGTCTTGCTATTCTGCAATTAAGTTGAATTGAAGACACTTAAAGCACAGCATATTGTCAATTTGCTTTGATCTCATCAACGTTTGCTTTGCTGCTTTCCACAAACACACACAACAAAAAGCAAGAAGGGAATAGATGTTTATCTTGCAAGTAAAAATATGTCGAGTGAAAATATGTGCGCTTTCTTCTGGTGGCAAAGAGTTCAGTGGAATTTTCGTCGGCTGCAGCTCCAGTCAAAGGCGAAGGCAAAGGCAAAAATGCTGTGTTTACTAGGAAAGGCACCGCAAGCAGAATGTTTGCGTAGTATTGGAGATGAAAAAGATACTTGCATGCAGCAGAATAAGTGAAGTTAAGCTGGGGTTCATCTTAATTTAAGCACACGCTTCCATTTCAAGTTGAAATTTATTTTTGCTTTCCTTTCCGAGCGATTAAAACTCATAACTCAGCCATGTATTGCACATTTATCTCGCTGGCTTTTTCACACACTCTCTCTCTCTCTCGCTCTCTCTCTCTCTCTGGGAGGGTAATCAAATTGTTTTCGGGTGCGCCAATTAAGTAAAGTGTGCCCTCTATACGCTGGCTTTTACGCAATGTTTGTGGCTCTGTCTGCGGCGCACGCGGCGTATGAGTAATGCGAGCGAAAGCATTTATCTGCGCACACACTTTAAATGCAAAGTGGGCGCTTAAATTTTACACACCAGCACACGTGAGCGAGTGTCCTTTAGGGGGGTGTGGAGGGGGGAGGGATAAGCAGAGTGCTGCAAAGTGCTATAAATCAACACTCGAACCACTTAATAAAAGGCAACGCCATTAGACAACGCTGGCGACGCTGACGAGGTGACGTTGCACGTAACCCGCTGCCACAACTCATAACAATGCCACACACTACACACACACACCCACACACACGCACGCACACACACACAATCGCTCGCTGACGCAGAGTGCAAAAATTTTTCACGTTTTTCAAAATGAATTATGGCAGCGAAAACAAAAGCAGAAAAACGGAAACCAAAACCAGCAACCAGCAACACAGCAGAAAAAACGGGACGACGACGAAGAAGGTTTGCGTTGGGGGCGTGGCAGTGACGGGGCGCGGCGCGGCGTGGTACGAAAGGGGCTGCAAAGTAGCAGCTAAAACTTGATGGAATAAAAATTAATAACAAATGCTGACAGCTTGTGTAAACAGCGCCACCAAATGGCCGCAGAATTCGCGCAGCGCGCATTGAGTGGCAATCGTGGGAGGGGAGCAGAGAGGGGGGAAAATGTTTTCGTCACGCGCTTTAATTGCCACGCCTGCCTGAACAGCGTGCCGACCGCAGCCGGCAGTCGTGTGGGGGCGTGGCAGTTGCTAAGAGGCGGCAACGCCTTACGTCTGACTGCGCTGATTTTGTGCATCTGCTCAGCGTCGAGCAATTGCAAATTAGCCGTTCTTTCGGGCGCGCTTAATGGCCGCCTCCTTATCAGTATCTCAGCGAGTGGCATTCTTTATTTGTGCTGCTGTCTGTGCGTTTGTGTGTGTGTGACTGCTCTTATCTGCAGCGTGGAAATAAAAGCGCACAAATGCGGCACTCGTGTGATTTTAAATATTTGCACAACGTTTCATTATTTCCACTGGCAAAGACAATGACGTCGCCTCCCCCGCCCTCGCCCCGCGCCACGCGCACTGCGTAATGAATAGCATTGAACACACACACACTTACATACTTGAACAATATTATTGTAGTTGCACATGTCTGGGAAATTAGTTTACTTCGTCGGTGCGCCACAATTTTAATTAAATATCAAATGCTCGCGCAACTGAGAGCAACACTGAGAGCTACAACAACAAAGAAGTGAAGCAGAGTTTCAGCTATTTACAATGGGGCCAACATTTATCACAAGCACGCAAAAGAACTTGCTGCAACTTGCTCGACACTTTGCGCAGCACGGCATGAAAAGTTGCTGGAGCAGAAATCAGCTCATCGAAATGATTATTATGTTTACTAGCTTTAATCTAAGCATCATCATTGATTTACTATCAATCACAAAGGTAAAAATAGAAGTAGAAGTAATGTAGAAATAATTGAATTTAAGTTGTGTAGTGCTTCTAGACTTAAAATTGAGTTTCTTAACTAAATTTCTAGTTGAGTTTGCTGCCACTTGAGCACTCATCTTCTGCATGCCTTTAAAGTCGTGCCACGCTATTAACGCGAGTACTTAGCAGCTGCTTTCAGTGCCATATCCTGGCATTTGTTTGTGCAAATTAAAAGAAAATCAAACCGCAAAAAAGAGCAAAAGAACGCCAAGCAAGAAAAACTGTGCACAGTTTATTTTGCGCACTATTCGAAATTGCGTGCTGTGCCAATTTTATCGCTTTTCCGAGAAGCGGCGCCCTCTGTTTTTTCTGCCATTTCATTTTCATCAGCTACACGCTCTTTCTCTTCTTCTTCTGATGCTGTTGGTGCTTCTTCTTGCCCAGCTGCTGCTCGCTTCGTTTTTGCGGCGGCGTCATTATTTGCGGGGCCCATAAATAAACTGTTGCATGCTTTCAGGCGCGTCGCGTTTGCAGGGAACAAGCCATAACATGTTCTTAGTTATCGGTGCCGTTGTTGTTGCTGTTGCTGTTGCTGTAATATGGGGCACAATCTGCGGCACTTGTTTATGGGCATTTAATGAATGTTGGCACTTGGCGTGCAGGCCGCCACACGAGGCGGCCGAAGCCTTGAAAGATGGAGCACAACCGCATGGCGAAACTAATTGAAATGCAACAAATGCGAAACGTAGGCGTTAAAGGCCCCAATAAAGGGACGGCCAGGCCAATAAGCCAGCTGGCAACGTTGCTCCAGTTGTGGCCCTGGCCTGCTGGCACATGCAACACAGCAACAGCAACAGCAACGACGACGGCAAGTTGCAAACTTCAAAGTGAGCTACACGAAATGGAACTAAAGCTGATGCTGCAGCTGACAGCTGCTGCAGCTTAACATGCAAAGCACTGCATAAACCATGCAAACAGAGACAGACACTCCTGCTCTCTCTCTCTCTCTCTCTCTGTCTCTCTCTTACACGCACACTTGCCCCAGACTAGGTAATCCAAGTCTATGCTTGAAACAAATCTGTCTTTGATTTTGCCACCCGCGCAGCTTACAAAGCGAGCAGCAAGTTTTTGTGCCGTTTTCATTTGGACAATTTTCCATTTTCCATTTTCCTGCATGCTCAAGTTGCCCACTTAAGTGCGCTCTGCTTTCGCAACAACTTTTTGGCATTTTTATTGAGACGGAGAGCAGCGAAGCGTCGAGACAAACTGCTCAAATTGAAATTTGATTTGCAGGGCGCATGCAAAGTTTTGCGCCGCTTAATTCGCCTAATGAAAAGTGCAAATTTCTTCGGCCCCCAACTTGGCCTGCCACATGAGGCAGGCAACTCGAACTTTGTCTGCACTCGAGTCGAAGCGACTGCCACAAAATTATTTTATGACTTGGTAAACAATTTGGCCAGCCGACTTTTGCCTCAGCGTAATTGCAGCTGCTTCGCGCAGCTCTCTGCAATGCGACTATATAAATTAATAAAAACCCTGATCCACTGCTACAAAAAACACATAAAGACTGCTTTATTTTCCACATGATTCTTGCCCGAAATATGCAATTTGTTTGTGTGTTCATACAGTTTTTACTGCACGAATCTAGCTGGCAAACACATTGAATTTAATGAGTTCTGATGCCGCTAAGCAGCATGACTCAAGTTGTATACGCTGCATGCCACTAGACTCGCTCGCAAACAGTATCAAATCACTGGCACACTTTTGGTAATCCTCTTCCGGTTGCCCGAGCTATCACTGTATTTGCATAACTCAATCATTTTTATTATACCAAGGCCATCTGGTGTCAGCAACGTGATTAGATAAGCTGCCAGAGTTATGCATGTTAGTTAGTTGCTGCTGGTCGAGTGCTGTAATTAAAAGTGTGGTTCAACTTGTGCTATTAAGTGCCACTAGTACTCGTAATGCGGCAGCTTGTTTAACTAATAGCTAGAACTTCATTCGCTTATTTTGCAAACTGTTTGCCAAATGGCAGTTGCACAAGTGCAGCTAATCAGACTCGCTTCCAAATGCAAATAAAGAAGCAGAAGCTTAACAGAAATTGAGTGGGGAGCATTGAAAACTTTGAATGCTTTGGGGTAATCAATAATTTTTAATCCCAAACGTCAGCAGGATCCCGTACGTATTTGTTTGTGTTATCGCTATAGCTCCAGTTCTTCTTGTTGTTGTTTGGGGTTGCCGAGCAGAAAAGTTTCGCTCGTAATTGGAACGTTTCACGTTCTGCTAGCGCGCTGTGTTTGCATATCGCTGGGAAAAATGAAAATGATGTGTGTAATATGTGATTTGTGAGGTGGCTCCAGGTGGGGGCAGCTGGCAGTTGGGGCACGGGGCACGTAGCACGCATCATTAATTTAAAAGCCGCTTATCATATTTGCAATTGCTCGTTAGGTTCAGGTTGACTTGACTTGACTCCCCAAGCGCCTTTCAATATAATTGCCAGAGTTGTGCGACTAGAGGCCGTGAGCCCAGCTGGTTTAAGGACACGAGTCTGAAGTGTTATTTCATACGTCATAACAGTGCTGATCTTCCCATGCCCCATCCAGTCAGCCCTTTCTATTATTCAGCTGTGTCCCGGCAAATCCTTAAATAATTAAATACCAAAAAGCTGACAATCCTTTCACAATGTGCCATTGAATCCCAATCACTGAAGGAGCGTCCCTAATAATGCGCAAATAGAATCAAAATTGTTGACTCTGCTGAGACTCGGCTTGCGACTCGTGTCCTCCTTTGGTCTGTGCTCGCCCTCGCTCGCTCTCTGGGGAGTTCGAGAGTGGCTGCCACAAGGTTGAATCCACAATGACTTAGCTGGCACACAGACATCAACTTCGGAGTTATATAATTCAAATTGCAAATGTTGTTCTTGTCGCTATTGTTGCTGCTCTTCTTCGTGTTGTTGTTGTTGTTTGCACTGCGACAAAATTCATTGACATGAAATTCGGCGCAGAAATTTTACGTGACAATGCCATGAAATCGAATTTGCCAAGCGACCGGAAATGCGCACGGCTGTAAACATGTGCGTGTATCACACACTCACACGTAAACAAATGTATACACATGTCTCAGTGTGTGAGCAAGGGCTTTGCAGCAGTCAAACAAAGCGCAAGCAGCGGCCGCCAGCACTTTTTGATTTATGCGCCATTTTTTATTGTAGACCTCGCTCGCTGCTTATGCCGCCTTCACTTTACAGAATTTAGAGCAAGTCACGAGTCCTGCTCAGGCCTGGCCTGAATGTAGTCGAGCATGAATTGCGTGAGCTGCTTGTGCAAGTTTATTTACTTTTGCAGCAGTTTGAAAGCCGCTTGGCGTCCCAAAAACAATGAATAGACAACGACGACAACGACGATGGCGATGGCGATGAGCGCAAAATGAAAGACATACTTGAAAATGTCTTTTCTCTTTTTTACGTTCACGTTCTTTTGCCTCGCTTTTTATTTGCATTTTTTGTTCGCCGCTCGCCGTGTGCATAAGTAAATGCGGGGGCGGCGCAGGCATTCGACGAGGCTTCAGCCTCAGGTAAGCAACGTGAAATTGTCAAAGGCATTTTGAGGATTTTGGTGTCTCAAATTAAAAGTCTGCTCACAATCAAACGAATGCCAGCCCGTTGAAATGTGAATAGGAAAAGGCTGAGTTGAGCCCCACCCTGCACACCACCTAGAATGTGTGTGTGTGACAGGCTGTCAAGGGTCAAGATGTGCCCTTTATGACATAACGAGCAGCTCTGAAAGCCCGGCGAACAATACAATACTGCAAAAAAAAAACGAGAGGAGAAAAAGGTTTATCACCTTTCCGGGGTCGACTGAAATTAACTTCATAACTGACATCGCATTCATGGCCGAGTGTCGAGTTGTGCCTTGGACATACAGGGCGTATACGCAATAAATGTGAGAGAGAGAGAGTGTAGAAACTGGAAACACGCACGCACTTGTGCAGTCCATTGAAGTCAATCAGCAGGCAGCAGAAATCACAAATCACAAATGTGTGTGGCCCTCTTTGGAAATCAGTTGGTGTAAATCAGAGTGGAAATTGTTGCATGTTTGGGGGGCATGCAAATGGCGCTCATCGATGTACAAGTACTTGGCACGTGGCTGATTACGGTGCCACGGCAATCGCAACGAGCAACAGTTAAAACATCAAATTGCTCCATTTTCACGCATCATCTAAGGGTCGAATCAGTCCAAATGGAGCAGCGACGACCGACGAAAAAACACCAAACTGCAGAGGCAACAGAAAAAAAAACAAAAAAACGAAAAACAGTGAAGCAAAAGCAGGAAAATCAATTTGGGGCGACGGACGACAGGGCGATGGCAGCAAAACTTTCACCAGCTCCCCAGCAACGGCTCATTTTGTATTTATCAACTGGGGAAGCGTCCTCAGCGCCCCTCTCCCGCCTCTCCCACTCGGCTTCCGAGTCCTTACCGCATGCTGTCCCTGGTCGTAGCCACGTCTGGTCTGATGGGTGGCATAAACTTTTATTTCAATGAGAGCGAACTGGAACTGTAGCCCCGCATCCGGGGCAACAATAAGAGTAGGACTCCGCTCCACTTTCAGTCGTCGGCGTCTCAGCTGTGCCTCAAATTTTTCGCTTGCTGCTATTTTCGTAGCCCGCACGAGACACAGAAATAATAAAAATATAAATAAGGACTCTCGCTCGTTCGACGACTTGCAAATACTCTGTCCGCATGCAGTTGACTGCGGAATGCGCTCAGCAAGCCAACTACTCCATTGAGCCGCTTGCAGGGTATTTGAAACAAAAGGAAAACATTCACAGCACACTTTCAGGGCGTTTGTCCGACAATTTCGAGACAGCAACAGCAACAGCAAAAGCAAAAGCAGCTGGCAAGTTTTTGCTACTTGGCATACAAATGCAGGCCATAAAGCTACAGAAACTTGCTTATTGCAAGGGGGAGCGGCAGCATGTAGCGGAGTGGGGAGGGGGAGGGCGGTAGACAGTTGCAGACAGCGAGTGCAAATGAATAGCAACTGCTCTAATTTCGGGCCCTGGAATTTCGCTTAAATATTTATAAGAAAAATGAGCAGCTAAGCGATGGGTGTGTGTTGGTGTAGCACATAAGCATGTAGGTATATATATGGTATATATAGGCTGTGACGCATTTATTATTAATGCCTCGCAATCGAAACGAGTGCCACACACACACAGCGACGCACGGTGCACGTTCGAACTACACAAGCGGGCGTTGCAAGCGCCTAAAATGCTGCCACATTGTTTATTTGCTGAATTTGCGTTTTTTCGACCATTACTCCCCCCACTCCTGCCCTGGTTCTGTTGGTGTTTGCTTTGGGGCCGGCCTTCTTTGTGTTTGCCACACACACAAGCTGCTCTTAGACCTCCGCTGCCTGGCTGTCTTCGAGTTGTTTGCCTTGCCACAAGCCGCCTGCTGCCTGCCGCATGCCGCCTGCCTGTTGCGGCCTTTGACTTATTACCATTAATTTATTTATGCGCAGCGCGTCACAGCCAATATTTTATTTTTGTCCCGGGTCTGAGGTTGCCCCACACCAGCCACTCCTCTGGCCCCGCAGTCACTTTATAAAGAAAGAGCAAAATCACTTGGCGTAACCAAGAACTCGATCCTGCGGGCTACGCACTTCCGCTCCGATTATGCAACTCGCCCCAAGGCGGTCAAAAGTTATGACTGTGTGTAACTTTCAGCTATCGCAGCAACATTAAAGCAACACTCCCCTCCCTGCCCGTGTCTGCTAATGGCACACTTTAAAGTCCAGCTGCCCGTAACGGGCCCCGTTTAATGACCAAAGTTGCTCCTATTTATCTATATATATATATACGTATATGCTTAATCAACGTGCCGTAGTTAATAGTTGCGGTCGAAGCGGTTCTAGCAGCTTGTTGTTCCAGCTCAAGTTTGCAGCAGAAACTTGGTAGAATACAATAATATTATTATAATTTTATGCGCCAGCGGCTGCTGCTGCTTTGCTGCTGTTACTTAATGCCCAGAAAAATGTACGAAGCTAAGTAAATAAATAGTTAAACAGCTGAATTTCAGATTTAATATTCAATTCAACTCACAACTCCCGCTAGACAATAAAATCAGCTATTCATACGCAGCTTATTTAATTTCAGTTTCGAACTCGTTTCATTATGTATGAATGCTTGACCGGCACATAAAAAGTGGACACACATTCGTAGATTCGTTGAAAATGGCGCCTAGATTAATTTGGGCCATATTTCAAACTATTTCGCCAGCTGTTTGCCAATGCAACACCATCAATTTTGGGGCAGACACTGCAAACCAATCCAGCATTTTAGCCACAAATTGACGGCAATATTTATGACAGACATTTGTATCGATAAAACAAGCAGTCTTCCAGAGTGCTGCACGTCTCCGAGTTAAATAATTAAACACGAGCAGCTCGACGTTTTCTGTGCCAAGGCAATGACAAATGGGGAGGGGGGAGGTTGGCAAAAATCGAAATTGCTTGGCTGCATGTTGTCAATTTGCTGCGCTCATGTGGCACAAGTTGCAACTGTTGCAACTGTGTGGCTAGCTGCGATGGCATTTGATAAATATTTGAACTGAAATCGAACGGACACTTGCCAATGCGAATCTATTTTTATGCACTGTATGCCCAGACAAACGGACAAAGTCGAGCCAAAGGCGTGTCCAGTGTGTTCGCCTAATGGAAGTCATTTGACACCGGACTCTGTCCACTGGCCACTGGCTCACTGCTTACTGCTCATTGATAATAGCACAAGTGGGGGGCACAACGAGTATAATAGCTTTTGTCCATACACTATTAATTGGCAGCTGTGTTTGTCGCAAGGACGCCAGGCATGTCCTTGTCAGGCTGCAGCGTATTGACGAAATTCAGCTGAAGGCTGTCGAAATGTGGGAAATTGGCCAATAATAGGGTCAATCGGCATAACCATCAGTGGTAGCATATTCGGTATTCAGGTAATTGACTGCTTGTCAAATGCGGCTGCCAACGGGGCGTATGCTAACTTTTGTGGCTGCCCAATAATCGCAACCAAATGTGCGTCTCTGTGTGTGTGTAATTTTCACATCATTGCAGCTGCTTTGATTTACAGACAACGACAACGACTCATTAGGAGCTATTGCTTTGACCATTAAATATTTATTGGCCCGCAGAAGTCGGTGTGCCGGCCAAATGAAGTGAGCGAGCAGCGTTGGCTAGTGGAGCGTGCTATCATTGCAAGGCCGCCGCTGTAATTGCAGTCGCCAGTTGCCAGTTGCCTGTTGCCGGACACGGACACGCGTTCGAGTCGCACCTTTGATTGAGATATACACACACACACACACACACTAGGACACAGCCTCGGACATGAACGGGAAAAGGCTAAGCCAAAGGAGCTGCCTGTGGGCAGGCTGCCCTGGTTGCCGCTGGCCCTTTCTGGTCCTTCTGCCAATACTCAAACGAGCAATTTAGCCAACTCATTGAAGCGGAATTAATTGCAATCGATTTTGTTAGGCGGAGAACGCGCTGAGTCTTCATTAGTCCGCACCGTGCATGAAAGAAAAGCGTGTGTGTGTCTGTGTGTGTGTTGGGTTGTTGCCTGTGTTTGTGCGCCAGCACCTAAGGCTTTAAATGTACGGTTCCGTTTTATAGCCCACACTCTATAAACACAAGCATTAAAGTCAGCGCGCAGCGCGTGAAACTATTCGAGAATCTGATTCTATTTAAAGTTGCCTGCCAAACGAAAACAAGATAAATTAGACAAATAATATTAGTCGCATAATATGATGGAAGCGAGAAATATTGCAGGAATTGCATTGCTGGGGAAATATTTGAAATGGATTTGCCGCAACCAATGTTTCACACTTCATAAACTTTGGCAATTTTCGGCAAGCAAATATAATTATTAGATTGTCTCTGTGATAGGGAGCAAAAGGAAAGCCATGAATTGCGGTTCGCTGGCGCTGCTCAACTTTTCTATTAAATTATTTTTCAGCTGACCTAGTTCTGAGCTGCGAGAGTATTATCGCATCTAATCTGGCTCCAGATACAAATGTGTGATACAAATTATTGTCAAATGATTTGTGCAAACGCTGTGCGAGTCACAAGTTTGTTTGCCATCAACTTGTTCCTTATGTTGTCAGCGGCATGCGAATATTTCGAGTTCAAAAATGCAGTCAACTGTTAACACTTGCTTCAGCTCTGGATCTGATCATAAAACAGCAATTTCCAACCAAAAAACTTTCCAGCATCCCCCATGTGTGTGTGTGTGTGTGTTGGTTGGCAGCAAAACTTTTTACATAAATTTGACATACCATAAATACATTTGCGCTTTTCAATTTGTATTTGCAGCAGCGACAGGCGGCAAAATAAATAAAAATCAAATCCACGCCGAAAAGCGAAAAGCGAAAAGCAAAAGGGTAAACTTTGGCACGGGATCGCAATGCTCGGGCCACTGGCGACGGCGTCGCTCTCCGCCACTCGCTGCTGGAGGGATTGAGGCGAGCACGTCAGTCGACATCAAGATAGCGCTACAGATACGGATGCGGAAGCCGACACGGAAAGCAGAAGCAGACACAGATTCGCGTGTGCAACTGAGCAGAGACAACGCATTGATATTGAACATGTGCCAAAGCATTGAGCTGCTCCTGCTGCCATTTGATTTTGGCCAACTTAAATAAACAACTCAACAAATTTACGCACACGCACACACACAGACACACACGCGAAAACACACCGACTGCTAGCACACACAATCAATAAGGAGGTCACGAAGCGCAACCGAGCAACACTTGGCTACCAGTTAAGCAGCTAACAGTAAAGCAATGGCGGCGCCCATCGACGAGAGCGTGCTGAACGCGCTGCGGGGGGTGACCAGCGCCCAGACGCGGCTGCCGAAGCCGCTGCTCATCAAGATCTATGTGGCCAGTCTGAAGCAGGAGTTCAACCAGGAGCGCCGCATGCTGCTCGAGCTCGTCGGCCCCGAGCTGCAGACGCTCTACGACGATCGCCAGATCGAGGTGCGTTGATTGACACCACAATTCACTTGGCTGCACAGCAATTTCTTTTGGTTTTTCTTTTGTGCGAGCAGCTGGAAATCGTGGACATGCACTTCGGCACGGGAGCGCTGGACGTGTCGCTGCTGGAGCGCGATCCCTACATGCTGCTCGACTGTCTGCACGAGATCGACACGTGCCACGCGCACTCGAAGAGCGTGTTCTTCATGGCGCTAATTGGCGACGGCATCGGACGCACGCCGCTGCCCACGCACATCGACCTGGACATCTATGCCGCGCTGCTGGCCGACGAGCAGACGTCCGCCGAGGATGCAGCGCTGCTCGACCGCTGGTATGCTGCGCCCGCTGAGGCCGAGGCCGAGGCCAAGGCTGAGGCGGAGGCTGAGGCCGAGGCGCAGCGGGTGCTCAAGCAGGAGTATCGGTGAGTGGACGAGCGCAAATATTTGCACAATCGAGGCGTGTCAACAGTGGACTTGATTTGCCAATTAGCAAGCTCGACGAGGTCAAGCCGTGTCTTTGTCTCGTTGCAGCTCGCTGCCGGAAGCCGCTTGGCTGGCGGAGTCGCGCAGCCTGACGCTGCTGCTGGAGAGGGGCTTGCAGCGTCTGTTGGCCAATGCAACAGCGGACTGCTTGCAGCGCGTGCAGCAGCTGCGACGCACGCAGATCGAGCGGGAGGTGCAGCGCGCCATGTGTACGTAGAGTTTGGTGGCTGGGCGAGCAGCGTGTGTTATTAATGTGTGCTCTCCTCTTGCAACAGCTCACTCCAGCGAAAAGATATTGGCCGTGTTCCGCGAGCGGGCGGCCCAGAGCAGCGTGCGCGATGCGGAGGCCAGCGAACGGCTGCGCAAAATCAAAGATGAGCTGACCATGAACCTGTCAACGGACAACCACACGACGCTGGTGTAAGTGTTGGGGCCACATGAGCAAACAGTCGAGTGGGTCACTCGAGAGACTCATTCATTTAATTGGCGTCGCATAATTGTCGTAATTGCTATTGTAATTGTAATGGTAATTGTAATTGCAGCGTGCCCGGCAGCGCCAGCAGCGAGGCCATCGATCCGGACAACGAGGACCACGAGGCGTATCTCAGCAAATTCAAGAACAAAGTCACCGACAAGCTGCGCCTGCTAATCGAGGCGCACATTACAAACGATCCCGACGTAATCAAGGGGAGGAAAAAGACTGTGCAGGTGAGCCGGCACAATTAATGCCCCCGACAAGTTACAAACTTACAAAGTGCCTTTCACTGCGCTTCCACGGGCATTAAATTCAATTTATTATTTAGTCTGACGGCGCATTTGTTTTCCATTTCGCAACTACCCCGCCCCGCCGCCTGCATTCCAGTGACTCGCTTGTATTTCTGAGAGCAGGAATAACAAGAAACACAGTCATAAATTAATTCCGTGAATTACAAGCGCAAAAAGCCAAAGGCAAAGCCAAAAAACGATGCCAACTGGGCGTGGGAGCGAGAACAGCTCGCTCCGCGTGTGTTTGAAGGAGGAGATTCGGCATTCAGTACTTATTGTTTACGCGCTCGCAACGCTCTGGGCAGGTTAATTAAATGTGCGCACCGCAGTTTGTGTTCGACAAGTAAATTATGCGCTAAGTTCTCTCCTAGCACACTTCGCATCAGATGCGGCTCAAGCGGGCTAAAAGCGCTCTTAGCGCCGACTGCTTCCTGATTTAGTATGAAACTTTAACTACCTAAATTCATGTGAATGGCCAAAAGTAAAGTGAGCACTCCAACTTAATTTAATGCCCTTAAGCTGCCCCAAAAAGTATGCTAACTCTCGACTTGAATTATTTTAAAAAGTTATCTTTTATTTCACTCAGCACTTGGCTGCTTTGTAGCTGTTTCACATAAGTTAAATTTATGAAAAAGTCAGCTTAGTTTAGTTGCAAATTTCTTGTCTTTGCACTCAATATTTAATGCTACTTGGGCATCGGTTTCCTAGAAAAATAAGTGTTGGGATTCCTTGAAATTACAAACTTGCTACTAGGCAACTTTCAGTGGAATTATATACAGACATAAAGATACGGATAGCGGGGCGTATATATTATATTACTTTTTTGTTGGGTACGTTGTTTTATTTATATTATTGCGGCCTATATTGAATTTATTTTGGGCTGCTTTAGAGCATTTCTCCGTTCAATATTTGCCGAAACACCTGCGAAATTGAATTGCCACCTGGCCGAAGAGCAAAGAAATAAAAATAAAACAAAGAATAACAGAAACGGAAAGCGAAGCGAAAACGAGAAGCAAAACCAATATAACAAGGCATCTTCATTTGTGCGGCGTAAACAAGGCGAATTTCGGTTTGGCTTTCAATGCCGCCAGCTACAAGCAGTTGGCCAAATTGTCGATGTGGGCAAAGTGCGGGCGAGTGGCAGCGTGGCAGAGTGGCAGAGTGGCAAAGTGGCGACGTGGAGGCTCGGTCGAGGGTCGCTCTTCCGGTCTTGCCACACTCAGCTGGCCACGGACTCGCATTCGCCTCTCGTTGGCTTTTGTTAAAAGCATTTAACATTTCAACTTGGCTAAAATCCGAAGGACACGCCGCGTACAGCCAGCCTGGCTCTCTGGCAGCGTGCTGCTCGCCGGGCCATTAGAGGACGTTGGCAGCAGCACTGCTAACAGTGGCTGGAGCTTGCCCCAACTCGGCTGCTGCGTACACAGTATCGCTGCTGACATATTAACACACTTACGCTTGTGTACAATGTGCAGCCACGCCCCCCGCCCACACGAACTGCGCCTGTTTGCACTTAACGACACTCTGTGCAACATAAACTGCAGGCGCCCCCTGCCTGCGAGCTGCAGCCGCATTTTAATGCCTTTAAAGCCAAGGCAGCTTCTCCTGCCAGCGCTTCGTCCTTCGAGCAGCCAGCTCAGCACTTTGACAAAATGTTATGGCATTTGAAGCCGCCACCGTCGTCTAGCTAGCGAGAAATATGCAAAGTGCGGCACCGCACCACAAGCAGCACAAGAAGCCACTCTACGCTAATGTCACATCGCGTATACGCAACTTCTCCATAATCAAATTGAAAGCCAAAGCGAAAGCGAATGCGGGGCTAATTAGGCGACTGCTTTGCTGTCTGTCTTGTAGGTGCCAAGTGCCACTCGAGCGCCATTCACAATCGCTGGCGCTGCGCTGACCACAGCTTCTCAGTGGCAATATTGATTTAGTGGCTGAGCCAGAGCAGAGCGAGTGCATCTCAGCAATCAGATTTGCAAAAGCCCAAGCAGCTTACGGACTCCAAGTATGCCGTCATATAGCCACGGCAAGCAGGCGTACACTGCCAGAAATTAAATGCAATGCAGTCAGGGAATAAGTTGTGCTACCCTTTTTGTTTTTTTGAGTGGACAGCAAGAGTTTAACTGCAATCGAGACTTTTGCCGTCCCTAGAGCAACATGTTTGGTCAGTGTATGCATGAGTTGAGTCTGGACAACTCAGACAGGGCCAAAGATGAAGATGGAGGGCACTCGAGAGCATGTGCAGAATGAATAACGGGGGATGACGGAGGGGGAACGAGTGCTACTACTTGTTAGTGGCAAATATGCCACTGCCACAGCCAGTGAGGAGGAGAACGAGAACGACAGCAGGCACGAGCTAGAGTGCAGGATGTTAGTGACAGTGACACCCAGCAGGGCAGGGCGGGACGGAGCGGGTCGGGGCTGTGCTCAGAGCTCAGCAGGTGGCACTGTCAGCAGCGCAGGTAAACAAAGTTACGAGCACGCACACAAAGTCACTTACACACACTTTGAGGCAGCTGGACAGCAGACAGACAACGGCGGATGATACTTGGGCAATATGTGTGCTCCGGCGAGGAAACGAGTCCTGGCAGCATGTAAACGGCTTTCTGCTTAACAAGTGCTCATGACAAGCTGCCAGCTGACAAAGAACTCTGAGCGCTGCCTCCGACCACAGGCAGGGGGATTTGCGAGCCGTCCATACGAATCCATTTAGTAATACCAACCCCAACCCAACCTCAACTACTGTGTTGCAGGAAATCTTTCACGAGCACGCCACACATCTGCGAATGCTGCGCGAGCACACTGAGAACGTGCTGCTGCTGGAGTCGCCGGTGCCGCACCAGCTGCGCCAGAACCTCATGGCCAACTTCAGGAACGGCAGCCGCCACGCCCCCTACTTCATCTGCGGCACCCACGGCAGCGGCAAGAGCGCCCTCATCTGCGCCCTGTATGGCCAGGTGAGCGGCTGGTTCAGCTCGACGCGCGTGCATCGCGTGATACGCTTCTCGAAGGCCACGCCGCGCTCCGCCTACAACCTGGAGCTGCTGCGCGTGATTTGCCAGCAGATCTCGATTATTTTCAACATACCCGAGGGCTACTTGCCCAAGGATGCGTCCTTCGACCCGCTGTACATCAGCAACTGGTTCCAGAACCTGCTGCGTCGCATCGAGGACATGAACAACGATGTGCTGTTCCTGTTCATCGACGATCTGCATCTGCTGAATCCGCTGGACTGCGACATTGTCGCTGCGCTCTCCTGGCTGCCCACCTCGCTGCCCTGGAACGTCCAGATCATTTGCAGCTCCACCACGCCCCTCGAGCAGCTGAAGTTCACGCCGATGCAGCGCGACCGCTTCAAGTCGGCCGAGTACCAGTTTGTGCTGCACGCGGACACGAATCTCACGCAGCTGCAGCGACCGGCACAGTGCGCCGACGACGTCAATTTCGTGGACTACATGGAGCAGCAGTTCAACGAGCTGGAGCTGCACTACGGTCGCCAGGCGGTCGCCAGCCTGGCGGCCTACATCACCTGCTCGGAGTACGGCCTCACGGAGACGGAGCTGCTGGAGCTGCTCATGCCGACCGACGACCCGGAGTCGCTGATCGACACGCACGGCGGCCACTTCAGCTTCGCCAGCTTCAAGAAGATACACAGCCAGATGGGTGAGTTGACAGTATTGCGTTCCTTGCAGCAGGTGGTCTTACTTTTGTCAATTTGCTTGGCAGACAAGCGTCTGCTGCTGCACGACAAGATCATGTCGGGCAAGGTGCTGATCCAGTGGCGCCACAGCTACTGCTTGGCCGTGGCCAAGCGTCGCTACATGGGCGTGGAGCGCACTCGCAACCTGCACATCGAGCTGGCCAACCTGTTCTTTCCGCAGGACGAGGACGAGAGCACGCTCGAGAACGAATCCAGCAAGAGCGAGACGAAGTCCGTCATCAGCCTGAAGGAGCGCGAGCCGCACAAGGACAAGGAGCGCGAGAAGGACAACGTCTCGGCGGGCCGAAAGTCGTCGTCGACGCACCACAACGACGACACCTCCACCTTCTACAATCCCATTGCCGCCGACGTCTCCTACAGCATGCGGCACGTCGAGGAGAGCTGGCACCATCTTATGCGCTCCGACGACACGATGCGCTTCAAGCAAATCGCAGTCTGCAATTTTGATTTCCTGCTCGCGGCGGTAAGTTGACAACTCCATAACGCTCCGCTTGCCGGCGGCGTCGATTTTAACGAGCATTCGCAATTAGTCCGCTTTCGCCGGAAATTAGTTTAGCAACTATGCTGAATGCCTGTCAATCTAGCCGATTTGTGTCGTTCTCACGCGCCAAACAACCAAACAGCTAACAGAATTTGTCACTCAACCGGGAAACTTGTCTTGTCTACAGCGAAATGACAACTCATTACTTGAACGATTGCCAGTATTGTGTCGAGCACTCGACTCATCATAGTTAACAATAAACAAATCTATTTATACTCGTACTTGCCTGCAACACAAACAAGTAGACTGGCAATTTAATTGGCACTTCAATTCATAAATTTGCATTGAAATCGAGTTAAGCTAAACTCGGCTAATGCAATTTAGTCAAAAATGTGAAGTTGGCAAATTGAATAGCACTCACAAAGAGCTGAATACGCACGTCCCATTCACGTTTGAATCGGATTATGCAGCTGTGATGCGCTGCTTGCATAACAGCTTAAACAATGTCCGACTCGCGAACCAGAGCTGGCAGCTCATTTGCCGCTTAATTGTTTAAACCGATGACATTCATTATGAAAGTTGCGCGTGATGAGTTGCTGTGCTGAATTGCAGTTTGTTGCGCAAACTACGCGATGATTATTTAAACAGTTTTAGTTTCGCTTGGCAAAAGTTTGTGCCGTTTTTTCTTTTCATATTTTACAAATTTATCATTGGCTGACAGCTGAAAAATGCATAGGGCCATGCATTGAAAATCCCATCATTGGCAATTCATGCTCAAAATCCAGTTAACTGCAACCAACAAAAAATCAAATGAAATATTGTAGACAGCAAAAAAGTTATCTGCAAGTTGTGCAAAAAGTGGCGCACTACGAAAAATGATTTTCATTAAAATGTGGCAGCTGCAAATGATAGCACACACATTGCGCCAACCTGCCACGCTGCTAGACTGCCAGCCAGCCCTGTCGGCTGTCTATTGCCGACGAGTTTTATAGCCAGCTGACCTGCTTTTCAATTAGATGAATGCATAAAAGTGCAGCAGTTGGAGTGGAAGCCGAGTGCATACTGATTTAATTAACATTTCGCCTCAACTAAAGGTCAAAGTCGTTTGCTGCAAATGTCGCAACTTCTGGGGAATGTGACAAGCAACAAAAGCACACCTAATTGCATTGTCCAAGTTTTACAATTTTCGCCAACAGTTAGTCAATCACGCTGCGTATACGTAATATGCAAAACTTCGCATTTTCTGTTGCATACTTTCAGGTGCAAACTGTCTCCATCAGCTATTTGCGCTGTCTCATCGAGCACGTGCGCTGCTACGTACTGGACCGCGACATCGAGCTCATCTACTACACGATACGCAAGTCGAGCGACGTCCTCACGCGCGATCCCATGCAGCTGGGCTCGCAGCTGATCTCGTGGCTGCGCCCGATTGGCGAGCACGACGACGACGACAACTCGCTGCTGAGCATGACCGTGCGCTCGGCCACCGCCTGGTGCGACGGCTACGCTGTGCCGCTGCTGGTGCCGCTCACGGGCTGGCTGCCCGCCCCGCTGCCCTCGCAGATACGCAACATGACGGTGACGGGCACGGGCGTGATACGCGCTGTTTGTGTGGCTCCGTCGAAGCAGCATCTGATACTGGCCACCAACTCGGGCGACGTGCAGCAGTGGCACATCATGAGCAACTCGCTGGAGCACACATACAAGGGTAAGCGAGCTGCCAACCATTAGGCAAGCTAATCGTGCAACCTGACTTGCTTGCTTGCAGGACACACTGCGGCAGTCACGTGTCTGCTGGTGGCGCCACAACAGTCGCAACTGCTGCTGACTGGCTCCGAAGACGCCTCCGTGCTGGTCTGGCACGTGTCAATGCGCGAGCAGCGCGCTCACATTAAGTAAGTCCGGCGATTACCCCGCCTGCCCGCATAATAATGCTGCGCTCTTTCCTTCCAGAGCGCACACTGCGCCAGTGACGGCCGTGGCAGCTGGTGTCAATAACACGCTCATCATCAGCAGCAGCGAGGATGCAACAATTGCCATCACAGACCTGGCCAGCGGCAAATTGGTAAGCGGCACAACTACGAGTGTGCGTTTTGTGTGCAGCGCATGAATCTTAATTGAAATCGAATTACAAGTCCAGCGAGTAATTATAGCAATTTGGCTTCGCCATTTCCTCGTTCCATTGCGCGTGCTTGGCCCGAAAATGCATTTCGCATTTGCAGCCAAATCGCAAACGTAAATGCGTTTGACTCTTGCCCAAATTGGCAGAAACGCGTCGTGGACCACATCAAGCAAACCGCATTAATTTGCATAATTCCAGACCACAAAACCATGGCGCGAGCTCAAAATCACAGCGCGCTCATCTGTCTGTGTCTGTGTGTGTGTGTGTGTGTGTTAATGGGTGTGAGTGTTTGGCTAATAGCAACACTGACAAATTACCCTCTATGGGGCAATATGTTATATTTATATGATTTATGCATTAGTATTTATTATAGTGTTATTAAATTTGCCAACATTTCCGCCAGGCTACCGCTCGGATTAGCTGAAATGAACCGCGGTTTAAAAACGCTGAACCACAAAATATATACACTGCAACTCCAATTAAAGTATACCTTACTTTTGAAGATACAAGTAATCGACTTGATTTGTGTATTTAATTTAAATTGAAGGAATTTTTATAACGTCAAATATTGAAATCACTGTTCTTTAGTTAGCATTTGCTTTATAGTCATTTGATGAATATACAAATGTATGAAACTACCACACAATTATGTAAACATTAGAAGATATTTCATTTTAAATTTGGCATATTAAAATTCTTGCAATGTCAGGGATTAATTTGAAAGAAGACAACCTAGATTAATTAGAGAATATTCACAAGCAAGCGAGTTTTAGTCGTACTCAAAATTCTCCTACAATTGAGCTACAAAAATGCCTTGATGTTGGCTCAGCCTCACTCGCTAGAGGGTAGCTGCTTGTCGAGCATTTAATTGCAGTCAGCTGTGACTAGTTAAACACGAATTTGCGTCTGGCAACTGCGGCGACCAAGGGTGGGAGCGGGAGCACACAGGAGACGCGGCCTGGCGCTGTGAAGCCCAAACCGGCTTCCTGTGTCCATGTCATAAATCATATTAAGTTGAAATTTCGCAGTCACACACACACACACACACACACACACACACAAACACATACACATGCAGAGAGTGGCAATCACACACAGGCACATTAAACTGTGATTAACTTGAATGCAATGTTTGCATATAAAGTGCTTCAGAATCGTCCTTGGTTGTCGACGCTTTCGGCGCGTTGTGTGTATGTGGGTAATGTGGGTGTCATCGCCGCCTGTTGACATACATATAAATTAGATTTATTGCCAGTTGTTTGGCCACTCCGCTCCACGCCTCCTTCGTGTCGTACGCTGTCATATTTTAAAGCCAATTTCGCTGACTGCGGAGAATTGGCCGATTATGAAAGCTGACTGGCTTCAAGTGCAGCTGCTTCTACGCGTTTCGCTGGCGTGACTTGTCACAAAAAAGACACACACTCACTCACACACAGATGCAAACGTGCAAAGTACAGTATTACAGGCGCTTATTAAATTAATTACAACATTACGTATACGCCGTGTCATACATAGTCATGCTGGGGCATTGCTTTCATGTCGTCGACGTGCGCTGCTTCTGGCATTTAAAAGTTCGGGTAATTTATCAAAGTTTTGGCATTTTTGTGTGTGACTTTCGGCTGTTGCCACACAACTCCCCCCCCCCCCCCCCCTCCAGCCCAGCCCCTTGTCCGCTTTGGCGGCACAACCTGAGGGGGTTGAGCGCGGCGCCAGCGCATTGTCAACATCGCATGCCAGGCGGTAATTAACTTAATGCATACAAAATGTGCCGCACTCACCCAAAAGACCGCAGCCGCAACAACAACACCACGGCTACACATGTGTCACGCAAGGACCTTTGCTCCCTTCCCCTGGCCCACTTGCAGGGCCATTAAGTTATAGGTTTCGTAGCTTTATCGAACCATAAAAGCGTATTGCATTCAGTGAACTCATCCATCTGGCTCTGTCTCCGTTTGCAGCAACATCGGATTACCTTTCACCGTGGCCCAGTTACCGGCGTCCTGGTTGCCGGCGCCTGTGATGTGCTCATCTCTGGCAGCCATGACAAGAACATATGCGTGTGGGATCTGGAGAACTATACGCTGCTCAACACGATGCAAATGACCAGCCCAGTGCTGCGCATCGATATATCATGGAATTCGGTAAGTGAACGCCCCATTCTTTTGCCTACTAGTTTTGACAAATCACTTTCGCTTACGATGTCTGCGCATAAATCATGTGAACACAAATATAACAAGTTGATTTACTTGATATGTGTGTAACTGGCATTGTGGTTAGCTCAGGTTAAGCTCTTTCTGTTGCTTTGCATCTAACATATTTTCTGTCGGGGGAAACACTTCTCCAATCAGTAACTCAATATCAAAGTTAATTGCACCAAGTATCAAACAAAAGTAATTACAATGTATACGCAGAGCAGTTAGTCAGTAGTCCACTTGTAATTGGTCTGCAGCTGGCCTTTTTTTCCGCACACAGAATTTACAGAATTTCAAAAGGAATTTATTAAAAATGATATTCAATAAAACTCGGCTGGAGTTGGGTCAGCAATGCGTAGTTCTTTGTTTTTTTCCCGCATTTCAATTTAATGGAAATATTTCAAAAATGTTCGTTGCTAAGCTGCAGCTTTGGCTGCTCAGCGTTTAAAGCGCTTGCTTTAAAGTCGCATAAAAAGCAAGTCAGAGAGCTGCAGTCGAGTGTGCTCGACTGTGCGATACCTGGAAGTCAAATACGAGTATACCACAAATATTTATCACTGTATGTAAGTTTATGCAGCTGCTTATATTTCTTGAATAACTTCAGAGTTTCTCATGCGGCCGCCACCAAACTTTCAGACTATAGTTATATTATGCTGTGTGTTTCCAACTTTTAAATTAAACTCGATTTCAACAGCTAAATGTTGTGTTGGCACAAAGTTATGATACTCTTCTACGCTATGCGTAGCGCGTATAAATAGCAAAGCTGCTTCCCTCGCTGATACTCGCAGCGCTTTCTAAACGTCTGTCGCTGTTGTCGCAGTGTTTCGCACTCGGACTCTGCTCGCTCTGTGTCAGCTTTCAATGTTTGTTGTGCGCACAATTTAAAGCTGCATTTGATAGATACAATATACAATACGCTTTGTAGTTAAAGATACGGCGCACAGATAAAGCTGAGAGATGTGACAACGCTTTAAGCTCTGCGCGGACGGGGAGCGCTCCAGGGTAGCGGAGGATGGCGCAGGGACCGTAGGGCTGATTCTAATAAGTGATTTTGGCTTAGGAGATCCGCATTACGAGCCAAATCCTTTGTTGTCAATCAGCTTGATAAAAGAATACCAGCTACCAAGCGACGTTCCATTCCAAGTGTGTGTGTGCGTGTGTGTGTGCGTGCGTGTGTGTGTGTGTGTGTGTGTGTGTGTCTATCAATATGTATTGCATACTTAGCAGCAATTTGGCACGCAAAACAATATCAACATGAGCGCAACGAAGACGTTTTGTCAATGGCAACTATGGAGGAGCTGATAGCTGCGTGACAATTGATGCGTGTGCCAAGCCACGTCAAGTGCCTGGCAGAAGAGGGTCCTTCAGCTGCTCAGCCAGTTGGCTGGCACTTCAAGCTGGCGCTCGCTTGTTGCCATTCTGTCTATTTGCTATAAATCGACAACACTGACTCTCCGGAATGTCGTCTTTGTGTCACTTTAATAACGCAGCGAGCAGCGAGCAGCGCGCACAACTACACAACAACTCAAGTTCGCTGTTGCAGTGCAGTGATAACAGCACATTGATGGCTGACAGGATACTCGAATTCCTGGCTGACACACGAGACGCTCGCTCGCGTTTCAAAGCCCGTCCATGCTCATGCCCGTGCGCTTGTCCTTGCAGCTGCTGGCTGCTTGAATTACACACAACACACACACACATCGAAACACACCGCCCGCCGAGATAGACGGCGGGAGGGAAACGCCGCTGGCAATTAGAAAACTCATCTCTCTCTCTCTGGCTGTCTGGCTGTCTATCGCCAGCTTGTGTCTTTGGCGACGCCACAGGCAACCGCATTTAAAGCCAAAGCATAACCAAATTCGGCTTATCGCATTAAACAAAAGTGCCGAAAATTGAACAAATTGGCTATAAGCACGTTGCCAAATTGCTGCCGATAACAAGCCGCTTGCCACTCGCAACGCTCCTTAGACATGCCGCATTTCGTGCGCGCTGCGCGATGACAAAAAAATGTTCCAGACCCAAATTGAAATGTAATTTTTATGGCTCCCCCACACACAGGCAGCCGTATAGATAGATAGACATATATAGATATATATATATACTCGTATATTTTCATATGTGACATGCTTAGCTAGCCACTAGCGGGGCATGTCCTTGATACATTCCTGCCTGCTGCCACTCTCTGCGGCCTGGACAGCCGTGTGGCAAATGGCAAATGGTAAATGGCAAACGGAAATCAACTTTCTTACACTTTAGCTCGCATCCTGATGGCCCTGCGGCACGCTAAATTCCCCGGCCAAGCGCCCCTCCTGCTAGACGAGTATCGCACAATTCACTCCACTCGGCATTCCATCCCGTCGTATTCCCGACATTTTCCCTTGAAAATTGAAATGTTGCAATGCGCCAAATGGCCCCAACGACAATGTCCTTGCCATTTGCCACTCGGCGACGCGTCTCTCGTCTCTCCCGCTCGTTATTATTGTTGTTGCTGGCATTTTTCAATTTCCCAACTTACTTGAAAAATTGCAACCAACCTGACGCACACTGCTCGAAATTTACTGATCCCACAAAAAGCACTTTGGGCGTCTTCGCAACGCTTTTCAAAATTATGCACCTCGAGTTCAAAGGGCGATTGTCTAATGAACTTTTAAGCAACTCAGTTTGTCGACCTTTGCTAGTCCATTATTTGTGGCAGTGTAGCTGGCAGCAGTGCCGAGCTCTGCAATTGCGGAATGCAATTTATTAATATTTGATTGGATATGGCCATTGTGGAAGCAGCCAACGTGGAAGCGCGGAAGGACCTACAACCTTTTGTCGCCCTCAAATGGCGGGGAATGCGTTAAAATAGCGTTGAAAATGCCAAATTAATTGCGTTTAATGCGCATTGTGTATACATTGGGTCAAGCACCGTAAAAACAAGTTATGAGCTGCCTGGAAATCACAAGCCACCAAAGTGACTTCCTTTTAAGCAGCTTTTCATATGAACTTAAGTTGGAATTTGGGAATACAAAGCATGAAATTGTGGACGGTTTGCTGTGTAGAAATTATAGTTTCCCATCTTTCTGGTTGCCACAAGTATTGAATGTAGCATATAGATAAATATGTGGAACTGCAAATCCAATTTCTGGCAATCGATTTGTGAGTTTGCGTGTGTGCAAGTGGAGACAAAAATCTCTTGTAGTGTGTGTGCGTGTTTAGGCAACGAACCAGGTAATCTTATCCTATTCGACGATTAATGACTTCTGTTCCTATTACTCTATTCAAACATGAGCAATTTGTTGCACTGCATAAAATGCCAAGATTAAACACACTTTCAAAGCGCTGTGGTGGGGATTAGAGTTCTAGATATTGACTTGAGGAGCGGAGGGGGAGTAGCTAACGACTTTACATTTGTCCCACGGCAGATACCACAGATATATCCATTTGTATGTGCAACATCAATAACCCATATCTCACAGCTTGATTTAAGGACTTGCTACTTACAAATGCATATAACAACTTGCTGTCAACTGAGAATATGTGAAGCTTCTTTACAATACTAATCAACAATTCGATACTTAGATCTAATTGTAATTCTAATAAAAATAATCTATTTTAAATGTGCAATTTTATGACAACGTTTTTTGCACTTTTAGTTATCAATATATGTATATATTATATGCACTTTGTTCTAAACAGAAACTTGCATTTATTAAATTACATTATTCATTGGAAAGCAAACATTTTTCAATTATAATTTGGGTTTGTAGTTATTCATTAGTTGTACAAAATAATTGCCTTTTGCCTCACTTTTAAGTGTGTGACTTTCGACTCTTAAAGTGTGTATTAACATTGTTCGTTGCCTGAAACCTCTGCAGGTGTTCCTGCTGGCGCTCTGCGAGGATAATGCGCTGTACGTGCGCACACTGGCCACGGGCAAGGAGCTGCACACGCTGAAGGGCCACAAGTCGCGGGTAAGTCGAGGAGTTGCGCCAAACCACTGGCTGGGACTCAGTTAACTTGTGTTCGACCCGCAGATACGCAGCATTTCGATTGCCAAGGACAGTCAGCGCTGTGTGGTCGGCTGCGAGGACACACGCGCCCTCATCTACGACATGCACTCGGGCAAGCTGGTGCGTTCGATGCCGCCCAACCCGGGCCCCGTCACCGCCGTCTATGCCATGGACAACGACGACTTCCTCATCACTGTTGGCGGCAACAAGATCACGTTCTACTCGTTCCGCAACGAGGAGCTGTACGTGAATCCGTACTCGCGCAATCCGCGCCGTAAGCGCAGCCTCAAGCGGCACACGCAGGCACAGCGCTCGCCGTCGACGACGCTGCCACCCATCACCTGCTTCGATCTGTCGCGCGACTCGCAGCAGATAGCCATTGCGTCGGGGCGCAGTGTGCACCTGATGCGCATCAATACGCCGGAGTACCAGTGCACTCTGGACGGCCACAGCAGCGTGGTGAACTGCCTGAAGTTCGCGCCCAACGTCGAGTTCCTCGTCACGGGCGGCGACGATCGCTTGGTGCAGGTGTGGACGCTGGCGCTGGGCGAGCTCAACCACACGTTCAAAGGGCACGCGGCGCCCGTGATGCAGCTGGTGGTGCTGATGGACTCGCTGCGCGTCATCTCCACGGACCGCGACTCCACGCTGCTCGTCTGGATGGCCGACTCCGGCAACGTGCTGCAGACCATTCAGGGGCCCTACAAGAGCCTGGCGGCCACCAACAACATGCGCTTCGCCGTCTCCACGAACGGCGACAACACGCTCAAGATCTGGTCGCTCACCCAGGAGGACGAGAAGTTCTCCGTGTCGCACTCGGACGAGATCACCTGCTTCGAGATCAGCGCCGACAGCATGCACATCATAACCGGCTCCAGGGACATGTCGCTCAAGGTGTGGCAGGCGGTGGGCGGCAAGCTCAGCCAGGTGCTGGTGGGGCACAGCGACGCCGTCACCTGCGTGGCCGTCTCCGTGACCAACAAGACGCAGGTCATCTCGGGCTCGAAGGACACGAATCTGCTGATCTGGGACCTGCTCACTGGCGAGGAGGTGCACACGCTGGCTGGCCACTTGGGCCCCGTGCTGGGCGTCAAGGTGTCCGCAGATGGTGAGCCTGCAAATAACACTTAATTATAGAGAATTGCGCTGAGCACAAGTACCAAAATATTTGAACTCGTTGCAGGCTCCACGGCCGTGTCTGGCAGCGACGACAAGACGCTGATTGTGTGGGAGACGAAGCGTGGCCTGGCGCTGACCTCGCTGCAGATGCACGTGCCCTTCACCCGCTTCGACATCAGCCTGGAGGTGTCGCGCGTGCTCGTCCAGCTGGTCGACAGCTACAATCTGCCCGTCATCTGTCTGCACAACACGCCGGCCCAGTACGTCAAGCTGCCCACCTACTCGGGTCCCAGCAAGGACGTCGAAGGTAAGCGAGCATCTGCTGCCATTTGTCCAGCTCTCATCCCTCTCTCTCTCTCTCTCTCTCTGTGTCTCGCCGGCAGACTTGCGGCCGCAGGGGCCCAAGCGGCAGATGAAGCGGCTGCTCAAGAAGGAGGTCTCCCTGGACACGTACACCTGGCAGAAGAAGTACGGCCACTTGACGTCGTCCGTGATGATGGCGCAGGTAGACGAGCGCCTGAAGCGGCGCTTCAGCGTCTCGGCCAGCATGGAGGAGATCTCGAAGATAGCCGAGAACAAGACGGGCGCCTCGCAAGCCAACCTGGGGCCCGAGCAGGCGGCGCTCGCCCAGTCCCAGCACTTCGATCAGCTGGAGGCGTTGTGGAACAAACGCTCGCCGCCGCGACGGCGCCACAATGCGGTAAGTCGGCTGATTCGCGCCTCCCCACCCCGCCCTGCCTCGCCTCTGTCCACTCGCTGCCTATGCTAGAAACTGTACTGTAGTCCTAGGGATGTGTGCGTGTCGTGCCGTGACACGAGCCGGAGCACGAGTTTGCTTTTTGTAGAGCGCGCTCTCGGCATTCGTTTCGTTTTCTACATCTTTTGTTGTTTTCCCTTTGGTTTTCCACTTTTATGTTGACTTTAATTGGCTTCGTCTCTGTTCGCTTACACGACTTGCAACCACCACCACCACCACCACAACAACAACAACAATCACTACAACAACAAATACGACGACGACGCGACCACGTGTAAAGGGCCTGTCGCGCCAGACGTCGCTGGTGGAGGACCGGTTGGAGTCCTCCGACGACGATGAGTACCAGGATGAGCGTGCAGGTATGTTGTCAGCCTCCTACGACCACATCCATCTGCTCGCACGCTTGCCCGGCATCCGCACCCTGCACGATGCATGGAAGACGAGTAGTTTGCGTGTCTCCCGCACCCGAACCAAATTCTATGTCAGTACACCCCCGCACCACCATCCCAACAACAACAACAACAACACCAGCCAGAACCACAGCCACAGCAACTGCAACAGCAACGACCACACGGACAACAACCACAGCGCCCCCAACTCGAGCTGCAATCTCGGCCAGCTCGGCAAGCGCGACGCACCCGACTTGGTGCGCGATCTGCTGCAAGCAGAGCGCCCGGTCACGCTGCGCCAGCTCTTCCACTGGTCGAGCCTGAAGCCGCACCTGTGGCGCAGTCGACGGCAGCGCAACTGCCAGTCGCTGCAGCCGCACTTTCGCGTCCATGTGCCCGATCGCGCACGTGCCACGCCCATCATACTGGTGGAGAACTGCGACAGTCGGCGCGTGCAACGTGCGCGCACCGACCTCGTGCTGCATCCGCAGAGCATCCAGGCCTCGCTCGGCCACATAGCCGTCGAGAGCGCCACGCCCAGCGGCAGTGCGGGGCCGGGTGGCAAGCGTGGCACGTCCTGCGGCTTCCTGGGCTGCCACTGGTCGCTGTTCCGCGGCAAGTCGAGGTCGAAGTCGAAGTCGGAGGCGCGTGCCACGCCGGCCACGGAGCCGCCGGCTGCCAGTTGCAATGAGTGCGTGACGCAGTGATGATAACGAACGGCACACGAACCACACGAACAGCCACACAACTTTTGCTCTTTGGCCAACTCTTTTCCTCACCGCACCACACACCACTTTTGTTTACTTGCTGAAATAAAAAACCAAACGAAAATACCATTCTCTTCCTTCTTAGCACCTTTTTGTATACGTAGTTTTTTTGCAAGTACGCGTAGTTAGTTCTAATTTATTTCCAAAATAAAATCTGCAAATCTTTTGTTATACACCTCTTTTTTTGTATATACAACAAACACTACATATACTACGCTGGGTCCCCATTCGTCTGCAGGTAAGTGTAGTAGTTTCCCCCCCACACCGTTCAACGGAGCGTGTTCCGTTTTGATGTTGCACATCGGTTCTGTTAAATGGCGTTCAATGGCAGTAAAAAGTAGCGTGCGCTGAAAAGTATGCTGCAAATTATTTCACATGAACGCCATAAATTGCCATCAATAAAATTTCAACACGATTAACTCGCTGAAACGCTGAGGGAAATGAAACAGAAGCAACAACAATGCAAACATAAAATTGGAATGAAAATAAAAACAAATTTGTAGGCAGAAGCTGCCGCACATTGACTCGTATCGGTTTAATCAATTTAAACGAGCCATTTAAATGAATTAAACGCAATCAATAAATGCGCTGCAATTGCAATCTGTGCATGCTCCTCTCTATGTGTGTGCGTGTTGGAGCGCACATCTCGGCGTGTGTATGTGTGTGAGCAGCAGAAGTGATTTACAGTTTGGAACATACGTCGAGGTCGAGGTAAGCGGCGAGTTTCTTTCGTACTCCAGTTCTGCAGTTGTTCTTCTGTTCTTGGCATGTTTTGCTACTCTCTCTCTCGACTTTCGTGTTATCACCCCCCACTCCCCGCCACGCCCCAGCTCCCTGTTACGAACTTGCGGAAAAGCAATCAAAAACCAAACACGAACACGACGAAGAAAAACGATAAAAAGAGAAAAGAAAATTGAAAAGTTTTGTACCATATGTAAATGTTACTACTATACATCATCATGCTTTATGTCGATCTACTTAAGTAACACTTTGATTCATTGATTCAAATCAAAAGTTTTTGCGTCCTCTCTCTTTCTCTCTCTCTATTCTCCTTGGCTGTGTTTAATCTCGCTCTGTTACTGTCACACCAACACACACCAGCATACATTCTCAATGTCTCTCTCACTATCTATTGATGTGTATATACATTTTGGGAGTTTGTTCAAAGTTTTCTTGTTTTTCGTTGCTGTTGCAACAACACACATATTTTGATAATATTGCGCATCCATCTGTGTGTTTGAGTGCGTGTGTGTGTCTCTGTTGAGCACTGGCAAAACAGCGAAATTGCCAAAATGAAATGAAATTCCATTTTTTTCATTTCGGTTAACTAATAAACAACAATCCAACGCCATGAAACCAAAACCACGCACCACCAAATCAGCCAGCGCCAGTTCCCGCAACTCTTTGCATCAGTAAAAATAACAATAAACAACAAATGCAGCAACTCCAGCAACACCAACTGCAACTGCAACAACAATATCAACAGCTGCAAGCAAACATCATTAAAGCACGGCGCAGTTAAATACTATAATCAAATAACCAAATCTCCACCAACTACCATTTGGCCATTTTAGTAGACGGCGAAAGTTTGTGACTTTTCCAGAACTGAACCCAAAACCACCTCAAGAACAACATCAAGAGAGAAATAATTCGTACTTTATTAGTTTTAGTTGGCATGGAACAAGTCTTGCAAGCATTCCCAGCACTTGAATCTACTTAATCTAATTGTGAGTGTCACGGAACTTACTTCTTTAGAGAGCATCTTGAGCACCTCCCGCATATGCGAAAAACACCTTCAACAGCGTACTTAATTTGAAAACTTTGTGCTTTTTAGACGACTTCGACGAGTTTTTCTAAGCTCAGTAAATTGTACTCGATACATTGTCCGCATTACCTTTCATACTTACAAACAAGCATTACCTCACTGCAAATGCTGAAATATTTTTGAGAGCTCTACAAAACATATATATCTGCTAATTCGATAAATAACCAACGTATAAATATGGGCCGCATAAAGCGCAATAACATAATTAATTATACACACCAAGCATAACGCAAAAGAATATATCAATATATTAGATTGTACTTAGTTGTCGTCCTCGTACATGGAAGAGCAAATATCGGAACTGTTCAAGTAAGTAGTCACAGCTGACTCTCAGCTCAATGTACAACAAATTATGTATCTATAGATCTGAAACTTAGTCTAGTTTTAACACATTGCTTCTAGTATATGATTTGCCTCCAATGGAAACGATTCCATTCACATTTTTCACTAGCAACTAAATAATAAAAGTAATAGTATCAATAATATTAATTTATTTAGTTTCTCTTTGTTGAGTATGCCATTTTGTAGTACTGAGCATACTAGGCATGCTTTTAGCTTTAGCAAATCAAATTATTGAATCTCTTTCACACCAAAAAGTACTCTTAAAATGATGTATGTTTAATAAAATCTAATCTTCCTATGCACGAACACAGATCATTTCGCTACAGGAGGAGGAGGATACCACAAAGGATAAGCTGTAAGGCAACTGTTCTCTGGCAAAAAAAAAAAACAAGAAAGCGTTAATTAAACTAGTTAAATAAGTAAATGTTTTAAATGGTAAGCAATAATTACGAGCAACTTGCTTCAATTCTTCACACTCTACCCAGTGATCTATAAACTTCATTGAATTTATACTTTCTGCCTGACAAGTGAGAGATTCGGGTTTTGAGGGGTTTGATTGAGGATTTAAGGATGCTCGCACTTGGCATATACTCGAGTTAAACTCAACTTTTGTTTCTACTTATTAGGTCTCCCGTCCCCCTTTATTAGATCCCCCTGTAGTCTGTAGTCTCTAAAAGCAAAAACCACCGTCTCAGACTTTGTAGAACCTAGGATTGTAAGAGAGCCATTTTGACATTTTAATGTTGTAGAACGTTTTATGTATGTACTTACAAACACAACAAAACAAAACTAAAACTAAAACTTGAACTACATATATGTTGTTGATAATATACGAGTATAAACATTTATAGAATGTAGAAGTGTTGAGAAAAAAAAAAACAAAAGAAAAACTAAAACAAATACAACCACAAACTTGAAGGGGTTAAAAGCGTAACTATGCTTAAAAACATTAAACAAAAACAAATAAACTGTATTTGTCACACTGAAATGCCACAAATGCTGAATAGTATCCAAAGTATAAATTTATACAAAATGTTTTATTCGAAAAATGTGAAATCTCAAAGTAAACAAGCAAACTTAAAAGAAATCAATTAACGCACATTTTACTTGCATTTCATTTCGGCATTGTAAATATTAAGTGTGTATAGTATAACTTCAGATCTTGTTTACCCACGTATCCGTATCCACATAGAAGCTTTCGAATTGTTTCACTTATCTATGTTCGAAGCACACCATTTCAGTTCCATTTTCGGTTCTATGCGCACCTTAGATAACTTCAATAACTATCTGACAATCAGAAGTTCTTGTCTAGAACAAAAAAAATATAAATAAAAGATAGATAAAAACCCAAAACAAAACAAAACAAAACGAAAAAAGAAATCAATATTGACAGAAAACGATATTTCTACACATATTTCTATGCATGCCACATGTGAACTTGTTTAACTTCTAATCTAAGGCCCTCATAGGTCACGCTACATAGATGTATATGTAGAACATGCTGAGTAGAACTAAACTCTGCCTACTGTAAGCCCTGACATTTATTTAACGTAGAAAAGTGCATAAATGGCAAATAATTTTGGGTATTTAGCACGTGCACCGGCGGCAGTTCAATGTTCACTGTTCACTGACCTTTGACCCGTTGAACCACAGCATATGCATGTGCTTGGAGTACTGCAAATACACACACACACACAGCCATGCATATACAACACGAACACAACTGTCTATGTCTATTACAAAATTAAACTAAACTTTACTGGAAAACAGCAAACAAGCCTCGTCTTTTACTCCATCCACTCAAACCAGCAACCACACAGCATCTAATGACGCCACATGCCAGGGAAGCTGTTAAGTAAGTAAATGATAAAAGGTAAATATGCATGACCTATATAAGAACACTTAAAGCTTTGTGGATACTTACATTTAATGACGGACTACACACTTAAATCAAATTGAAATCCTCTACTGCAAATGGAGCTCTCTTTTAGGACGGTATTTAAAATAAATAAGTCAAGCGGTCTACAATCCCAAATCACTGCACTCTTAAGGTGTTCATAAATCAAGTTCAAGAGAATCAATCACGATTCAATGATTCGAATCAAAATGCTTGGCCATAATCGAATTGAATTCGAATATTGAATACACAATGGTTGGGAGAGCGAATGTCTAATGCATAAATTAATGGCAAGTGTAAATGAAGCAAATGGCACAAAACAATTAATTTGCTGCACTTTGATCGGCAGCATTTAATTATGCAATCCCAGTCTGGTGATGCTGTTCCGGCTGTCGCGATAGCCATTATGACACCATTTAGCCAGGGAATGCCAACAGCCAACAGGCAACAAACTCGTCCACATCAGCAGCCAACAAACCGCAGATTCAGCCATTTTGTTTGCACTGTCTAATGAGAAAAGTTTGCGGAAAACATTGACAATGAATCCCGTTGATAACACTGAACAAATGACAAAGAGGGAGAGACCAGGGGGCAGGGGCTGAGTGGTTAGGTGGGCGAAGGCAACCATGGGATTGTGTGAGCGGGCGGAGGGAGGACATAAGCTGGCAACCTGAGCCTCAAATGTGGGTTAGCCTCCCGGCGCTGCATGACTGACATTGAGCAGATGACTACAAGCCCTTAGTCGATAGGGGCCTATTCCAGCAGACACAAAGCATAAACACACACACACACACACATACATGCAGCCACAATAAAAGGAACAAAATCATTACGGTTCGTACAAACAAATACTCGAAATATCGATTGTTATTCAAACTTTTGTTTGGCCGAAACAAAGCCGCATGTGGCGCGTAAATTTCAATTGTTATGATGACCTTTGAGGCGAATGTTCATACTTACAACAATGACACGTCTATGTCCTAAGTAATTGAGTAAACGTACTGTAGCCGCCGAACGTTTAAATAACCAAACAGCGCGGCACGCTTAGCATACCCATTTTATTTTTTAATTCCGTTTCAATCGTGCACAATATAAATCGTGGCAACCGCAAAGCCTTGCTAAACCTTTTTTGCTGCCATTGTCTGGCATTCTTTTAGCCATTTCGTTTTTGCCACAGGCCTCTCGTCGGCTCTAATTACTTTTGTTTTCAGCAGCAACCGCATGCCACTTGTCGAGCCCGAAGGGCGGAGTACAAAAAACTCGGTTGATGAATTGCACAGACGAATTGAACAGTGAAAAGTGAACGGTGAACCGACGAGCACTTGAAAGGCATTAGGTTTACTTTGTGCTGGGCGGGTATTTATTGAACCGCAGCCAAATAATGCACAAGTGCACAGCACTGTCATGGACCAATCGTTTAGGAATCGCCATGCCTAAACTACGAATACTTTGATGAGAACGTGTGAAAATCCCTGTTGCAGCTTACCCGCATAATCATATCACATCATTTGGCTGAAATGCTTGCGCTGCTGCTCGCGGCTCTCGGATTTGGCATTAGCAGATGCACTAAAGCTGCACTCAGCAAAGTTGAGAGCGTAATTGCGCTGAAACGACAGCATCCAGCAGCATAATATTGGTCGTTAAGCGCTGGGTACGAGTGTGCGTGCTGCGATATCGCGTATACGCAGCATCTAACGAGCCAACAAAGAAGACGCACACTCGCGCACACAATTAAGACAACCTGCTGCCAAAGTTTTCAGCTGGCCCGGATTGAAATGCTGTGCTGTGAAGACTTTGCCCAACAATAAGTATGTATTAAGAAGTTTTCGGCTTTGTCAAGCGAAAGTTAACTTGAAAGAAAGCGACTGCGAGAAACTACACTAGCAAACTGCGAATAAAGATTAAGTAAGCCACTCGAGCTGGGGCAACCACAACGCCAGTCAGGGAGCACGCAGTAAACGATTTTTATCGCTTGTCCCCGCCCCTTGTCGCCGTCGCCGTCGCCATCACTTGCATAATTTTCATTCATCTTATTTTTTTCGGTTTTTTTTTTTTGGGTTTGTTGCCAAAGCACTTTTTGCGGAAAACGCATTAGAACGGACGGACGTTTGGCTTGGCTGAACAAGTCTGCGTAATTTAGTGCCAGCCTAGCTAATCTATGTTTATAAAGTTCCTTGCCCCGACTAAACGGTAACAAGTTTCATAAGTTTCGTAAGTAAAACGTTGAATAAAAAAATCGAAATAAAAAATGTGAAATGTCTGATGACGACTTTGGTGCCGTAATCTTTTGTCGGTTTCCTCTTAAACGGAAAGCATAAAAAAAAAGCATTTTCCTATCTGAATTTATGCTGAGTAGTCAAATGGCTGTTATCGTCGGCATTAATAATGAGCTGAATATTATCTATTATTGTAGCAAATAACTGAATATTTTTGGCGCACATTTTTGCTATGAAGTGACTTGAAGCTGTGGTAATCCTCGCAGGAACCGTGCCATGGCCGCGTCGCAGTGGCAATCAGCTAAAAGCAAGCGACGAGCAAGCAACCACTGAATAATGCATTACGATTATGCTAGGTCAGCATCCTTAAGTATATCATCCTCGAGGCACCCCGCCGCGTCGAAGTGACTCCGTCTGTTTTCCCTTGGACTTTGCGTGTGCGGCGCTGGATATCGTAAACCAATTTCCGCCACGAGCCCTGAGCAGCGCGCTCAAATGCTTGCAATAAATGCAATCCAAACAAATAATGAGGAGACGCACAGCGAGCAGATATGCAAAGCAGGCTGTCAGAGCGTCGTTACCAGGCAACAGCTTAATAGTCACTGAAGCAAGTCGTCCAGGCAACTGACGTCAATCAAGTAAACACAGCGGTAACTACAACTAAAAAATTATATCCAAGCAGAATCGTGTTCAATTCCAAGCCGTCGTCAGTTCATTTGCAGCCAAGCCAAAAATGTTTTGGGGTCTTAGCTCTGCCCTGGACTTGTACCAAGAGTACATTAAAGCCTTTAAGTTGCCGGATGATGTCACGGCTGATGCTGCGGCGGAGGACTCTGGGCTTCCGGCTGCATTGAACATTCTCATTTGCGGCGGCGCCGATCCGCGGCATGTCATCAAAACATTGGCCAAGCGCTACACCCATGGCTGGAAGCCAAAGCTGAACATTTACTTGCTGGATGGCTGCGCTGAGATTATGGCCAGGAGCATGTTGCTGCTGGGCTTGGCCCTGGAGCCGCCAGAGTCCTTCAGTCTGATCTGCAAGGCGCACCTCTTCATGGACATCTATGGCAACTCGCTAATGCGTCCCAGCTCGCATCACTACATGGCCGCCAAGGGGCGCACGTTGCTGCGCATGGTGTGCGACGAGGATGTGCGACAACGCATCGCTCCCATGCTGAACATCGATGCACTCAAGTACAAGGAACGCGACGGTCTGGAGATGACCTTCACCTACTGGCAGCCCAAAGAATCAGTCTTCGAAATACAACGCTTCTGGGAGCAGCGTGTGCGTGCTCTGCTCGGGCCACGTTACGACCATCGTCAGGGCGCCTTCGACTGGGATCTGAGCATGACGCTCAAGGATCGCGAGGCACAGCAGATCTGCTCCCAGGAGTATCGCTATTGGCGCGAATGCGGCGTGGCCTTTGTCTTTCCTGAGTACGAGCACTGCAAGCCGAACAAAACTCTTGCAGCGGGTCTGGTGCGCAATGGACGCAACTTTGTGCATCGCGGCTACGTGGGTGATGTCCAGACTGGGCCATTCTGTGGCTTTGGTCTGCGCAGCTCTGAGGAGCGCATGCACAACTCACAGCATGGCGAGAACGATTATCGTGCCACAGATGTGACTGAACGCAATCTCCTCGAGCTGTTCCATGAACTGCAAACTCAAACCGTCTATGAGCACGACAAGACTATCTCCAGACGCTATGGCTCCACACAGTTGCTGATGACACCGCTGCTATCCTACAACGAGTGCGACATCACCGAGGGAATGCAGAACTATGACAAGCCGTGGATTACAGTGCCCGATGTGCAGGTGCACTTTATATCCTCCATGGATCTGTTGGACATGCAGAAGGGCTGCTCCCGCTGGGATGAACAGTTTGACATTGCATTCATGGCGCACAATTACTTTAGCTTCTTGAGCAAGGACTTCTTTCGGGCGTTGCGGGAAAAGGCTTTGTTCATTATGGAGACAAAGCTGTTGACTGTCGAACGTAAGGAGCAGATCGGAAAGTTCGAGACGAACGTAAAGGATCTCTTCAAAGAGGCGGGCCTGCGTCCCTGCATCAACTATCAGGCTATCAATGCCAAAAATATGTTCCTAAAGTACAAAAAGACTTTGGGTGGCGATGGAGACGGCGAAGATAAGTTCTCCGATGAAGACAACGATGCAAACGAGGAAGACTCAAATGAATTGGGCTTATACATTACTGAAATAGTGGAATCAGATGACATACAAATTAAGCAGCAAGTTGAACTACGCGAAGAAGACGGCGAGGTTCAGCAGCATGACATACCTTCGACTGACGGTCCATCTCAAGATTAACACTAAACATGTGTTCAACAATGCCTAACTTTATTATAATTAACTTAATTAAACTGACAAACTAACTGCTTTGATTCGTTTTCCTCTTGCCAGTCGCCCAACTCTCCAGTTTAAAGTCCATTCCTTCCTTGCGTTGTCGCAGCTTCTGCGGCTCCGCAAAGGCAGATGATGATCTTCGATCTCCTTCAAATTTAAGCAGATGATCGATGCGCACATTCAATTTGCTAGCTTGTTTGTTCAACGCCTGTCGTTCGTTGTTGTAGTCAGCGACTTTACGTCGCGGCACGTGCTGCAATGCCGTGTTCCAGTCACCAGTCTTCTTGAGATCCAACATGATGCTGATCATTTGATTGAGCGTCAGAGATTTACCAGATCCTGCGCCCCATTGCAGATAGCGATCCAAGGGCAAGCGAGCCATTCGAAGACCCAGACGTTTGGCCTTGGCCAGCGACAACGGTTCGTTGTTTACCGTGTCGACCATGGCGCCAACGATATAAATGTCATCCGGATCGTAGGTGACCAGATCTTCACGACAATGTGGTGTCAAGTAAACCAGTTGCTTTTTGGGAAACAGCTCGGAAAAGCACTTGCTGTGCACGTTCATCGGAAATTCGGGATTCAGCATAGTGGGTATGTAACGCTTGAGGATCTGCATGCAGTGACCCTCGAAGTTGGTGTTACAGTAGTGCAGATCGAAGGGTTCATCGTTCATGCGGTTCTCGGCAAAGCACAACATCAACTGCTTGGCCGCATAAGAGCTTTCGCGATTGTTCATGTGCTGATCGTAAGAACAGTCCAACACCAGCTTGGGAGCGAATTGCATGGCCCGTGTGAGGCGATTGTTTTGCCAGTGATTGATGGTGGTGTCATAGATGCGCAGAAACATTGATGTGTGCGCCAGACCGTAGATTATGTGATCGTTCTCCGCACGCTCCTTGCGAATCTCGGCAACACGACGTTCTGTCTCTACGGCACGTTCCTCTTTCTTGCGCTGGTTCGACTCTTTCTTCATCTCGATTTGCCAGAGGAACGCATAGTATTTGCTGCGCGCCGACTTCGTTGGAAGCGTTAGCACGTGGGCCCAGTGATGCTCTTGGAAAAATTCTAATGCCGGGACACGGCGACCTTCCTGATGTGCAATATCCACTTCCAGCTGCAACACCTTCAGCCGTTTTTCCCGCTCCTCTTTGGTCTCCACTAAATCCGCATTCTGTGGCAGGTCTTGAGTAATCGTGCGTTGCGCAAAAGGATTTACATGCTTCTTTATTCCGGTTGCCGGCTCCTCCAAATCGGCTTTTTCACTTCTACTTTGCTTGAACGGATTACTGAAGCTGCGTACCGCATCCACTTGGAAGATAACTGGTTTATTTAACAGAGTTTTGCGTGCTTGCCAGCGAACCAAGTTTCTTAGCATGTTTAATTTAATAATTTACAATATATACAATGTTCAATTTGTTTCGAGCAGCACGCGTAAATTGAATAATACCATCAGCTGATGGTCTGCAGTGTTGCCAACCAAAATAGCTTATCGATTAGTTATCGATGTTTGGTTGTAAACGTTTGCGTTCATTGTGAATGTCAGTTGTGAAAGAAGCAGCGTTTGCCGACAATTTTTGCGCTTGTTTCTCCTGGAAAACGTGTGTTAAAATCTCAATAAACGTATTTAAATCGGCAAACAACGCTATAAAACATTTCGCGATGGCTTTGGTTTGTGCACGTAAGTTTCCTCTTCGTTGAAAACCGGAGTTTTAACTAATTTTGAGTTGGATTTCAGTTACAAACGAGGTACCCGAGGCGCCCGTCGTGTCTCCGTATTCCGGCGCCGTTTTCGAAAGACGCGTCATTGAAAAGTACATTTTGGAGAATGGTTGCGATCCCATCAGTGGCAAGGAGCTGAAACTGGATGAGCTGATCGAGGTCAAAACACCAGCAGTTGTGAAGCCAAAGCCGCCAAGTGCCACAAGCATACCGGCGACGCTGAAAACAATGCAAGATGAGTGGGATGCTCTGATGATCCACTCGTTTACACAGCGCCAGCAGCTACAGACCACGCGTCAGGAGCTGTCACATGCACTGTACCAGCACGATGCTGCCTGTCGTGTGATTGCCCGCCTGAAGAAAGAGTTGACCGCGGCTCGCGAGGCTTTGGCCACGCTGAAACCGCAAGCTGGCATTGTGAGTGCCCCATCAATGATAACAGAGCCGGCGCTGGCTGCCGAGGCGGGCAGTGGCGGTGCCCACCAAATGGAGCAAGCTGGCATGAGTGGCGACGTTATACAGAAGCTGCAGGACAAGGCTACAGTGTTGACGCAGGAGCGCAAGAAGCGAGGACGCACTGTGCCCGATGAACTGATCACGCCCGATCAGGTTAAGAACTTTGTGACTGTCGCCTCGCATCCCGGCCTGCACTCGGCCTCTGTGCCGGGTATCTTAGCACTGGACATCAACAGCGCCGATCATAGCAAGATTTTGACTGGTGGCAACGACAAGAACGCCACCGTCTTCAACAAGGACACCGAACAAGTTGTCGCCATACTAAAGGGACACACCAAGAAGATCACCAAGGTGATCTACCATCCCAATGAGGACACCGTCATCACCGGCTCACCAGACATGAATATACGCATTTGGCACGTGCCCACATCGCAAACGCAACTCCTGTTACGCTGCCACGAGGGACCAGTCACCGGTCTATCGCTACATCCCACTGGCGACTACTTGCTGTCCACGTCCTCGGACAAGCACTGGGCATTCTCTGACATACGCACTGGTCGTCTGCTGACCAAAGTCATAGATACGGCCGAGGTGGGCTTGACCACGGCTCAGTTCCATCCTGATGGCTTGATCTTCGGCACTGGCACTGTCGATTCGCAGGTAAAGATCTGGGATCTGAAGGAGCAGAGCAACGTGGCCAACTTCCCGGGCCACACTGGCCCTATCTCGGCCATTTCATTTTCGGAAAACGGTTACTATCTGGCCACGGCAGCCGATGACGCTTGCGTCAAGTTGTGGGATTTACGTAAGCTGAAGAACTTCAAGACCATCCAACTGGACGATGGCTATGAGGTCAAGGATCTGTGCTTCGATCAGAGCGGCACCTATCTGGCCATTGCTGGCACAGACGTCAGGTGAGCTGCGGTTTATTTATAATTTAATGTTAATTCCAGACTGCCAGTTTGTAGCACTTATATGACTTGTGCAAGTGTCAAAGAACCTAAATTTTATTCTTGTTGCGGTGAGCCTGCTGCAAGCGATGATGCTTCTTGAAATGTTCCATCCAGTTATGCAGTCGATTCTGCTTGACAAGTGCACGACGTGACATCTCCTTCTGTTTGGCCATGCGTGCGCGCACAGTCTTCTCCAGTCTGCGCAGCTCATTTGGCGGTATGGTGTCAAGTTTGGCCAGCACTTCCTACAGAACAAAAACGACTTCAGCTCAACTGCTTATCAATATTGACTAAAACACTTACCAAGGCGTAAGTTTGTATTTTCTCCAACTTGGCAAGCGTGGTATCTTGTTCGTCCTTGTAGATTGCCTTTTTGGCGCTTGCCACCGGCGTTTGCATGTCCTTAAGCGTGCGCCACTGTTTCGAAGACTTCTGTGGTGGCGCCTTAACCACTTCCTTCTTTGCCGGTTGCTCCGGCTGCACTTTGTTCTGCAGCTGCTTCAAGATGACGGGCAAGATGCTGTTCAACTTCATGCTCAATTTGCTGTAAAGTTACAGGGGTTTTATCAAGTTTCATTAACTTAATATGTGAACTTACTCGTTGCAGTAGGACTGCTCAAAGTCGTTGAACAGCTCGTGGGCACGTTGTTGGAGGGCAGCCACGCGTCCCTGTAGAAAATCCGGCTTCTTCAGAAACACAATGGCATTTGCATTGCGTTTCTCTGTCTTCTCCTGCGAAAGTAGAGCGAGAGATCAGCGGAGCAGATGAAAGGTGTATATGTCACTTACCGCCTTGTCATGCAAGATGCCCACGATGTGGTTGAGCAGCGCTAACTGTGTGAAGCGCTTGTTGTAGTTGGACACCTTGAGGCGATTCCGTTCGTAGCCCTTGATCCAAATTTCCGCATTCAAATGATTACGCTTCTCTAAATACGGCTTCACCACTTTTTCCATGTACTCCTTAACTTGCTGCACTTGCTCAAGACCCGCTGGATGGCGTTCGCTGATCTCCATGTTGACAATGTGCTCGGGCATAACCAGCTTGGGATCTAAGTGCTCCGTCTGCTGTTCGACGGTATCATCAAAGTAGCTAATCAACTTGAGCAAGTACTGAAAGCGTCCATAGACCTCTTGAACTTCCATCAACACTCGCTGATGCTGCAGCTTAACCTGGTTAAGTTCCTCGGCCACCTTGTTCTCTTTAAGTTTCTTTAGTTTTTCCTGCGCGTCCCGCATTTTCTTGAACTCGTTTGCCTTCATTTTCATGAGCGACTCGTCTGCAAACTTGTGGAACTCCTGTGCCTCATTGTACAGTTTATTCTGGTACTCCATCTCGCGCTTTTTGTCCAAATACATCTCTTGCGTGGAGTAGCACATGAATTTGTTTCGCGTAATGTCGCGAAGCAACAAAATATCACTGCGATTCAAAATAAATTAAATATGAATGTAATCATTCAAGTTTTACAGAGGGATTCTCACGTTTTCATGCGAAACTTTCTCGCAAGGCGCTGCAGACCAGCATCCTTAATGTAATCCGGATCGATGGTGGTCACCACACAGGGAGCACGCGGATTCGCAACTTCGCCGCGCTGAGTGTGATAGAATTTTAATTATTTAAATGATATGCTCAAAGTGTAGATTGTTCACTTTGTTACCGCGTTAAAATCGTCGATGCACAAGTTGATGTTTTTCGGCGCATTGGGCTCCAAATAATCCTGCGGTCGTATATAGTCTGCAATACTAGACGATTAACTAAATTCTAGTTTAAAATTTTCATGAAATTACCCTCATATTTGCGATAAACTTTCTGCTTGAATTTTTTCATTTTGCAGCTCGCAGCAATCGTTTTGTTTACTGCTGTTGCTAAGCGCAAAACCATTGAGCATTGATTAATATTTTGTTGGTTACCATTTGCAGGGTTTACTTGTGCAAACAGTGGCAAGACCTGAAGATATTTAACGATCACACAGCACTGGCCACCGGAGTGCGATTTGGCAAGCATGCGCAGTATCTCGCCTCCACCAGCATGGATCGTACCTTGAAGCTGTATGCCATCGAGTAAGAGGAGCAACATATTTACTTTAAGCAATCGGAGATCAATAGTTAGCATTAAGTTCAACATTTTTTTAGCAATACATACAAATAACTGTACACCCAAACTGCTACATAAATAAACCATTCTCTTTTATTTCCGATCCAAAAGCTATCTGGCTTATCTCTTATCTTTATTTACACATTATCATTATCCACTACAAAACAGGCTTAAATATTAGTCGAAGTTTATGATGCAGAGATTTGCTTCAAGGGCCGTTCTAAGTACGCAGCCAGCGCCATAGTCTTTTGCTTCAGCATGCCCAGACCAACGTGCTCCTTGGCATATAGACACAACAGCACACTGGCCACCTGCAAGGCAATGGTATAAATACATAGATACGATACTCATTTTGAGAAACTCATTAGTCACCTGTGTTATGGCAACATGTCCGCACTCGCAGTCAATGAGCACAAAGGTCAAGCGATCCTCACGGAACGCATTGCGTCCATGTTTCTCATAGGCAGCCCAGATATTGCTGGCGATGGCTGCCGTTATGCGTGCATCTTTATCTCCATAGCCAGAGTAAGCCAGAAGAGCACCCTCCTGACTGAGCAGACTGCCAATGTAATCGAATTAATGTTTATTTATCTTTTTTGTGGTTGCGGTATTAACTCACAGTGTGTTTTCAACGCCACCGGTGTTGGCTTGGCTTAGTGCTTGGGTCAGCGCTTTGGGTTTCAGCATTATATTTGGTTTAAATTCTTTTTTTAAAGCCGTACAAAGCACAAACAATTTACGCCCACGACAGAATTGCCATTCACTCAACAAAGCGACAGATGAAAACATATGTTATGTTAACATAACAGCTCCTCCAACATAATGGCGCCGCTGTTAACAACAGGACTGAGATTCAAAAACGCTTCTGAAGACATCTTAAATTATTGCAATATATGGAATGTACAACAAAATAGAGCGCTGGGTGAAAATTATTGAGATTCTGTATATTTATATATGTCATCCGCATCAAAATTCAAATTTCACAAATTTTACTTTGCGTAAAGTCTAATTTATTCAATAAGAAATAAATTATAAGCATTTAATTTTACATTGCTGCAAAAACATCAGCGCTTGCCATAAAATCTATGTTTAACTAAATTTGGTTGGACTGGTTTTTAAATCTATTCAAATATAAAAATGCCAAATATTGTATTTGATAAAAGAAATATCAACCGCAGCACAACATCCGGTTGTCACTCAAGCTGATTAGCGCATACTGTACTAGTGGTAACAATATGACGTCATTGTTTTGGATAAACCAGGTCACGGTTCTGCGTAGTTGAAAGTGCATGACGCTCTTTGTAAACAGCAACAGATTGGCCGTTCCATCATCCACCCCGAATGCCTTTGCTTACCTACTCAATTGCGTTTCAGCATTCGTCCTTTTTGGGGTGCATTTTGGCAATGCGCATGACTCGGTCTCAGGCCTGTGGCGTCGTACTCAATGCAGCCAAGATTTGGCGTCGTTACAGGAGGGCGATAAACAAACAACTAGGTCACCAACTTAGGACGCAATAAGTTGCATTGCAACAGAGGGTTGGATGGATTATGCTGTAATATGCGACGCAATAAAAGAAGAGCACACACAAAGTCGAGTATTGTTACATTAAAAACGTTTATTAACTTAAAATCAACCAAATGTAGCCTGGGCTAATATATAATATATGTATATAATATCGAGCAAACTTTGTTTATATTGGGGCAGGCTCGCCTTAATGCCTTTCAAAAGATACCACAATAATAAAGACGCAATCTTACGATTAATTTAAATATTACTACGTCTAAAATATTATGTACACGTTGACAAAAAAATACATTGGAAGTACATTGCTATTGGACACTTTGCGAGAGCACCACAACAAGAAGAAACGTTCTCGCAAAACTGCCTGCCTCTGCTCATACTTCCTCTATATGACGTTGTTTTGGTGTAGCCTTCAAGGTTTTACTTTTTTTTGTTTTTGGGGCGGGGGGAAGTGCATCTAAAGCCGCAAGTGCAGCAAGTTTGGGAGCGTGTGTGTAGAGGGGGGAAAGAAAACAGCAATACTTGGAAGGATATACTGATATTGTAGAATTTGTGTGAATATTAAGAGTGGGTGATGCTGGCTGTGGATTGTGGGTTGTGGATTGTGTTCTGGCTGGTTCATCAGTTACATTATTTTGCAAATTTGTAGACGCTTCACTTTTGAGTGAAGTGACAAAAGTCAATTATAATTTTTGATTCTCATACATACAATTGCATCCTGCCGTATCTGCTATCGATCCACTATCTAAACTTAATTACGTCTTATTTACATGCTAAACATGCCTTACCCTCCATCTTCATCTTCTTCGCCTTTCAACTCGAGTCTACGAAATATCAAAATACACATATGTATATAAATATAAATGTCCTTCCGTATTCGATCACAGCGCGCGCTCAAAAACTAAATAATGTATTTTTCTCATCATTCGAAACAATAAAAAAAAAATAACCGAAACGTAACTTGCAACACAGGAGCAACCACCACTCAGTACACATGATGAATTCACAACTTTTATTTTTGTTGGGCAGGGATTGTTGATGTTGTTGTTGGGGGGGATGTCGTTATGCTCTCATGGTTAGCCAGCCTATTATTGCATTTGGGATCGGGCACGTTTCGCAATGGAGTACAACGATGTCATTATCGATGTGCCCGGTTCATTGTCATCGCCAGCAAGACGCTGCGGCGGCAATCGCTCGGTGAATCTCTTGGGTATGCCAGCCCTGAGCAGTGCCTTGCGATCGTACAGATCGAGATTATCATTGTAGTAAGTGATGGCGTCCCAGCACATTTCACTTAGCTTTGGTATGGTCATCCACATCTTGTAGAGATCGTTGCGACGACGCATCTCCTTGTCATTGTACTCGATGCCGCCGAAGATGTACATACAACCGTTGTCCGAATGCGCCGCCGAATGGAAGTACAGTGGACGCGGTAAGCTGGCCGTCTGGATAATAGTCCATTGCTTCGTGCGTAGATTCAGTTTCCAGATGTCAGAGAAATACGTGGAGAAGTCGCCCTAAAGCAAACCAGAGCTCTTAATTCAGTTGCTGGCCTTGCGGCATGCGTGGATGTTCAGAACTCACCTGCAGACCACCAGTGATGAAGGCTTCAATGTCACCACTCGACGACTGATGCTGCACACAAGAGAAGCACTTTCGCGGTTTCGGGTAGCCCTTGTCGTTCTGGCTCCAGGCCATGCTGCTGCGATCCGGCAGCGTATCAAAGTAATCCCATCTGTTTGCATCCAGATTGTAGGCCGGAATACGCTGCAAATCGAACACAGAGTTCGAAGTGCCGCCGCCAAGGGCGTAGATGTGTTTGCCATCATAGACGACCTCATGCCGATAGCGTCCCTCCGGATCGTCGCGCATCTCTGGCCGGCATATGTAGACGTTCTCCCAGACCTTGGTGCGCAGATCCAAGCGGTACACATCGCAGGAGTAGTCGAAGCCCGTCGTACCGCCAATTGTGTACAAATAGTGCTTATGTATGACAATGCCAGGACCATACTGAGCCGTTGGCAGATCTCCGCTGACCTTCAAGCGCTCGACGCCCGCCCTCTCATCGCTGGTGCGATACACATAGCAATCGTTGGAGCACGATTCTCCAAACGGATACCCAGTGCCGCCATGTGACTGCAAAGAGAAAAAGTGTGCTTGTTACAATTCTACAATTCTCTCTCCAATCTGCGTGCACTCCCTGCACTCTGCTGATGCTGCTGTCCGTTCGCCCACGACTTATCTATCAATACGCGATAAGCGAAAACATGTGTCGACAGTATGGTGAGTACACAGTTGTACATTTATGCTGTCCTCGTTATCTCGCTCACTCTCCTTCAAATTGTGCAGCTGGGCGTACTTTTGAAGTTAACGAGATGTGGGAAAGCGGGCCTCTGATTAACTTTCTAATTAAAACTAATTGCAGAGTCGCCCGAACGGCGAGCCAGCATAAATTGAATTCTTTCACTTTCAGCAAAAGGCCCTTGCCAAACCCTCCCCACAACAAAGATATTTCAATTAAGATCTTTGCAATAGACGACCTTTTTTCGAATTACATCTGCATTATTTGTGGGCAAATGTCTCTTAAAATGAGAAAATCAGTTTTGCTGCGCAGTTGTAAAAAACACATATAATTTGTGGCACTTAAAGTTTAACTTGGCCAGGTGAATGTTGACGAATTACAGTGCAAATGAAGCAAAGCCACTGAAAGACAATCAGTCGCCACAAAACAAAAACAAAAAAAATAAAAACCACAACACAGCATAGCGTTAAAAGAAAAAGCGCGCGCAAGTCTCAGAGCAGAGTAGAGGAAGCTCTAACGTTGGGTTTTCCGCTTGGTGGGGAAAGGGGAAGGGAGGCTGCTGCGCTGAGTGGGGAAAAACCTGGTAAACAAGTTGTTGCATGCAGCAACATAAACAACTGCGTAATTGGCAAGAGGGATGAGTTGCTGTTGCTGCTGCTGCTGGTGTTGGCGTTGCTCTTGCTACTGTCGTTGGGCATGCGCAGAAAAGAGATGGCAGTATTAGCAGCGAGCAACGGACACCGCGCAGCTGTTTCGCTTTTGTTTTTCTTTATTTTTTTTTTTTTTTGGGTCTCGAATGTTTAGAATGCATAAACAAAGCAAGAGCGAATAACCACAGCCAAAGAGGGGAGACAACAACAACGACAGCGGGCAGCCAACGTGTATCGTTTGTCGTGTCTGTCGTCGGTCGCTTGTTGTCGGGCGTGGCATTGAGCCCAGGCCAAAGCTGATCGGCGCCCAGCGACGAATGCAAATAATGTCGTTCGTATTATGCACGATAACGATTACGATTACGATTATGCTTTGTCTGCTATGTGTGTATGAAACGAGTTTCGACTGCAAAGCGTACGTTGTTCACAAGGGGCAGCAGAAGGCGGGGGCGTATGCCACCTCTAACAGATTTGTTTTTGTTTGCACACACATACACACTCACTCACGCCTTGCATCTATTTTTGTTCCTCCCCACTCAATAAATATACTCACAATCAGCACATCGTTGTGAATGGCAAGCGCATTTGAGGCCAACTCAGTGGGCATGTTGCTGGCATTATCCGCATTCAGTTCCAGCTTCCAGCTATTGGTGGCAAAATTGTAGCTCCACAGCTCCTGGAACAGGAGGCAGCGTCCGCGACGAGCGGCTGTCAACGCACTACGCGGATTATACCCTCCCAGCGAGTACAGATGCGATTTGGATGCAATAATTCGATGGCCACTGCGCGCCAGCGGAAATCCGCCAATGCAATGCTTCTCCTTGAATTGGCATTTCACCAAGCGCGCTGGCTGAAACTTGTACATGGGTCTCTCTGGCTTCGGTTCGGTCTGCTCCGATGATGATGGACCGAGGCCCACGTTCGATATGGTTGTGGATACTTCGCTCTCGTCGTTTGAGGTTGTCCAGTCCCCGTCGGAATACATTTCCTCCATTTCGGGATCTGATTCATCCTCATCGCTTACGTCGTTGTCATCGTCATCAACGTCATCATCCTCGTCATCGATATCGATTTCATCGTCAGCATCCTCGTTCTCCATGTCGCTGGCATCCATTGGCTCGCCAATTGCATTGAAACGTGCCACAAAATCGGCTTGCGCCTGTTCCAGCTGCTGCTGTTGTTGCTGCTGCTGTTGTTGATTTTGCTGCTCCTCGGGGAGCTCCTCTTGCATTTCTTGTTCCATCACGTTATTATTGTTGTTGTTGTGGTTGTTGTTATGGTGGTGGGGCTGCTGCTGCAGATTGATCGCTTTTCGATAATAACTATCGAACAGTTGGGCGACAAATATTACAAATGTCCAAGTGTGACGCAGTTTGTCTAAAATGATGCACTTGAGTTTGCACAGATTTAATATCTGCATAACAATTGTAATTCACCCTTAAGCGCACTTGCACTTGCAATTCAATAACGAACAATTTATTTTTATCAAAATATTATTTAATATCTGGCACACTCGTTAATCCTTAGCTCAATGTAAATAACAAAATTTTGACTGAAAAATTTTGTTCCTTTTTCGGGGGAGCCTAAAAACAGAAATCGACCACGACGACCTGCACAGCTGGCTGGGGGCTCTCTTTTACTCTGCTGTTGCTACTGCTACTGCTGTTGTTGCTGTCATGTTGACGTTTGTTGCTCTCGCTCTCACTCGCGCTCACACATGTTACGTTATGTACATGTGTATATGTAAGTCCGTACGTACCGTGTCAATGTGTTTTCAAATTACGCACTAAACAGAGGCACGGGTTAAAAATTTAATTGGAATTTAAATTTGTTATTCCACGGCTATACGATATTTTATTGTTTACTCTTATTGCACAACTGATTTCACTAAGCCCTAACACACTCGTACACTTGCATCTGCAGTTGAAATAATATCACCAGAGTGACTGCAACTTTAAATCCGTAATACACATTTTTACGGCAAAAAATATACGAAATATACCAATATAAGTAACACAAGATATCATTCCTAGGTGATTTAACAAAAATGCATGCTAAATATTGCAATTTATTGCGTGCTTATTAACCTGCTTAATAAAAAAAATATCCAACGCCACTTTTGATATTTACAGGTTTATAGAAGAAATGCATTAAAATACATTAAGCTGCCAACTCTTTTTAAAGTCTATGGAATCTTTTAACATAATGTTATTAGTTTACAGCAAGGGGTTCTGTACAGCACATGCTTAAATGTAATGTTCAGGACAGCAAAGCAAAATTGAAACCATCAGAATTATGCAATTACATATGCGTTTTTATTTACATGCGAATTATTAAATGTATTAAGTCTGAATTCCACTTAAATGATTTGTATCAATTAAGAAATAATGTATATTAATTTTCTGCAAGAATCATCGAAGATTGTCATAAATGTAAATAAATTTTAATATTTACTAAACTGTCTAAATTGTTTTAAAATTTCAAGATTGCCTTTCAAAAAAGTAACTTGGCGCTCGTTTGCAAGCAAATACCAATTTTGAAGTGTTTTGAAAGTTGAAGAGTGCCTTTTGAAAAATGTAATTTGGCGCTCACTTGGAACCATTAAATGAGCTAATATTTTTCCAATAATGGTATTATCGCAAAGTAAGCTAGTTTGCTATAGCACATTCGATCGGTATGTAAGAGATACTCTAATAGCGCGAAAAAATATTCTGAAGGGTAAAACGAATTGTTGAAAATCATGGAAGCCGCTTAGAATGAACACGATTCAGAAAATGATCGGAATCGCTATCGAAGTGTTACCATGTGGCGGTTAAAGTGTTTTCTGTATTTTGGTATATTTAAATGGCGTTAAAACGTACATTTTGGAAATATTTCTCGTGGACACACTGCGCGATAGGTATTAAAGTTTAGTTTAGACGTAGCAGTTGCTTTGTGAAATGAAAAACGTGCAAGATGATGCTCTACTTTAAAACGCATAAACTTTGATGACTATAAACTCGGATGTGGTATATAAGGAATCCTTTGTTGTTGACCCCGAGGTCGTCGTTCGGTGTATCATTCAATCTAATTAACTAGTAGTATATCATCCTTTGGCAATCGGAAATAAATGTTTTATTTTAATAATGTACATGCGCGCGCTTCTTCTAATAATGTCCACCAACTATAGCGCACAATACTGCAAGGATTTATAACTGTGACACCGCCAAAATAGTGGTAATTGAACTACCCCCGAATTGGTCCATGCAGCTGAATGACAACAATTTAAATTGTGTACGTAATTGTTAATTGTGCAGATTTTGTAGTCCCTTCGACAACGACAACAATCATCGTACCGCATCGACTCATCAAAACCATAACCTATAAAGGCACGTGTACTTCACATAGTGCGTCGGGTTCGGGTCCAGGTTCGGGATAGCGAAGAGTGACGAGCGAGAGCGGCCCAGTGGAGAGAGAGAGAGTGAGCGTAATATCAGGCGCAAGGATTCACCGTTGACATACCGAGGAAAACAGCTGTTGCTGCTGTTGCGCTTGAGTCGAAAAGAAAACCATGGCAACAACAGCCGACCAAATAATGGCACCTGCCCTGGTCTCGGCCACCACGAACGGAAAACAGTCGACGGTGTTGAGTGTCGCGGCAACAACGATGCAGCCGAGCACGAAAACCAATTCAAAATCAAATGCAAACGCAAACACAAACACGAATGAGGAGGCTGCCGTGGTGATGATGCAGCATCAAGTGGAAAACAACAAGTCAACCTCGCCAAAGCCAAATGCCATGAACAGTCTAAAGCTAACCAAAATGGGCTCCGTGTCCAACAAGGAGAAGCGCGTCTACAAAATCGTCCTCACTGGCGGTAAGTTTCAAATAATTGCTGTACCCCAAAACCAAACTCGCCACTTTTCTCCTGAGTTTGTGTATCTGTTTTGTTTACGATATGTGTGTATGCTCTCGAAGCATGTCAAGGTCGCCAGGACCCTGAAAGGCGCACGTTTCCTTTTCGGGGTTGTTTTTAGCTCCCCTGCGCAGTTCAAGCCACATTTAACGCACATTTTCAATTAGCCAAGCTATTCTTCTTTTCTGTTCTTTTCTTTTTTTTTCTTTGATATGTTAATCATGGCTATCAAATCAAGAAAACATTTAACGAATTCAGCTTCTGTTCTGCCGTCCTTTTTTCAATTTACATATGTAAATAAGTATACGCCGCATGAGCCCGCCAAAAAGAAATATGGGAAACGAGATAGAAGAAAACCTGTTTGTGCTTTACACGAGCAACAGCTATCGGAAATTGACGCGTGGCCTAATCACTTTATTTGGCCCAAATTATGGCTCTGATCGAATTTAGTTGGAACTATAAATGTACATTGAATGCAAATACATGCATGTGTGTGTGTGTCGTGTGTTTCGTATACGTATTTGTCCTTGCCTGCGTTATCATGGCTCATTTCCTCTTGTCTAATCTGACGCTGTTGAAAACGGCCTCAGTGTGATAAGAAGTAATACCTCCCATTTAGTTTCATTAATAAAAAAAAAAACATTCATATTCATAAGTGCGTATATATCAACAGCTGACTTCCAGAGAAATCTGTGGTGAAAACCGAAATGATAATGATAAGAGCATCCCCAAGAACAAAAGATTCCCATCCAAGATATTGTCGCACTGAATTTCATAATTTTTTATCGTGTTATTGAGGATTTCTCACTGATTGTGTGCTGTGCGTTCGAATCAATTTAGTGCAATTCGTTTCCTCATCGCTGCACTTGCGACATTTGTTGCAGTTGAGTCGTCGAGAAATTGCTGCGTCGCTAATTGCAGTCACGGCTATTCTCAGAACAATTGAATTGAATGCGATTGCTGTTTAATGCTAATTGATTTTGTTGTTTCTGCGTACATTTCTAGGTCCCTGTGGCGGCAAAACAACCGGCCAGAGTCGTCTCTGCACCTTCTTCGAGAATCTTGGCTGGAAGGTGAGTGTCGCTTGTGCTTGTCTAACTTGTCTGATTTATTGGGCTGCGAGTCTCGCTGGGAGAGTTTAATTGGGCTTATGTGTCGTTAGGCCAAAGGCGAAGAGGGGCAAACGCCTGTTGCCATTGCCAAAGCTATTGCCATTAGCTTTGCCTTTGGCAGTTGTAAGTAGTGCCAATTTGTCAAGTTACGTGGCAGCAAGAGTGCTCGTAAATAATTGCCCAACAAACCGAAATGAAAGCTGAAACAAAACACCAAATAAAAACAAACGAAATACGATCAAAAAACGAAGAAAAAAAACAATGAGCATGTTGAATATTTTCAGGTATTCCGCGTGCCTGAAACGGCCACTGTACTACTCAGGTAAATGCCTTAAACACATCAATCAAACCCAAACGAATCCCAAACCAGCCAGCCAAAGTTGAGTTACACACAGTTCCCAGATACAGCTACAGATGCGATGCAATCTGTAACTGTTTTGTTGGCATGTTGGGATGTCCTTTGGCTCGCTACGTTTGCTGCAGACAATGCTTTGTGCCCATTGTTCGTGCGGCATTCCATAGATAATGATAACGATTTCGATTTGAGTTTGATTGCGCTCTTAAACAATTTGCCATGCATAAATAAGTACATCTACTTACTTATCTCAATATAATATCAATTTCACTCTCGATAAATACCAAAACCAAAAAAAAAAAATACTATCTTTTAAATTCTTATCTTTTTTTTATCCAAGCAAAGTAATTGAACTTGAACTGTAGCTTATGTGTAGTGCCTTTTTTTATCGTCATCCACTCGAAACGATTGCTCTAATTGACTTCTCAATGCTCTCTTCTCTATCTCTCCCACAACTGTAGCGGCGGCGTCAAGTTCTCCGATCTGACCGAGAAAGAGGGTAAGTTGGTCTTTTGATAACTGATCTAGTTTAGTCGATTGTAGTCGTAGTATCTACTATCTATGATGTAGGAGAGACGTGAGGTTACTTTTGCAAGCATTTTCCCCCGGCAAAATTGGAATAATCTTAGCATATATTTAATATAACCGTATTGCATAAGTAGCGATAAGTATTCGGATAGTATGGATGGGGATGGGGATGGGTATGGATAATGGCTCTTTTATTTTTGGGGGCAAGCATTTTTCATTCCTGCGCACACTGTCAAGTTCGTCGTAGCATTTTCTCGAACATGAAAATAAAACAAAATATTTACTTTTGAGAGCACAAGACGACATCTTACATTTGACTGGTGTGTGGTATACGCGACAAATACAAGCACATTATAGTATATGCTGCTGCTATATATCTATTCGATTTTGTGGGCTGCCGCCTATGTCAGCTGCGTATTTTTAACGGCCTGACGGACGGACGATTGGACGGACAGCGACTATCTCTCGGCTGCCAGATAGTCTTTAGACTATATTCGATAGATAGATAGATATATTTTTGTGTGTCTGCTGACTGCGCGCTCTTCGCGGCCCCCGCCTTGAATGCCACGCTTCTTCAATGAAAGTTCATTTACGTAATTTGCTCGAGACACAACACACACGCACACACACACACACTTACACACCGCTGATACACCTTGACAAAGAAAGCAATAAATAATGCCAGTGAATCCTTAGGGGCGCCGACTTAAGAATTGCGTGACTCGCCGCCATTTGACTCTCTTCTTCACTGTATTCTGTTTTTCAAAACTAATTTGTCAATTGCGTACTTACCCCCCGCACCTGCACCATGTGGCATTTGGCTGTCGGCGCTAACCCCCCCGCCACTCGCCTGCCCTGCCCTGCTCGTCGATAAAGTCGCGAATCGCTAAAAATATCAATATAACAATATTCGCCGCAATCACTCAATTGCCTGACTTATAACGTTAATCGCCTGCTGGTCACGAGTTCCCCACCACAAACATGGAGTGGGGGGAGGGGTGTTGGGGGTTACCCGCCCACCTGCGCTTTCTTGCTGATACACAGTGACAGCTGATTCGGGTGTACGTACATACGTACATATGTAGAGAGGGGGCACAGAGGTTAGACTTGATGATGGCTCGTAGTTGTATTGTTTTTAATTGCGACGTTGCGTACACACACATACAGACCCACCCACGCCAACCACGTACGTTTACAAAGATCTACCATTTGCCGCACCGGAGCACAGTCTCATCGATCTGACCGCATCCTGTCCACGTTGCCTGGCCAAGGCTGCCTCCAAGCCCAATGGCAGCGAAGGTGAGTGCGCGCGTGTGTGTTTCTGTGTGTGCGTGTGTGTGTTTGTTTGTCTGCGTGCGTGCGTGCGTGCGTGCGTGTGTGCGTGTATAACGAATACAGACGAATGCCGACCATGCGATCCACGCAAACGCAATCCACATTCGAAGCGTTACATTCCATCGATTGCTCTATTGAACTATCGTTCACATCTGTTTGCATCTCTCGCTGTCTCCCCCATTCGCCCTGGTTATCGGTCTCTCTGTCTGTGTCCGCGTGTGTGTGTGCGTGTGAGTGCGTGTTTCAAGAGCTGCTTTATCTGGGCAACAATATAATCTCAAACAGATCGTTGTCTCTATCCTTTGCATTATGTTCTCTTCTTCTATGTGATCACAGTTTGTTTGCTTTCTTGTCTGCAGTCTGCGCGCCGTTGATGAGTTGACATTTTGGCTTATTTTCCTTTTGTTATTGTTGTTCCTTTATTATTATTTAGCGCTTGTGCAAACGCTCTATGCCTATGTCTATGTCTCCTTAAGTATTTTGTTTGTTTATTTTCTTTCTGATTTCGTATCCTAACAAAACGCAAGTCGTGCTGACGGCGACCTGCTGCTCTGTTTGTGTGCGTTTCGTGTTTTGTCCACTAACACCAAGTCTAGATTGCTTCGCAAAACATCTCTAATATCATCGCACCGTATGAACAATCATCTGCTATGTATATACGTACGTACTTCGTAGATCATGTGAGCAGCAGGCATTTGCGACCGACATCAGTTCATACGTATTCGTAAAATACGTACGAATCTGTTTGTATGTTTATTTTAAATGGGCCATTTATATTTAACATCGCGCGTATACTCTACGCTTTTCGCCATAGACCAACCAATACACCAAATGTACAGTTTCTCGGCGCTGGCCATTTTTAGCTGCTGACTAGCACGTGCCCAAGTCTCTATCCAAGTCCACGCCCCATCAAATCTATAGAACAAAGTAGATGCTATTAAAATAAAATCGAATTCACTCGCTAAGAGCAACCAGTTTGTTCTGCATTGAGTTAACAGTGATATGCTATGTTAATTGCTTGTAAACTGTCTGTTAATGTTTGGCATTAACAGCGTGTTGGTTTGCAAACCGTCGACTTATCCACTGTTAAGCGAGCTAATGCATTGCAAGTGCCATTCAATGAACACTAATTGCAGTTGTTATTCTCGTTGCCTTGGCCAGTTGGTATACTTTCGCTTTGCTCTTTTGGCCAGTCATGGCCACATGGCCAATTTCCCAGCTAGCAATCGTCGCCCGAGTTATGCGATCACACAGATAGATAGATAGCTAATGGAATTCTGCGCCACGAACGTCACGTGCCCCCTGTCGCCTGCCCCTGCTGCGTATCCCGGCTCGTTTGTCCATTCATCCAGCGCCATCCCACAGATTCATGTGTGCTCTACTATTCGCAATGTGGCGTTAATTAATCAGTTTAGTTGCTTTCATTATGATTCGATTCAATGTATGTAGAACGATGTGTTTATGGCTTGGATACAAACCAGATACTGTTGGTTATCAATTGGCGAGCACACACATGTGTTGCCATCTCGCCCTGCTGAATTGCTGGTGATAGCTTAATGAATTTGTTATTTTCTTGTTTTGTTTTCAAGTTCGTCATTAGGCGAGATATTTGCATTGGTTCCTTAAACTATGCAAATCGAAGCCAACTGATTATATCATTATATATGTATGCGCGTATGTAAGAACTAGAATGTGTTATGCCTATTGCCAATAACTAGTTTCGGATCGAGGTAGATCATATGTTAGGAGAAAGAGCGCGTCATCCGCAGTTGCCAAATATGGGCGATACTACGTTTCACTGTGCGCCTGTTGCGCAGTTTGAGCAAATACATGTGCAGTCGTTACTCGCAGTTGTATGCGGTATTTAGGTGGTTTTTGCAGCAGTGTGCTTATATCAGCGCCTGCTAATTCAATTAGCCAAACAAACCAAGCGGGCACTCACTGCCACCGGGGCACGTAGACAACACATGAAAATGCAAAGCAAAACAGTTTTCTGTCTGACGTAAGGCATGCCCACATTGCTTTTCACATACACCCGCCCCATTTGCGATTTGCCATGCCCATTTCTCGGTTCCATTTCTAAGTACGTTCGATCGATTCCATTTTGTTTCGTCACATGATGCGCTCAGTCAAGTTCAATGCAACAGCCACAAGCACAACAACAACAACAGCAATAGCAATAGCGAGCGCAAAGTTTCAGTGTAACAGCACGAGACCGCAACAAGTGTCAGTCATGCATACATAGTAGCTGCTAACGGTGGTGAAGGTGAAGGTGGAGGTGGAGGTGGGCTGCTGCCTTGTGGGAGACATGGGTAGTGCGAGCGCGTTAACGGTGAGTTATTCACCACCCGCCGCTATTCACCGACCGTTCACCGACCCCAGTGCCGCCCCCTCTGACCGCCAAGCAGTCTGTCACTGTTTTGTTTTTATTAGGTACTTTGCTTTGTGCTGCTCTTTTTTGTTTTAATTTCACCAATTTAAAAATATACTAAGCGAAGTGCAGTTAGAAGCTGTGAGTGAGCCAATCACTCTCTCCCTCTTTCTCTCTTTCTATATATGTGTATACGTGTACGTATGTGTGTTTGTGCATTATTGTTGTTTGCGTCCGCTATTGTTGTACTTCAAGGTCTAGGCTAATGCTTTTTTGCGTTGTGTTGTGCTCAGTAATTCTAATGCGATGCTCAACTTTTCCCGATGACGAATTCCACGAGTTTCCGCTCCTTGTCAATTACTATCAACATTGCAAATAAACTTAATACGAATTTGATAAGTTTGAAAATTGTTTTGAACGATCGCTGAACTCGCGCCATGCGTCCCCGGTCTGGTTCTGTTTTCCAACAGATGTTGCCACAACTGATTGCAGTTAATGAGTTATTACATATTCAATATAATCTAATCGCACGATGATCACATAACTATATACACACGCACACACACACTGTTCGATTTGCTTAGAATGGTGCGAAGGCTTTTGTGAGTCAGTGTGTTAGTTAGTTAGTCGGGGGATTGAACTCTATTGTTTGTGATCGTATATTACATGCTCAATTAGTAAACAATATATTTTTGAATACATCGAATCGCGTTATGGCTGGTTTTCGCTGCTGCTCAAATTCATTCAATTGCCACCGCACCTCAATTTCTCAATTCTCTCAATTGGTTCAGGCCATCGATCGCCATTGCTATACATACATACATATGTATATCGTACCATTCTCATGTTACTCGATTCGTTAGCAGAACGAGCCTCGCCCAAGCACACATCATAAATAAACAAATAAACAAACAAAAATATAGCATAACTGCATATACATAAAGTATATCGGATCAGACATAATTTATATGTAATATTTTTGGCGAAATTCCAACCCCGTTTCATGTTACTTTCGAAAGAATTTGCTTGCAATTGTATTTCTTGATTTTGACATTTAATTTGTAAGTGTAACATTTGCATACAGCTGGCATTATCATTAATCTCAATTGGGTTTCTCGCCTTGTAGCTTATAAATTTCAGGAGAATCTGATACGCACAATGGTGCAGATCGAGAACACGTATTTTGAGCTCGGCAATTCGAGTGCCCGCAATTGTCTCATCATCTGCGATCGCGGCGTCATGGATGCCAGTGCATGTAAGTTGAGCAGCCTCTTTTTATTTCGTATAGATTGCCAATAACTGAACTCTCCATATTTTAGATATATCGAAGGACAAGTGGGAGAAAATGATGGCGGCAAACAAATGGAATTCTGTTGAGATGCGCGACAATCGCTACAATCAAATCCTGCACCTGGTCTCAGCTGCCAATGGCGCCGAGGATTTCTACTCGACAGAGGTGAGTGCTCCCACTGCGCACAGTTGACTCGATTTATCCTTTTTCTTTGCCACGATTAAAACTCGCACTCACAATCTAAAACTCAAGAAAAGAAAGCGTCACTATCAGGTACCCAAGCAATGCACTCGATGTTTATTCGCTAAAATATATTGCTAGAAAGACAAATGACAAATGAAGGACGATGTAGAAAAGTCCACTTAGAATCGGGAAGCTGGAAATGCTTTAAATTTAAATACGCCTGATTAGCGTGCATTACACATGCTACAAAGTTGCCAACTTAGTTTTAAAGTAAGCGAATTAGTAACGACTTTTTAAATATATTTTGAATATTCATAATGCTAATAAAGTCGCTGGCAAAACTTTTGTATAGTGCAGCTGCACAGTGTCACTTGTTTTAGTCACCCTAGTTAATTAAGCATTCCCTTTTAAATGGTTAGCAGATATTTTGCAGTCGAGCACACTCGGCAGTAGCTTTCTTTCTTTGTTCTTTGTGAGCTAAGAGCAATGATGTTGACTCAGCGACACTTGCCCAACGTGATTCCCCCCAACGGGAATCAATTTTAAGCTGCCGTCGATGAGTCTTAAATAGTTAGAATAGCAGCTGTCAAGCAATCGATAGTGAATCATAGTTTAATGGTTTGCTATCGACGGCTTTTGCAAGCTTGCAATGATGTTTTGCTAATCTGTGTCATTTGTTTTGCAGGACCACGCCTGCCGTTCCGAGGGCGTTGAGCTGGCACGAGAGCTGGACTACAAGTCAGCAGCCGCCTGGGTGGGACATCCCTACTTCGATGTGATCGACAACTCGACCAACTTTGAGGCCAAAATGAACCGCATGATTGAAAGCGTGTGCCAAAAACTGGGCATTGACATTGGTGACCGTTTGCAAGCCACCTCGCGCAAGCTCAAATACTTGAGTAAGTAATCCACTACAAACTGTTGCATGCCCATGGCCACGAACTAATCCTTTGTGGGGTCGTCTGTTTAGTTGCCGTGCTGCCGCCGGATAGCGAGTTTCCGCCGTTCCAAGACTTCGATGTGGTGCACCACTATCTGCAGTCGGCGGGTCCTAAAGTGCAGGCGCGTCTGCGCAAGCGTGGCCAGAAGAACCACTGGAGCTACATCCACACCCAGCGTCGCCCCAATGTGCATGGTCAGGCCCGCATCGAGGTGAAGACACAGCTGACGCATCGCGACTACATGAACCTGCTGGCACAGCGCGACGATGCGCACTTCACCATCTACAAGAAGCGCCGTTGCTTCCTCATCAACAACCAATATTTCCAGCTGGATATCTACAGGGAGCCAGGTCATCCACGGTAGGATTGATGCCACGCAAGCTGTGTCTGCAGTTGACTAAATGTTGTTGTCTGTTGCAGTTGCAAGGGTCTCGTCCTGTTGGAGACGTATTCCTCGCTGACCGGCGAGGCGCTCAAGAACTGCATGCCAAAGTTCTTGAACATTGTTAAGGAGGTCACTGGCGATCCGGACTATTCCATGTTCAATCTGTCGCTGAAAGAGGACTGGAGCACCACCAAGAAGTACTGCCGCCCAGCAACGCATGGTAAGCAGCAGCCGCAGTCGCAGCCACAGCCGCCATTGGAGAAGCAATATAAGCCGTACTATGAGAACAGCGACTAGGAAGGCGGCAACATCGCATCGCTAGCGTCATCAAGATCGTGCTTTGCTTCTGGTGCTGGCGCCATTAAAGCCAAAGATTGTGTAGTCTAGAAATCGCCTTCCACTATTTGCTGTAAATACTATTTCCGATCGCTGCTTCACTTCTCCTGCATGTAGCACAACTCTATCACTCTATCCATTCGATATATTGGCCTTAGATTTCAGTCGCCTGATCGTTTCCTTTTTTCTCTTGATTTATTTTCCTAATTTTTGTAGCTAAGGGCGCCACGAACGGAGTAGCGAATACGCCATTGGTGCTCAATGGGCAGTAGACTTTTGTCCAAATCTCGAATCTCTCTTAACACGCAAGTTGCAAAGAAACATACGACAATTACAAAATTCAAAATGCAACACTGCAGTTACACACAAACTGCAACAAATGACCTGGTAACTAGTTTAAGTGATGGAGCAACTTTCAGAGCGTGCAGCCGGCAAAAAGAACACTGATGTTGCGTGAGAAGTACTTGCAACAACACACACACACACATACACATGCACACACACACACACGGACCGTACTTAAGTGCAAAACATTTCCGCCTCTCAAATTGTTACTTATTTGCGTACTTAAACACCATTGTAACTGAAGCTCTTGAGTCCTAATTGAGATATACGCCAAATACAGAAGAATAACGAGCGAGATCGAGATCGAGAATGTACTTAATTATTTTGTTCACCTAATAATTTTGTTGTTATGTTTGCTCGTGTGTCTCTAATTTGTAAGTCTTAACAAGTGCATAGTGCATATACGTGGAATTCTTTTCTTTGTAAGATGGAAATTGTGGGTCTTTCAAGAGCTAACGAAAATCAAGAACCCCCAAGAAGCGCATGCGTGCTTATTTTAAATGTAATTTTTAGCTAATGTAAAGAAACAAGCAAAAACAAAAAGAAAATGAAACAAAAACATAAGTAATTCAAAAGAACCTTGAGGCAAAAATAAATCAGCTAAGAAAAGACCACCAAACACAAGATTTTCTTTCATTGTCTATAATTTAGTAAAAGCTTTCATAAATAATGGCCATTGGCGAAATACAAACTTTGGGCATGGTACAAAATTCAATGTTAAATACAAAATTTGAGTAGAGTTTCTTTGCTTTCTGCGAGACTAGAGCGGCGCGACGGGCGACGCATTACTTGTCCTTGTTGATGCGCTTGATGAGCCCGTCGACCGCGCGATTGATGCGCAACAGCAGCATGTAGCCCACGATGAGAGCTGGCAGTCCCACGAAGGTGGCCAACGCCTCGTAGATGAAGCGGGGCGCAAAGATCTTCCAGACCATCAGGTGGCGACAGTGAATCGTGCACGCCAGCATGGCGCAAAAGATCTGCAAGGCAAGCAATGTTTATGTTTAGTTTATGTTTTACAATGGCGCCTCAGTGTTTGCAACGCACCTTGATGCCCTGCAGCATGAAGAACTGCGTGGCCAGCTTGAAGCCGGCGCCCAGGAACACATCCTCGTACTCGTACAGCGTCAACTCGCCGCGTGTCATGTCGAAGCCCACCGCTTCAGTGGCAATGTCGTTGAGAGCTGTTGATGCGTCCGGCTTGCTGTTGCCACGCCCATTGCTGCTGCTGCTGCTGCGTATCAGATTGGGGAAGAGCGCAAACAGCGAGAAGGTCTCCGTGCTGAGCAGCGCGTACATGCAGTAGAAGAAGATGGGACCACAGAAGGTGTTCAGGATCACCAAGGCGCCGGAGATGAGATGCGACTGCCCCAGTGCGCTGGAGCGACCCACGAACGCGGCACGCCAGTCAATTTGCGACAGCGTCGTCTGATGCGATGTGGCGAAGAAGCAGAAGTGCGCCAACAGGAACCAACCAACCACAGCACTGAAAGTGGGCTGCACGCAGCTCTCTGCAAAAACAAGTCGATTATTAGCCAAGAGTGACAAAGCTTTGGGAGCTTGCTACTTACCAAAGCTGCTGGCAGTGCGATAGCGTAGAATGCCGTGCACACTGAGAATGATGGCGCCGACGACCACGCAGACTATCAGGCCAATGCTGGCACGTGGCTCGAGCAGCACGACCATCAGCATGGCCAGGAAGATGCCAAACGAAATGATGATGGATGAGTAGACGGTGGCAAGGCCGTAGACTACGGGAATCTCGTTGCGTCGCTCGGCATCGTCGCCTTCGTACATGCGCTTCATTTTCCTAAAGATCTCCGGCACAATGCTGTCGCGTCCATTCACGCTGATGCTATTGGGGTTCTTGGGCGGCAGCACGAACGTCATGAGGGGCGCCCAGGAGACCACAATAATTTGCAGCAGCAACAGACCATAGATGACCAAGGCCATAGCATCGATGTGTGTGCGTTGGATATTCTTGATGGCACTATTGGCGAGTAGTATGTGGCCGCCAGCGCAGATCGAGGCCACTGTGGGTCCGTAGCGGGCCAGCAGCACGTTGGGCGCATTGCCCGTCAAGTTGCCGCAGGAGCGCAGATATAAACGTGTTAGTGTCGTGTACAGCACAATGATGACAACAGCTAGTATGTAGGTCTTGCCCATGGTCGGTTTTTTCACAGAAAATCCCGGTGAGCTGGTCGCAAAGTCCGCGCAATTGCCCTGCTCCTCGCGACAGCGAAACAGCGTGTAGGCGAAGCGTATGCAGCAGATGGCCAGCACGCTGGCCAGGATCAGACGGAGTGCGGTTGAGCGCCAAAACTGCGACCACTTAAACTTGTTCTTGAACTCGAGTCGTGCGCTCAGCTGCAGCAGCTCGTAGACAAGCAGCAGAATGACTGCAACGAGCAGATACGAAAGTATCTTAGCCTCCTGTATGACGAAGCTGTTGGAGAAGAACACAGCCATGGTGGCAAAGAGCAAAAGCCGAGTGGGCATGTGGCCGAAGCGCTTCACATTCGCCCAGTTGCTGGCTATGCTGTTCCAGTGGCGCAGCGTGTAAAACGCCAGCAGCACAGCGCTGGTCAGGGCGGTAAAGAAGATGACGCCATGCTCCTCCGTCTTGAACGAGAAGTTCTTGAAGTAGCGGTAGCCAAAGACGCCGGCAGCAATGTTCATCAAGTAGATGTAAAACACTTCCTTGGACTTGAAGATCTGCGCATAGTCGCTGGCATTCGAGTTGTTGATGAGCAGAAATGCAAAGAATATGGGCAGAAAGCTGAAGAGCAAACCCTGCGACATTTGTGTGGGCTCAAACTTGACCCAGATCTCGCGGCAGACGTTGAGGATGTCACGTAGGTGAATGTTCAGATCGCGCACAAACGACTTGTAAGCCCCTTCGTTGTAAATGGACTTCACACGATGTGTGAGCAGTATGAATTCCGTCTCCAACGACTCCATTTGCTCCACACTGAAGGTGCGCTTGTTCTCCAGCGCATAGTTAAAGAAGTACCGATAAATCTGCTGGGCATTCTGCCAGGCGTGCAGCAGCAGTGTTTGGAATTTGTTGAGATGCGGCACAGTCACAGCGGGCACAATATTGAAATTAACCAGACCCAGGTTCGAGTAGGGTATGGGAGCGCCGAGTATGGTCGCCAGAGTGGGCACCAGATCAATCTGCAAAACAATCAGTGAGCTTATCAGCATGACATGACGTGCGGAAAGATAAAGATATCGTCGTCGTTGTCGTTGTCTTATCTCTGCTTTACCTGCTGCAGCATTTCGCTATCTGATCCGGACTCGACGCTGCTGTAAAACTTGTTCTGCTTGGAGTAGGCAAACAGCAGGGCATTGGTTTCGTCATCAGTGTCGCCGCCATGATCGCCCGACGCCGTCATGCCATGATCGCCCATGATTAGCAGCGTTGTCTCATTATCCATGCCTGCCACAACGGAGCTGAAATTGATTGCTTTTATTAACAGTTCTGCAGCGAATGTTTTCGTCTCTATAGTTACCTTATGATATCGTTCATTTCGCTCAGTTTGCGTGCCATTTCCTCGTGTATGGGTCCATGCTTGTGTCCACAGTGATCCACGCCAAGGAAATGCGCTATGAGCACCTGCCAATCGTCGCTGGCTAATTCCTTGGGCAAGTGTTGCATCACTTGATTGTCAACGCTATCCAAATCGAAGATATCGAAGCTGGGATACGAATAGGCGCGCCGAAATCGTCGCGGATACAAATCAGTCCACGTGCTGTCTCCCAAAAACACCATAGGTAAATTAGTTTTAACAATTTGATCGATGATGTTGTCCTCATTGATCTCGGGCGAGGCAAAGTTCGAGCCAATGTCAATGAATGTGGGCAGACTGCCGGTGGTGAGACCCTTCAGACGCTGCAGCGTTGTAGTCGGTGGATCAGCCTTGAAGCGCAGCAGACGCGCATTGTCGGGCGATTGCTGGAGAAGCTGATGCAGCACGGTCAGCTTGTTCTCATAAGGCAACGGTTCGGTGGCGTTCTCATTGTAGAGTCCAAATTCATATTTGAGCGCATCGACTACGAGTATAATGACTTTGGACTTTTGTGGAAGACATAGATTGGACGACGACGAGGCATTCACATCCTTGAATATCTCATTCACCACCTCCGGCGTCAGATAGTACTCCTAGATGGAATTGGTTAGTACACAATCATCACTTGCTCGCACTTATTACACAACTTACATCGTTCGGATTGAGGGACAGACGGCGGCAGGTGCTTGTCTCAGTCTTGGAGACGCGTGCGAGCAGAAATCCTCGGGAGAACAACAGCACGCCGCTGCATAGCAAATAGGCCAGCCATATGAGCACGAATAAGTATGTGAAATTCATGTTTGCGACGGCACTTAGACTAATTAGACTAAATTACTTAATTGCACTTCACTGTTGTAGCTACTAATTGTCTTGTCAAGTGTTCTGCATCACGATGCGTACTTATTTTCATTCAGAGTTTGTCATTTTTTTACGGGTTTTCAGAACGTAGCTTTGAGTAATTGCCAGCCTTGCCAGATCTGGCCGTCAGCAGCTGTTGACACCAATGCATCCCTCGCTCAGTGTAGCGTTGCCACATGGTGCGCTGTGCCATTCACTTAACTGCGAGTTTGGCGCACATTTTAAATTAGAAACAAAAGCAAAATAATTTTATTGTTGGGCACAAAAATGTGGTACATATTTATTTAATGATCCCATACACATATAGCAAATCTTAGATCAAATGTAGTTGCAACGAATTAGCTGTGTGTGGTTTTGTATATCCATTCAATTGTTTTTTTTACATTGTGGATGGTGATTTCATTTATTCTTAATATTATTAATGCATTTTTATGAATGTAGCATGCAAGCTCCTTTTCATTATATGAACAATTTTAAAATAAATTTTGGAATTGTGTTTGTTTTTTGCTTGTGTCAGTTACGCCATTTAATCACGCGACCCATAGCCTATAGAAAAGATGAAAATATAAAAATATATAATATACATATAGTAGTATTTTCATTCAATTAAAGCTTACTACAGGGCAAAAGAGTTAGGAATGAAGAATATCTCTCATATATTATCTTGTTATGTATGCCACATGTTAGCATGTGTGTGTGTTAACAAAGTTAGCGTAAATACGTTATCAATGCATAGCTGATTATCGTTTAGATCGTGGTATACTTTTCATTCAATGAACGCACACTTAGAGTTAAGTAAAAAGAATTCAATAAGTTCACTTTAGATTTCAAAAATTAGTGTAACACACACGCACAACTTGTATGATAAACACTTTCATTTCGTTTTTATCAATGCCAACAAAGCGCGCAAACATATGTTAAATTTGAGATACAAACATTAGGTAATATTATAATAATATGTAATAATAATAACACACATGTTTTACAATTTTTGTTGTTGTGTATAAATAATTAAATTCCGTTCTTGGTGTTAGTAATTAATTTCTCTGTGTTTGTGTGTATTTTCTTCTTATTTTTGATTATTTTACGCGTGCTGCTTTGTGTGTGTATGTGTTGTGTGTGTTTTTATGTATGATTTGCACACGCAGATTATTTTGTTAGAGAGTCTGTGGGTGAGTTCAGTCCCGATGATGTGTTGTTCTCATCTAGAGCGTCCGGGAAACTGGAAACCGAACCCGAACGGGATGTCACCTTCGTCTACAATAGAATTGAGAATAGAAAACCGAAACAATTTTGTAGAAGACAGCACAATAACATTTCAAGTTAATCTTAAAGCTTTAAAGTAACAGCAAGCATAGGAAGTACATGCATTTACTAAATCAAATTTGTTTTTAATTAATAGTACAATCGGCTAGCCAAAGTGTTATCCTTAAATTAAGTGTGCCAAGACGCATGAAGTAGAGCAATTAAATCAGATCAAATATTGAGATGTGTGTCATGTATATGAGTGTTAATTAATTGGTTAGTGACTAATGGAAATACGAAATAATAAAATGTGTGTTGGGAGTGATGAGTAAAGTGAATGCAAAAGAGAGATATATTGAGATATATAATAAAATAGTAGTTACCGCATGAGATTGGCACAAAAAATTGTTCTGTTCATAGCTTACTTTAACGTTCTCATAGGCAGAGCCCACCGAGGCCTCGATAGAACGCATCGATTCAGAATTTTTCATTTGTGAGAATTTGGACGTAATGCCACTAGTGATGCTGCCAAAGACCGATGCAGTCTTCTCACCCGTCGACTTCAACACCGACTCGGTGCGTTGGAATCTGCAAAGCACACAAGATGATCAATCATTACTAAATTGTAAAGGTAAATAGCAATTAGAACATAAACAGGTAATGTGTGACACACACAAGAAGCAGCAAGAGCAGAGTGTTAGAGTAGACATTGGACAGCAGTTGAGTGGAGTTTATTGTAGTTAGTTAGCCACGACATGACATCCTTAAGACACGAAAACGAATACGGCTACTTACAGTGGTGCTTCATGCACGGCTTTACTGATGTTGCCCACGCTCTGCTCCATCGATTGGTAACTAAATAAATACACATAATTTTCAACAGAATTAAAACAAACACCAAACTAAAAAGCTAAACGCGAATTCTGTTAATGGGGCAGATGTGTAGCGTTGGCAGCAGTCAGCGCAGTCTTCAACTTACACGTGACTCTCTTTGAGGTTCTTGACGCCCTGATTGACATCATCGGTCAGCTCCTTCCACACAGTAATGCCCAGCTTGCGCCTCAGATCGGATGCATGACGCGTCTTGGAGGCCAGCACCGTGCGCAACGTATTGATTTCTTCCTCAACGCGTGCCAGCTCCTGCAAAATGATAGAAAATCGAGTTAATTATATATAACCATTGAGAATACAAATTTGTATATCTTGCCTGGCTCCATTCGGCGCGACGCTGCTCCTTCTCCTCCAAGGTGAGTGCTGCATACTCGGCGGCAATCTCTGCAGATGCCACGGATGCGGCAGGAGACGAAGGCTCCGACAAGTGGGCATTATTATCTGTGATATCAGTACAAAATAGCCAATTAGTTAATGCAATTCAAATAGTCATGATTATACACATTCGCTAACTACGAAAAAAACTCAACAAACTGGCGCGCTTTAAGGTTGTTTGCTTTGACTTGACATTTACTATGCATATGTAGTATGTACCTCCTTGGAAGACAACTTCCTCAAAGACTTTTTCATAGGCTGAATGAGTGTGTATCGAATTTCGGTTTAGTTAGTTTGTATAAAATGCATAAAGACTTAAAAATCGGTTGTCGACGGGCAGCAAAAACAATTTCAATACTCACAAACTGTGTTGTGCCGAAGTGTGTGTGTGTGTGTGTGGAAAGCAGAGAGAAGAGAAATATATGAAAAGTTGATTAGTCACGCGCGTTCTGAATTTCGTTTTCACCAAACAATTTATACCATAAATAAGTTACGTTAGCCAGCAGCGAACAAACGACAACAAAGAAAACAACAAAAGGGAGCATTCCGGTTTACAATTTCAACACAATTCGCGTTCGCGTTCCCGTTCCCGTTCCCATTTTCATTTCCATTCCCACAACTCAAATAAAGATGGGGATTTTACCTTTTGCACCATGACCGATGGTCAGAAAGCGTTTGTAGTTATCGCTATTCGATATTTTGGCCAGATAGGGTTTCGAGAAGTCTATGAACGTGACCTTTACATCGCGCATTGTGCGCTTCGTGAAGAACTTTAAACGGAATCGTTTCGCCATCGACATCGACGGCGACTGATTGGACAATTTGCTGGCAATGAACTCAGTTTCGACGGCCTGCAGTTCGAGCGTGTTGGCATAATCAGAGTCCACATCGTAGAAGATCTCGTCTAGCGTGAGATTACGCAGATATAATTCAGTCTCGATATCGCCAACTGGACTCAGTTCAAGCTCCAGTTCGTCGAGCGATGGCGTTGTGGTGATGTCATCGATGCGGGGCAAATACGAATCCTCGATGAACTCTAAGCTAACTGGCTCCGGCTCAGATTCGCTGCTCATGCTGCGACTCTGTGGTTTATCTCATGTTCACGAACAGCCAACAGCAACAACAACGACAACAAGCAGAGAGCACTTTCTAATTGGAACGTGGCGGCGCATGTGGAGCCTGCTCACATTTCAAAGCGAAATCAAAATCAAAGGCAAAGGCAAGTCGTTGTTTGTTCTTTTCTTCTACAGCTGCATGATGATGGCAATCGTTTTCTTTTATGCCGTCCATATACAAAATGAGCTTGTAAGCTGTAGATGTGGCTGTTGTAAGTTAGTTGCCCGCTGCCTCTCGTTTCGCTTCCGCGCACTGCTGCAAACAAACTTTGACTGAGCGCAACTTCCAATTGGATATTTTCTAGCTGCGAGTAACTGTAACTCAACAAGTTGGCTTCGTCAGCGCAAAAGACTAGCCAAGCCGAATGAGCGAGACGAAAAGAGCGAGTGAGAGAGGCTAAGCGGAGAGCGCAAAGCACAAGAGCAAGTAAAACAACAATAACAACAGAGAGCTCTGTTGAAGTCTTCTTTGGCTGCTATTCTGCCAATTTGCAGAATTGCAAGATCAACAAGTGGGAAGAGCAGCTGAATCTTTACAGGGAACAGACTAGTAACAAAAATATTGAGCGACACATTCCGGCTCTTTTTGTTTATTCCATTAAAAATAAACTAGATAGATAAAAGGGAGGCGGAACTGCGCGTTCGCTCTTTGTGCACAGTTCAAGTTGTTGCCGTTGTTGCTGTTGTTGTTGCAACAATCGTGGCACAGAATAAACACAAAGAACGCAACAGATTCACTAAATTCTTGCCACGTCGCTATGTAAATTGAAATGTTTACAGCACGCGGGACGTTTTTGTGGCATTTTGAAGCTACTCCCACGAATTCAATACATTGCAGGGGGAAGACAGACGCAATGACGGCGTCGCAATGGGAACAACGCAACCTGCGGCCTAAAAGACAAGCATGACTCATCTGAATTTCGAAGCAGGGACCCATTGAATAAATGACCTGTTAGTTAAGCGCTTTGAGTTACCAATAAATAGGCAGCCGCCGAAAACGCTTCGATTTTTTCGGTCAAAATTGCCGACTAATTAGCGCCCCGTCTCGAACAAAAGCTGTTCCAATAAGAGAACCAGGGAACACGCTGCCACTTCTGCTACTTTTGCATGCGGCACAAAAGTTGCAAAACCCCATAATTACATTATATGCACACACACACACAAAGAGTACACTTACGATCCTCCATTGCAGGTCTGTTGTTGTGTTCTTCTTATTATTTCAAGCTTTGAACAAAATTCAATTCAATTGCAGCAACGCACTCGTCTTTTTAATTTTTTGTTGTTAAGAGCAGAAAAATCCGAACTGGTTTACTCGTGAACGTGCCAAATTGAGTAGCTTATTGAACTGGTTGCGTGAACAAGGTATTTCGATCCTTTTGTGATTCATCAAAAAAACCTCCGATTGAAATTTTTGTCTAGATTTGAAAATTATTGCAACTTAATAAATTTATTTTTTTGAACAATTAATTCTATTAGATGATTCAGGTAATTTTGAAAATTATGCAAAGCATAAATTCATTACCCAACACTGAAGCTTTTGGCTTATCCGATGAATGACAATAGCAACGAAAGCCCGGACCAGCGTTGCCAGACAATTTATCTATACGTTAAATCTGGACGGATCTAAAAGACTTTTAAATTTAAAATTTTTGTATTTCAAAAGAAATAAAAATACAATATTTCGTATCTGAATAGCCTGTTTTGAAAAAAATGTCGTAAGTGAAAAATGTTGCTTTTCAGCTTTCTACTAATCGCTCTTCGTCTCGCTTACATTTGATTTTCGTCCGTTAATATAGGAAAATATATACATTTATATTCTTTGTATTGTATTTACTACGTTTTTCTTAGAGTTACTAATGCAGTTGGTTGTAAATATGTATATTTAAAAAATTTACAATATCAGGTCTGTATTTCTTGGTGTTTTTTTCGACGAAACGAAAACTGCACAACATAAAAGTCAACATACGAACTGAAGAAATGAAAAAATAAACAACCAAAGACAAGGTCTCAAACGATATAATTTGTTTACGTTTTTTATTGGTTTTATATGGTTTTTTGTTTTATATTGAATGGTAAGTAAAAAATTTAATATTTTGTTTGTTTTGTTTTTTTGATGTTTTTGTAATTTTTCATACTTTGTGTTTCAACTTCAAATAATAGACAGGGCACTGAGCGCACCCATTTGTTGCAAAGCGTCCCAGACACCGTGTATAGATTTAAAGTTGTTAAGTGGAAAATATAAGTCGAAACAATTTAATATAAATCAAGAAGATTGCACAAAATTAAAATGTTTGTAATCATTTTGAAATGTGTATGGGGTGTTTTCTGGTGTGGTGTGTGGGGTCTAAAGCTGGTTGGTTGTTGGAGCAGAAGCAGGCGTGCGTTAATAACATATCTATATATTTATATATATATATGTATATATACTTGTGTATATAATTTCATATATATATTTGCGTAAAGAATTTAATTTCAAGTACATGTCTGAATGTATTTCAATCAATTTATCTTTCAATTCATTGCGTTTCCAACTTCTCTATATAATTACAATCGTTTTTTTTTTTTTACAATATATTCAACGGCTGAAGAGAACGTCTAAACATGCACTTTCCCAAAAAAGGTAAAAAATAAACTAATAACTCGGGCTGTTCTGATGTGTAACTCAAGAGAAGAACACATTGCATACAATGGGTTTGTAAAAAAAATGATTGCAGCAATAGCAATAGTAAATATTTAACATTTTATGCTTAAAATTATTTCGTTCTCGACCGTATTTTTCGATTTTTTTTTTGTTTCTTTTTCTGATGTTTTTCATTTAAATATCATTTTCAATCAATTAAAGTTGTTGTAACCATTATTTTCTTTTTCTTTAACAAAACACTTGTTGAACTTTCTGCTTAATTTAAGTAGCTTGAACTAATTAGAATATTATGCATTGAAATGAAATGTGGTTATAAAAAGAAATTGGCATTTAAGTCATTTATAAAGGGCGAACTAACAAAATTGGCAGGAGCATGGGAATTGGAAATTGGAAATGGGGAAAGCAGAACTTGGCGCTACATAAAAAGAGTTCCGTATAAATGCAATTTCATGTGTCTGTGTCAGAGTTTCTCTGTATCAAATTATACAAAAATAGTTTCTCATTTTTTTTTGTTATTTGTTTCTTGTTTTGCTTTGTTTTTGTTTTGTTGTTAGGCATTTGTCGTTTTGTTTCCTTCAATTGTGTGTTAAACCTGCACAAATTGCATTGTAAAAAAGCTCCTAGGACTGAGTGAAGGAGAGAGTGTTGTTGTGTGTGTGTGTGTAAGTGTGAGAGAGAGACAACCTGTACCATGTTTTGACACTAGTTTTCCGACTATTTAAAGTCCGCCCAAGCACGCCTGCTGCTGCCGCTGTTGTAATTGTTGCTGTTGCTGCTCAACGCCCGCCCGCCCGTGCCCATTTCCGTGCCGTTTCCCGAATCCCCGTCGCTTGATGCTGCTGCGCTGCGTTCGCTGCTGCCGTAGCTGCTGATTGGACTAATAGTTTTTTGTTTAGTTCTTGGGGCCCCACACCGAGGTGATGGGCGTGGCGGCAACTGGACCGCCGCCCGCAGCGAACAGCGGGAAATCCTCCTGCGATTGAGTATTGGGCGCAGTCAGATTCTTGGTTTGCTGCTTCTTCTCCCACGGTGCATCCTTCATGATGAAACCGTTCTCGTTGGCATTGCTGCTGCCGCTGCCGCCGCCGCCGCCAGCGGAGCCCGAGCCGGAGCTGGCGGTGAGAAAAGCGCCAACAGTTTGTGGCTGCGGCGATGGCGGCAAGTTCTCCAAGTAATCACGCTCATAGTCCTCGGCCATGCTCAGCAGCATCTCCTTGGCATTCTCCACATCCTCCTCCTTGCCAATGATGGTCACTGCATTCGCATTGTTTTGCGCCTCCTCGGCCGAGGGGAACTTGATGTCCACCTAACGAACAGACACACACAAAAAAGCGCAAAGATAATGCCACGTTGCAACCTGCAGCTGGAATCCACACTACTCACCTTGTAGTCCTCGATGATCTTGCGAATGGTGCGTCCGCGATGGCCGATGATGTGCGAGTGGATGCGCGTGTCAATTTCAATGACTTCGCGGTACAGCGTCTGCAGCTCACCCACAATCTCCAAGATGGCGTCGCGCGCAGACTCCGCCTTGGCCTGGTAGCCGGTGATCGAAATGATGCGCTGGTTGGGATCATCGCGCTTGGGCATCGAGATGTTGACGTCGTGATCGGAGCGCAGCTTGTTGATGACCGCACCCTGGCGACCAATCAGCTTCGAGTGGTACTCGGGATCGACCTCGATCTGGAGCACAAACGAGCGCAGCTCGCGATCGGCACGATCCGCCTCATAGTCCTCGATCATCTTCTGCAACGCCTCCTTGGCCTCGGCGACGCGGGCGGGCGTGCCGGAGACCTTGATGATGTCCGACTTGAGGTCGCTGGGCGGCAGCTCGACGTGCACGTCGTGCGTGGACATGAACTGACGCACGTTGGCGCCGCGCGGCCCGATGATGGTGCGATGCAGATCGAAGGGCACCGTCAGCTCCTCCTCGATGGGAATCAGATCGATCAGCGCCTGCTTGGCCGCATTGCACTTCTCGATGCGACCCGTGATGCGAATCACATCGCATTGACGCACCGGCTCCGCAGCGGGCTCGCCACCCTCGGTGGTCTCGCCGTCGCCGTTGACGCCATTGGTGAGACCCTCGACGGGTTCGGTGGCGTCACGGTCGGGGAACTTGATCTGCACATCGAACTCGGAGGTGACCTGCTGCACCTTGAAGCCGCGCGCTCCCATGATGGTGCGGTGCTGGCGCTGTGGAATGACCACCTCGATGGTGGTCTGTGCCTCTAGGTCGGCGACGGTCTCCTCGATGCGCTGCTTGGCCGCCTCGATGCACTCCTTGGCGCCCTTGATGGTCACCTTGTCGGAGTTGGTGCCGAGACGGGGGAAGGAAATCATGACGCCGCCACACTCCTCGGAGATGCGGTACAAGATGGTGCCACGCTTGGCCATGAAGTGCTTGTGGTGCTTGGGATCGACGGTGACTTCGCCCTCGGTGACCTCGTCGCACTCCTTGATGATGGCCTCCAGCTGCTCTTTGGCCTTGTTCACGCTCTCCTCCTTGCCGATGATGATGATGACCTCCTTGTCGCTGTCCTCGTTCGAGGGGAAGATGATGCGGGCGCCCGTCGCATCGCGTATCTTGCGAATGGAGGCGCCGTTCTTGCCAATGAGGAATTTGTGGTGCTGCTGCTTGGCGCGCACCTCAACGCTGAACGAGGCCTGCTGCCGCTCGTTGGCCAGCTCCAGCAGCTGGGCCTTGGCCTTCTCCACATCATCCTTGGGACCGCGAATCGTGACCTGAAAAAAACACACACGGGAGAGTCAGACATACACACTTCATGAGCGAACTGATGGCATTACCTTGTCGCTCTTGGAATCGCTGTTGGGGAACTTGATGGTGACGCCGCCGCACTCCTCCATGATGGATGAGATGAGTTTGCCGCCGGTGCCGATGATGGAGTTGTAGTATTTGGGCGAAATTTGCACCTCCTCGGTCACGATGTCGGAGAGTTCGTTTTGAATCTTCTGGATGCGCTCCTTGGCCTCGAGCACGTTCTCCTTTTTGCCGGTGATGACAATCACCTCGTTGGTGTCGCCTTCGGCGGGAAGATCGATTTTCGTTTGGGTCTCGTCGCGTATCTTTTTGATGTTGGCGCCGCCCTTGCCGATGACGAACTTGTGGAATTGCTTGAATATTGGCACTTCGATGATGTGCGATGACTCCTGGATTTCCTTGACAAGCTTCAGTAGGTCCTTATGGCACTTGTCGACATCCTCCTTGGGGCCGCGCAGCTTCACAATGTCGGTGTTCTCCTGCGGTGTGGGTATCGTGATGGTCACCTGGCGATAGCGGTCCTTCACCTCCCGAATCTTCTCGCCCTTCGCCCCGATGATGGAGCGATGCAGGCGGCGATCGATGATCACATCCTTTGACTTTTCGTTTTCCAGTTTGTCGATTTTCTCTTGCAATTCAAGCTGCGCCTGACGCACACCCTCCTTGGGCCCCTCGATGCGAATGTTGTTCTGGCCCTCGCGCTCCTCGATGTTGATGTTGACCTTCAGCTCGTCCTTGAGGCGATTCACGTTGGCGCCCGCCTTGCCGATGATGTGCTTGTAGTACGATGGATTCACCGTCATCACCTCGTACGTGAAGTTCTCCTCGTAGTTGCGAATGATGTCGTTCAGGTAGGAGACCGCCTTGTCCACGTTCTCGGGATCGCCCTCGAGCTTGATCTTGTCCTCCAGGCAGTTCACGTTCACATTGGGGCAGTCCTCCTCGAGCTGCTTCATGTTGGCACCCTTGCGACCGATCACGTACTTGTGTATCCAGTGCGGCGCATTGATCTCCACCGATTTCACCGAGTTGGCCTTCTGGTAGACGACGGTCAGGGCATTGCCCAGCGCCACCTGGGGACCGCGCAGTGTTATTGTCTCGAGCGTGGAGTCGTTGGGCGGCATCTCGACGGACACACCGGTCAGCTGCAGAATCTCAGCGATGGTGGAGCCCTTGGGTCCGATGACGTAGCGATGCTGTGGCTTGGCCACCTCAACGCTAACCGTGGAGCACTTCTTCTCCATCTCCTTGTAGATGGCCTCCACCTTGGCCTTGGCAGCGGCCACGGCGTCCTTCTCGCCGGAGATGACGATCTCCTCGCGCTGCACCTGCTGCGGCGGCACATTGATCTTGGCGCCCGTCTCCTCCTGCAGCTTGTTCAGGTTCTCGCCGTAGGGACCCACAATGAAGGGATGGTAGATCTTGGGCACTGTGGTGCGGTCGGAGGACTTCTTGTGCTGCTCCGCGGACAGCTGGCGGATCTCCTGCTCGGCCCGCTCGATGCCCTCCTTGGTGCCGGCGATGGTGATCACATCGCTCTCATCGTTCTGATGCGGGATATTGATGCGTGTCGAGGTGAGACGCTCCAGTTCGCGCAAGCGCTCGCCACGCTTGCCGAGGATGACACGATAGTGTTCGCGGGGTATGTTCACCTGGCGGCTGGCCTGCGCCGAGAAGCTCATGAGGATCTTGCGACGAGCATCGAGCAGCTCGCTCTGCTTGCCCTTGATCAGGAAGGTGAGTGATTGATTCTTGCCGATGGCAATCTCAATCTGGGCGCCCGTCTCTTTCGTGATCTGCTGGCAAATGCGCTTCGATTCGCCCTCGCCGAACTTGTCCGACTCCGTCGACTTGCGCTCCTCCATCGGCACATGCAGCACCTGCCAAAGCCATGCAAAACGCGTGTGTTTAGTGTCGCAGTGTTCAATGCGGCACGAAGGCCGAGTCACTCACCTGAGTCTTCTGCGAGCTGGTCACACGCGCAATTGCGGGTCCAGCGTTGCCGCCCAGCGGTGCATTCGTTGAGTTATTCGTCGGCAGGGCCGGGAATAGATCATCGTAGCTAAATGCGGGCGTGGCGTTGCCAGTGCCAGTGCTACTGGTGGGCGTGGCCACCGGAGTGGGCGACGATGGCTGCTCGTTGGACGACGCCAGCTCCTGGCCATTGTTGAGGGCGTTTGGTTGTTGCTCAATGTTAGTTGCTGTGCCCCGCAAGAGGAAAACACTTTATATTAAAAGGCTGTCGAGTGGTTGAGGTGCGTGGAGTTGGCTTACCGTTAGATTCCTCCATCACTGCTGCTTGCATTACTTAAAAAAAGAGAAGAGTCCTTTTTCGTTCCAAGTCGTTACAGTAACACTGCAAAGGGAAATATCAAATATATCAGTTAACTGCAGAAAGTAGTCAAGTCGGGAATTGTATTGATTTTTTGTAAATGCATTTAGATGTTCGTCCTACCTTCTTATCTTATCAATAATAAATATTCATATTTTTTATCTATTAATTTTACATTATAAAAATATATGCAATGTCTCTCTCGAGACTTTTACTAAATTAAAACGATACAACAAGAACTTGGCAATATTTTTCTGATTTGGATAAAAACAAAAATAATTTTCATATTACAACTACCTCTATTATTCTACTGACCTAGTAACTCATATCTGATGCGATTCAAATTGTTTACTGGGTATTTTGTTTTATTTTGTTTTTCCTATTGTTATTGGAAAACCATCTTGGCGGTTTCAAGTGACAAACAGTTAATGCGATTTTTGGTGCTCTCTCCCAATGTTATTTAACAATATTGAAGTGTGTGTGCGTCGAGCAAGAGTTCTCATCTATTTCTAAGTTGTAAACTGTGATTGCGACTATAGCTTAGCCTGCAATGGTTAGCAACAAGAACAACAAAAGAAAGAAAAGAAAATATAAACCATAGATAAACGCGTAATGCTGAGAGCACATGAAAATGTCTACGTATGTCTTGATAAGCCAATGCGACCCGTATGTCGCTGACGCGTTAATGATAACACAACACACACCACGCAGTGCGTTCTGTTGTTGTGGAGGACAGCAGGGGAGGGGACAGAGATAGGGAGGAGCTCGCTCGCACAGCTGATAAAGTTAGTTCCAACTAGGGACACTCTACAACGCCTAATGGCCACGTAATGGCTATGCCAAAATATTAGCTCTACGCAGAGCACATTTATAGATTGAAACGAATATATGTATAAGTAGGTATGTTTGGGGAACATTTTCAGCTGTGGTGATAAGTGGACTGGACTCGCCACTGTATGCGTGAGCCGAGGCACCGGCCACGTTGGCAATTTTCAAAGCAAACGCTGATAGCTATCGACTTGACTGCGCGCTGATAAGGGCCGTTCAATCGCCCAAGATATAGTTTGTGAGTACACAACTAAAACTACAACTGCAGATACCCATTATATAAACGGGGGAGACGGGCGTCCGGTTTGGGCCAGTGAAAGGTTAGCAAATGCCACAAGCTGGGAGAGATCGAGAGTAGCAAGCAGCAACAGCATTCTTTGTTCGTTTGCTTGCCAGCAAATCCCCGTTAAAGACATGCACTTGCCCCAAAGCTGTTCCCGATCGTCTGAATGTATCTGTATGTGTGTGTGTGTGTGTGTGTGTGTGTGTTTGTGTGTCTTGGTGGTTTTCTAAATCAGCGCCCAACAAGTTTTTTTAGCCTACATTTTCAACATCTTTGGCCAAAGCAACAGCAGCAGCCAAAAGAACAACACAACAAAAGACGTTGCCACTCTCGTCATTGACTTTATGTACCCACAAAATGATCGCAGAACCGAAGCGATCTCGCATCCAAAACGAAGACTTGATACCCTCTCTACAGCTGCATCAGAAAGCGGAATGACTGATAACTGGAGCAGCTTCTCAAGTCTGGTATTTGGGTTAATTTCCCATCATAATTGGTTACATTTTGATTAATAAACAACGAAGTAAACTGGTTCTAAAATTTCTCGCACTTGGCTGGTCGAACTGCATGGGTTTGTGGCTGTGCTCCAAGCGTGCAGTGTATAAAAATGTGTCAAAAGAAGCAATACGCCAAGTGTGCGCGAGCGAGAGAGAGAGAGGAGAGACTCTAGGCTTGATGAGCCAGTGGAGCAAAGAGGGGGAGCAATAAAACCGGATGATAGCCGGCGACTACATAAACCGATCGACAAATGTGTGTGAGTGAGTGTGCTGCGTATACGTGTACTTTTTCTGCTAGTGTGTGTGTGAGCTGTGCACTTCTTTATTTTTTTTTGTCTGCTTTCTGTGTCGTCGTCTCTTTGTGTGCAAGTATTAGTGGCTTGGCACCTTTCAAAGCAGCAGCAGCAGCAGAAGCAGCAAAAAAAGACACAGGTAAAAACCGAAGAAATGTACATGTGTATGTAAATGTTAACATTCATATGCAATGCAGCAGAGAAATAGAGAGCGAAAGAGAGGCAAAGTTCAGCTTAAACCAATTTCTATGCACAAATTTGCATATAGAAATTTATTTGGTAAGGTGACAAGACATCAGCAGAAAATGTTAATTGAAATGCTTTTTAGCTTTTTAAGCTGGGCGCGAGTTATGGAAGCGTAAGCAGAAAAGTCTTCCAAGTTGACGTCGTCACTTTTTTGTTGTTTTGTTGGTCGTGTAAAATGGTAAATTATGCAAATGTAAACATTTTTGTGAGTGCGTCTGTGTTTTTATTTTTTTTTTTATTGTCGACAGGTTGTTCAACTTACTGTACTGTAAAATCCAAAAAATCCGGCCTAAATTTGTCCTTTAACAAAATCCAGTTTGATCAACTTGGCGTGTCTCCTGCTGCAAAATGCAAATAGTGGTTGTTAGTTAATTATTTAATTTGCAGTAACTTAAAGAAATTCATGTTTTCATCTATTTCGTGTTTGCCGCCGCCCCAAATGCGCTACAAACGACTGCAACGCGACTGGACTATGTTTATTATCATGAATGTGCATCAATTCACTGTGAGAGAGCGAGTAAGAGAGAGAAAGAGAGAAGAGAGGCCTGCGGCGACCTTTATGCATAAACATGCGGGCCATTTATTGGTCAATTATTGTTGTTGTTTTGTCATTCTTGTTGTGTTACTGCAGTTGAGCACACACACACACACAGTTACGCTCACAAAACTAGAGCATAAATGTGTGCATGTGAGTGTAGGCGGAAGCCAGGCGAGCGAGAGGAAGAGTAATGTTCTATGCTAGAGTGATGCTCTCTAATCGGGTGAAAGGTTTTTTCGCTTGCGGTGTGGAAGCGACTTGGCAAAAGCGACTTGGCATTTTAATTAGTTGAAATGTATTTTGAGTGCGCGCGGCTGCTAAAAGTTCAAAAACGTATGGCCCATGCTCACACACGCACACACACACATACTCATACAAAGGCACGCGCGCACTAGCAGCACAACCACCACTACCACTACAAATACCACCAACGCCGCCGCTGCCGCCTATGTCTGCTGCTGAGGTTCCCGCTGCTGAGGCACACATACATACGCATACGTATGTATGTATGTAGATGTGTGCATAGTTTATTGGTGTGTGCGTGGACGACGTCGTAGTCGCCGCTGCCGCCACAGCGGACAACGAAATATGGCTCTGACTTTTGTGTGCCCGTGTGTGTGCCCTGCATATGTGTGAAGACGACGTCGACGGCGGTGTGGTGATAATACTACTGAAAAACACGTTGTTTTTTCATTTTTAATTTGAACAGATTGCCTATTTCATCAATATGCTCATTTTGAACATGTAGGCGCTCATTGCACTCGTGTTTGCCTCAAAATTTGTGTGTTAAATGCACGCAAAGAAGTTTCCACGTTGCGGCAGCCGCGGCCTCAATTTTCTCTCAGGTCGTCGTCGTCGCCGCCGCCGCCGCCTTCTTTCTGCCCACATAACTCTGAATTTCTGCACATTTTTGGTTGAACTTTCGTTATTCAAATTATTTATTTAGTCGCGCACAGTTTGTCTCAGCATTTGAGTGTTATTTGTACAATACTTTTGGTTTAATTAAAGTTCAAACTTTCTACTTAGAACTGCAATACGCACACGAAACGGATATCAACTCCAAGTAAAGTGAATGAATGAGCAACTGAGCGAACGTGGCAAAATGCAGCGTGTTGCCACATGTCAATTTTTGGCGGTGGCAACGCTGGCACGTACACGAAAGTTTCGAGTTGCCAGACACTATAAATGGTGTGGGTGTTGTAATCATCGCACTGGCGTAGTGGCAACGCCAGCACATCGTGGCAATTTTATCATCTCTAGCGCCATTCACAACAAAGACAATAGAGCGAGTGGTTTTCGTTCCTCAATTAGTTTTTGCACGGAAAACACCCGTTCTCTGGCATTTCCGAAAGTCGAATCTATTAATAGCCAACAGCATTCAGCAACAAACACGATATGCCAAAGCTAAAGAGTTTGCTGCCCAACATCTTTGGAGGCAACAGCAGCAATAACAACGCGACCGAGGGACGATTGGAAACAGATGCATTGCCCGTCGGCGATGATCAAGATAACAGCAATAGTGGCGCTTTGTCGCTACCATCGCAGACGCCAACAGCATCTGCTGACCTAACGGAATCAGTGCTGCGCGAACTCTCCGATCCCAACTACAATTCCATGGACGTGGTGCAGTCGGCGCAAATTCCAGGCTCAGCCCTCGTGAATAGCAGCAGCAACAGCAACAACACATTGAATACAATGAACGTACACAGCGCACAGCAACAGGTTGTCATGAACTTCTCGAATGCCAGCAACTTACACTTTGGCTCCGTTTACAATTTCAATCAAAATCTAAGCGCCAGCAGCTCGCGCAAGAGCAGCACTAGCGCCACCGACGAAGGCGCTGCAGCGTTGACTCTAACACCAGATGGGAAGCGAAACTTGACACGCAAAACCGTCAGCATTGTGAGCATGATGCAGTCAGAGGCGGAGCCCGATATGCGCATCCTGGACGTGGTGGCCACCCACCTGGGCGAGGGCTGGAAGCAGGTAATGCGCGAACTTGGACATTCGGAGGGTCAGATCGAGCAGGCGATAATCGATCATCAAGCGCACGGCAATATCAAAGAGGTGAGCGGAGAAAGGCAACCATTAGATGACTCAGACGTCTGATCAAGTTTGTGTTTCAGGTGATCTACCAACTGCTGCTGCAGTGGGTGCGTGGCGCAGACGACGGCGATGCCACCGTGGGGCGGCTGACAAAGCTGTTGTGGGATCAGCAGCATCGCGAGTGTGTGCACCGCATGAAACTGGTTTGGAAGGCGCTCGAGAAGCGCAAAACGTGCAGTTAGCTGCTAACCGATTGCTGTGCTTCCCCCTTTTTCAAAACACGAAACACCAAACAGGGCATTTTTGGACGGCGACTCATGCGGTGCGGAGGAGATATGCAAAGCGAACTACCTAATGTTAATGAATTTGAATTATGTGTTGTTCACCACTCGCCTCTCACCGTCGCTCTACATCACATACTTTATATACACATGTATCCAACGAACGCACGTTTGAGCGTTTTCAAGTAGTTTGCGATGTCGGCAAACAAAACATTTGTGCAATAACTTTTTGACGAAACGGATTCGGAAAACGGCATTGTAGAAATACGTATGTACTATTTTATATAACCTTCGAATAAGTGCCTTAAAGTCTATCCTCAAACAAACTTGATTTTTCCCCCAGTACTGTAGTAAAATGTGATATTTAAGTCGAACGCTACACGAAAGCAACAGTGTTATGCAAGCTGCATTTGTTTTTGAATAATACACAATAAACATACGTTCCCAAGCGGCGATTTATTATGTAATTAACGAGATTATCAATTCAATTCTACAGTTGCAAGCCGAGCAGGCACAATCAAACAATCTTTGTGATCTTTGCACTAAACATATCAATCAGCATTTGCGCTCCATTGCCATTGTTCGATTGATAATCCGGCAGCTGTTCCATGCGCGCCAGCCAGGCACTGAGCTTGGGATACTTGGCCGCCTCAATGGCCGCCAGACCCACCAGACTGGACACCGAGGAGACAACACTGTAGTCCGCTATGGTCAGGTTGCTGCCACACAGATACGTTTGACCCGGCGCGGTGCCGAGGAATGCCTCAAGAAACGCATACATCTCGTAGATGGCATCGATCCTCGCACGCGGCACTTCGCTCTCGTTCAGACGGAAGACGGGATGCGCTATGTTCCGTATGCAGCCCTGGAATATGACGCCCGATTCGAAGTGCAGACGCTGATCGACCATTGCCCGCTTGTAGTAGTCCTTGGGATACAGCTCGTCGTTCTTGGCGTACTTGCGCACCAGGTACGCCATTATGGCGTGCGAGTCCCAAATGCATTTGCCGTGATCCTCGAGCATGGGCACCGTATGCTGTGGATTCTTCAGCGTGTACTCCTTGTTCAGCTGCTCGCCGGCCAGCAGATTGACCAGCCTATACTCATACTGCAGTCCCAAGGCGTTCAATGTCAATTTGCAAGCGCGCACCGGCGGACTTGCTTCCACGCCGTAGAGCAAAAGTTTTCCCATTGCACGCTGTTGAAGCTCGGACTGATGGATTTCGACTGAAACTATCTCGTTCCGTGTTCCGATTGACGATCGGGACTAGCAAAGCTTGCGCATTATTTACTATATCATTTCATTCCGTTGCGTACTTAGTACTCGACTATATAGCGCACATGTTTTTGTTGTTTTTTGAAACCTTTCAGTTGTCATTAAATCGAAATGGTTGTGTTTAAATGCGAGCACAATTCAAGTGCGTTCACACATTGTAATTGTGGATTTATATAAGCGACTTTGTTATATCATCATTAGGCTTTAGGGCGTTTGAATAAATTCTAGGAAAACCTTTTTATTAGAGCCTGTTATTTTTAGTATGTTCCCTGTTGGCTGTTCGTGTTATCGTCCACATTGATAACGCCATTGAGTCGACCAAATTGTTTGCTTTGTGATAGCGTGCCCAATGTGGGTAAGGTAAGTGTGGCTAATGGAAGCACGTGAAACGTAGGCTCCTAACAACGGTTTTGATAAACATCGTACATATGTAGGCATTGTTTTTGTTTTTAACATGGTTTCTTATCAGTAACGCAGGCAACCAGCATACGAAGGTCTGCTAAGCAGTTTACACGTATGCAAAGTCTATGTTAATGTTAGCACTATGCAAATTAAAAGCGTTGCCTTTACAACATTGGATTCGTTTACGCAGCATGACATGTAGGTTGTAGTTTAAGAGCTTTAAGCTAAGAGAGCAGCTGCGCTGACTCATTAGAAAAGCTATGCGATATTAAGAGATTGTGAAATTGACTTTTTTCGCTTACTATGAAAACAATAAGCAAAGCTTTTTTGTTAGTCTAAAAGCTGTACGTAAACTTGTTTAAAACAATCTTGAACCAAGTAATAATTTTACTTTTTTGCTTTTAATAATATGCTTTTAATAATTTATAACAATACTCATTTATGCTGCCACCGTAAAAGGTGCAGTTTTAATCCTAGCTATAAAGAGCTGTGCACCTGTGGAATTTTCCGCGTAGTAAGGCAGCTCTTCCATGCGCTTAATCCATGCACTCAATTTTGGCCACTTGCTGGAATCAATCTCGACATACGCTACCGCTGAGCTGATGGTTGAGATCAGACTGAAGTCAGCAACGGTCAGCTGATTGCCAGCCACGTAATTGGTGTCCTTCAGGAAGGATTCCATAAAGTCATAGACCTCGGTGAATGCCTCAATGCGCTCTTTAGGCACTTCCTTCTGGCCCATGAAGAGAATCAGTTTTGTTATGGCCCGCAGCGCATTGGCGAACACGACTCCAGACTCAAAGTGCAAACGCTGATCGACCACGGCACGTTTCAGCAGATCCTTGGGGTAGAGCGAATCATCTTTGCCATATTTGCTCACCAAGTAGCAGATGATGGCATGCGAATCCCAAATACACGCTCCATCATCCTCCAGCATGGGAATTGTGTGTTGTGGATTCTTCTTCAGAAATTCAGCTGAGTGTTGCTCTTTGTTTAAGGGATTCACAACGACGTACTCATAAGGCAACTGAAGAGCGGCCAAGGTGAGTTTGACTGCGCGCACTGGCGGGCTGGGATCGAAGCCGTAAAGAGTTAATTTACCCATGCTGCTAGTTTACTATTGAACGTTGTTAACTGACTGACGAAGCAAGCGACTGTGCCTCTTTTATATATTGCTGCTTTGAAAGAGAGGTGTTAAGTGAAGAGAGCGAAGAGAGCCGCACGCACGTAGAACTTGCTAGAGGCGTAAAGTTCACTTTTATCTGTTCGTTCACTGTTTGTGTTTGGTGAAATTATTATTGATAATCAGTTCGTGGGCGACAAATAAAAATGACAGTGTAAAAAACAGGTGCGATAAGTTGAAGTTGATATGCTATATAGCACTGGACTTAAATGTTTATTAGTATTGCATGCTTATCTTATTAGTCAACATTAGATGTCAATCAACACATCGCAAATATTTGAAGAGAACAACAAAGGGGTATTTGATGATGTAAATTTACGAATTCATAGTGTTCTTGCAATAAGTCTCTTATTTCTATATTATTTTCTATTCTTCAATGGTAAAGTTAGTGGCCTTAACTGCTGCGATAAATTGCTTGTTGCCAACATCGTTTACAGAATAATAAGGCAGCGTTTCCAGACGCTTGATCCATGCGGTTATATTGGCATACTTCACGGGATCAATTTCATGATAGACAGTCAGTGAGCTGACCGTTGAGATAAGACTGAAGTCAGCCACCGTCAAGTCATCGCCAGCAATGTATTTGTGGCCCTTAAGGAAGGTCTCCACAAAGTCATAGACTTCCACAACGGCTTGAATTAGTTCCTTAGGTATCACTTTCATGCCAAAGAAGAACAGATTCTTGGTAATAGCACGCAGCGCATTGGCAAACACGACGCCAGACTCAAAGTGCAGGCGCTGATCGATGACAGCACGCTTCAGCAGATCCTTGGGGTACAGAGAATCGTCCTTGCCATATTTGCTCACCAAGTAGCAGATGATGGCGTGCGAATCCCAGATGCAGGCATCGTCATCCTCCAACATGGGCACTGTATGCTGAGGATTCTTCTTTCGGAATGCCTCAGAGAGCTGTTCCTTCTCTAACAGATTAATCTTCACGAATTCATAGGGCAGTTCCAGAGCTGCCAGCGTCAATTTGACAGCGCGCACTGGAGGACTGGGATCGAGACCGTAGAGTATTATTTTGCCCATATTGCTATTTTAGAATCTGAACAACTACTGACCGAACAAACATTCTGTCAAGGTTCTTATATAGCTACTTCGAAGAGAAACATTTAAGAGAAGCGTTATTTTGTAGAGATAAGAAATTTCAATCGAATGTTTGAGGTCGGCTTATAGAACATTTTCGAGTGCAAAATTATATAGCATATAAAGAATCTGCTATGGTTAATTAAGTTTATATATGTACTTTCTCTTGATACTGTCAACTAAACTAGTCGTAAAAACCGTGAAAATTTGAAAGAGAATTTGAATTATATAACACTGTTGAGTCGATGGTGATAAGATAATCAAAATAATCTTTTGCTCATTGTTATTATTTTGTTTTTCTTTTAAAATTATCTACTACGCTTTTATTTATACTTATATTAATTGAATATACTCAGAGAATTGATTTTTAAATACATAAATATATATTTTTATTTCTTAAGTTAATTTATTTGATTTGTGTTTTAGTTACAGCCAAGAATTTTGTAGTTTAGTGCTCAATAGTGAAATTTGTACCTTTAACTGCTGCGATAAATTGCTTGCTGCCAACATCATTCACTGAGTAATAAGGCAGCTTCTCCAGAAGCTTGATCCATGCAGTTGTATTCGGATACTTAGCCGGATCAATTTCCACAAATACAGTCAGTGAGCTGACTGTCGAGATTAGACTGAAGTCAGCCACCGTCAAGTTATCGCCAGCAATGTATTTATGGCCCTTGAGGAAGGTCTCCACAAAGTCGTAGACTTCCACAACGGCTTGAATTCGTTCCTTGGGTATCACTTTCATGCCAAAGAAGAACAGATTCTTGGTGATAGCACGCAGTGCATTGGCAAACACGACTCCAGACTCAAAGTGCAGACGCTGATCAACGACAGCACGCTTCAGCAGATCCTTGGGGTACAGAGAGTCGTCCTTGCCGTACTTGCTGACTAAATAGCAGATGATGGCATGCGAATCCCAGATGCAGGCATCGTCATCCTCCAACATGGGCACTGTATGCTGAGGATTCTTCTTTCGGAATGCCTCAGAGAGTTGCTCCTTTTCGATTAGATTAACCGTAACGTACTCATAGGGCAGTTCCAGAGCTGCCAGCGTCATCTTGACAGCGCGAACAGGTGGACTGGGCTCGATACCGTAGAGAATAATTTTGCCCATGTCGATATTTTGAAAAGTGACCAGTTACTGACTGATCGATAACTATGCAGGGGTCTTTTATAGCGATTTGTTAGAAAGAGAATCGACAAATTTAAGAGAATTATTAGAGATAAGAGATTTGCTTTGTACGTTTCTTGCTCGCTTACGTTACGATTCGCAAAAATGTGTAATAAAATCCACGATCCATCATCTATTTTTAATTTTAATGCTCTAGATGCCCTGTGATAAGAAATCAATTTGAAGTGTAAAATCAATATATACACATATATTTTATTTTATCTTGATGAACGTCTGATAAGGTTAACATGCCCCATTCTTACTTAATTTTACAAAATAAGCTGTTTTCGATATGTAACCGTAGACAGTTTCATTTTTAATAATTTATGTCATTCTCTTAGTTCCCAGAATGTCAAAAGATAATCAGATCTGATTATTGCTCAATGGTGAAATTTGTGGCCTTAACTGCTGCGATAAATTGCTTGCTGCCAACATCATTATCTGAGTAATAGGGCAGCTTCTCCAGAAGCTTGATCCATGCAGTTGTGTTCGGATACTTGGCCGGATCAATTTCCACAAATACAGTCAGTGAGCTGATCGTCGAGATAAGACTGAAGTCAGCCACCGTCAAGTGATCGCCAGCAATATATTTGTGACCCTTAAGAAAGGTCTCCACAAAGTCGTAGACTTCGACAACGGCTTGAATTCGTTCCTTGGGTATCACTTTCATGCCAAAGAAGAACAGGTTCTTGGTGATAGCACGCAGTGCATTGGCAAACACGACGCCAGACTCAAAGTGCAGACGCTGATCGACCACGGCACGCTTCAGCAGATCCTTGGGATACAGAGAATCGTCCTTGCCGTACTTGCTGACTAAATAGCAGATGATGGCGTGTGAATCCCAGATGCAGGCATCGTCATCCTCTAGCATGGGCACTGTATGCTGAGGATTCTTCTTTGTGAATGCCTCTGAGAGTTGCTCTTTGTCAAATAAATTAACAGTGACGTACTCGTAGGGCAGTTCTAGAGCTGCCAGCGTCAACTTGACAGCGCGAACAGGTGGACTGGCATCGATACCGTAGAGAATGATTTTGCCCATGTTGATACTTTGAAAAGTGAACAGTTACTGACTGATCAATAATATTGCTGGGGTCTTTTATAGCGATTCGTTTGCAAGAGAATCAACAAATTTAAGAGAATTAGTAGAGATAAGAGATTTGCTGTGTACGTTTCTTGTTTGCTTTAGTTAGGGCTCTCAAAAATATGTAACAAAGTCTACGATCCATTATCTATATTTGATTCTAAAGCTTTAAATGCTCTATGATAACAAAGTAATTTGAAGTGTAAAATCAATATATATACATATATTTCATTTTATCTTGATGAAAATCTGATGAGTTTAACAGGCATCATTCTTACTTAATTTTACAAAATAATCAGTTTTCGATATATTACTGTAGACGGTTTCATTTTAATAATTTATGTCTTTTTCTTAGTTCTCAGAATACCAAAAGGTAAAAACATCTGATTACTGCTCAATGGTGAAATTTGTGCCTTTAACTCCTGCGATAAATTGCTTATTGCCAACATCATTATCTGAGTAATAGGGCAGCTTCTCCAGAAGCTTGATCCATGCAGTTGTGTTCGGATACTTGGCCGGATCAATTTCCACAAATACAGTCAGTGAGCTGATCGTCGAGATAAGACTGAAGTCAGCCACCGTCAAGTGATCGCCAGCAATGTATTTGTGGCCTTTAAGGAAGGTCTCCACAAAGTCGTAGACTTCGACAACGGCTTGAATTCGTTCCTTGGGTATCACTTTCATGCCAAGGAAGAACAGATTCTTGGTGATAGCACGCAGTGCATTAGCAAACACGACTCCAGACTCAAAGTGCAGACGCTGATCGACGACAGCACGCTTCAGCAGATCCTTGGGATACAGAGAGTCGTCCTTGCCGTACTTGCTGACTAAATAGCAGATGATGGCGTGTGAATCCCAGATGCAGGCATCGTCATCCTCTAGCATGGGCACTGTATGCTGAGGATTCTTCTTTATGAATGCCTCAGAGAGTTGCTCCTTGCCAAATAAATTAACCGAGACGTACTCATAGGGCAGTTCTAGAGCTGCCAGCGTCATCTTGACAGCGCGAACAGGAGGACTGGGATCGATACCGTAGAGGATAATTTTGCCCATGTTGCTATTTTCAAAAATGAATAGTTACTGACTGATCAATAACTTCGCTGGGGTCTTTTATAGCGATTTGTTTGAAAGAGAATCGACAAATTTAAGGGAATTAATAGAGATAAGAGATTTGGTGTGTACGTTTCATGCTCGCTCGTAATAAAGTCTACTATCCATTATCTATATTTAATTCTAAAGCTTTATATGCTATATGATAACAAAGTAATTTGATGAGTAAAATCAATATATGTTTTCTTGGTTAATTCTTGATTAACTTCTGATAAGATTAGCTGACATCATTCTTACTTAATTTTACAAGATAAACCGTTTTATATACTCGTATAATTCATATAATTCATATATAATTAAATGCAATATTTTTATGTTTTTCAATAAATTTATTATAATTTGGTAGGTTTTTTTTAAATATAAGGTATTATTAATTGTTCTTTAGTTTAGGCTTCGATGGTGAAATTTGTATTCTTTAAAGCAGCTAGAAATTTCTCAGCTCCAATGGCATTTGCCGAATAGTAAGGCAGCTTTTCCATACGCTTTACCCACGCGCTAAGTTTCGAAAACTTGGCGGAATCAATTTCAACGTAGCCCACTAGGGAACTAATTGGCGAGATCAGACTAAAGTCGGCAATGGTCAGATTATTCCCAGCAATATATTCATGGTCTTTTAGGAAAGCTTCCATTAGGTTGTAGACCTCTACAATGGCTTCAATGCGATCCTTGGTTACAGGCAATCCGAAAAAAGCCATCAAGTTTGTTCTTCGTAAAGCATCGGCGAAGACAACACCAGACTCAAAGTATAGACGCTGATCCACAATGGCACGCTTCAGAGGATCCTCGGGATACAGTGAGTCGTCCTTGCCAAACTTGCGCACCAAGTAGCACATGATGGCATGAGAATCCCAGATACACGCTCCGTCATCCTCAAGCATGGGGATTGTGTGCTGGGGATTCTTCTTGAGATACTCCTCTGACAGTTGCTCTTTGTTAAACACATTCACCTCGACGAATTCGTAGGGCACCTGGAGAGCGGCTAGTGTCATTTTAACTGGACGCACTGGAATGCTTGGATCGTAACCGTAAAGAACAAGTTTACCCATGTTGCTGGTTTGCTATGTGAACGTTAACTGATAAATGGCAGCTGCCTTATATAGGGTTTGCTGGAGGTATTTAAGAGAGACAATGACGCTGTTCAAATCAGTGTACAACGCGTTGGCTGAATAACGATGACTTGTTGCTCCCTATACCAATCTTAACTTTTTGATGGGGTATACTAGTTTAATGCTGATATTCGATATCCATTCAATGTCTATATTCTCGACATGCTGTTGAGTAATTGTTTATCAAAGTTTGCACTGTACTATAATTAGGTAGGTTTTTTCCCATAAAGTCTCTCTTCCCAAAAACCAACAAACTAATAAAATGTGTATTGTCAGCTGTACTTAGAGTATTTTACAGTCGTTTAGTAGAGAATTGAGTGCAGGAGGCAGGTCGGGAACTTTGAAAGCTTACAATCAGCTGTGCATTTCAGTTGGTCTTTATGTATGAAACTGCGTTTATTATCTGCTCTTTATGCCACTCTCTTATCTTAGAGCTTTCGTTGCGATCTCTGCAGCAAATGTTTAATGAAATGTTTGTCGTGAATTGTCTAAAGAGAACTTGTTTCTGCTGTATCGTCATGACACAGCACTATTTTCAACGCTTTACCAAAAAAATTGTTTACCTATTTCACCATAAATTAGCAAAGCAAAGAGAAACCGAGAGATTGTTCAACAATATATAGTAGTATTTATTTAAGATTCAATAGTAAAGTTTTTCGATTTAAGCATAGACTCGAGCTGAGCGGCTCCAGCTCCACTGGCCTCTTCATAGTAAGGCAACTCTTTGATGCGCTTCAGCCATGCGTTGAGCTTTGGGTACTTTTCTGAATCCGGCACGAGAAACACCATCAACGTTACAATGGTTGTGATAAAGCTGAAGTCAGCTATGGTTAGGTGAGTGCCGGCCACATAATTGTTGTTGTCCAGAAGAGTCTCCACCAAGGCGTAGACGTCGGCCACCGCAGCTATTTTCGACTTCTCAATCACAGTTTGGCCAGCGAACATGAGGGGCTTGCTGATGGCCAGCAAAGTGCTGGTGAACATTGTGCTGGAGTCGTAGTGGAGGCGTTGGTCCACAATGGCACTTTGGTACAAATCATTGGGATAGAGCGCTTTGTCTTTACCGTATTTGCGTGCCAAATAGGTTATAATAGCATGCGAGTCCGAGATGTATTGCTCATCATCCTCCAGCATGGGAATAGTGTGCTGTGGATTCTTCTTTAGGTATTCCGGCGAGTGTTGATCCTTAGTCAAGGGATTTACAACAACGTAATCGTAGGGCAGCTGAAGGGCAGCCAAGGTGAGTTTGACAGCGCGCACCGGCGGGCTGGGATCGAAACCGCTGAGAATAAGCTTGCCCATGTTCTTAGTTTGCTGTGTGAAGAATAACTAATTGTGCTTGCCGGCAGCAAAGACATGATATGGATTACATCAGTGTGCGTGAGAGAGTCGGCAATAGTTGAAGAGAGAGCTTAATTCGGAATCAGCTGTGCAACACAAAAAGAAAAGCAATTGGCTTACAAACGCTAATGAGTTTTTAACTAGTTCAGAATGGTGCACACTGCGCAATTTATGAAAACGCATTAAATTTCAGTTTAAAAGCAATTATTTTATTAAAAATGCAGAAGCAAAAACGCAGAGAATATTTATTAGTGGCGTGTTTGCTTTGCGTTTCATATGCTTGTATGCATACGCTGTTTGTGCACTTGTGTGGGTGCCTGATTGTTTACCGTTGCTTGTTTTGCTTTCGTGCGGGAGAGCGCCTATCTTGTGTCTGTAGATAAGTTCGCTGAGAACACAGAGCGTGAGAGAGCTTTAGTTGCGCTCTCTGCTAAATGTTTGGTGCTGATTTGCCCAAAGAGAACTGGTGTCTGCTGTGTCGTCATTACACAGCACTATTTGGGCTCTTCACAAACAACTTGTTTTGTATTTCACCACAAGTTATCAATAAAGAGAAACAAAAAAAAATTATTGTTTGTGCTTGTGTACGGCAACAACTTCTAGAACAATTTGCACTTAAGCTTCAATCGTAAAGTTCTTCGATTTCAGCATGGCCTCGAACTGAGCAGCTCCAACTCCATTGGCCTCCTCGTAGTACGGCAGCTCCTTCATGCGTTCCAGCCAGGCGGCAATCTTTGGATACGTGCCGGCATCCGGCTCGAGGAACACCGACAGACTGCAGATGGTGGTGATAAAGCTGAAGTCGGCTATGGATAGGTCAGTGCCTGCAATATAATCGTTATCGCCCAGAAAATTCTCCACCAAATCGTAGACCTCGGCAACCGCATCGATTTTGGATTGCTCAATCACCGTTTCGCCCAAGAAGATGATCGGCTTGGTAATCGCACGCAAAGTGCAGGTGAACATTGTGCCGGAATCGTAGTGCAAACGTTGATCCACAATCGCTCGCTGGAAGTCATCCTTGGGATAGAGTGCATCGCTCGTCGCGTATTTGCCCACCAGGTACGCCATGATGGCGTGCGAGTCCCAGATGCAAACGTCGTCATCCTCCAGCATGGGCACCGTGTGCTGTGGATTCTTCTGCAGAAACTCGGGCATCAAATGCTCCCCGGCCAGAAGATTGACCTGCGCGAAGTCGTAGGGCAAGTCCAGTGCCTTGAGCGCCAGCAGACAGGATCTAGTTGGTGGACTGGCCTCCATGCCATACAGCGTAAGCTTGCCCATTTTTCTGGTGGTAATTGCGAACTGTAACTGAAGGCGAGCCCAAGCGACTGGTAGCTTATATAGCCGCAGTGCAGGCGGGGCATGGGAAACTGGGCCTGCTGCGTAGAAGGGACACGTAAGTCCGAACCCAAATGGGGCAATTAGACGACCGTCATTAGTTCGTGGTCGAGGGAGAGGCGTGGTCCCAACAAAATTAGCATGACTCGCCGAAGTTTTGCAGAGGGTATGCAGGAAATTCGCAACTTGAGCTGGGAAATATCTCTGACATTGTACACTCGATAAGAGAATCGCTGCAATAGTTCAACTGTCATTTGTGTGTGCTAAACAAAACGCCAACAGGCACAGGCGACCCCTTGTCGCAGGCAATTACAGGGTACATGCGGCTCGATTCTGAGACTTTAGTGCGCAGTTAATTATTTATGCATTTGACACACGCGAAGTACAATTGTTTTTATTGGTTTCTGTTCGCGGCGATGTATCAGTGAGATTTGTAAACGGCAGCGCTACTAGCTAACGGTAAACATATACGACTATAATCGTACACATGACACATGCCTCGCAGCTCTAAGCAAATATTGACGCAGTCCCAGATACGAACTGCTTTTGACTTGACTTACTTATCTCTAGTATTAATAAACAATCAAGCAAAAACTTAAACTTGCAGCATTATGACGTCTTCGTACTCCGAGTATCTAATCTTATCTAATCGCGCGCCTTAAATCAGTTGCCTGCACTATTTTGGGGCCGCACACGCAGTCGAAAGTTGTACGCCACAGACTCCGCATTCGAAACTACTCAAAACTGTGCTTGGAGAATGGTACTCGTGCTGTATGGAACGGAATTAAGCGGACCCGTGCGTGCCGTGCTGCTCACTCTGCGCGCCCTGCAGCTGGACTTTGAGTTCCGGCCCATCGATGTGACGGCGGGCGAGCAACTGCTGGAGGATTTCGTGCGCAAGAATCCGCAGCACACGGTGCCGTTGCTGGAGGACGGCGACGCCTGCATCTGGGACTCGCACGCCATCAGCGGCTATCTGGTGCACAAGTATGGCGCAGACGACGACGCACTGTATCCGCGTGAGCCGCTGCAGCGCGCCGTTGTCGATCAGCGGCTGCACTACGAGTCGGGTGTGCTGTACGTGCAGTGGAAGCAGCTGAAGCAGCTGCTCTTCCACGAGAACATCACCGACTTGCCGCTGGAGCAGCTGCTGGAGAGTTACGCGCTGCTCGATCGCCTGCTAGCTGGGCACGCGTACATTGCTGGCGATCAGTTGACCATTGCCGACTTCAGCATTGTGGCCACGTTGAGTCCGCTGCATCTGAGCGTGGCGCCCGTGGATGCCGCCAAGTATCCCGCATTGAGCGCCTGGTTGGCCCGAATCTCAGCGCTGCCCTACTACGAGGAGGGCAACTTGAAGGGCGCGCGGCTCGTCGCGGATCGTGTGCGTGCCAAGCTGCCCAAGCAGTTCGACAAGCTCTGGCAGAAGGCGTTCGAGGACATTAAGAGCGGGGCGGGCAAACAGTAACGTCGAGTAATGAACCCAATTATCTTTGCTTTTTTGCGTATTTCAATAAAGCTCATGTGCGAGTATTTGCCTGTCTGCTGGCTCGTAGCAACAAAACCACCCAGCTCCTAACCTAATCACTGCACTCACGGTTTGTATGCTCTGCTCGACCGACAAATACCCTGTCAAGCGAAAGTTATACGTGTATACTGGCAATTCTTTTGGTAGACATAACTATGGAATATGGTATTCCCAATCAAAAGCAACTTTAATTTTCTGAAATTAAATATTCTTAACTTTACTAAAGTGATTCACATACAAGATTAGCCACGTTTGAATAATTTGTTGACATTTTCTATAACTTCAATTATTTTAGTTCGACTTATTAGTCTTTCTTATTCGCACTTGAATGTTTAAAAAGTTGAAAAATTACTGGAATTCTCATTATTGAACTTGACCATTTCCATAAGTGAATATTTTTAAAGTAATTTCTGTAAATTGAGAGATTAGAAATTCGAATTTTTGGCTTTTTAAAATTTTTTTTTTCGTATTTATAGCAGTTGCAATTTAAAAAGTTTATCTTAATGTTTCTAGGCATTCGTTAAATTTCTTTATAGTTGTTTTCCTCTGATAAAATTTTATTTTAATAGCCACACAAACTGAATAAACCCCATTGACTGCTGCAGTGCTGAGTATAATTATGTTTGAAAAACTTTAAAACTTTTTGCGCTCATTAAAATTAAAAATATTCTTGCTCGGCTGCAACAAAAATAGAAAAGGGCGCAGGAAAAGGGCGGGAGGACTGGCAAAACGAAGGGAGAAAAAAGAAATGGCAGCGCAGCAGGACAACAGCAGGACGAAATGAAAAGCGCAAAAGTTTTGCTGCCGTGTCGTGCATGCGAAAGTTGTTAAATCATAATTAATTTATGACGCCGTCAGGCAGCGGAGTTCTTGGAGTCAAGAGTTCGAAGCCGGCAGGACGACGCGTCGTGTAAAACACTCTCTTAAAATGGCAAGCAACCTGTCTAAATACCTTCTGCCTGCTACCTGCTGCATGCTTTCAGCTTCAACCCTCGAATCTGGCGCCAACCCTACGCCTCACACTATCACGACACAGAAGTTATCCCCTCGCCTGTCGCCTTTATGCGCCAACGTCAGCAGCAGCAGCGGCAGCAGCAGCAGCAGGAGCAGCAAACTAATTGGTTTAATTTCAACTTTTACTTTGGATGTCGACGCTGTCGTCTCGCCCAGCGCCACGCCAGCTTCCTCTGCCCACGACCACGCCCACACCCTCATCTAGTTGTACGCTTTGGCTGCCGCATTTGCTTTAATGCCACGTTTTTTCCTCTTCTTGGCATTTTACTTTTAGCGTTTTTGCCGTCCCTTCGGTTTGTTTCGTGCTTGCTTTTTGCAGTGTATCAATTTATTGTAGCATACTTTTAGGCAGCCCCTTGAAATACTTTCGCCTTGCGCAGTTTTTGTGCGAGTCGATGGAAAGCAGCTTAAATGCGGACTTAAATCCCACTGAATCACTATTCAGATTTGCCGCAAAGTTAAAATCACCACTGCAAGGACTAAAAGAAAGAGAAGGAGCGGATAAGTTTTATTAAAATGCCAAGCTGATTTCGAAGGAAAATGCTGAAGTTTCTTGCATTAAGAAAACGCCGCAACTGTTGCAAGTTATTATTTCGTAATTAGTTTCTAAGAATAGATTAGAGTTGACGAAAGCATTGTGAAATTAAAAATGCATAGTATAAGCAATGTCAATATATAACAAAAATTACGCTTTACAACTTGAACTTAATGCTGCGCAGAATCGGATACTTTTCGCCCGCGCATTGACCGCGAAAATCGTCCAAGGACAGATCATGGAACGCCACGCCCCCCAAGCGCTGGGCCTGGGCATAGCTGGCCTTTATGGCCGCCGTCGTGGGATCCTCGTAGCCCACCCAGACACCCGGCTCGCCGTTATCGCCGGCCGCGCGATACGCATAGATGCCATAGCGTTTCGTTGGGTCGCCCACCTTGCGCAGATGCTCGTTGTCCTTGTCCTTGCCCTGGCCGAGATGATGCTGCAGCAGATCACAGACCTCCGGCCAGCTGAGGAGACCCGGCGTGCGTGTCTGCCTGCCGCCATTTGCGGCACCCTCAGTGTCCGCAATGGGCGGATAGCCGGTGAGGCCCGAGTCGCGACTCATCTGCCAGGCGCGGCCGTAGCTGGTGACGCCGATGTTCAGCTGCTGGGCGTTGGCCGTATTGTTGAGCCAATACTCCACCTGGTACGCCACATTGTGGGTGGCATCACGCTCGGACATCGCATGCAGTGGCGCTGGCAGATCGGCTTGCTTGGGATCGCGCTGGGGCGTCTGGAAGTCGTAGGTGGCCAGATTCACAAAGTCCACATAGGGCAGCACCGAGCTAATATCTATGTACACTACAGCAGAAAGATTTGTGTCAATAGAGAGAGCGGGAGTTGTGGGCGTGGCAACTTACGCTGTGGATCCACATGGGGCAGCATGCTGAGCGACAGCTGCTTGCCACTGCGTTGCAACTCGACGCGCAGCTCGCGCACCAGTGTGGCGAACTGTGTCTTGTGCTCCTCGGCCTTGGCATCAATGGTCGAGCTGCTGAACAGGCCCTTGAACGAGGACCAGGCACGCTTCAGAGCGCCCTGCTGCTTCTTGGGCCGCAGCTTGGGGAATTGCCAGGCGAGGTCGATGCCATCGAAGCCATATTGGCTCAGCTCGGCGCTCACGCTCGCCTTGAAGTTGTTGCGGTGCTCCGGCTGCTCCAGCAGACTCAGATACTTGGCCGTGTCCGGCTCGCCAAACTCATCAATGTCCCGATCGCCGCCGACAGAGAGCAAGATGCGCAGGTGGGAGTGCTTCTTACGCAGCGCAGTTATCTGGTTGTAGTGCTGCCGATTGTGGCTCAGCTCAGGGTGCAGGCTCTTGATCTTATAGCTGGAAGCGTCGATACCCGCATAGCCGTAGACCAAGAAGTTGCAGAAGGTCAGCGCTGGCTCCAGCTCGGCCAGTGAAAGTTGCCCCGGACCTGTGCAAATAAATATACGTATGTTGTGAGTAGCGATAACCTAACAGGCCCCAGTGCCACACTTGACACACAAAGATTAGACCACAATGCTGCCTCCCCGTCGCTGTCTCCGTCTCACCTTCGCGCACATAACTCGAGGCGTCGTAGTAGCAGACCAGCCTGCCCACATCGGCCAGAGTCACCTGGCAGCAGCTCAGGCTGAGCAGCAGTGCTCCAAGGAGTGCCCAAGAACGGAGCATTGTGTGTGCTGTTGTCTCTAAGACTCAATTGAAAACTGAAGACTGACACAGAAGTCGCAGCTAATGCCGCTCGAGCTGCTGGCGCTCAAAAAGATTGAGTGCAACAACAAAGCTGCGACTCGCTTTCAAAACACAGCTTATCGCTTCTAAAAAAACACAGAGCTTTGTGATGATGAGATACTCTTCAAAAAGATTGAAAATTCAAATCAGTTGGCATATGAGTTGTGGGGAATTTTATTTTTATACCATGTACCTATAGGTACAAAGGTATATTAAGTTCGTTCGAATGTATGTAACAGGGTGAAGGAGACGTCGCAGACCATATGTTGTTACAACCAAAATGTTCAGAATCGAAAACAAAATCGATTTAGACATGTCCGTCTGTCTGTCCGTCCGTCTGTCCGTATGAACACCTAGATCTCAGAGATGGTAAGAGCTAGAGTAACCAAACTTTGGATTTAGGTGTAATATGTCGCTACGCAGATCAAGTTTATGTTTTTTTCCTCCCCCGCCCTTCCCCTTGCCCACAAACCGCAAGCTACTCTGAAATCCTTTGAGCTAGAAAGTTAATTTAAAGTGCAATATGTAGATATTTATCATATTATAGCCGTTCTCACTTGTTTTTATATATTTTTTTGTATAGTACCATAACAACACATTTCGGGAATATCTCATACTGACCAAACCTTCAACATATATGTCACAACTTATCAATTATCGTTGTCAATTGTTGTTGTTAGGAATATGTTTGATAATACTTAATTTTACTTTGTTTTATTCAAGTGAAAACCGTTTACTGCACAAGAAGAACTTTCTTAATGCTTCGAGTTAACATTCTACTCATTAAATTGGCTATATTGACTATATTAATATAAATTGAGTCAACTATTATAATTACAAGAAACTATTCTCGCAATAGTTCAGACTATACCTAAAATAATATTCAAGATATGCCGCCAAAGAGCGTACAATTAATTATGTATAACTTTGCGTTGGGGGCAGCTGCGAGACGAGGCTGATTAACAGCATTTCAATTAGAGTGTGTGATTAAAACATCACGCTGGCTTCATATGAATTATCTATCTTGCTCTCTGTGTCTGTTTTGTTGCCTTTTCTTGCTATTTCTATTTCCATTTCCATTTCTATTTGGGCAGCTAATGCGAGCCAGCAACCACCAAACACAAATCCCCAACATACACAAGGCGCACAATATTGTGGGTCTGTGAAGGGGAGAGAAATGGATTTTAGTATGTTATAGCTGGTTTCAGCAAGGAATAGGCTTTGCGATTGCTGTGCCACCACAAACACACACACACACACAGACAGAGACAGACAGCGAGAGAGCGAGAGCGAGAGCGAGAGACACATGTTAGTATTTGGTATGGCTGCCATTAAGTTGCTGTCGCTTTGCCAACGGCATTTTGCCGTCGTCTCTTGCTTATGTCACTTAGCCGCAGCTCCCAGCTCCCGCCCATTTCTCACTCTGGCACTCTTCAATCTCCCCACGCCCCGCTGCCATCGCATCGCACCGCAATTCCCAGCAGACAATAATGTTTTTGTGCTCGTGTTGTATAAGCAAAGCTTAAATACATTAAAGCATTCGTTGCTGGCAAATGATGAGCTGTTGTTGTTGTTGTTGTTGTTGTTGCTCTGGCTCTTCGCATTGTTGACGATGGCACTTAAGCAAGGATGAGAGTCCTTCCGACACTTTTACTTTGTGCCCCTGAACGCTTTTGCCAGTTGATTAGCAATTGCGCTCACGTGGCGCTATTTGTTGGCTTCGTTAACCGGGTGTGGCCAGATGTGTTGACTTCTACGGATTCCGCACCGAAATTTATTTGCAGAAATTGTGCTGAAAGAATTTGCATGCTGCACGCTGTGGAATTATTTGCCGCTGTCTATCTGCTGACCCCCCTTTTGGCGCTCATCGCAAGTCTTGCCTCGGCCGCAAGTGGCAGCTCTCAGGCGCTTAAGCAAATCCTTTTAGTAATTACTTTTTGCCCCGAGCGACAGTTACGACAGGCCAGCTGTGCTGTTGCGTTTTCGCCTTAATAGATTCGTCCCCAGGGCGGCAGGCAGAAGCAGCAACAGCAGCAGAAGCAGCAGCGGCAGCCATGCGAAAAGCCACTCAAATTCCAAGGCCCAGCGACTATGTAATATGTTCATTTAGCTGTTTGGCTGCTTAAATATTATATGCCCAAGTTTTTATGGGCGAGATTTTGTTTTGCATAGCCGTAACGTAGACGCGTTCGCTTTGTGAGTGTTTTTCATGGTGCGCCTAAAAGATGCAACAAAAAATTTCCGCTTCCGCTTTGGCGGCGTCACCGGAAAATGTACATAAAAAACACGAATTTTATGAAAAGCCAGCACACACATGCCACAAGCTATAAAACTAACCGCAAAAAAAACAGCACCGACACAGGCACAGACACAGACACAGCGAGTGGCACCAACAACAAGAAAGTGAGAAATCAACAGAATATTTCAAATATGACTACTATGCATAGTCGCTTAAGCAAACAGCCAGCCAAGTGCACACATGTTTCACGGACACGCCCAGTTGCCCGCTCCCATAAAACTCGCACACACACGCACACACACTCCACAGGTTGACAATAAAACGCTGCTCGTAATAATAAACTAATAGTGCCCCAGCTGCCGAGCAATCCTGGGCTGTCTTTGTGCGCTCCACACTACTGCACACACACATATTTGTTTTGTTGATGTATGTGCTGAGCTTGTGCATGTGTGTGTGTGTGTGTAAAGTTGTGGCCATTAAGTGTATATGCAGAAATACATTTGGGGTATGCAGGACTTGCAGTCAGTTATGTTCAGCACTGCAGACAAATATAGAGTTCATGTTTTGCATATAAACTATGTTACTCAACAGCTGCTTTGATAGTTTAACTAACTTGCTTTTAGAGTAACACGGTTTCGGTGAGCGTCCACTGCTATGCGAAGACAGCAAATTGTAGTGGCATATTTTCACACCAGCTTGAGTAAATAGACACACACACACACTCGCACACTCGCGCAACGCCCACAGCAACTGAAGCAAACTGTTGGCTAATGGGCTTTTGGCTCCAGCCTTAAACCGAGCAGTGTGTGAGGAGGGGGAGTCTTTAATACAGCTGACCTCCCCGTCGATTGGGTGATTAACTTTTGGGGCAACATCTGCCCGCTGCATGGCTTGAGTCGAGGGAGCTTGTTTGCCGTAATTAAATTGTTAACGCACACGTGTCGACTAGGCTTTTTTCGCTTTTTTTTTTTGGGTTGGCTTTCTGCGTATTTATGCATGTGCATGGGTTCATTTAAGCGTAATGCTTTTCACGTTGACAAATGTGGCAGCGACCGCGCTAATCCACCCAAAGCCAATCTGCGAGTGTTAAAGCAGCGACTGCGGGGAGGGGGGGGGGGGTATGGGCTAAATGTATATATAGTATGTATGTACGTATATGCCACGACAGCCACTTCCCGCTCTTCACTTTGCGTGGCTTACGCCCTTAGCTGGTGTTTTTAATGCTTCATTGGCTTAATTGCCAGCCAACAGCAGCCACAAGCACACCCACACACACACACACTCACATACGCACACGTGTGCAGAGAGAGCATGAACCCAACTTTGCACGCTGAAAATGAATTCAACCACAAACACGTTCATTTACCTTTTATAGATACACACGCACACACTCAAACACCGCTGACATTGAGCACTTTAAATCTGTGCGCGAATTCGTTTCTTTAAATTGCTGCATAAATATGTTTTCGCCAGCTTAATGCCAAATATTAATCTGCTCTCCTTATAACACTGAATGTGCTCAAGGAATTGGCAACCAATGAAGCGAAGGCGAGCAGTAGAAATAGTCTCCGCTAAAGTCAGCTGCTTAATCACAGATTCAGTGACACAATATATGCATAAATCTACATTTTATATATGAGTCAAGTTTAGATCCAAAATATGCTATTAGAAAGTTAATATGCTATCAGAAACTCCCTTCAATTTTATCTTAATGCATTTAAGTTTATTATTCCAAAATTGTAAGATTCAAAATTTACCTCAAGAGTAATCCAAGAAATCTTGCTTAATTTCGTAGTTTGCAATATTTATTGCATGTTGATAATTTAAATCTATTTTCAATACTCTGATGCTCGAGTTTGTTAATCTCATTGTGAAATTTCTTAGAAATATACTTCTCAGCTGACAGTGTTTTGTATTAAATAGAATGTAGCACTTCTCTCTAGATGTCTAGATGTGCCCCGTGAAAACGCCGATGTTATCAGCCGCAGTAGACCCCGGAATGCTATTTGCATTTCTGTAAAACATACACAAGTTATGTGTATGTATGTGCATGCTATTTGTTCAGTGCGCAATTGAATACAGCGTTTGGCATTTGAATGTAATGTGCGATTAAAGCCGGCATTACATGAACGAGTTAGGCTATAAAAGCCGCTTCTAGACACCGCTCCGTGTTTAGTTTCAAATTGCAAGTCGCATTTCGAGCTTATAAGTAACATGAAGTGGCTGTCACTCGCTTTTCTCCTCGCCCTGCTGGCGCTCGCAAGTGGTAAGTTGTGCTTGGACTCGATATTGGAGCGTGGAGGCTTATGCAAATGAAATAATTAATTATTTACACATTTGAATCTATGTATTTACAGCTAATCCGCTGCAGCCGGGAAATGTAATCATCAATGGCGATTGCAAATACTGCAATATACGCGGCGATTAATTAATTATAGTGTTAAATGCATGTAAACAGCGAGCTTCAAATAATAACACACATTCATCAACTGCAGTGTTTTCTTTGGCCACATTCAAATTACAGCTAATTCCCGAAAAGCAAGTAAAAAAGTGAGATTTTCAGGCTGACAATCGCAAAGAACTAATCTACACTTCTGGGTGCAATCAACTTCAAAGCTGACGTCATCGTAATCTATATAGACCAGCATAGAGAAAAGTGTTACTTTGTTGTGTGGAATTCCCAAATATTTGTATAATATTTGAGTTTTCTCGTGAAGTGCGTGAGTTTACGAGATCAGTCGCTGCATTTGCAGACTTCGATGACAACTCAATTATTATGTTATTGCCTTAGTGCTTTTAATAAATAGAACAATTGCGTTATGTACAATTTATTGAACAAAAAAGAGTTGAACTTTCAGTTTTGTCATTGGCAAGGAGTTGGTTATGCGTCAAGATCCCGTTTAACCTCCGTGAACGTTGCAATGACGGCAGTCGCCGTTGATGACCACATCGGGCGACACTGGAGAAGCTGGTCGAAATAGAGAGAATAGAGTGTCAGCAAGAAGTTTTGGCAAACGCTTGTGGCCACTTACCACTGGCGAAAGCCAAGAGGCCCAGCAGAAAGACGATGGACAGGCACTTCATGTTTGCTATGGTTTAGTTAACAAGGCTTGCAGTTGAACTAATGACAATTGCAGGCCAAGACTCGGCTTATATAGCACTCGCACTCGCACTCGCACTCGCCGTGTTTTTCCCTAGAAATGCACAAATTGTTGTTGCAGTATTGCGTTGATAGGTCAGCAAACTAGACAGCTTGGAAATGCCCATGTAAGTGAGTATTTCCCGCAGCTAAACAGATCGCTTCAGAGCGCTTTTGATTAGATGTGACGTTTAATTGCTGCTAATTCAGCTTAAACAAGAATCACAGTGAGCGCCAAGTAAGTTGTAATACAACTTGTAAGCTGGCAAATTTCATCATTCATTGAAAAACTAATATAAGTTCTACAAATTTCTAAATGGATGAAGTCTTTACTTGCATATGAAAATGAGATATGTGAGCTGGCAAATTTCATCAAATCAAACAAGTTGAACACATTTATAAATGAACGATGTATTTACTTGCATATGAAAATGAGATATGTAAGCTGGCGAATTTCATCAAATCAATTGTTCATTGAAAACCTTATAGAAGTTCAATAAATTTCAAATAATTCTATAAGAATGAAGTATCTTCAACAGTGAAGATGGAATATGTAAACGGCAAGTTTTATCATTCATTGAAAAACAGTTTCATGTTGCAAAATTTTGTAAATAAACGAAGTCTTAACAGTGCTGAAAATGAGATATGTAAGCTGCAAATTTCATCAAATCAACTGTTCATTGGAAACCTAATAAAAGTTTCATAAATTTCAACTGATTTTAAATTAATGGAGTATTAAGAGTGAAATATGTAAGCTGCCGAATTTTATCACATCAACTGTTCATTGTAAAACTATTACAAGTTGCATACATTTCTAAATGAACGAAGTATTAACTTGATCTGAAAATGAGATGTGAAAGCTAGCAAATTAAAGTTATAAAGTCAGTTGATAATTGAAAAACTAATAGAAGTTCAATAAATTTAAACTGATTCTAAATTAATGAAGTACTAAGAGAATTGAACATGAGATATGTAAGCTGGCAAATTTCATCAGCTGTTCATTGAAAACTCAAAACAAGCAAATTTACCACGTTGAATAAATTTTAGCTGCTTATAAATAAACGACGTATTAGGAGCGTGATAAACAAGTAATGAGATATGTATGTTAAGAATAAGTAAGCCCCATTTACAGGGTAGACGTCAAATTCAACTTTTGTTGTCACTTGTTAAGACAAAGGCTATTGCAAAATAGTTGCTATAAAACAGTTAACCACAATAAATATCAGACAATAGATATGCCAAATACTTAATATACAATTTCATCATTGCAGTAATAAAGTATATTTTAATACAAATATATATTGGTTAGAAATTTCACAAAACAATTGCGAAATACACATATAGTATGTATATACAGGCTTGATGTCAATTTAATCAATTTCTAAATCAGTTCGCCATTATAATGGTGTGCAAAGTCTACATTGTTGCTTCACACATTCGCCCTTAAACTGTAAACAATATCAATGACAATAGTTTGTATGAATTTTCAGTAATAAACACAACATTGAAATTCACCCAATTATACTTTATTCAAACGCATTTAGTGCGAAATAAGAGAGTAACATAGGAGGCCAAAGGTTACAGTGCCTGTTGTCAGTATCTGGGCAGCAGCACCTGATTTGATTGGATCCCCGGTTCTGATGCAGTCCACACACTCGCCAACGATGACGACCGCAGGATCAGCTATAGAAACAAATTAGTTAATTGTTAATTGCCACTTGCTGAGCTATTTTGTTTAACTTACCACAGACCAGCGGCAAGAGGCAGCCGAGTAAAAGAAGCGCTAGAGCAATCGACTTCATGTTGCATCTGATCTGAATACGAATCGTCGGTTGCCTACTTATAAAGACAAATACCGACATCGCTAAATATTAATATATACGACTTGTGTGTATTGCAGTTCCCAAAGTTGTAATCAAGACATGACTGCGAAATACCCGTTGCACAATTTGGTTTACTACAAAACACTTTTAATGAATTATTATTCGCACTTTTGTGTATTGATTGTGTGCTTATTTGCACACGTGTACTACTCTACTTTACTACATAAGGTATTGATTAGAATAGTGTGTCAGATTTTCACTGCTCAACAAATTTCTATTTCTAAGAAATTATAAGTTGTTATAAGTTACAATTCGCATGACTTGCTTATGGTTGACTTGAGTGGTTTTTGTTTTACAATGCAGAGAGATCACTGTGGATAAATCATAGAGAATTTGCTAATTAAAAAGATTTAAAACAGTTAACACTTAGTGTGACAAATTGCAGTCAATAAGTAATGAGAATGTTGTCGATCTCAAGTTAATATGATAAACATAACAAGTTTTTTGGATTTTCAATTATTGAATTTTGGAAATTTAGTAGAATTTTTAACGGTTTTTTGACATTGGAAATTTTTACAAATTTTTGTATGAAAACTTTTTTTGGATTTTCAATTATTGAATTTTGGAAATTTAGTAGAATTTTCAGCGGTTTTTTGACATTGAAAATTTTTACAAATTTTTGTATGAAAACTTTTTCCTTGAAGTCAAAATTTCTCGCTTTCAGGCACAAAGAAAAAGTGATTGATCTTTTATTACAAAGAATGCTGCACATTGTGGATGCTTAAATCAATAATGAATACAATTTGCAATTTATACAGTGATCGAACATACGAGTACTCATTGCTATCAATTATGCAAGTTCGCTTTGTGGGCACTTAATTGCACTGTAATCCACTGCTAACATACTCGTGTTTCTCAGTGTAACCCACAGTCTAAACAGGTTTCTATATGCAGCATGCTTTGCATGCTATCAATTTATTGCTAATCCGGGATTTTCCATATTATTTACCTAGTATAAACGCCACTCAGCCAGTCGGCGTCAGTATAAAAACAACGTTGCATCGAGTGCATTCTGTTAACGAGACAAAATGCAGCGCACAGCAGTGTTAGCCCTCCTGATCTTGGCCATGTTGGCCCTTCACACAAATGGTTAGTAATTGCAAACGCTGCTGCATTTCTGCAAGCTTAACTAACTCTTTACATTTGACGCTCTTGCTGCTTAGCTGGCAAAGTGACTATCAGGGGACAGTGTGTCGATTGCAACAGGCCGGAAGAGGAGAGCACCACCCCCAAATCGTCCAGCAGCAGTCACGATCATGCGGCTCACTCCCATGGCCAAGGCAAAGCTGCTGCTGGCGACGACGACTTGCAGCAAATCTCTCATGTCGCTCACTCCTCGTCGCCCAGATATCGCCTCAAACGGCAGTGGGGCGGTCGGCAGGTGATCACGCTGGACGGCCCCGACGCTGACAGCTACAGAGGTGGCCCAGTGACTACGCTCGACAGTCGCGGCTACCCCGGCACCTTGGTGCGCAATTCGGACTGTGTGGGCTGCAACATTCGCGGCTGAAGCGCTGATTTTTCTGTTCTCCAACTAAAAGTTAATAAACTGTTTTGTTCACTCTTGAAATGCAGCTATTCTTCAAGTGGTTTAAGCCGGGCTCACTTCACATTTGTGTAGAGTCGGCGGAAGATGATATTGCAGTGCTTTGGAGGAGATCAAAATGTACTTCAACAATTGCTTTGCAGCTCATACAAAAGTCTGTTGCAGAAGACTCTGAAAAACTACAAAGCCATTATTGATGATAAATATATGCATTCCTATTATTATCACAGAGATATGTTATGTTATGTGTATAGTAGTCATACTTATTTATCGCTTGAACTCCCTTGACAGTTACCAAAACTGTCTTGAATGCACGGTATGATGATTGTATGTAATTTCCAATTATAATCACCAACATATTAAATATGTCCGTTGCTTCAAACTCTCTTTGGCCATAGCCAACACAAATCAAGGTAGCTTTTCATAGTTGCCACAAGTTTATACAAATCAATTGAATGGTGCCCTATATGGCAATAGAACACTCTACAAAAAAATGCACAATCAAAGTCCACAATTGCTTAACGTTATCAAAGATTTGCTACCTGACACTGAAATACCAATCGTATGCTCTACTATAGTGTTGGAAGTATAGTTAACCAAGGCACTACAAATTCTTTATTCGATATGTTGAATAGTCTACACTGAGTCACTTCAGGTTTATAATATTAATATTAATATCAAATATTCTCGACAATATTATGCTTGTGTCGAGTTAGATTCTTACGCGATTTGGTTCATTCAAAGCTTAAAGTTATGTTTAAAAGATATTCATTTCAAGAGCCAATTTTAAACAGCCTGTTGTATTGCTAATCGCATGTTGTATTGCTGAGCCTTGTAAATGTTCTGACAAGTTGTTGTAATACATTGAACTCTGTGATCAGGATTCAAATAATATAACTTTATACTTATAGCACACTTTAGTTCATTCTACTTCTGTCGTATCTGATAATGAACATGTGAGAGTAACAAACAGGCGATTGTCACAATTAACGCATTAGAATCGATACTGTGTTAAATTTGCAAACTATTAGAGAAGAGAACTAAGGCAAGACTTGAGATATTAAGCTACCAATGAAATGATATTGTGTTAATTTGCAACCTATTAGGGGAGAAGAAAACGAAGGCAAGAATTTAGATATTTAGTTACCAATTAAAATATAAATAAATAAATAAATTAAAAATTGAAGCAAGAATTTAGATATTTAGCTAACAATTAAATATATTAGCAGCAAAATAAAATAAATACGTTGTTGATAGCGTTTCTGACGTGTTATGCCAAATGCAAAAAACTATTATTTGTAGGAACAAAAGACAGACGAGACAACAGCAAAGGAAATAGAATAAATGAAAGCAAGTGAAAAGAAAGCATCGATGCTTATATATTCCGGGTGATAACATAGCAACAGCAAACATTATTATTAATTTCCGTCAATCTGAATCGCTTTAGAGCGTTAATCTTTAACATATATAGACTTTTTACAGTCGTGTGTGTGTTTATAGTCTGTCTACGACCACAGATTTACAATCTGCACTTACATCAGAGGCGCCGCGACTGTTTGTTGTCAGTACAAAATCAACATTGCAGCGCGCACATTGCCGAGTTCAGCCCGAGAAAATGCAGTGCACACTATTGGCAATGGCCTTGATGTTGGCCACGTTGCTTCTCTGCGCAAATGGTCAGTATGGCGGGCAATCTACTGATCTTCCCTCCACTCTCTCTCTCTCTTTGTGTCTTCCAGCTGGCAGAGTGACCATCAACGGCGCCTGTGTGGACTGCAATCGACCGTATGCAGCTCAAACCACGCGCAAGCCGGCAACTAGCTATAGTTATGGCAGTCCTGCTTACAACCAACGCACCACGCCCAAGCCGCGGCGTGGGGATGACTGGGAGCTGGATGGCTGGACGCTGCACCAGACTGCCAATGGAGCTCAGCACATTTACGGGGGACAGGTCTATAGATGGTGAAGGCAACAAGCGTGCAACTCGCAAATTTGCCTAAAATCACACACACAATAAAATGCAAAAGTAAATGAAATAAAAGTATATAGACATCTCTCATTTCTAGTCTTTATAGATGGTGAAGGCAACAAACATACAACTCGTAAATTTGCCTATAATCACACACACAATAAAATGCAAAAGTAAATGAAATAAAAGTATATAGACATCTCTCATTTCTAGTCTCTATAGATGGTGAAGGCAACAAACATACAACTCGTAAATTTGCCTATAATCACACACACAATAAAATGCGAAAGTAAATGAAATAATAGAATATACCATATACATCTCTTATGTCTCGTCTCTATAGATGGTGAAGGCAACAGCGTGCAACGCGATTGCTTGCCTAAAATCACACACACAATGAAATGCAAAAGTAAATGAAATAAAAGAATAAATACATCTCTCTTGCTTGCCTAAAATCACAAGTAAATGAAATAAAAGAACATATACATCTCTCATTTCACGACTCAAGTTGAAGGGAAAATAATAATAATGATTGCAAGTTCAATGCTGATTTGTTGATCTGCTTGCCCAGATTAGAGCGCAGCTTCAGCAGCAACTAGAAATCAATAGTTGATAAGCAGCAATAAATTATGGCAATACATGAAGTGAGCTTTTTCCCAACGTGCACATAATAATTCTTGGGCAATTTAAAGTGTTAATTGGTGATAACTACAGCTGGGTTAACAGCTTGAGCGATGTCTTGGAGTGCAACCCACAGGGACTGCTTAGGATTACCCGTGGTTGGGCTGACTAGTTGAGCCGCAATGCGCAGATGACAATGTAATGCATGGAGTGGGGTTCACTAACAGATGCGCGGGCAAATCCCGTTCCCAGCTGGTGTCGTAATCGCACCCGTCTCGTACAGCTGGCTATAAAAAGTGATGCACACTTTGTGCAGGCATTCAGTTTACTGGCCCATCAAGATGAAGTGGTTCTCGCTCTCGTTGCTGCTGCTGCTGCTGGTTGCAATGTTTGCGCTCTTGGCGGCGGCGCCATCGGGTGAGTGCAGTGATATGCTAATTATGAGTCTGGTTGTGAGATTAATGTCTGCTTTGGCAGGTCAGATACGCATACGCACCTCGTCCACGCAGCGGGTGTACGTGAGAAACGGCAACATCAGGTGGAACGGCGACTGCCACAACTGCAACATACGCACCACCAAAAACACCGCGGAGGTGACGAGCACGCGACGCAAGGAAATCGTTCGTCGCTTCTGAATGTACTCTAATACTACCTATATAGTGTAGTCGTATTAATAAATATTTATTTATGTCGGGGCGTCGTTTTGTTCATAATTCCGACATTGTTATAAATCACTCAAGCATGCCGCACAATCGTGCAGCGCACGGTTTTTATTGCTCATTGCTAAAATATTTGACGGGAACGGGACGTGCATAAAAATTGCCATCATATTTGAGTTTCGGTGGTGCAGCAACCCTTTCTTCCTGCCCTACACGTGTTTCGTTGCTACAAATTTTTATGGAGCGTCGTCGTCGTCGTCGCTGTCGTTGTCGTTTCCGTTGTCCTGTGCCATAAAACCAGTCGTTTCCTTTAGCCGCCTTTCTTCAGCCGTTTCTCTCGTTTTATTGCCAGAAACGAAACCAAACCGCTGTGCGCCTGTAAATGACTCCCCAGGCACCTTTATATTGACTCGTAAAATTGCGACATTTAGAGCAACCCTCGGCAAGCAGCTAGACACACACACACACACATCGCTCTTCGCTCCTCGCTCTCTCGCATGCCACCCTCGACACGTCGCGCCCCACCCGCACTTCCGGCCATTTGTCTTTTGTGTTGCCTGCTTTTCGGCGCGTCGCAACTTGCTCTGGCGACGACTTTCTTAGCGTTTTAAATTTGATTTTTATTTCCCTGACAGTTGTAGCCGGCAACGATTTTTATGGTCGAACCGCGCGTCAAGGGCTGCCGTCAACTTTCTTGCCTTCTAATTTATTTCTCTAACCTTGCCGCAGGCTCTACTCACATTGCCATGCAGCGCAAAAGCTGCGAAAAGCCTTGCATGAAAAGCTGCCGCTAGTACTGAGTGTAGAGCATAACTAATTCGGCTTGCATTATACTTTTGTTTAGTGCTCACTTGTTATGCTATTTCTTTTGTTGTTGCGACGGATATTGACTTGAAAACGTTTCAACTTATGGCTTTTTGTTGTGCGCCCGCAACGGCAAAAAATGTGGAAATAAAGCATGTAAAGTCGAGCAATAGTTGCAGTAATCACAACGCTCCATCGCACCCACAGTGGGGGAGTAGGGGAGTGGGCGGCTGCTATCAGGCATCGGTGTTAACTTGCCAGCCAGATTTTCACTTGACATCGTGCCCCTTATGCATTTGTTTTGTTTGTATTCGCCCGAAACTTTATTAATTTGAAATATGCGAGGCGCGACAGAGTGGCGGGGTGGGGGCAGGGGGCTGGCAAACTGGGCGTGGCGATATGATTTATTGGACTTTTTAAGGGTACTCAAGCGCTCAACTTAATGGCAAACGTAAACGTGCTCATAATTAATTTCATTTTTACTTCGCATTGCGCATACGCCGCGTTGTCTGCTTGTCCTTCCTCTCCGCCCGCCGCTCGCCGCTCGTCGTCGCTCTTATTTTATTCATTTCAATCTCATTATTTTCGCACTCGACTTGCTCAGCCGTTCAACCCATTCGTTTGTTGTCTTCTTGCCAGCGAAAGTGGCTTGCAATTTATTTTCCCACTGAATTTCAACCCCGTGGCCAGTGCGATTGTTCACTGGCTGCAGCGGCTTTTGATGCACAGCGCACAGGACGCAGGAGCTCATGTCGAGCGTATGATATAAATTAATGAATAATTGATGGTATTTCATTGCCGCATTTCTGAAGATGAACTGCCAACATTCTGGGACGCTGCAGAGTAATTACATTTCAGTTGGCCAAATGTTATGTTGTTCCCAAAATTTGCATACATACAAACATCGAGTGAGTGCATATTTATTTATTTCTCTTTCCCGCCAACATTATTACACCCTCTAGGCTACGGCAAATGCAACTACTATTTGCATAGAATGCATATTTAATAACTTTGCATAAATCGTGTGTATGTGTGTGTGTGTTGTTGTGTCTGGCATTTGCATTATGCATTAGCCGTAGTTTTTGTTGCATATTTTTTGCAGCAAGCAAGTTTGATAGCGCATTGTGTATTTATGCTTAGCTGCCGAACTCTTTAATTTATTTATCAATTCGCAATTTAAGGCTCGTATTTGTTCAATTATTGAGCATTTCAATTGTTTGAATAATTATGCCGGAATGCTGTCAATTTTCTACTAACTCTAGCAAACAGCAAGTGCTTTAATTGCGTTAATTAATTCGTCAGCATTTAAAGTTATGCGATTTATTAACATATTCCACTTACATATTTAGCATTGGTCATTAGTATTGGCCATTGCAGATTAAAGCCTCACGAGGAATCAATGCGAACTTTAATGTGCTTTCAAAGCATAGTCCGTGCTTTTTTCGTGCTCAAAGTGCGCTTGTAATCAAAGTAACTATAGCTTTATGCAGCTTGCTAAATATTCCCCTGAGTTCAATTATATTTATTAACATATTATTTCACTTATTAACCAGTCTAAAGTCTAGCTATTTAGAAATGTATTAGTGACAGCAAATCAAAGCATCACAAGCAATTCAAGCTTTTAATGTGCTTTCCTGCACTCATCTAATAAAAGTAACTAAGGTTTTATGGATGTATGCAAAATATTCGCTTGAATTGTATGAGATTTTTTAACGTCTTCCACTTACTAGGCAGCCAATTTTGATATGTCTCAAGTCGACTCATGTAATTATTAATTAAAGTAATTAATTCTTTATACAAGTTGCTAAATATTCGCTAGCGTTTAATGCGATTTATTAATGTGTTCCACCTACTAACCAGCAAATTGTTATATATTAAAAGTCCAAGATATTCATAATTGCATTAAGCGCAGCAGATTAAAGCCTCACAGTCAATCAATGAGAGCTTTAATGTGCTTTCAAAGCGTAGTTTGCGCTCATGTAATTAAAGTAATTTTGTTTTTATGCAGCTTGCTAAATATTCACCATAGAGTAGTGCTATTTATTAACATATTCTATTAGCCATTGTGATATGTCTAAAGTTAAGCTATTGTGTTGATCACAGCAGATTAAAGCCTTACAAGCAATCAACGTATTCCACTTACTAACTAGCAATTATGATATGTCTAAAGTCGAGCTATGATTTCAAGCACTCATGTAGTTACTAATTAAAGTAACTATTGCTTTATGCAGGTTGCTCAATATTCGCCAGAATTGAATGCGATTTATTAATATATTCTACTTACTAACTAACTAATTTTGATATGTCTACAGCCCAAGATATTTAGAATTGCAGTAAAGTAACTTTAGGCAGGTTGTTAAATACTCATCAGAATTTAATACGATTTATTAACGTATTCCACTTACTAACTAGCCATTGTGGTATGTCTAAAGTGCAGCTACAATTTGATTAGTCACAGCAGATTAAAAAGCCTCACAATCGGGCAGTGCAAGCTTTAATGTGCTTTCAAAGCGACAAGGCGAAGTCCGTGCTTTTTCGTGAACGAAAGGCAGTCATGTAATTAAAGTAACTTTTGCTTTATGCAGGTTGCTAAATTTTCGCCAGAATTGAATGCGATTTATTAACAGATTCTACTTACTAACTAACCAATTTTAATATGTCTACAGCCCAAGATATTTAGAATTGCATTAGTCATAGCAGATTAAAGTAAATTTATGCATGTTGCTAAATATTCACCAGAATTTAATAGGAATATTGTGCTATGGAGCTACAATTCGATTAGTCACAGTAGATTAAAGCCCCACAATCAAACAGGGCAAGCTTTAATGTGCTTTCAAAGCGGCAAAGTGTAGTCCGTGCTTTTTTCGTGCTCGCACTGCACTCATATTCAATCGAGTCCAGCACCACTTCATGTGGCAGACAAACGAAATTCCGTTTTTTCTGCTCTCAAGTGAGTGCTCTGCTACCAAGCGGAGTAGGAGAGGCGTGTGGCAATCGGAAATCTAGCTTCAATGCCAGTGCCACGCCCAGCTCAGAAGGAGGACGGGGTGAGTAAGGGAATGCGGCTTACCTGCGGACTGATTTCATTTTCGTAATTACCTCAAACGGGGGCAAGGATGGCCGCCTGCCTCAGTGGCACACAGCTGCCGCCGTGTTGGATTTGCAGGTGTCTGAGTCTGTGGCTTAACGAGTTGATTAAATGCAGTAATTGATGAAATTGCGAATAAGCTTTAAAGGTGCAAATGGTTGACTGGCCAGCCCCCAGGTATATGCTCAGGGGAACGGAGGAATGTCATTGTCATTAGATGGCTTCACTTGCGAGCAGCATTGCTGGGCGAGTCCTCGACAGTGGACGGCGAGCATCAATCAAATAAGCACGAAATGCACACGTTTCGTTTATAAATATTTGCGGCGAGGGTCGCACGACTTCACAAAAGGCATCAAATGACGACGAAAGGAGTGAGAGCGGGTTCGCTCAGACATAACACACACAGAAATAAAAAATGATTTAAAAATTGAAAGGATTATGGGACGAGCTGCAGCGAAGCGCGTTAATGTCGATGCCGCCGCCGGCAACAGGGCGGCCAACAACGAAAAGGGACACATATCGAGCCAGAGCTGGGGCAGACTGTCCCTGCCCCTGCCCCTGCCCCTGCCCCTGCCCCTGCCCCTGTCCATGCCTCTGTCTCTGCCCCTGTCTGTCCCCCTCTGTTCGCCTGACTGGTGGCTGTTGGTGTCGCTGTCAGTCAAACAAAACTGCGCAAAAATCAACGAGGCAACTCGAAACAAAAACCAAGCTGAAAGTTTATGCCACGCCGCAGCAACACTATGAGGCGCGGCGCGGCGGCAGCGGGGCGGTGGGACGGCGGGGCAGAGGCCGACGTTGTTGATGGTCAACAATATAATTTGAACAGGAATGAAAAATAAACGCGGCAAAACTGGGCGGGCAATGGAATCTGCAGGTTCTCGCCGCTCTCCCCCCTCTCTCTCTGTGTGTATATATTTTTTGCAGTACGTATTTCAAGCTCCCCCTTGCGTTGTCCCTGCGGCCCGGCAAACAAACAACAACAACGAAAATGAAACGAACGTACAACTTTTGTATAAATCAAATCAAATATGTGAACAAAATGTTTTCTCAGTTGTCGCCGTCGTTATGAGTCGAAACTGCGCCAACTGAATCGCTTTGTATGAGCACTTTGTAGGTATTACGATAATATTTACAGCACAGTGGGCAAAAAACACACACAAAACGCGCAAATACAACAAGTTGTAAAGATGCCGCAATTTATATATGAAATCATGTATTCACTAAAAATATAATCTATACAAAAAGCTGTGTTTTACTTGCTGAAACTATTAAGGTACAGCTCTAACGTCATGAGTTATAAAGAGTCGCTTACAAATTTGTAATCAGTATTTAAAATTGAACGTTTGCAGCGTGTATTTCTTGACTAATTTAGATTTTAGCACTGTGCGCAGCTTGTACTACAACCACTACTAATCGAAGACACGAACCAGTTTTAGCCTGCAAACTACGATTGTTGCTAAATGCAAATTAAGCTGGCATGTTTCAAAGTTTTTTTGAAATATTGTCCGATTTTGAAGACAAAGCGTGTATTATAGAGCTTAATTGTATATTTTAATTCTTAATTTAAATGTTAATTTTGTAATTAATCTAATGTCGACTTTATTTGCTATATAGTAAATGTTTGTGTTTAGTTCGTTTGCAGTTTAAAAGCAAATGTAGCATTTTAGACTGTACTTAAATGAAATTATTATAAATGTAAGATAGAATGGGTGGTTAATCGGAATGAGCATGGGCTTCGGCATGGAAATCAGTAGTAAGAATCAGTCGTTGGAATCAGCAGTTGGAATTTGCAGAAGGAATCAGCAGTCGGAGCTAAAAGTGGATATCAGAAAAGTTATGAACAGCAGGCCAAGTGAATGTGTTCAGCAGACTATCGCCATTAAGACGTTTATGTGCACTAATATTCACCTATATCATTCCTATAGCATCATACCTATATCTCATTAATATTATAATAAACTATTTGGCTTCTAGCCTCAAATAAATCTCATCCAAATTGACAATAGTTTATTTACAAATGATTGTAATTGTTTGAAAAAAAGCAATTCTGTACCTATAGGTTTCGCAAAAAAGTTTACTCAAACGTGAACAAAAGCTGATAAGTCCTTACGACATATATGTTGAGGTTTAGTTGAGATGAGATATTCTTAAATGTGTTGATTATTGTTGGTACTGATTCAACTACATATGTAAATAGAAATACAAAAAAAAGTGTATTTATAAGAAACTGGCAACTAGGCGAGATAGATGTTTTAAAAAAAAAATAAAGAAATACTGTATTTATAAGAAACTTTTTGTAAATATATATATATCTATTATTTTATTATTATTTATTAAGTAGTTGATCCAGTACAAACACTTCACAAGCATAACAACACATTTCGGGTATATCTCATGGTGAGCAAACCTCATGCATAACATGTTATATGTCATAAGAACTCATAATTTAAAGGAGACTGCGAACTAGGCAACTCGAGCCAGAAAGTAGACTACATTTGAATGCAGCTGAGAGGCTCTGGAATGGAACTACTGTGCACTAGCACTCTGGCAATTACAAATACATGATGTATCTGTGGGCCTGTCGCGCTGTGCGCTGAGTGCGCTGTATATAGCGATATACAGACCAAACATATATATATATATATATTTGTGTATATATTGCTGGTGTAAGTATAAAACGGTGTGCTGGGGATTTGCCGTTGTGACGATGGAACAGCTGCCATTGCTGCTGCTGCTGGTGCTGCTTGGCCAGGCTAGGAAAACTCAATTTATTGTTGGGCGCCGCAGGGCCACTGGTCGACACGACTACTCTCCTCTCCTGCCCCACCCCGCACCGCTCTGCCGCGGCTAGTCCGCCGGCAGATTTCTATAGCTTTCGGTTTTGGTTTTCGCCTTGTGGTTGTTTGTGTCTGTTTTTCCTTTCTTTTTTTGTGGGGGGGGGGGGTGGTGGTCATTTTTGTTGTTTTTCTCTGGGCAGCGCGATTGCCGGACTTTATGCCCGGGTCCCCTTCGTCCAATTTGGGCTTGATGCTGACTGCTGAAAATTGAAAATCATAATCGCATCAACTTTGGCAGCAGCCGCACAAACTTTGCCTGAGCCGTGCGGCAAAAGTTTGTGCCACGACTTCGACGGAGGCAACATAATTTGCAGTAGATTAGTTACGCCACAAAAGGATCAATGGCTACTCACACAGCCATCCAACCATCTGCCACACACTCACATTCGTGTGGCCGCCTGCCACTCTGTCTCTCCTGTCTGAGAGTGAGTGAGTGAGTGTGTAACTGTGCTTGCTTAACCTTTGCTCCGAGTTATTCAGTCTCTTATCGCACACGTTCCATTACAATGCACCTACAAACTCCATCACATCCGTCATCTCGATTTCACGCCGGGATACGAATGTGCCACAACGCAACACACACACACAGAGCACTCAATTTAATTTCCATCTGTGAGCTTAAAGTAGCGACGGTTCATTTGTAATTGCAGCACTTCAAATATATAGCGCTTTTCAGATCTATTGAAGAGCGTTTGATGACAAGCTCTCGATGCCAAGGGTCAACTCAAGTCAATTCCATTTGATGCTATTCTATTCTACTCTTTGTATTATAAAGTGTGTAGCTTACAAATACAAAATTGAGCTATCTATACATTACTATATCATACGTTGTTTAAAGCCACAGGCTCGCACTCACATAACATATTAAATGACTTGCAAATACGCTCAAAGTACTGTAAGCTTTTGCCGAATTAGTCTGAGAGTTTCAGTCATATAGTGACTATTTATTATATCGTAATTGTATTAATATTATTTTGAAATGCAATATACAAATACATTTTAGACTATAGCGTGCTTTGTAAGTACATTAGAGCTTTGGTTAAATGAATCAATGAAAGCTTTAATCACAAGCTTCCACATTTTTATATTGCAGACTGCAAATTATAATACCAGCTTTCGTGCTTTTTTCATGCGTACAGAAATCTAGAGCTTAATTTTAGTCTATTTCTTATATCTCAGGCTTTCAAAGTACATAAAAGCTGACACTTGAAAAGCGTCAATTTCAAACTCTGCACACATTGTTATTTAACATATTCACTCATATAACATAGCTAGTATTTATATGACACTTTCAGGTATATAAAATATAATTGTGGTATATATAAGGTGGTATATTTACACTCATATACAATGACAGCTAAATGTGTAGGCTATAGCGCATTAAATGCTTTGCAACATTGGGCCAAGTATTGTAAGCACATTAAACCTATTGTTAAATGAATTGTAAAGCTTTCAGCATAAGCTTCAGCATAGTATCTAGAATTTGTATTATTTTACACTTTTGTATTGCAGTCTGCAAATTACAGCAGACGTTCATAAGCCTAAAGTTTAATTTAAGTAAATTTTATATATCTCAGCTGAGGCTTAAAATGTTAAACTGTGCACACATTGTGCTTCATTCGCAGTCATTTAACATATTCACTGGCAAATACGCTGAAAGTATTGTAAGCTTTTGTTGCATTAGACTGACAGTTTCAGGTATATAATGAATCACTCAAATAACATATTAAATGGCTTGCATTTGGCTGACAGTTTCGGGCATATAAATTGTAGTTGTGTTACAATATTTAATACACAATTTGTTTCAGACTAAATTGCAATGACTGTATAATGTCTAAGCTATGTTATAGCGTGTCAAATGCTTTGCAATAGCCAAGTATTCTAAGTACATGAGCCAAGTATTGCAAGCACCTTAAAGCTTTCGCTAAATGATGAATAAAAAGTACATAGAAGCTAAGGATTAAACACAGTTCATAATTCATTAAGCATATTCACATATAAAGTATAACAAATTCGCTAAAAGTATTGAAAGCATTTGTTGCATTATTCTGACAGTTTCAGGTATATTAATTTGAGCTGTGCTTTCATGTAATATATACAATTGGTTCTACACTTAATTACAATGACTTTGCATCATTGAGCCAAGTATTGCAAGCACCTTAAATGAATCGCAAGAGCTTTAAGCACTAGCTTCTGCATAGTATACGAGTATATTTGCATTATTTTACACTTTTCCATTACAGACTGCAATTTAGAGCAACAGCTTTCGCGTTTAATATGCACACAGAAGCCTAAAGTTTAATTTCCGTCAAAGTCACTGAAAGTATTGAAAGTTTTTGTTGCATTAGTCTGACAGTTTCAGGTATATTCATTTTAATTGAGCTTTCATAAAATATACACAATTTGTTCTACACTTAATTACAATGACTTTTCATTGAGCCAAGTATTGCAAGCACCTTAAATGAATCGCAAAAGCTTTAAGCACAAGCTTCTGCATAGTATAGATTTGCATTATTTTACACTTTTCCATTACAGACTGCAATTTAGAGCAACAGCTTTCGCGTTTAATATGCACACAGAAGCCTAAAGTTTAATTTCCGTCTATTTCCTATATCTCGCACAGCAAACCCAGACACTCAGAGTACATAGAAGCTGAGGCTTAAAATGTTCAACTCTGCACACATTGTCGCTCGGCCGCAGTCATTTTCAGCTATTGTCACTGGTGGAAAACCGCAAATACTTGCAAGCGTATTTGCAGGAGAGTTTTCCCGAGCAAACGTTGCCAGCAGATAGCATGTGTGCGAGTGGCTGTGGCAAGTTGGCGAGCTGAGAACAATGCACATGCAACATAAACAGAAACTGGCTGCAGAAAAGTTTTTTGTGGAGCTCCAGTGACGTTAACTAGTTGGGGCTGCCAGTCTGTTTGGCTGCGGCCTTTAAAGTTGCCAAGTTATTTGCCAGCAATCAGAATCAGTGCGGGCCGAGCCGACAACTTGCCACAAGCTGCCAGTTGCAGTATCGTATATTAAGTGGCTCGTCTCCAGCTACACGCTCCGCATTGCTCCGTTGCGTAGGCTGCACTCACTTAGCTGCCTGCTTTGGTTCGCTTGAATTGGCCAACTGGCTGACTGGCTGCCTGGCTGACTGGCTTGAGGCTGCTTTGACTCGAATTAGCGCTGCCTCTGCGCGCCCGCCTGTCTGGGGCAACATGATGTGGCAAGTTCTGTTCCTGTTGCTGCGGTTTTGTGCTGCGTAATTGTTGATTTTATGCGTAGACCGGCGGAGCCATTAAGTCTTCTGCAACATGCGGCTACCGTTGTCAGCGTGAAACGCGTCAAATTACCGCATGGGTGAGTGCAAACACGGCCGCGACCAACTGCAATTCCAACTCCAACTCCAATCCCAATCCCCAGCTACAGACACAGCCTGCAATTAAGCACAACCAGAAACAGTTTCAGCTTCAGCAACAGCTTCAACTGAAGCATCCTCGTTCGGCATCACTAATTAATGTCAATGTCAAGTGTCGCTGCAATTGAAATCGCACAACTTTCCGACTACGAAAATTCCTCAGCCAATCTTATCAATGCTTTTCCCATTCTGTCAAATAATCAGCAGCAGGAACTGCTTAATATGATTAACTCGAGTTTTATGGCAGACAATTTTTGTGTTGCGATAGAGCAATAAAATGCTTTAACTTTTTGCACTTCATTTCATTTTTGCTGCCTCGTAAAATATACTTTTGGCATTTATGGAGCTGCGCAACTTAAATTTGTCCATAAAATCTAGAGTTTATTTAAATCTTAAATGAACTCAAGCAAAACGTTTTGTAGCTAAAAAAACCTTACACAAAAATAAGTTAAAAAGAACAGACGTGCAGCTATTAGCGAAAAATATGTACAGTAAAGCAAAATGCAAATTGTGTCACAATTTAAACTACTAACTTGCATTGTAAAAAGTTTCATACAAGCAAACATATTTTTCTAGAAGCAAACGAAAGCAATGAAAAATATTTAATCACTAAGAAAACAGCTGGCAAATTTGTTGTTTGTTATAAAGTATAAACTATATGAAGCAGAAATAGCAAGAAAAGTATTGAGAGCAGCGTGTCACATTTTTATAAGCTGCAATGCAATTAGAAAGTTCAACTTTCAACACGCAATTTAATTTTAAGCGCTCCTAAAAGTATGCTGCAAAAAGCTATTTACGCAGCAGCAAAGTAAAACTGCAAATTGGTGTGGAACGTAAATCAAATAAAGTGTCAAATGGAGTTATTTCGAAAGCATGAAGACACATTAACAAATAAATGACACGAGCAGAACGTGCGAGTTAAGCCAATTAAATATAATAGAAAATATGTTCAGTGTGTGGATGAAATTAATCTCGGAATAATTAGCAACTGGGCAGGACACAAAACAAAACCTGTGAACTGAACTCATTACATAATGAACGACCCAAAGCCACAAAACGACAACAGCAACAACAACAACGACAAGCGGAACAACATGAAGCAAAATAATAAACGACAACAGCAAGAGAAAAAAAAGGAAGGCGAGAGAGAAGAACGCGAAGCGGCAACATCATAATAAAATTAACATTAAAGTGGCAAGGCAAAAGGGATCATAAAAATGAAATCAACGTATTAACTACATGGCAGACAGCATAACGCACACACACAAAAGCGCTCTGTGTGTGTGTGTGTGTGTGTGTGTGTGTGTGTGTGCACATACATAGTCACACTCATAACAAGCTCACGCCGTATCCTCAGCCAGCAGCTGGGCAGATAAAACGCAACGAAATAAAATCAATTCAAATAAAAGCATAAATACGACCACAGGAAATGAAAATGACGATGACTCCGTTGTCGTGCCTCCCCCCGCACCACTCTCTCTCTCTCTCTCTGCTGCTCTCGTCCTGCCCCTCGCTGTCTTCTTTGCGCTACCTTCGTTGCCTCTGCAATTCCCCCATCGAACAGCCCACGCACAAAGCAGCAGCGTCGCCCTCAGGGTTGCGCCCGCAAGCTCACTGTAAGTGCTGTGTGTGCGAGAGGGGGAGACAGTGGCAGGGGGGTTGGTATACATGTAAGCGCGCATTTTACGGCACAAGCATTTTCGCTTAATAAAATGTTAAGTGGGGGAGAAAAAAGGGCGGCAGACAAAAAGCGACAGCGCCACTGTGAAGTTGAGTTTGCTGTCTCTACGGGTGTGTGTGTGTGTGTGTGTGTGTGTGTGTGTGTGTGTGCTTGGCAAAGGACTTGCACAGCCAGGCGACAGACTGACAAAGCGACTAACTGACAGGCAAACGGGCAGAGAGACAGAGAGGCAGACTGTCAGTCAGGCCGCCAGGCAGCCAGGCAGCCAACCAGTGGGGCAGGCAGAGTCGTAAAATTATATTTACAACACAAACAAAGCTGTCGACAAGGCAGCAACGGCAGCAGCAGCAGCAGCAACGAAGCTGAGCACAATGATAAGCATGAAGCGGATGAGACATACACACACACACACAGCGGCGTACAGACAAAACTCTGTCGGTGTGCGTGCGTTTGTGTGTCTGTGCTGCGTCGCAAAAAACTTGAAGCGCCTGCAAAAAGGGCGCCGTGTGCTTTGTTGAACGCCCCAGCAAGAGATGAGACCAAGCCACCGAGCAATTTCCCGCACTCAAAAAATAACAATGGCGCGTTGAAAATATCCGCTTCCGTTCTGAAAGCTACCAAAAGCCGAGCACACACAACGACGCAAAAAGCAACAAAAAAAAATACATAGCGAGAAAGGAAAAGACAAAATGAGCGAGTGAGCCAGTAAGTGAGTCGGCGAGTGAGCGAGCGAGTCAGTAAGCGAGTCGGTGAGTCGAGTCAGTCACTTGCTGCGTGGGCGTAAGTGCGAGCGAGAGCGAGCGGGCTACAGCATGCCAACGCAGCTGCGACTTTAACAACGTTGCCTGCTTTTGGGGATGTGCAGAACGTGGCGCTGGCGGTGGCAATGGCAGCCCGAAACGTCACACTCCAAAAAATTTAATTCAATTTGAGCACAATGAAATCATATTTTGCAACAAAATGTACAAAATTCAGTTGAGTTCTCATTTTTTTTGCTCTTTTTTTTTGGGGGGGGCCACAGCGTCGAGCTGACAACTCGAAAATGCGTCTCTACATAAATACAAATACATATGTACAGACAGATAGATAAATACATGTATCTACGTACGCATTGCACGTGTGTGTGTGTGCAGATGCTTATCTATAACTGCGACTGTTGGCAATTCCATTTCTATTAGCTTTAGCTGGACAGCCAAAATGCTGAACAGGTGTGAGGGAGAGGGGGACAGAGAGTGGGGGGAGGGCTTGCACAATATGTTGGCATAAATATTTATACGCTTGCAGCGGCGTCACACAGAAACGCAGCCGAGAAGCCAAAGCACAAATATGCAAAGCTCTCTCGCTGCGTGTGTTTGCCTGTGTGCGTGACTTTGCTTTATTTGTATGCATATCTACACATCTACACGCGAATGTCAGTATGTGTGTTTGCGTGTGTGTGTGGGTGCTTGAAAATCACATTATGCCCGCTGGCAAAGCTTTGCCACCACACGACGACGTCGCTGACTGACTGAATGACTGACTGAATGACTAACTGACTGACTAACTGTCCATTTGCCGCTGTTGTATTTGCAAATGGCAACTTGGACTTGTCACAAGCTCCTTGTGCTCCTTGTGCTCCTTGTTGTTGTCGTTGCTGCGGCGCCTTTTGCCAGTTTTTGTGGAGCAGGCCTCGTTTATTTATTATTCATGCTGTGTGCTCCTTTACACCATTACAAGGACCTTGTGGCTGACGCTGCGCTCTGTTTAAATGGCGCATAAAATATTAATAGCTTCATTAGCATTCGCACAAATTTCACAAATTTAACGCACATAATTACATAATATTCAAGCGAGCGGGGAAGCGAGCAACGATATGCAGCATTATCAAGCGACAAAGCGGCTTTTGTATGAATTATATACAATTACAAAACTGGACGCCCACACACACACACACACACACATAGAGCACACAGAGCACACAAACATGCTGAGCTGCAGGAGCCTTTTTTGGCCAAATTGAGGTCCCTTTGCGAGGCACTGAGCCGTAAACTGGGGTGTGTGTGTGAGGGGGCGGTGGTAAGGGGCAGGAAATAACAGTGACAGCAACCATTTTGCCTATGAGCCGTAGAATTTGAAATATTGCCAGCACTGAGCTGAAAGCTGCTGGTCGTCATTGTTGTTGTTGTTGGTGCTGTTGCTGTGTGCGCAATATAATGAAAAATATTTGAACTTTTGCAAAAAGCGCACAAGGATATCAATTCCCAAAGCATACAAGAAAAAAACATACACACAACTATATAAGTATTCGTGTGAGCGTGTGCCTGTGTCTGTGTGTGTGTGTGCGTAGTCAAATCCAACTAGAATCAGAATCACAGCAATAAAATTGAAAGAGCGTGCACGAATGCCAATAGAAGGAAGAAGAAGCCAAAGACACTCACAAGGGAGCACAGATAAATGTGTGTGCAAGCGAGAGCGAGATAGTGATGGCGAGAACGACGACAGTGGGAAGCTATTCGGTGTATTAGGTTGAGCACAAACAAGTTTCTGCCAAAATGGGGGCATAAAAGCAAAAAGGATCGAACTCGAGAATGCAAACCGGAGAAAGACACTGCGACAGACGGGACAGACGAACGTTTATTTGCCCTTTTGCTTCAATGGCAGCAAAGGCAACATTTCCAATAGGAATTTTAAATGAGAGACAAACAGTAACAACAGCAGCAGCAACAACTACAAAAACATCATCTGCGATGGGAGAGCACGATGACTGACATCGTGCTAAGTAGTAAGTCCAATTGGACATGGCCAGAGCATGTGTCATCCCAAGGCACGTGTCCGTTTTTACGCGGGCCCCAAAACGAAAGGCGCACACACAAAATATTACATTGACTACAGCCAAAGTTACACAAAGGTCAAACGGAACATTATGGCTTTATTTTGCGCCTAATAAATCTCATTATGTCATTATGTGCTCGAGCGCAGCAACAACGGCGCAACAACAACAACCATAAACAAGAAAACGCAGAGGTAACAACAACAAAAAAGTAGCTGTCGCTTCCAAGTCGACAGTCAGCGTCGCCGTCGACAGCGCAGTCAGCGCCGCCGTCGGAACGGCAACAACCAAACGACATGCCAATCAGTAATCAATCCGCACGCACATTGACAACGAGGACGTCGCTACCGCTGCCCCGCGCTCTTCCCTTATGATTCAACCGACAAGCAAAAACAATTTGCAAAGGCAACAATCCATGATTTCACATTACCGACGGAGAAATACCCTACAATAACATAACAATAATTATATAGAGATTAATTTAGGTTTAGGCATTGACGATAGTCATAAAATTAACACTTTTTGTTTTCCAAAGTAATCATTGTCAAATTTTGAATATTTGCGCATTAGCAAGAGTATTATCCATTCCAATTGGCACTCACATACCTGCTCTGGGTCTCGTTACACACTCCAACTTAATATTGGCAATAAGAAACTCTCAAAAGGAGTAGCAGCAATGCTGCCAAGTGAGACCACACGACGTCACTGTAAACAAAATGAAAAGAGATAAACATAGAGCGGCACTGCGCAACATGGCGTCAGCGGCAGCAGCAACACTGACGGTGAGCGAGAGCGAGAACGAGAGCGCACAGAGAGCGAGCGAAAAGCAAAAACGCCGCCATTAAAGAAATTCCTCTCAGAGAGCGCGACGTGTATGTGCATGGGAATGCGTTGGTGTGCGGTATGCGTGTGCAAATGCCGCAGGGTTGCCAGCCCGACTGGAACTAAACCAAACAATCAGACAGGTAATGCTCAAATTGCACAAACTACAGATACGGTAAATTTTTTAATAATCAAAAATTTAAAGTCTTATTGAATTTACCAATTGTAGGAATCGAACGTTTTAATTACCGGCTTGTTTACATGCCGAAATCGGCTGGCAACCCTGGACTGCGCACCGTTGTGTTGCCAGCGAGAGCCGCTCAATTTATGCGCTTTTTGTACGCGTTGCTCCTTCGTGGCGGACAGTACGGATGAAACACTGTCGACGCAAACTAGGCGAAAAGTTCTATGAAAAATAACACAAAAAAAGAAGAAAAACCATTCAACATTATTAGCATTAATTGTGTGCTAAACCAAAAGATTTCAATGAGCAATTAGGCAAAAGGTATAAGATCGCATTAATGTGCCTCAATAATTTATGCAAATTATAAGTGCTCATGTTGTGTGCATATTTGTGTGTGTGTGCGAGTGTGTTTTTGCATTAAATTATTCAAGCAACACACAACAGCAAATAGTGTTGGAAAAAAATTGTCTTGGTCTCCGCCGCCTCTCGTCTGTGTCTATATGTAGATATGTACGTCGTGCCGCGTCTTTTGCGTCTGTCGCTGTGTGCGTGCGTCTGTATGAGTGTTTTAAGCAATTAACCAGCAGCAGTGTAGAAATGCCAAAAACGCATTAAAAATTATTACTCGTTGGCTGTCTGTCATTCACAAGAAACAGCAACAACAACAACAACAACAATACACAAGTGCTATTTGCCGCCGCTACTCATAAAACAAATTACCCACTTGGGCTTGACTGTTATGCGTGCGTGCAAATGTATGAGTATGTGTATGTGTGTGCTTGTGCTAGTGTATGTGTGAAAAGAGCAGCGTAATCATCATCATCAGGCAGTCGCGCTGTCACACAAGCATAGAGCTCCAACATATGTACTACTATGCACCAATACTGCTGTGAACAAAAAAGTAGTAAGCACTCGCCGCAATAGTAGTAAAACGGCCAAAAAGGCAGTGGCAATATGTTGCCACCAACAGCAACAGCAACAACTACAGCAGCAACACCAACAACGAGTACAACGCCACCAACAACAACCACAGCAGCCGTATAATACCGGAATAAAATTTCTATACAGCGCGGTCGTCGTCGTCTTCTCTCTCGCGTGCATTTGTATGCGTGTGTGTATGACTCTCACACTGTCGTCCTCTCGCTCTCTCTCGCTCGCTCTCTTTGCGCGTTCGTTGTAAGCTACACTGCACTGAGCGACAGTTTTTTTTTCGGCTATAACAACAATGTTGAGTAGCAGAAGCGGCGCAGCGACAACGTTGGCGTTAAGGCAAATGTTTGTATGCTTGTGAATACGACATACACACGCATGTATTTGTATACATATGTGTGTATGGATGTGTTTGCGAAGTTTTTTTTTTTCATATTTCGCACAAACATTGCGGTAGAAGAACGCAAACGCCGACAAACGTTCGTCGCTGGTCGCTTAGTTGCTCTCACTAATTGTGACGTCTGCGCGCGTGCGTCGAGTCGGTTGGTCTGTCGCTCGGTCCGTCGTTCGGTCGGTCGGTTGGTCTGTCGGTCATTTCGTTGTACGACTACAACGACTCCCCGTGCACTTTTTACTTCAAGCTCTGCTCACTGCAACTGTGTGTGTGTGTATGTGTGTGAGTTTAGAGCACACACATACACATACATATTTGCACTCGTTCTCGCCGCGCGTTCTTTCTCGCTTTCTCACACAAAGTGTCGTTTTTGTATTTGTAGAAGCAAAAAAGAAAAGAAAACAACTAACCTCATAAAAAGTTCATACAGTGAAAAAAAAACAAGAAAATTTGTCAAAAAAGAAAAAGTAATAACAGCTAAGAAAAAAAGTGCTTGTCGTGGCACACTCTCTACCCTTCTCGCTCTTGCGCTTACATAAATGGCAAATAATTCTTGAGATTGGCTACATCAAACAACAACAACAACGGTAACGGCAAACGGCAGGCAAAAAGGAAAGCTCTGCTGCCACCATCAACAGCAACAACAACAACAACAACGAAAATTTGTGGATTTACATTTCCTGTGTGGTGAGGTGTGGAGTGCGGTGTGGTGTGTAGCAGCATCGTCGGCGTTTCTTTTGTGGATTATTACTACCTACAATCATCGGCTGCTCACTTGCGGGCCGCGCTCTCTCACTCGCTCTCCCGTTCTCTGTCGCACGGCAGTGAAAGGGTCGCTGTGTGAGCAGGCCAGCAGAGGCAACGAAATCCTCGTTCGCACCTTGCTCCCCACTCACTCAACTTGACTCAACTCAACTCCACTCCACTCACTCCAACTCCCCTCACGCCAAGCAACGACAACAACAACAACATCGACTGCATGCTGTCGTCTATGAAGCTGGAACGAGCATATCAACAGCAGAAATTGCGATTATTTTGGATTTATAAAAAGGCAAGTAAGCAAACCTAACCAAACACTCCACACACGCATACATTGTGCATATGTTTGTATGTATGTGTGTATGTAGCGACATGTGTATATTTGTTTAATGTGGCATGCTATAAATCCCAAAAGAAGGCCCCCGCTCGTCGCCACACGTTTTGTGATGTTCATGCTGCTGTCTGTGCTGTGCTGTGTGTCTCTCTGCGTGCGAGCGAGATAGCCAGTTGTGGAGGTAGAGAGCGCGAGCGGGAGGCAGAGAATAATTGATTTCCAGTTTGATTAATTGCCGCTTGCTGCTGCTGCTGCCACTGCTGCTGCGTGGCGCATGTTTCTGTTTCTGTTTCTCATGTTGTTTTTTTCTCGTTTCGTATTATTTTTTTTTCTTGCCTCAAGTTAATGCCAATTAAGGTGTTTCAATTTAAGCCGATTTGTAATTAAATGGGTTTTGTTTGTCGACCCGCTCCCCGCTCGCACCCTCTCCTCTGACCCCCCCCCCCTCCCCTCTCCTGTGTACAATGATTAGAAATTGACAGGCGGCTGCGCAGCAATTTGGTAGCAAATATGCGGTATAAACATGCAAAAACATGCCAAAAATTGCCATTCGCAGATTTATGGTTGTCGCTTTAAATTGACGTTTTTGGTATTTGATTATGATATGCATTAAATAATGTGGGAAGTGGAACTGCGGATAGCCAGCGAATTATATTATTTGTTGTGCTGTGTATTGAGCGGTGACAGGCAAATGACGGCTCATTGAGTTTTTATTATTACGAATTTAAAGTGTGCAAACGCACACACACACACACACACTCACACACAGAGACATGCACGCACACGCTCAGTGCTCAAACACACGTACGCAAATACAAATAGAATGAGAGAAATTCCCATAAAAGGGGCGTCGTCGTCGGCAGCAAACAAAAGGGACGAACAGAGCAAATAAATGCATAAATACAAATGAAAAAGGAATCACGCTGCCTAATGAAGCCTGCGGCGCGCAGTCAGCGTCGGCCATGTTGAGAGCGAACAAGCAAACCTACCGAACGACAGACCGACTGTCGGACCGAACGTCCGACCGAAAGACGAACGATAAACAAACAGAGTGCTGGGCGACGGGCGCGAGGAGGGCGGCAGGGAGGCCGAAGCACACGTACTCTACACACACCACGCTTCGCCTCTGTGGGCGCTCTCTCTCGTTCTCTCTGTCTCGCTCGCTGGCTCGCATGGCCCGAGCACTGCGTGTGTTTGTTTTTGTTGCTTTGATAAGTTTTTGCCTGGGCGTGTTTTGCATTTAGTTCAAATTATGAAATTTTAAGCAAGAATTTGCATGCGTGTGTGTGTCTGTGTGTGTGTGCGGCAGGTGTGGTTGCTTTGTGTGCGAGTGCGAGTGCGTGTGCTTGTGCTTGTGATAAAGACATTTATTTTCTTAACGATAAATGTACATATCATATATTTATCTACTGGGAATTACTATAAATATATGCAGGCAGGAAATGTATCTGGCAGCAGCGACGCTGTGAATTGTATTTGCATTGAGCATACAATTAAGTAAACGAACTGCGTTAAACGCTTTGTAAACATGCAGCATGAGACAGCCAGTCATCAGATACAGCTTCAGCTACAGCTACAGATGCAGATAGAGATACAGCTACAACAACAACAGCAACGACTGGCACTATTAAGCGTCTATTAGACGCGCTCTTGGTCATAACATTAAAAATGCTTTACACAAATGGGCAACGGCGTCGGGCAACTGAGCAACCGCAAAGCCGAAAGCAAAAACAAAAACGAGAAAAAAAGGAAAACTAAATTGAGGAGGCAGAAGAGGAGGTGGGAGCTTCCAGTGGCGCGCACAATCGTGACGCCAACTTAGTTACGGTCATTAGCACCAGCAGCGCCGCCAGCGACAGGCCAAAGCGGCCCCCTCAACCCCCCCCCTGGCTTGCCCACCAAACACACACACATAATAATTTGTCACACTGTCGGAGTCAGTGGCGACGTTGGTAAAAGTTGCCAGCAGCAACAGCAACAACAACAATCAAGACGCGAACAAGACACACAGAGAAAGAGAGAGAGGGGGGGGGGGAGAGACTTGCAGATATACACGTTAACTGAGTTTAGTTGGCGCGCTGGGAGCTTTTGCCTTTTCTGCAAAGTGTAATTGCCTTTGTTGTTGTTGCTGTTGTTGTTGCTGTTGCTGGCATTTGCCACCGTTCTGCGCTGCAGACGATAACAATTTCAGCGCTACAAATGTGTCAATTGGCTGACAAAACATTCCATGTTCATACACACACACACTAGCACACAGTTGCGCACACGGTACGTATACGTAATTACACTTAGTTAGTGACTGCTGCTGCCTAATCATTTGTTTGATGAGCTCTTTTTGTTTTAATTAACACAGGCCACAGCTCTAACATAATGTGCCAATGTCAAATTCATCATTTTCATAACCTGTAAAGAGTTTTCCTCTCAATTTTCGCGTGCTTTTTCTCACTACTGTTTCAAGACGCTAATGTCGAACTTTTCCACCAAAGAACAACGTGTTCATGGCTTGTAATTACAGCTGTTAAGTGGCAATCTAATAGGCTCAAACGTTGACAAACTTTATCGAAATAAATATATGAAATAAAGAACAATTTTCACGTGGTTTTTTCACAATACTGTTTTAAGACACTAATATCGAACTTTTCCACAAAAGAACAAAGTGTTCATGGCTTGTTATTACAACTGTTAAATGGCAATCTAATTGCCACAAACGTTGACTAACTTTATTGAAATTAATATATGAATTAAGTGGCACTTGAAATATTTTGTTAAATAACAATTTTCACGTGGTTTTTCTCACTACTGTTTCAAGACAAGAATATCGCACTTTTCCACAAAAGATTAACGTATTGTTGGCTTATTATTACAACTATTAAATAGCAATTTAATTGCCATGATTAGTTGAAGAAACGTTCACAAACTTGATCGTAATAAATATATGAATTAAGTGGCACTCGAAATACAAATGTATTTGCATTAACAGCTTCAAGTGTTGCACAGGTTGTGCCACATGGGCTGTGGCAACAGCATCGAGGTGTTGGTAATAAAGCAGTCATTGCAGTCGCTAAGTTGGCCATTTGTCAGGGCCCCGCCTCGGCGCAGCGATTAAAGGCAAATTGATTTGTTCAATGCGCATAAATGTCTGACAGTGACAAACGCTTGTTGCGCCCCCAAGCGAATTGGAGGCTGCCACAAGAAGGCGACTGCGTTGGAGTTGGGGGGAGAAATCTGTTGGAGAACTAACTGTGTGCAAAGCATATTTTAATTTGGACTAATCAATAAGAAACGAAACAATAAATAATGCATAAGCGGGGAAACAATGAAGCGTATAGTGGAGTTGATTGTTGCGAATATTTGCGCTGAGATTTGTTCGGCATTTCATAATAATAAACGAATGTTAAAGGCCGTTGTGAGAGTGAGACGCGCGCGGCGGGGTTTAGTAAAAACAAACAGTCCGCAATCAACAAGAGCGTCATTAAAAAAGCAAATTTCTGAACACGCTAAACACATGTACACAACAGCAACAACAACAGCAACAACGAACAGCGGGCAACGAGAAAACAACACAACACCAGAGGCACGAAAGCGTTCAACGTTCACTAGATAATGTGGGCCAAGCAGCAACAACAACAACAACACAAACAGCAAAAAACTTAATTCCCAGCGACAAGAGACGCGACGCGACGAACGTGGAGGCAAATTGATTGTGATGATGTTTTTTGCTGCTGCTGCTTCAAAGTATATGCGAAAATTGACGCAGTGCTTGTGGCGAGTATCTTTGAGATACACACAAGCCGCAGCCAGGGCCACCAGAGAGCGAGGGGCGAGCGGACGTTGTAAATTGACTGCTTCGATAATTAATTTATGCTGCTCAAAAACAGATACAGCTACAGATACAGATACAGATTCAGATACAGCGGCACATTTGCATATGCGAAGTGTGTGTGGGCGCCGAGCAACAAAAGCACAAACACAAAACGCCAAAAGCCACAACAACAACAACGACAACAATTGAAATGAAATGGGCAAAAAATGAAAGCTCAATAAAAAGCGCAACTTATATCATTTCGAACAAGTTTAATTTGATGTAAATGTGGACGGGTCGCGCGACATTTGCAACGCCGATAACTCAATTTAACTGCCCCGCCGTAGGGGGGGAGGGGAAGGGGAAGTTGTACTGTATTGATGGCCACTAATTCATGATGCTGATAAATAAAACACAATTAATTATAACGTGTAAATATTGCGAGTATCGGAAAAGCGATAAACGTAATTAATATATTTTTTCATGCCACAGCTGACAGCAACAAATTCAAATGAAATGCAAACAATTGCCGATAAGCAATCGCACAAAAAATGCTGCCAAACAAGCCAACTCTCAATGCCGAATGTGTTTTACGCTAACTGGGCCAACAAATTGAAGAGAACAGCTGTTGTCAATATGCTGTGTGTTGCACAACGCAGGCGAAGCAGCCCAGCAAGTGTAGAGTATGCGCTGCACAAATAAATAATCAGTTTGGGTAAAGTGCAAATAATTTGTAATTGCAAATAAATAAATTGCAATCGTTTATGCGGCACACACACATAATTAAATCAGGCAATTTGTCACCCAGTTTATGTTAATTACACTCCACTCTTGTTGGCCAAGTCATAAGTAATCATCATAGTACGACTGCAGCTCTGGAATTCTCAATAATTCGCCATGCTAATTGCTGTTATGGAGCGATCACTTTGCTCGAGTCTTCACTAGATAATCCGCATTTCTGGATAAATGCCAAAATGTGAGTTGTTAACACTCGTCTATGTGTGTGTGTGTCTTTTATTTGTTGTAGCTCTAGCCAGCTGTATCTAAATTGTGATCGCGCTACACGCGCCGTCATTTGAGGCCAGAAATAGCAGCTGGCAAACGCCATGCGCTAAATTTATTTTAGCAGCCACACAGAAAAGAAACTCAACCAAAAAAGTGCGTGTGTGTGCGTGTGTGTGTGTGGATTAGCATATTCGGTGCCCAGCTGTGCTGTTAACAGTGTTAAATGATGCTGTTCAAGTGATTTACTTGCAATTTCCTTGTGCCACAACAGCTAAAAGCAATTAACAGCTGCTTAACATAACATGCAAATAGACCTTGCTCTTAGCATGCCAATGTTAATGAGAGCAGCTCTAGATGCTAACAGTTGCTCTAGATGTTAACAGGCGCTCCAGCTGCTAACAGACGCTCTAGCTGCTAACAGTTGCTCTAGCTGCTAACAGACGCTCTAGCTGCTAACAGACGCTCTAGCTGCTAACAGTCAGTCTAGCTGTTAACAGTCAGTCTAGCTGTTAACAGTCGCTTTAGAGTAAGCAGAGTAACTTACTCTGTTAACTTAGCAGAGTAAAGTACGCAGCGCGAATTAAAATGAAAAACTTAGCGAATTGCTTTATCAAGTCGAGTGGCAAATTATAAAGCAGAGAGCGGCAAATTCATGGAGTGGCCAGACGATTGATTTTCCAGTGTTATTTTTGCCATAACGCACACGAAACACAAATACAGCGCTGCCCAAATGAGCAAGAGCCATAAAATGTAGCCAATAGATGGGGGAGGTAGAGTGTGGGGGGGGGGGCTATATGACGCTGACTTTTTCGTGTATCTCATAAAATTCACACTGTTTGTTTATTTAGCCAGCGGCTTTTGTGGTTGTGCTCTTTTGTTATTGCATATTTATTTTGTTGTCGCTGCCGTCGTCGTCGTCGTCGTCGTTGTTGTAGCGACATTAACTGACAAACGGCGCTGTCTGTTTTTCAACTTCTTCGTCGTCGTCGTCGTCTTTGTTGTTGCCTGGGCGTGGAGCAGCTGTGGAGTTGCGAAGTGAATGGAGCTGACTTCGGGGTCGCGGATGCGGTCGCGGTCGGGGGCGGGGCGTCGTCCATCAAGCCAAGCGTGCTTTTCAAATCAAGCAGCAAGTCCCTGGCTTCTCTAAATACCAAGCTAAGCACTTTTTTTTCGTACATATACAAATACTTTTTGTTGTTCTGCTTGTGGTTGAACAACAACAGCAACAACAACAACGACAGCAATGAGAGCGCCTGCTGCGCAGCGCCTGCTACTGACTGAAGCTTTTACGGCCGGCCGCAGTTGATGCTCGCATATTTATTTTGATATCTTTTATGATGCTTTATTTGGCGGCTTAGCTACCCCGCCACGCAAATGAAACTCGACAGCAGTGTAAATAAACCGGCAAAAGCCAACGAAGCAGCCGACAAAGCAAAGCAGCGACTACGCAATGCTCTACAAGTCTGCGCGATCTTGAGAGCTTTTAAGCTCAATGCGGCTAAACACGCAGATGAGTATTTAGAGCGGCAATTAAGCGAGTGAACTGCAAAGCTCTTTGAGAGAGAGAGAGAGGCAGAGAGCAATCGTTTGATTTTGGCTTAGCCTATAACTAGCTAGTTGAGTAGCTAATATACCCGCTTTTAAGTGTAGAGCGATGGCCGCGCCCGTGCTAAGCTGCTGAGGCGCTTTCTGCTTAAGTTTTGTGGCCATAAAAAGATTATGCCATATTATTTTATATTCCAGCTGTATTTATGCATATTCCTATGAAATTGTTATTTACCCACGTTTTATTCATGTCTCATGCCATTTGTTTTCCCTTTGTTTCATAAACTCGCAGCTCGAACATTTTCGACTCTTGCGACAACTTGTTTGGGGCGTGGATCGCTCGATGATTGTTTAATTTGAATGCCGCTTTGCAATTTTCTTAGATTTCCATGATTATCATCATACACGATTATTATTATTATTATTATTGTGATTTTTATTGCTATTGTTATTGTTGTGTGTGCATTTTTGCGATAATTGGCTGCTTAGACTGGCAAGTTTATTATTTTTCTACTTGTTTTCTCTTTTTTTTTTTGTTGATTTCGCAAATTGCTCGACTGCATTAACATAATTGCCATAATTTGTGGTGCCCAACAACGATTATTTCAAGTGTGGGGGCTACTCAAATTAGTTGCATTTAAATTTCGTGTTGCACTCGCGACCCCGCGTGACGCTGGCCAGCGAGGGCGGCACAGTAAAAGCGGGCAGCTTAAGGGAGTCTGTCCATGATTCACACTGACTCTTTGAGCGACCCTCGCTGGCAAAAGCTGGAAACTGGCTCGGCATTCCATAGCCCAAGTCTGGGGCCTGCTTGGCAACTCTATTGACAACGCACGCTGCGATTATTTATGGCAGCGCAGTTTGATTTCATTTCGCTCCGTCGCCGTCGCAGTCGCCGTCGCTGTCGCCGTCGCCGTCTCAGTCGCTGTGCGAGTGCTAAAAACGCGTTTAAGTTAAACAACTTGCGAGATTAATGAGCCGCATATAAATCATGACAAAGTTGTTAAAGGAAAACGCGAATGAAGCGTAGCGTAGCGTAAACGAAACGAAACGAAACGAAATGAAATGAAATGCAGGCGCGTCGTCGTCGTTGCATATTTTAAGCAGAAAATCAGAAAAGCAACAACAAATATTTACACGCCTCGCCGCCGCAGCAGCTGACGCACGGGCCTGCGAAATGGGAGGTGGGAGAATGTAAAAGTCAATTTCACACTTGATTGCCGGCCGTAAATCAATAAAGCTAAAGCGTTGGCGTCGTCGTCGACGTCGACATCGCAGTCGCTGTCGACGTCGTAGTTGATGCAGTCAGTGTCTAATTAAGCGCATCTAAGACGCGCTGCCAGCAGCTTTGTCTGGGCGGCTACTGAAAAAGCACTCAGGCACAGACACACACATGCAAATAGTTACAGTTACACACGCCGACTCACTCACACTTGCAGAGAGAACGACATGTGCAATAAATCGCGTGCCGTTTTAACACTTTGACGTGCACAATTGAAAATTGCGAAACTGCTTTTTGCTTGTTGCGCTTTGTGCCGTCGGCTTCAGCGTCGCAGTCGCAGTCGCCGTCGCCATCGCCGTTGCCGTCGCTGTCTCAATTGGCGCGCCAAGCAAATTAGCCAAGCTTTGAAGACTGCGTGAGTGAGAGAGAGAGAGAGGGAGTGAGAACCAAAAACAACACTGGGGGCTACAAAACGTCGCTCGCGCTGGGCAAACAAGCAGCAGCAAAAAGCCACAGAGGGCAAAGAGGCAAAGCACAAAGCACACACTTGCACTCGCAGTCTCAGTCGCTGTCGCCGTCGCAGTCACACTTACACAAAGCCCAAAAGGCTGTGAAAACAGACACCTCGAGTTCCTTTGTTGCCCTCCATTCGCTTTGCTACCCGCTGCCTGCTGGGGTAGAAGGGTGTTATAACTAGCTGGCAAACGCAAACGCAAGTAGTCGACGTAGAAAAATATAAAAAATAAAGAATCTTAGTTATTTAATACACAGCTGTGAAATAGCAGTGCACGTTTGCCATGGATAAATCCCTTTATAAGCACAATACATTTATGTACTAAGCTGTTGTATATATTTTTAAATAACTTAACAGTAGAGTTCTTTAATATGTTGGAATATATGAAAAATTGTGTTTATTGAAATAACAGTTTATAAGAACAAACTTCAGCTAGCGAAAGCTTGCTCTTACAAATAAAAAATGTTTCCTAAACAATTAGAAATTCTCATTATCACCACATTACTTATTATTTTATATATACCATAAATTTATAAAAACAAATTTAAGCTAACGAAAGTTTGCACAGCAATTTAACTATGATACAGAATTTCAAATAAAAATGATTCGCTAAACAATTATAAGTCCTTATTATTTATAAAAAGAACCATAAATTTTTAAAAACAAACTTTATCTTGTGAAAAATTGTATAATAATAATAGAAATAGTTTTCTAAACAATTATACATTCCTATTATTAGTGAGCATTTAATAGATAACATAAATGTATAAAATCAAACTTCCATTAGCGAAAGTTTGCACAACAATTTAACTATGATGCAGAATTAGAAATAAAAATAGTTTTCTAAACAATTATACATCCTTTTTAATACCATATTACTGATTATTTAACAGATACCATCAATTTATAAATAAAAATAGCTAAAGCTTAACAATTTACCTTCAATTCGAACTCAAATTATTCGCAAAGCAATTGTAAATCCTTAATATTATCACATTACATTATTCAATATATACCATAAATTAATGAAAATTAATAGTGAAAGCTTAACAATTTACCTTTAATTCGAATTCAAATTATTCGGAAAACAATCATAAATGTTTATTTAATATTACCATATTCAATATACACAATAAATTTATAAAAACAAACATCAAGTAGCGAAAGCTAAACAATTGAGATGTAAATGCCTTAAATTTCGCATCTCTTTACTAGCGAGTGTTTTGCAGTCGAGCACACTGGAGCAACTGTTTTGTTCCGCTGTTTTGTTTTTACCTGCAGTTTTGTTTGCCAATTGCAGCGCTGTTTTTTTCGTGTTTTAAGCTCAAGTATTTATTGTATTTGTACAGCAAAGGAAGAAACGAACAGCACACAAAACAAAACAAAAAAAAAACGAGAAAAATTTACGAGCCGCACAAATAAGTTGTGTAAATATTTTGTGATTATATTTTGCGCTTACGCTTTTTATTACGAGTGCGGCGAGTGTAAACAAGACTGAGACAAGATTTGCCCAGCACAAACAATTATACGGTGCAGATTTTTTGAAAAAATGTGTTGATTGAAAGATTAGCGTAATGGGAAAACGTTTTGTTTTGCTTCGTTTTGTTTTCGCTTAGCTGCAAACTAAATAAATTAAGCTGTCACAACTTGCAGCTCGCCTCAAAAGTGCAACAAATAACAACTCGAATTTATAGACGAAGCTGAGCCATTTAATTGGCATTGATCTCTGGGGAGCTGTGCATGCAAATTGAGCAGAGTGCTTGTTGCTCTTAATAGTCGCATATTTGAGCTTCATTAGGCGACTGGCAACTGTGCAGCTAACGGTAAACAGCAAGCAAATCAACTAGTAAATTATATAGCAAAGCAGCCCGACAAATTTGTCGCACAACAGCCGCCAGCCGCCAGCCGCAAAAAGTTGCAAAAGCAGAAGCGGAGCAACAACGCGAAATCAATAAAAATGTCGCGCTAATAAATTTAGTCAAGCGGAAAAAGTTGCACTCCGAAACGGGAATTGCCAGAGGAGGGGGGGGGGGGTGTGGCAGAGAGGGGAGCGGGCAATGCTTAACTGGTTGACTTGCCTGTAAACGGAGATTAAATTAATAAAAATAATGACAACTGAGCTGATTGCGAGTCGCGGTGTTAAATTTACACCCCACTCCCCTCCCCCCCTATGCGCCCCTCCTGCTCACACGCATTTCTGCAGCTATGCGTGGCAAGCAGCGCCTTCTGTGCGCAGCTGGCAAATTTGTTGCTGCGTGCACAGCTTGCAACTTGTTTCACAGCGGGGCACGCAGCAAGTCGCTATCTCTCTCTCTCCCTCTTCTCCACCTTGCCCCCCCGCCACTGCAGCTAACCGAATTAGTTTCAATTGCAATTTTTGAAATGCCTCGCAACGAGTCGCCAAACACGCCGCGTTGCTGCAGTTGTTGACGGCTAAAGCGGCACTGCAGTTGGCCTATGGACACGGCCACTTAGCGGACAACAGCCAGAGAACAGCATTTGAATGGCTAGAGATGATCGCGTGCTTGATCTCGCTGCGGCCCAATCAAATCCCATCGAATGCGAGCGCAGTTCAAGTACAGCGCAAAGGCCTCAAAGCGTGAATTGTGTGTGATTCGCAAACAATTATTATTGTGATTCATTTGCAAAACATGATATGGACATTCGTTCGGTTCAGAGTTCAACAATGCTCGATTATCTGCCTCGTTTGCCCCGCAAATTTTTCCATTATGCGCGAATCGACATGATGTAATCCATTTAATCACATGAACGCTGCTCTAAAGAACTCGGAATAAAACACCAGCTTATATAATAAAGCTTGTTTTAATTACTAGCCCTCAAATTGAATTGAGTTTGCTTAGTTTAGTTTAAAAATAGCCAAAAAAGAAAAGATAAAGTAAAATAAAACAAAATACTAATAGAAATAGAAGAAAGCTTGCTTTAATTACTAGCCATCAAATTGAATTGAGTTGGCTTTTTAGTTTAGTTTAAAAATAGCCAAAAAAGCAAAGTTTTAAATAAAATAAAACGAAATACTAATAGAAATAGAAATAGAAGAATAGAAATACTAATAGAAGTAGCTGCCTGTTAGTTAAAAAATAAAAAATTGAATAACTATTTTAATTATTACAAATCAAATTGACTTGTTTTCATGTGCAGTTTTTGATTGCATTGCATCTCGAAGCACTGTCAAATTAATTTCATAACTGCAAGCAAATGAGAAGATAAATTTGCAGTTAATTAAAAAAATTCACCGATTATTGGTTTGCATAATTATTTTTAATCAGATTGCTTTGATTGCGAATTTCAACTCGCAGCGCTGTCAAATTTATTTAATAATTTATATGACGAGCTGGCTTACAAGTAAGTTACTTATATATTATTGGTTTCCACAATTATTTTTCATCAAATTACTTTAATTGCAAGTACAGCACAGTCGTGAGTTTCGTGTCACGCTGTCAACTGCAGCCGTTCTTTGCTTGTGACTTTGAGTTCTCGCAGCGCTGTCAAATTTGTTTCATAATTGCCAACAAATTAACAGCAAGAGCTGCAGTTAATTAAAAAGATGCACATATTATTGATTATTTTAACTATTAATCACATTTGTTTACGCTTGCAGCACTGTTGTGAGTGTCGTGTCACGCTGTCATCCACAACTTTTGTGAGACTTTAACTCACAGCGCTGTCAAATTTATTTCATAATTGCCAACAAATTAAGAGCAACTTAACTTGCAGTTAATTACAAGTAACTCATATATTATTAGTTTCTATAATTGCATTTAATCGAATTGGTTGGATTGCACTTCCATCACTGTCGTGAGTGTCGTGTCACGCTGTCATCCACAACTTTTGATACACTTCACTTTATTTAATAATTTATATGAGTTCAGTTAATTAAAAACATGCACATATTATTGGTGATTTTAATAATTAATCATATTGATTTGATTGCAAGTGCAGCGCTGTCGTGAGTTTCGTGGCATCCGCAGCGTTTGCATTTCAAAGCGTTGTCATTTGTGAACGGCAAATCTTTTAAATCGCCGCCGCGCTCAGCTGTCAGCGCAATTTGTTGAAAATTTACTTATCTGCGCTGCTGCAGCGGCAAGTGGCCCCCGCCCCCCTGTCTCCCTGTCAATGCATCCCCTGCACTGTGGTGTGTGCTGTCATGCAATTAATCACACACACACGGCAGACACTTCATGCACATTTACACGTCGTTTAACCACCCAAAAAAATAAGAGAGAGAGAGAGAGAGCAGAAACAGACGGCGCAAGAGAAGCAAATGTGTGTATGAAAATAATTCATACGTGCTCTCTCGCTCGCGCACACGCGTGCAGGCAGCGCTGTGGCATTTATAATGCATTTTTAATGGTGCTGAAAATGTTTCCGCTTCGATTTGCTTTGCAGCTTTGCCAGCGGCTTAATTAAAACAAACAGCTTATCTAGGGAAGAGCCAGCGAGCTAGAATGGGAGCGAGAGAGAGAGAGAGAGGCGGGCGTTTGAAGTGTGGCATAAATTATATTACGAACCTTACATATCTCGCATTTGTATATGCATGCTAACAGTAGGCAACATGTTCGCACACACACACACACACAGGTACAGTGTGCATGTGTGATGAGCTTTGTAAAATTGTATACTGGCTGCCGCCGCCACCAGTGTGCTTAATGCCTTTTTACGGCATTTTAAAACTTTGCTCACTTGCATTTGCTTTTGCGCTAAGCCGCAGCTTACCAGCGACCGACCGGATAACCAGCCACTGGAGTTAAGCAACGTTCGCCGTCTCGCTTGCGCGCGCTGCGCTGTGTGCGCGACTGAGACGGACGAAGGAGAGAAGCTCGGATACAAGTCGACAGGTCGACAGTTGCTTCGCTAGCCAGAGCCACAGCGACAGCCAAGGGCCCCTAATCGCTGTTGCTGCTGTTACTACAACAACAACAACGACGACGACTGCAACTGCCCGTCTCTCTTGAAGCTCTTGGCGCTCCTTTTGCGCGCAGAAAAGGAGAAAATAAACATTTGCCGTTGTCTGCGCTAGCTCGCTCTCGCTTGCGCTCGTGCATGCAATCCACTTTTTGTTTAATATTAATTTTTCTCTCTTTTGCTTTATTTTACTGTATTTTTTTATACTTTGCTGCTGCTGCTGCTGCTGCTGCTATTCATGCCACGTTCTCTCGCAATGGGACAACAACAAAAACGTACAAATTCTTCAGCTCGTTCTTGTTCTTTGTCTGTGTTCGGTTGAGTTCTGTTGAGTTTCTTTTTTCTCTTTGCCATTCAACTTCGTCTCCTGCTGCTGCGCTGCTGCTGGCTGAAAAATCATGTCGTTTTGCAAATTGTTTGTGCTCGCTCATGCGAAATATCTGCCTTAAATCCTGGCTCCATTTCGTATCCATTTTTGCTGTTTTTCGTTGCTCCTTGTTCGTTGCTCGTTGTTCGTTTGCTGGCCCCGTTAACTTTTCACGGCTTTCGTACAACTCATAACATTCGCCAACACGCACATTTTATTATGCGTCTTTATAATTTTTAAATGCGCTTAATAAAGCGCTCAATCTGCTGGAACATGTCGAGGGGCCAAGCAGCGGTCGCCGCCATCGAGCGCCGGATGCCGTCGCAGAAAAAAAAAGGTGAAGTGGTATTAAATTTCATATGCGTCGTTACTCTCGGCTCCTCTTTTGCCCATCATTATCTGCGTGTGTGTGTGTGAGTGTGTGTTGGGTGGCGAGAGAGAGAGAGGGTCAAAAGAACACTTAAGCCTGAAATTGGCAGCTATTCGCTTGGCTCTTTGCCTTCCTCTTCTTCTTCTTCCTCTTCTTCTTTTGTTGCTGTTGTTTGGCTCTTGGGTCTTGGGTCTCTGCCCTGCTTGGCCCTGCTTGTCTTGCTGCACTCTGTGTCCACGCTAGCCAGCAGGGTAGCATGCGGCAGTGGCAGCCGTTAGTGCCACACAGCATTACACACTTTGACAATTTGATAAAGTTGCCTTGCAGCGCAATAACGTTATAATAGAAACTTACTTTTATGTATATGGCTACGCAGTATCTCGAAGTCGAGCTCACTCGCCTGTGGCTTCCTTACTTGCTGTTGCTTGCCCTTCGGCGCCCCCTCGACAGCGCTTCATTCTTCGGCATCTACTTATGTCGACTTGTTATTGTTCGACATAATGGCAAAATATTGTATTGCCAACATTTTTGTGCTGCTTGGCTTGGCTTGCGGGTCTGCTCGCGTCTTGTCTTGCCCTGTTTCCTCCGCCTCCCCTCCGCACACTTCGTTTTCTTGTGCTTCTTTCTTGCTGCTCTGTTTCGGCTTCGTCGCAAACTTGCGAAGCTCACTTGACAAATGAGCTTTGAATCTGCTTGAAGCTGTTCCCCACACACACACACGCACACACACAATCGTAAAAGCCACAGTAATAGCAGCATGTAGCTGTTTAACTCCCCCCCTACGCTTCCCTGCGCCCCGCGCTCCAACACAATGGCAATAAAGTGCGTTAACTTTTTGGCAGACAATAGATTTTATTTTTGGCACGGCGCATGGCACAATCCGCAATGTGTGTACGTGCGTGTGTGTGTGTGTGTGTGGAATGCGTGTGGTGTGCGTCTGTGTGGAATGGAATTGTTGTTATTATTGTGCGCTCGCCGCGGGGCAACTTTCGTGGCAGCTGCCTCAGCTGGCGTGCGTGGGCGACTGCGACACAGCGATTTTAATGCAAACGAAAACTACACTTTAAGCCCGAATCTTGTGATTTAGCTACCTGCAGAAAATGCTCTGCTCCAACAGCTTTGCACAGAGTTTCATGTGCGACACGGACGCGCCCTATCGCAACTCGCATGCGATTTCTTGCCCTACTCCGCGCCAGCCAGCTTTTGTCTGTCCAGCCCACACACACACACACACATAGACACACGCACGCAGACGTGCTCACGTATGCGTGTGCTCAAGCTGTTGCCGGCGCTTTGTGCAAACCACACAACTGCCTGCCTGCCTGCCAGTCTGTCTGCTTGTCTGCCTGTCCTTTTCACCTCTCTTTCGCTGGTTGCTTTTGCGACTCCCTTCGCCGCAGTTTGTAACTAGCATAGCTGATCATTTTACACACTTAGCGAAGCATACGTGTGTAGTTGTCGTTGTCGTTGTTGTTGTTGTTGTTGTTGTTGCTGCTGCAGACTCTTAATATGCTTTTAGATATGCATCAGCAAAAGGCTCCCTTTCTCGCTCTCGCTCTTGCTCATTGCTTGTAACTGAAGACGTTGCCCAGCGCCGTCGCCGTCGCCGTCGCCATCGTCGTCACCCCTTTTGGCATCGCATCCATTGAACTGAAGTCTCTCTGACTGCCGTCCGTCTGCGTCGTCGTCGTCGCTGTCGTTGTCGTTGTCGTTGGACTGCCTTTTGCCAGCTTGTGTATTTGTGCATTGAACTGGAAACGCGCAAAGAGGCCCCGAGCACACGAACAGTCAGTGGCAGTCGCATGCAGTGGGGCAGTGGTTGGGGACGCGGCCAACAGCACACAATTTGCATGCCAAACAGCATATAAAATATCGAAGCACCACAGAGTCGCACACTGTACCCAGAGCAGCTAACTTGAAGTGATTTCAATTAAAGTATTTCTTTAAAGAAATAGTCACAATATCTAGTAGTAATACTTATACTAAAATTATTATAGTAAGATACATTAAGCTTGTCAAATATCTGAATGCTTAACAAGTTTTTTTGTATCTTATTTTTAATCTTATATAATTATTGCTCTAGCTTTTCCCTTTTATGTTGTATGTATGTAAAAATACTGTTTCTTTATACAAACTTAGCATCTTAGAAAGTTCAGCAAGTTTGTCTATATCGTACATGAACATATTATAATAAAACATTCAATTATTGCCACTGCATAACAATTATATGTTGTATGTTTAGTGAGTCAAAATGCTGTTTCTTTATAAAAAGTACAGTAAAATATTCAATTATTAATATCGCATACCACTATAGATTCGAAAATGTTTACTAAGTAAATAAGAAGAAACGTAGTAAAGTATGTTTAACAAGTCTGTTAAAATCTTATAGCAACACATTGCACTAAAATAATAAATTGATGATCTCGCATACCAAAACATACTTATATATATTGTATTTTCTAAAATATTTAGTAGTTAAAAATGCTGTTTCTTTAAAGAAATTTTATAACAAAATATTAAAGTAAAACATTAAACTGTTGCTTATGCATTCAAATATATTTTGTTCTAAAATGTTTACTAGGTAAAAATACTACTTCTTTATAGAAGCTTAGCAGAGAAAGTACAGGAAGTCTGTTAAGATCAAGTAGCAGCGCATTAGACTAAAACTGGAAATTATTGCTCAATATGCTATATGTTCTAAAATGTTAATACTGTTTCTCTAAAGAGAATGGAATCTTTCACAAGTCTTTTAAATTTCTTGTTGTAATACACTATAGCAAAACATTCAATGCATGTTCTCGTATACTTACATGTTATATGTTCTAAAATGTTTAGGAAGAGGAAATACTGTTTCTCTAAAGAGGTTTGCAAGAGAATGTCTGTTGAAATTATAGTACAACATTCATCAAACGTTTAGTAAGTGAAAATGCAGTTTTTGCAGAGAATTAGCAGAGAGTGTTTAACAAGTCTGTTAATATGTTGTAGTAGTAAATTGCGTACAACATTGAATTGCTGCTCAGTAATAGATATATATTATATTTTATATGTTCAAAAATGTTAACTAATAATATTGTTTCTCTAAAGAAGTTTGCAAGAGAATGTTTCACAAGTTTTGTGGTAATACATTAAAGTAAAACATTCATAAAATGTTTAGAGAGTATGAATGCTGCTTCTTTCAGTAGAGAGTTCTTATCAAGTCTGTTAATATATTGGAGTAATACATTAGAGTGGAATAAGCAATTGTTGCTAATATAATAATGTTGGTCCCACTGTGCCGCAGGCCATTCTTCATTCCTAAATCGCTTAGCATGGCAATGTCTCTGGATTTTCGCTTACTTCGAGCACATGCAGATATTTACACTGCGTTGCTGTACAAACGGACCCCCCTCCTTTCCTCCCTTGTCCCCTTCCCCCTGTCAATTGCGTGGCATTTCATTTATTCATGCTCTGTTCTTATTCAATACACAAAATATGCATATGTGCCTCGAGTATCTTCGCTCAAGTTGCCGTAGCCTCTATCTATGGCTGTGGTTGCCACTCGAGCGTGCGGCTTTGCCACAATGTGAGCTGTGTGTTTTTTTGTGTTGCCCGCAATTGACTCGCTTTTATTTTGCGTTGTTGTTTGTTGTGTTTGTGCTGCGATCGCAGGCAGCTGTCGTGTTTTCACACTTTGCCAAAAAATTAATCCGTAAATCAATTAGTTGGCCATGCTACTTGTCGTCTTCTTGTTGCACAGTCAGCAACGTCGTCGCCGCTCTCTCTCTGCACTCAATCAAATGAAAATTAGCATTTAATATGCTTCCACTGCGGCTGCGGCCAATACCTCGGTCCCCAGGGAGACAGCGAGCGGAGTAGGGGGAGGGGGAGGAGGAGGAGTCGTAGTCGTAGTCGCAGTCGGAGGTGGCGGGAAGCGGAAACCCGCCCCAGGGGATATGCAATCTACAATCCTGCTGCTTGACTCAGCTTGTCAGCCGGCGGCAAGCGGAACCCTCCCTTGTGGCATTTCCTCCCCCTTCCCCATGCGTGTCCTTTCTCTGGTTTCCTGTTTGTTCAGCCAACTTTAAGGCAAATCATTTGCTACGCTCCCCGCACCCCGCACCCCTCACCCCAAATTGATGGCAACCCTCCGCGCTGGCGAAGCAACCCCCGGACAAAAGGTGTCAGCTACGTAATTATACGTGCCACATCCTCGCATTCGCATTCGCATTCAGCACTCAGCTCCCCTCGTTGCCTTTTGTATTTACCCGTGTTTATTTATTAAGCATATTTGTTACTTTATCCGCTCCCCTTCCCTCCTCGCTCTTCGCGCAGCTGCGCACAATTCTTGGCTCGCCGAAAATTGAGATTATTTAGCAACAAATTCCAGGCACATCCTTTGCTTGCCGCTGCTGCTGTTTATAACAATTAACTGTAATTAATCCGAGCGACATTCATCAAGTGTACAGCGTCGACACACACACACACCTTCCATGCAATGCTGATTAGTTGAGTGGCTGTTGTTGTTGTTGTTGTTGGCGGCAAGCAGTTCAGGCGGAAAAGGCGCAAACACAAGAGCCACTCGAGTAATTAAGCGAACGGTAGATTGATGTACTTGCCGCAAGTTGGCAGTGTGTGTGGCGTGTTTGCATTGATTTCGGCTGAAGCGTGAACCTTTGAACCGCAATAAATTGCAAACATAAATAACTCATGCTTATTGCTGCTGCTGCGATGGTTGTCTCACTCTCGCACTTAAGTAAGCCATTAGTCTTTGCCGTCTCCTTTGCATGCATACACGTACATTGTCTATGCATATTCTAAGAGCAAAGTCAGCAACTTATGACTTGACTAGCAAAGTAATGAATCGCAGGGATTACGACGGTGCAAAGAGCGAAAAAAAAGAGTCGCTCCTTCTCTTGCAATTACAAAAGCGCCGCAAAAAGTACGAAGAGCGCAGACAAAGGGGAGACGCATGCATATGCAGGCTGCCTGGCCAGCGGGAGCGAAGAGAGGGAGACAGAGAGGAGCCGAGAGGCTGGCAGCGCAATCAGTGAGCGTTCGCTTTTGGAGTGGGCAGCAATATGAAAAAGAGTTGAAATAAATTAACAGAGCTGCCAACGAGCGAGAGTGGGAGAGGGAGACGCGACTGCGTTTTTCTTATTTCTTTATTTGCGCGTTGTTCTTTTTTTTTGTTGTCTGCCTTGTATGAATTTGAATTTTGAGCTGGCGCAACAACAAAAAGCAGAAAACGGGAAAAATAAACGTATACGAGTAAAGGAAGAATTGCAAAACGTGGCGAATGCTCTGACAAAATGTTTGCAGGACATGTCGACAGTCGGTCTGTCTCTCCGTCTGTCCTTCTGTTCGCCTGGCAGTTTGTCAGTGAGTTAGTTTGCCTGGTAGATGCGACCGACAAAACAAAAACAGAGGAAAAACTCTGCCAAACAATGGCATAAAAAACATGAAAAGCATACATTACACGCTCGAAATCCCCAGGGGTTATACTTACACACACACAGGCAGGGAGCGAGAACGGGAGAGAGACAGACACACACATGGAAACAATAACGAAGCGCACACAAAACGTATTCTGTGCAATGGCAGACTCAACGCAAAGGGCAGCAGGCAGGCGAGAGGGAGAGGGAGACGAGAGGGACGAGAGTGAAGCCTCTTCAGGCAGCAGGCAGGGAGCCGGGACCCATGACGTTGATAATATTGTTGTTCACATGTCGAGTTTTATTGTGTGTGTGTGTGGGGAGAACGTGGAATACGAGAGGAGGCGGACGAGCAACAGAGTCTCAGCGTGGAGTACGTGGCGGCCTGTATACCCTCGAAGTGCCCACAAGGGGTATGCCATGCTTGAGCTGCTGAATTACCACAGCGAGCGCCTAATTAATCTCCATAATGTTAATCTTCGCTCGCTCATTAATCAATTTGATTATCAGAAATAAAATAGAAATAAATAGTTTGCAGGGTATCAATGAGTGTGCCTCTGCCGCACTTGTGGCTGCAACTCGACTTCGACAGCGACAGCGACAGCGACATCGACATTGGCTCTGCTGTAATTTACCGAGCTGGGCAGTAATTGAAAGTGGTTGGGAGTTGTCGGAACTGCTTAATGCCCAAGCTAAACGCCTTCTGCCAGACCTACACACATATATATATATATATATAGGTATATAGTAGGGCAAACAAAGGCTGCGCTAATGCCACGCGTCGGCTTTGCCAAGTTTTCAGTTTGTGTTTGTTGTTACAAATCTGTTGAGATACGACAACCGCAAAAACTCGCATCGAGCAAGTAAAGCCCTAAAAACCCTTGGCAGCTGCCCCTTGTTGCCCCTTGCCGCCGGGCGCAATCAAAAGCGTGCAGCATCCCAAGGGGCAAAGTCAAATTTGGCAGCCCGAAAAACAGTCGACATTCATTTGCTTTCGCATTCGCATTTGCAATCGCATTCGTAATTCCTATTCGCATTCATTACTTATGCAGTCAGACTGGCAATCAACCCTTAGTTCCCTGGAGCAGCTACCCTTAAGATCGACTTATTTGTTACTCTCTCTCTGTTCTATGCTCCCCCCTTGCTGCGCAACGTTAATCGTTATTTTGGCACTTTTTGCGCTCGCCGCTTCAGCGTAATCGCTTTCAAAGCTGGCGAAAAAGAAAGAATCAAATAAAGTAAAGAAGATATATTTTGTGGGGCGACGGGTCGAGAGCAGAGCACATTTTCAAATTATCCTCAATGAAATTATGAACGCAAAAAGGGTCGCAAAAAGGCACGGCACGGCAAGAGGGAGAAGCAGGCAGAAAGGCAGGGAACGAACCCTCGCGCTCGACGACGACAAACCGCTTGAGTCAAATATTTTTGATGAGGGTCATAATTATAATGAAACAGGTCTTGCATACAGAAGAGCAGACAAGGCAAAACACTGCCCCGTTCCCCTCTCCCCACACATAATGCATGATTCATGCTGCCGACCCTCGTTCCGCGTTCGATCCCCACTTGGCCCACTGGTTTTACCCGACTTCACTTCCCCCTCCCCCTGCCCCTGCCCGGCGAATGGCGTTAAATTTGTAGGAAAAAGGCGAAAAGCAGGGGACTCAACGTGCGCCCCTTTTGCACGCTCTTTCTTTGCTACGTCGGGGTGACATTCGGTCATAATTAAAATAAATTTAAACGATTGCCTTGCTCTGATTATGTTGTTGCCGAAAACGCGACGCAGAAGAAGTGTTGCAGCAGCAGCAGCGTTGCGCACTTGTAAAATTGAAAAGAAATGCCACTTTGTCACTATATCGAGCGCGCTTGCCCCGTGAGGCAATTAACGCAGAGTCGCTGCCTGCAATCAAGTTGTTTGTGACGGCCCAACGTTTGAGCAACTGCAGTCCGTCTGTCCGTCCGTCCGTCTGACTGTTTGACTGTCTGTTGTAGGGTCCGCATTTGCGTTGTTGTTTTTTGGCTTGCCGCAAATCACGACCAGCGCTGCATGCCGCAAGCTGAGCACTCAACCTCGAACGCCAACTCGAAACTGGTAACTCGAAGCTCTCACAGCCATTAACACGCAGCCTGGAAGACACTCGAAAGGGCGAGGAAGCGAGGAAGCGGGGCAGAGGGAGCGTCTACCCTGCGGACTGCGTCGACTACTTTAATAACAAAGTAAATATTGTTCATTAGTAAATATTTACACGCTCGTCGCATGTTTGCTCATATTAAATACGCTGCGCTCAGTCCCAGTCCCAGTCCCCAACAAAGTCTGTTTTGTTGCCTGCCTGCCTGTCGTCTCGATTGTGTTATTTATTTATGCTTTATTTATTTATGCGCATTCGCCTAGTGCTCGCTCGCTTGCTTGCTATCTGGAAATGTGCGTGTTGAGCTATTAAACATTTATCGATAATTTTTACAGCTGTCGAAAAAGCGGCGCAAGGGCGAGCGCCAACTTTGACAGACTCACTGTCTGTCTGTCCGTCTGTCCGTGTTGAATGCCGCTCGTCTGTTCCATAATTCATGAGACACGTTCCAAACGAAAGCATTTAGAACACGCACATTTCGTTGCCCGGCTTAGATCGAACTCGGAATGAAAATGATATGCATACTCGACTCACTCTCGTGAGTTGCATTTTCTGATAGTCTTATTAATGACAGCCTTTCTATTAACGCAATCATAGTGTCATCAAATGAAGAGATTATCGTTACTTTTACGGCGCTAGATCTCAAATGAAACGCACTTTGTATGCCAGTCACTCGACGAGCTATCTAATCAAACGCTTGTGATTAGTCACCCAACTGCGATGCGTCATCCGCAGCAGTGGTTGTTTTAAATACATATATTATATATTATACATTTTTGTTGTAATAGTTAAAATGCTAATGTTTATCATCAAAATTGGTTCACAGTATTCTTCAGCATGATTTCAAATCAATTGTCTAAACACTTTTTCCACTTCGTTTGAGACAACATCAAATGTGATTTGTGAACACTTCAACAGCGGCTTCTCACTAGCTTACCAAGCGAACTCGCCTTAAAGGCAACATATAATAGAATTTTGCCATCTATTAAGTTACATAGTTTATTAGAAAATACTTATAAGAAATGAAGTAGATTTTAATCATTTAGTACTATTGCTATCTACGTCTGGGAGACAAACTCTAGCTCTAAGCAAAGAATATGCAATCACATATATTAAATACAATCTTTGCTCTAAGCGAGCTCCTCTGCTCTTTGCAGCAGACTTACATAGAGTCATAGGGGAACGCTGTTGAATGGCATAAACAGTATGTCCTGTGTTCAATTATCCTATACAATTTTCACACAAATCAGCACAGTCTTTCTTGACCTATACCATGTTTTATAGTGACACTGATATTTTATGTCACGAGAACACTTTCCAGCTAGTTGCTCTTTTTCACACAAATCAGTACAGTTGCTCTCAAGCTATCGCATGCTTTAGTGTGACTTTGATATTTTAAATCACATGTATCACGTGGAATGGGATACACAATGTTCTATATTCAATATTCCAATTTTTGAGCTATATCATGTTTTCTTATCACTGATGTTATAAGTCACGAGTAACCTGTGGAATGGGATAAAAAGGTTTCTATGCCCATTTCCTAGCTCTAAGCTAGTAGCTCTTCATTTTTCACACAAATCAGTACAGTCGTTCTTGAGCTATACCACGTTATATAGTAAAAGTATTCTATTGCATTCTTCTGGCTCTAAGCTAACTCCAATGAGCTATACTTCTTTTTGTAGTAGCTGGGAATAGGATAAACAGTAGCCTATATCAATCTTCTGGCTCTAAGCTATCTGCTCTTCATTTTTGTAGTCCAATTGTTATGGACGCATTTGAGCTATACTTAGTTATATAGTAAGACTATCCTATGTTTGTCTTCTGACTCTAAAGCTATCAATTTTCAAACATAACTTTACCATCATGTAGTGTGCGACGTTTTATGTCAAGTCACATGAAATAAACAGAATCCCTTCTCCTGTCTCTAAGCTATCTCTACGACAATTTGAAGACAAATCAGTAGAGTCGTTTTTGAGCTACACACCGTTATATAGTAACATTGTCCTATGTCCCTGTTCTGACTCTAAATCTAGCAAATTTCATACAAATTGCTACAGCCGATCTTCAAAAGTGAATAGTGCAACTGACACGACTTTCTTTAACCTAACTTTAACTTCATTTAACTCACGATATTCTGATGTATAAATACTTTAATTTAACTCACTTTGTCTTGAACTTTAACTTCATTTAACTCACGATATTCTTATGTGTATTTACTTTCATTTAACTCACTTTGTTATCAAGACTTTCCGACTCGAAAAATAAATGTTGTGCTGCAAACTCTTTCCGATACTATATAAGTTAAGATTAGCATAACGCTCGCAGGCAGCAGAGCTTTTGCTTGCATCGCTTGCTAAACTCTTTTGGTGTGTTTTTTCGGCCATGTCGTGAGCCAATAAATTCGTTTTAACTGTTGATAACGTGCTGCCGGCTACTGGGCAATAAAGTTAGCAAAGCGCGCACCGGATGTGTGAGTTGTTGGCTTTAATATTGTGGTGTGTTTGTTGTTCTCCAAATCTGAAGCGTGTCACTTGTCAGCTAATTGCCATTAGGCGCCGCTAAATAATTTATACATTGCACAAACAACAATAAAATCCAAACTGGAACTATATATGTATATATATCTGTGTGCATTAGTGTCATAATTTATTTCCATGTTGCACTTTTGAAGTTTGTGTGCGCTGTTTATGGCGCAGCAACATGCAACTTGCCACACGGCAGCAGCCAACGGCGAACGAACCAAATTACAGCCAAATGCAGTGCGGTCGAGCGGGGCAGGGCGGGACGGGGCAGGGGACGGCGACGGTCACTCGACATGCAACCCAACCCCCCGCGACGGCGAAACCGCAAACGACGGCGGGCCAAACGCAACCGCAGCCCGTCGTCGTTGCCACTGTCCGCGGCTGCGCGCTCCCCTCCCCTCTACTCGCCCCTCGCTCTGGCCTCTCGCCCCTGTCGCACTTCAGTCGAATGCAAGCGAAGCAACGAAGCGTGCAAATCATGTTAGCAGCAGGCACCCTCCACTCCCCTGCCCTCCCGCTGCCCTCCCGCTGCCTCCTGCGGCAGCTGTAGCACACGCTTTGCAATGCAAACGACCGCAGGGGTCCGATACTCACAATCCCCATGCTCGCTCAGACCCCGACCACATTCGCCAGTCACAGGCCATAAAAGGTCGCTGCCAATTGAGCCAGGGAGGGAGAGGGAGAGAGGGAGGGTAGGTAAATGCCTGCTACTGCCCTGGCCTGCCAATTGCTGTGGACATGACGCACAATGTCCGCAGCAGCGGCAGCAGCAGCAGCAGCAGCAGCGCATTTGCCAAATTGCCTATGCCAATGCGGGCATTTGGGTGTTTGGCTGCTGCTTTGTGCCTGGGACAACATAAGCCGGTTAACTGCCAGTTGCAGCCCTGCTGCTCAATCCGATCTGCCGTCTGATTACATGTGAAGCCCCTGCGCACACGCCCCCCCACACACACACACACACACACAGAGCGGAGGGGGGGCATCTTTATTGAATGCGAGAGCGTGAAATCATATTGTTGGTCATGCCCAAATGATAGCGCAACGTGTGAAGCATGCCACTTAAATCGCGCACGATTAGCGACCCAGCCAGAGCGAGAGAAATCGCCCAAATGTATTTAGTTATGGCAATCGCGCAAATTATATACTCGAACAGCATTATTAATAACTACTATCAATATAATTGCAATCGCAACGAAAGCTGTGCCAAACTTAACGCTAGATTACACTTTTTTTTAGCCGTTTCCAAACTCTAGTTTGTATGACTCATCGAGCACTTTGAAGTGCCCATAATCGAGGAGACTTTTACTTATTTATATTTATGTATTATTTGTATAATTGTAGATGAAAGAACGTGCTAGTTTTGCAGTTTATCATCTTGCTGTTAATCTAAATGAACAGATCTGCCAACACTTATGTGAGCTATAAAAGGGTATTAGTCGCGATTGAGTTTCCCTTTTTTAGCCGTTTCCAAAGTCTAGTTTGTATGACTCAACAATCACTTTAAAGTGTTTATACTCGAGGAGACATTTACTTATTTGCCTCTGAGAAGTATAGATAAAAGAACATGCTAGTTTTGCAGTTTATCATCTTGCTGTTATCGCCTGCAATTCGTAATCTAAATCCAAAGAACTGTCAAAACTTAGAAAAGGGAAATAGTCGCTGCTCGAGTTTCCTTTTTTTTTTTTAGCCGTTTCCAAAGTCTAGTTTGTATGACTCAGCGAGCACTTTAAAGTGCCCATAATCGACGAGACTTTTACTTATTTATATTTCTCTATTATATGTATAAGTATAGATAAATCAACAAGCTAGTTTTGCAGTTTATTGTCTTGCTATTATCATCTGCAGTTCGTAATCTAAAAGGGAAATAGTTGCTGCTCAAGTTTGCTTTTTTTAGCAGTCTCCAAAGTCTAGTTTGTATGACTCAACAATCACTTTAAACTGCCCATAATCGAGAAGACTTCTACTTATTTGGTTCTAAGAAGTTTGCAGTTTATCGTCTTGCTGTTATCGCCTGCAATTCGTAATCTAAATCAAAACTATGAAAACTTGCGCGAGTTATGAATGGGAAATAGTCGCTGGTCGAGTTTCAAGACTGCTGTTATCACTACACGCTCTCAGCATTTACGCAAGTCACTTGAGAAGGTGCGAACATAAACATTTCCATTCCGAAATTCCCGAGTAAATTGAATTCGTGTGAATTTTGAATGGGTTGAAGTGGGCTTTGGGCCCATTAATTGAAGTACTCGAACAGCGGTGGGGAGGGTGGAGAGGGGGCGTAGGTTCATTGAATCGATTTATTCAATTGCTTGAACAATTTGTTAATGACAACATTGCCACATTGCCACATTCGAAGCCATTGCCGTTGCAAGTTGCTGCTGCGGCCCCTTGTCAACTGTGTTACGCTTGGAGAAGCGTGGAGAAGTGAGTGTAACTCCCCCCTCCTAGCCGTTTTGCCTGCTCGATTCTGCCTCTAGATGTGGCAGTTAACCCAAATCTATCAATTACTTTTCGAGTGCAGGCAACGAAGCGTGCGACATGGCGCCAATTTCTCTGTGGCCATTGATAGCGAGCAGAGTCCCCAAAGTCGCCGGCGACAGAGTTGCTTTTGACATGCGTATTATTAAGCATTTAATGCGCTCAACTGTGAAATAGCAACAACAACAACGACAGCAGGGAGAAGCACCACAAAAAGACCGCTAATAAACAATAAACTCGCTCCACACAATTGAGAAGAAGCTGGCGGCGAAGAGCAGAAAGTAAGCGACCATACGAAATTCACAAACAAAGCGAATCAGCGGAATGACAAATAAATTTACAGCCAACGAAGGAAGTCAAAAAGACTCGCGATCTTATCAGCGCAACACTGCACGCTGAATACTCTGCCCCCTCAAGTAATGGGAAGCTATTCATGAAGAAGTGCAATCAATAGAAAGAGTCGAGAGGTTTTCTTAGAATACTCCACATGATATAAAAGTGAAGCAAAGATATAAATAAAAAAGCTATGCATAAAATAAAATAGAGTTAAATATATATAAGTGAAACTTAAAGAGTCGTGATCTCATTTCAGAATACTCTACACGACATAAAAGTGAAGCAAAGCTATGCACAAAGTTACTGAAATTGATTAGAAAAGCAATAGATATTTATGAACGCATCTAAAAGATTCGACATATTATCGTAGATTAAATAGTCAAACCCCTCAAAAAAAGGAAGCTAAACTATGCATAATGAAATGCAATAAATAAATAGAGTTAAATATATATAATATTATACATAAATAAAACTAAAAGAGTCGAGTTCTAATATCAGCATACTCTACTCCAATAAAAAGCGGAACAAAACTATTCATAAATTTACTGATTCTGTTGAGAAATGCAACAAGTATATAGAGCTTCACCAATATGTGCACCATATAGTTTTTAAAATAGCTTAGAAATGCAATAAATATGTAGGGTTAGATATTTATAAACGAAACTAAACTATTCAAGAACTGATATTAGCTTAGATCACCACAATCAAAATGGGAAGCAAAGCAAAGCTCTTCATAAAGTTACTGAATAGAAATGTAGATAAATAGATAGTCTTACACACTTGTAAACTAAACTTGAAGAGTCGATATGTTATCTCAGAATACTCTAACTAAAAGTGAATCAAAGCTATTTATAAACAAATGCAATAAATATATCAAGCTACATATATTTGAATGATACTTAAAGAGTAACGATCTTATGTCTTAACACTCTGCTCAATAGAAAATGAAAGCTAAACTATTCATAAAGAAATTCCATATATAACTAGAGTTAAATTTGTATAAATGAAACTGAAAGCGTTGATATCTCAAAGCAAAATAGTGAATAGTATATCAAATAGTGAATCAAAAGTGAAATGCAATAACTATATTGAGGTAACCAATAGAAAAGGAATAATAAGGGAATAAAGTTACTACAATCTGTTGAAATATGCTAATAAATATATATAGACTAAGTATTTGTTAACGAAACTGAAACATATTAACTCAGAATACTCTACTCCAAAAAAGGGAAAAGAATAGATTAATTCAACAATAAATAAGGAAAGCTAAATTATGCATAAAGTACTTGAATCGGTTTAGAAATGCAATAAAAAAATAGAGTTACATATTTGTGAACGAGACTAAAAGTGTGGCGATCTAATCTCTGAATACCATATCCAATAGAAAAGGAAATAAAGCTATGCGTAAAACATATAGAGTTATTTGCCGTTTGTTCAGTGAAAGATCAAAGCTCACTCCGGGACCCTTCGCAACTAAATGGTGTGTGTGTGTTGAATTCAAACATAATCGGCTGTAATCTCACATGAATTGCCAAGCTTATCGATTCGTCACACTTGCCTGTTTAAAATATTAATGCGGAGCGCGAGAGTATCCCCTAATTGATGTGCATATATAATGCAGCATAATGTTTGACTGCGAGAATTTGTCATTTATAATGAAAGCGTGGCCGACATCAATAATAAATGACTGAGCATCCACAATGGGCCCCCGACAGATACAATTTACAGAGAGCGAAACGCCCCAACAACTATGACTGGCTCGGCCAATTTAATGGCCATAATGTTGTAGTTGTTGTGCGTGTTGTTGTTGTGCTTGGTTGCCGTGTTGTCTGCGACACAAAATCAAATTTAGTGACATGAAAGCACGTCAAAATGAAACGAATGACATGCGAACAAGTTAACAAGCGCACACACACATGTGAATGGTTGTAGTTGTATATGTGTGTGTGTGGTGGGGAGGGGGGGGGGAAGGGGTCGAAAGAGATCGCCTTGTAGCTGTATCGCAGACAGACCACCCGCAAAGGCAAAGTGCGCTGAACGAGTGACAGCTAAAACAGACAGAGGGAGACAGACTCAGCTCCAGAACCAGAGTCAGACTGAGACTGAGACTGAGAGTCAGACGTGCGGCACATTAAAAACCGCAAACAAAAAACGAGAGAGATATACTCAGATTGTTGTTATTGCGTTTATTATTATTGTTTCTGTTTGGGCATCGAGTTCAGTGCGCTCGACAGCGCATTTTGTAACCCAATAAGCTGTGCGGAATTTGATGACAGTGTCAGAAATCGTAAACGAGCTGAAGGGATTGCGCAGCCCAAACCAAACTCAACTCAAATGCCAACTGACAGCCATGAGAAGCAGGCTGAATGACTGCCACAAAAGACACATACACTATGCATACGCTCAAGCTATTAACAGCAACTAGCTTGTTGTGAGACCAACTGAGTATTTTCAATATGACAACATTGCAGCTTTTAGACAAACATTGTAGGTTTTAGAAGAACAGAAGTACTTAAAATCTTTCAGAAAAAACAAAGTATTTTTTAGAGGAGCATAGTAACGTTTAGAGGAACACAGTATCTTTTAGAAAAACAGAGTATCTTTTAGAGGAACATGGTACTTATCTTCTATCTTTTAGAAGAACATAGTAACTTTTAGAATAACAGAGTATCTTTTAGTAGAACTTAGTATCTTTTAGAAGAACATAGTAACTTTTAGAAGAACGTAGTAACTTTTAGAAGAATATAGTCACTTTCAGAAGCACATAGTAACTATTAGAAGTATATACTAACTTTTTGAACGTAATAACTTTAAAAAGAGTATCTTAGTATCATTTAGAGGAACATAGTATCTTTTTCAAGAACTTAGTATCTTTTAGAAGCAGTTAGTATTTTTTAGAAGAAATTAGTATCTTTTAGAAGTACTTAGTATATTATGGAAGAACTAAATATCTTGTAGAAAAACATAGTAACTTTTTGAATAACATAGTAACTTTTAGAAGCACTTAGTATATTTTAGAAGAATCTTGCATCTTTTAGAAGAACATATTATCTTTTAAAATCACTTAGTATCTTTTTGAAGAACATAGTATCTTTTTAAAGAACATAGTAATTTTTAAAAGCACTTAGTATCTTTAAGACGTACTTTATATATTTGAAAGGAACATAGTAACTTTTAAGACAATACTAAAACTTGCACAGCAAAACAACAAAAAACTATGCATTGAGCTGTTAGTAAATTTACAATTAAATGACTGCTCTTTGAATATTTCCAACCCGTTGGCAAATCCGAGATTTATGGCCATGAAAATGACTTGAAATGGAAGACGGCGCTTTTTCCAGTTCTACATCATAGCAGCTTTGTCAGTTTTAGCATCTGATTTGCATGCCGAAAACATTGCGAAATTAATTAAGGCAGCGCTTCGAAAGAAAAAAAATAGCATTGGGCGATAAGGCTAAAGAATAACTGCTACTGGTTTAAGTTGCTGCCACACAAATATGGGCGGTGGTATGTCTTAACTGCGATATTTATGTCGGCTGAAAGCTCATTGCCTGCCTGCTTAATTTATGTAAATGCCATAAAAATGCTGCAGCTTGTATTGAAGCTGAATAACGCGCAGTTATCGCTACACTCTCGATATGCATAATTAATGAGAAGAACAAGCGAGTGCATAAATCTATGCTAGAACTAGTCGAGATCGCTGTGGCACAATCAAAACAAAAGGCACTCATTGGGTGAGTGAACTGTGAGCAAATGGCCGGCGATTGTGTCACTCTTAAGGCAGCGCCAGCTAACTGGTTAAATAATAATATTGTATCAAGTTTGGCAAATATTCTCGTGACAATTTATTAGCACTGCGCAGCAGCGGAGAAACTCTGCGAGTCCAACTACAACTACAGCACAATTTGCATATGCAAATTGATTTTTCTACACACACGGAATCAAAGCGTTGTCGTTGTCGTTGTCGTTGTCGTTGTGGTTGTCGTTGTCGTTGTCGTTCTGGCGCTGCCCACATGGCGTATGAGTGTAGAAGCTGCCGGTTTTCAAGTGGCGCCCGCCTGGTTCGCATCCACTCAATTAATTATTTAAATTGCAGCAAATAAAGCAGCATTTAATCAATATACGCGCTGTTCACATTCTCGTTGTTGCTTGTCATTGCCGCCGCTCTTGTTTAGACTATTTAATGACAGCTCTTTTGCCGCACCTCAGCATAAAAATGCGCTGCATAAATTAACGAGTTCGACGCGACTGCCGACTGTCGACTGCCGACTGTCGAGTGTCGAGTGTCTCGAGGCCGTAGTCGCAATGTCTCTATATTAAGTATACGCCCCAGTATCCGCGCAGCTTGTCAAATGTGACACAGCCCCGCCGCTCGCTGCTCGCCAATGGTCGTGCAATTGCCAAAAAGAAAGAGTGGGGAACTGCACGAAGTCGACAAACTATTTGCCAACTGGTGGAACGACTTTTGGCTGCCCCGACGAGACGACCGTCGCTCGCTCCGACTGTCTGTCTGTCTGTCTGGTTGTCTGTGCAACGTTTCAAGTGCCTGGCTGGGACTATAATTAAATTGTTCAAGTGCTGGCAACACTTTTGGCACTTGGCGTTGCTCAATTTAGCAACAGCAGCCACAGTTGAAAATGCCGCAGAGCCGCAGCAACAACAATTGAACAGCACGCCCACAATTATTGTCAGCCGCAATTTGCATTTGTGCCGCATAATTTGCAACGGCATTTCATATTGTTGTCTGCCATAGATGGTATTGGCCATCTGCCAAATCAGGCCTAAGGCAACAAACCAACAACAAACCGAAAGAACAATTGCCTGGCTGAGCTGTGTAAACTGTGTAAAATGTTTTGTTGTCTGGGCGTGTCCAAGTGCAATTAGACAAATTGCTTTATTTGTAGCACTCGAGGCACATTCACTCGCACCACTCACACAGCACTCACACCGAGCACTCACACTCACACCGAGCACTGCAGTCATATTCAAATATGTACTCGTCTCATTCACAGCAGGCAACAAACACCCAACTCTTTCGGGGCCACGTTTATTAACCTTTTGAACTCATTTCAAGCGACTCATCAATTCAATTTTTATAAACACAAAAGACCCAGCCGCGCCACACTGCCGCACGCTGCCCCACGGCGGCGCACAGCAAAAAAAAAGGCAAAACTACACGACGAACAGCGAAGAGGGAAAAGCAACCAAAACGTAGAATGGCAAAACGTTGAAATCTCTTTATAGCTGCGCTTACAGCTCTCTACTCGCGCGCTGTGGCATGTGGCAGCTACGCTGGTTGTGACAGCGCATCTGTTAGTCGGCGTGGCTCTGAGCAAGGCTCGGGCGAACCTTTCGCTGGGGCGGCAGTTGAAACATTTTTCATTTGGCTGCCACTCGTCGTCGTCGCTGGCGGAGGCGACACGAAGCAGAGGGCAAACGACAAACGGCAATGGCAACGGCAACTTTTCTCATTGTATTTTAGTTTTGAGCGCTGGCCTTTTCTTTTGGCTCTTGCTCAACTTTATACACTTTTTTTTTTGCTTTTGCTTTGCTCTCTGCTTATATTTTATTTCCGGTCATTAAAAGTCAATCTCGAGAGCTTCGTAATGACATTGTCGCCGCGCTGTGGCCGCGGCTAATTGAAGCTACTTGAGGCGCCCTCCAACGGCAAACCGACTCAATTAATCAGCTCTCGACGAGTGAATTAAGTTATTTCAGTGCTCAGTTCCAGTTGCAGTTGAGCCGTTCAGCTTCCAGTTTCAAGTTAGACTCGCCGACTGACAGCTGTTGGAGATTCATGGCCAGCAGCAACTGATTTGCAATTGCTGCGTGGATTGTTGGCAGGCGTGGTGGCAGCCACATTTCTCTGCATCTGCGATGACTTGCAGTTTTGCCGCTGCTGATGGATGATGGCCAGCAAACAGTTAAACACGACGACCACAAGTGTTCGCTTGTGCATTTAGAAAGTTTAAGTTGGCTGGCAAACAAACGACTACGACTTGACCCAGCGAGAGTCGGTTGAAGTGAACTTTCAACTGCCACACAATGGCGAGGTGCCACCAGGTCCCGCGTCTCCATCAAAATGCTTGTCAAACGGCTCAAATGTCAAACTGCTGTTTTTTTTTATTACTTCGTTAGCTTTAATACAGATAACTGATGCATAAATTTGATGGCAGAGCAACAACATCATGAATATTTCATGGCTCTTCAGGTTATACAGTCCATTATAATTGTAGTTATGCTATGTTTGCTGCATAATTGTTTGCAACGACTTTTGTTTAACGATCGCTCCGCTGCTGCCTGATGATAATGTTTCGCGTTTACAGTTTAATTCCGAGGTACTTTTATTGTGCCGCGTCTCTTTTATTCGTAGACGTTTTTACCTGGAATTCCTCGGGGCATAAATATGTGTACAGCAATGCAAAGTATAACAAATGAATTACAGAGAGAGAGAGCTACTATATTTAATTGTGAATTCACTGTTAATCATGGCAACTGTTTGAATAGTTTGGTCTTGGTTTCAAGTCAAAGTCTTACAGTTTTCACAACTCAAGCAGCTCAACGGCAATTGTATATGACTAATCTTGAGTCAAGACTGACTAAGTGCAAGTTGTAAGTTGAATCAATCAAATAATCCAATCAAATCCACTAAGCGGCTCAACTTGATGTTTGTGCTCTCGCGCTGATGGGGCGATTAAATGGATAAACTTGTAGCAAGGAGACGACAACATTGCCGCCGTTTTGTTGACAGATGTGCAATTGTGTTGCCAGTCAGCGGTTGTGCACCTTACCCCCTCCCCCCCTCTCCATGCAGCCTCATGTTGTGCGTTTCCATTCAATTGTCAATGCGAATGTCAATAAATTATTTATGCGTCACATTAATTGCCTCTGTGTGGCAGCGGCAACTTTGGCCACATTGTGTATACATGTAATTGTGTCTCCCTCTCTCTGTGTGTTTTGGCCTGTGCGATTATTTATGCCAAATGGCAGTAAATTGAATTTCAATGTTTGGCGTGTACACAAAACGCGCATTTATTAAACGCTCGCCTGATTTATTATTTATTTTAATTATGTCTTCATTCCCACTAATTTCTCTTCTCTTCTCGTTACAGGTGAGTGCCACAGCGATTGCGTAATGCGCGTAAGTTGCCCCACAGCTGCAAATTTGTTTAATTAAAAAAGTTTCGCAATTAAAATGAGACTGCAGTGGTGCAGTTTTTTGGAGGCCAGCTAATATGCATAAATTGCTGCCAACTTTTGAGCGAAGGATAACGCACTAAGTCAAACACGCCAGCGGCAATGCTAATTTCCTATGCAAATTGCGGGGTATTTGCCAGTCCATCAAAGACAACGTTTATTTGTCTCTGCAGTCGCAAACAACAAATTTGTATGCGCCACACATTTTCGTTATATTTGCTGCACGTTTGTGTCTCTGTGTGTGTTTTGTTTTGTGCTCTGCATTAATGAAACATTTCCGAGAGTGCCGACAAACGAAATTGGCAAACAGCCCGACGGAAAAACGGAAAATCACCCGGGAGCGCAGCAGCCGCACATTTTCCAGGCACAAAATGTAAAAGTTTCGCACACGGCAACCGCAAATTCTGAACTCGACTGAAACCAACCGAGAGCAAATAAGTTCCTGTGGCCGACTCTTCATATTTCGACTGGCATGCTCATGAAATTATATATTTTATTTGCGGCATTTCTGGATTTCCATGCAAATCCCGTTGTTGTTGTTGTTGTGGTCTGTGTTGATAACAAAACTCATTTCAATGTGTTCGCTCTCTATTTTTTTGCAAATTTCAATCAACGCAATTTGCATGCATATTTGCAGAGTGATTTAAGGCTGCTCGTTCGAATGAATCGGAATTTGTTTAATGCTCAAAGCGAGTCAAAGTTGTCAACCATAAATAATAACACACAAGTATTATACAGCAACTACAAAATGCTTGGTTGCCTAGAAGTGCTCGCAATTATGACTCAATTGGTCAGAAAACATATTCGAGGCATTATTCGAATGGCTTGGCAAATATTTGTTTACCTGTTTCGAGTCAAGTACAAATTGTTGAAAGCCAACGCACACATGTACGACAAATCTGGGCGAGTAATATAATGCGAAATCAACACTCCAGCCGACTCAAGTGCTGTTTGTGAATACACTACGCAGCTTGCGGCACATCGACTTGAGTGACAACTTTGAAACTTTAAGTTTACAGGCAACGAAGAATGCCACTTCAAAGTGAACTAAGTCACTGTCAATTGTTGGCTACGAAAGTATAAGTTATAGCGTTTAATACTATTGAATGTCGCCAATGCGCGTTCAATTTTAACCCCTTATAAATGCATTTAAAGCCACTTTGTTCTGCAATAATAGGTCAACTAATAGTTAGCTGATTTGCAGCTGCTATATAACATTGTTTATTATATTTAAAAACAAGTATGAACGCTGCATTCGATATTGAACGAGTATAAAAAACACTGTAGCACTATTCTATGGGGAAAACAGTACTAATTGGAACTTTTGTGACTAAAGAGGCCTAAATTGTATGGATGTTCTCAATGACTTAAAAACTAATTAAACGAAATTGTTGAAATTTGGCAGAAGCTTAGATTTTTATAAAACTATTCTACCAAGTTTCAAAAAGTTCAAATCGCATAAATAATGTGGAAGTTATTCGCAAAAATCTATAATAAGACTGAGAGGGTAGTGGGAGATAGGAAAAAATAAACTCGTATTGAAACAGAACTATGTTAGAAGAAGCTGGATACCAACTTTGGTTTTTCTAGCTCTTAAAGTCTCCAAGAACTAGGCGTTCTTTTAGACGGACGGACAGACGGACGGACATGTGTAAATCGATTTAGTGTTCGACCTCAAGTATATTGCTTGTAACAACAAATAGTCTACGATATTTCCAGCTCTCTGTACAAAGTTAATATAGCATTTTTTACATTTTATGGTACAGCGTATAAATAGTTGCAAATGTTAATTCTTTAACAGTCCATTCAGACTAACAGTTGCAAATGTCAATTCTTTGCTCCCTATTGAAGCGCACTAAACAAAACTCAGACTAACAGTCAAAAGACTGTGACTCAAAGCTGCTGACGACTTTTTAAGTTTAGACATTTGCTGCTGCTTGGACTTCTAAGTATTCATAAAGCAGAAGCAAGAGAAAAAATTTCAGCATTTTGGCTGCTTACAACATTTTACTATAGCTGCGACTACGACTCTCGCTAGATAGATCCATAGATGAATAGATTCTTCTAGAAAGCAAATAACGACTTTCCATTTAAAACACTGTTTAATTTCGAGTGCTCTGCCTCACTAAATCCTTGCTAATTGCGGCTTCAAACTTGACCAAGCGTATTTTCATCACAGCGAGTGTATTTGAGCTTCCACTGCTCAAGCTTTCCCTTGGCTAGTGCGGCCATAAATAAATAGCGCACGCACCGAAGTTTTGACACCATTTGCATTTATTTTGGAGCCAGTGTCTTTCCGCCCTCGTCGTCGTCGTCGTTGTCGTCGTCGTCGTTGTCGTTGTCGTTGTAGCAATAAAAAGATCGCATAAAAATGAAAATAAACTGAATGCGAATTTCATTACTTTTGCCTTTGCCCATTCATCCAAAAATGTAGCAGCCACCCGACGCCCGACGTCCCCCCAACTGCCGAGCGTACGCCAGTCAGTCAGCCCCCGCTCCCCCCCTGCTCCACACTCCCCGCTGCTTCCCCTGCGGGCACGTTCGCCAGCGTTGTTGGTTTTTGCTCATTTTTGTGTTTTGCATGCGCGCTGGCCATAAAATTTATGACATTTCGCACATTTGGCATACAAAAATGAAATACACGCCAAAATAAGCAAATGGAAGGCAAAACCAACACACACACACACACACACAGAGGCACGCACACGCACGCATAAAGCTGTCAGAATTACGTGTGAAAAATGCGGGCAACGCGAAGAACCGAAATGAAAAAGAAACCAGCGAAAATACAACAGGAGGGGGGGAAAAAAAGCGAAAACAAAGTCGAGAAAAATAAATAAATAAATCGGCAATCGAGTAATTTCAATGAAAATTTTCGAAGCCGCAGGCGATTTGAAATACACTGTGGCATGCAACGCGCGCTCGCCTAAATTTACTAAACAAACAGGTTAATTTGTTTCACTTCGCAACACAAAACAAACACAAATTAATGAAAAGCCGCAGCCGCATAAAAGTTGCGCCACTTGAGAGAACACAGCGATCGCTGCTGAACCCAACCGAAAACAGCCACAAGCCACAAGTTCTCACAGCCCACAGTCAGCCAGCCAGCACATCTAGTATCGCCGAGTATAATTAACGGCAGCCAGAGGCGGCGGCGAACATGTGTCAAATCGTATTACGTCGAGAACTCGAAATGAAAATGCTTTAAGAGCGCTAAAAATACCAACAACTCGGAACGCGCTGAACGACCAGCGAGTTATGCTGTAATAACTGCAGCGAGTTACTGCACGAAAGCGTTATAGTTTACCCCCACAACTTGCCCCAAAGTGTGTTTAATCAATGCTCAATTAAATGCATTTTGCATAGCATTCAACTCAGCTCTCAGCTTCGAGTATTTGTTATAAATTTGTATTAAAGAGAGCTACATATATGAGCGTATAGAGCAGCTATATAGGCGAGCACACCCTTGTGGCTGTGGCAGCGCTTAAATGACAGCGCTGACATGTTCAACGCGTCGTATGCTTAATGTAATTTTTAAACCAAATAAATAATAATCGCAGCGGCGCTTTGCCAATGAATTTTTGATTTTCAAGCGAAACATGAAATTTATGAAGACTGTAAACACAGAGACAAACACAAATACAAAGTCAAATACATATATTTATAGACATGGCGTATATATAGGCACGATGAGTTATGGCCGCAGTTCATAAAGAGTGGGGGGCGCAGCTTGCTGGAGGCCAGCTGCGAAGAGCATTCGCTAGTCGTTGCGCGCTTTTGATTGCTGTTATTTATTCGACTTGTGCATTTGTTTTTACGCTTCGTCTAATAAAATTACATTTGATGCGTCGAGAAATTGTTGCGGCTACAAATTGACGCCAAAGTATTCATCTCTCTTTTGAATTCATTTCAATTGAAATTCGTCTGCTGACCATTGTATTTATAGCGTTGTTGTTGCTTCACTGATATTTGAGGTCTTTTGTTTGCTCTTTAATTAGCTGCCAAAGCGGCGAGAGCGACGTTGGCTAACAAGTTGTTTGGGGCGCAAGTTGCGGAGGCCAATAAATTGAAATCACATGCAGAAAATTTGTTGTGTATTTGTCGCGTTTTGCTGCTCGCCGCATTCCGCGCATTTTCCGCGCTGCCACATTTGCATACCACACTTGACACTTGTGTCGCCTCGCTGGGCGTGGGCGTGGGCGTGGCACAGTCCCAAAAGTTGTTGTGCGGCGCGGCGAAAAGAAAACCAGAAATACAGTCGAAACAATGCTGAAAAAACAAAGCGAATGCCACCACAGAAAGTTGCTACCAACTGGCGTTGTTTTGGGGGAGGGGTGGGAGGAGTTGTGTGTGCGATGGGGCATGACAGTCATCAACTGTGGCAGCAACACACACGCAGAGAAAACTTTGACTGTCAAGTCACAAGCCAAACATTTATCACTGCCAAACAATTTGTTTGCTTTTTATGCTCCGCCAGAAAGTGTGTGTTAATACACACATACACACACACACACACACACACGCACACTCACACACACGCACACACACTCTGCTGACCTTTCGTTGACATTTCTCTCAATAGATCTGTGAGCAAAGACGCCCAAAACTCGAGGCATATAAATTAAGGTTGTCAGCTTTATCAATGCAATTGCCGAGCACACAAAATTTTAAAATACTCGTAAACTACGAGACGCTTTCAAGGGTCAACTACACAAGCCGAATAAGTTTGTGTGTCGGCATACCCACTTGCCTAAAGTTTTGTGGGGCAGGGTATGCACTCGGCTCGGCTGCTGCTGAAAATGGGAGAAAAGTTTTCCCTTGAGTTCACTTAACTACTTCCTGCTGCCTGGCAACGCAACAACAACAACAACACTGAAGCACACTTCAATTCAATTTCGAATCCGCCGCCACTCGAGTCCGCAATCTTGTTGCTGCTGATGTCACTGCGCTCTGTTGCCGGCGTCAAATACTTTGGCTGCCCGTAAGCCTTTCCTTTCCCTTGCTTTCGCTTCGTTTCGTTTCGTTTTGGGGTGCCCCGAAATCACAGAGAACTAACTACTTGAAGCACAGTAAAAAGAAAATTGCAAGCTAAAGTTTGCCAAGAGTTCTGCAAGCTTTTTATGGCTGCGACTCACACAGTGAGTGTGAGTGGCTGGAGGCAGCAGCAGCAACGGCAGCGGCAGCCTCCTGTTAAGTTGCCACTTCAGTGTCGCAGTTTTGCCTTTGAGTTTGGGGCCAAAAGTTATCCAAATGTTGGCACTCAGCCCAGGCGACAGCCAACATTGTTGACTGTCTGCATTTGTCGCAGCGCCAGCAACGCCGGCAACGGCAAACAGTTTCTGGATACGCCCACGCGCCACATGACATGCGACAGCAACTACAACAGTAACAACGACGACTACAACAACATCTTTTTTGGCTGCTGCTGCTGCTTAATTTGATTTTCACAACTTGGCGACGAGGAACAGAGTTATTGTTGTAGCTGCCGCTGCCGCTGCTGCTGCTGCTGCTGATTTGCATATATTTAAACGTGTCGGAGTTGCAGACTAAAGTTTGTCTGTGGGCGTCAACTGATTGGAAGACGCAGGGCAAAAGTAAAAGGCAAATGTTGCTGCCAGCAACAATAATGGCTACAATCCTTCATTACAGTCTAAAGTCTGAAGCTGTATTTGCAACAAGCTCTTGTCTCTCCAGTTGCCTGCCGCAAATAAGAGTCGAAAGTATTTGCTATGCATGGCACAGCATATCACACTGTCTGTATATATCCTTTTGCCATTGTGTGCTGCGAGGCGTGTATTAGTGGATACACAAACAGCTCTCACACACACACACACATGCACACACGCGCTCTCATCTACGAGCAGCCTTAAGCACCTCGAGGCATTAGGCAAAAGTCTCTGGCATAAAACTTTCAGTACAGCCATCCACCTGAAAATAATCTCACAATCCCTTTGACACATGTCTCCTTCTCCCTTCTCACTCACTCGCTCTCTTTCCTTTCTCTGTCTCACGCTGGCAGCGCTTTGCTCATTTAATTATTCAGCATAGTTTTGTGCTTTTAATTAACAAAATGCAGTGCAGAAATGCGTAAAACTTTGCCCAAAAGCCACAACAGCACACAGCAGCCGGCGCTTGAGACGATGTCTCTGACATCTACCCGCATTCAATTTGATTTATTCCAGTTGCCGCATAAATTAACTATTTGCTTGCGCTCTATTTGTATGACAAATGCAACAACTTTCAGCAAGAAATGCGAGACCATTTCACTTAGATTGCAACACTTGCGATTGCTGTAAGTTGGTTACATTACTCTACATACACTGTGCCAAAAGTTAGTATTGTTCTTCCTAGTTGACTACTTTAAACTTCAGCTAGAAATCCCAGAGTATTTTCGGATAGAAGTCCTCAAGATTACAGTGTAGTTTGGGTACAGTTGCGATTGCTGCGGCTTGACACAAACAACTATACATACTTTCTGCCAAAAGTTAGTATTATTCTTCAGAGTTCTCTGTTAAAACCTAAAGCTTTCAGCAAGAAATCCCAGAGTATTTTCAGATAGAAGTCCACAAGATTGCAGCGTAGTCTTAGTACAGTTGCCATTGCAGAAAGTTAGCTCAGTAACTTGACATACACTGCGCCCAAAGTTAGTATTGTCTTCCATTGCGAGTGCTCTGTTAAAGCTTGAAACTTCAGCCAGAAATCCGAGAGTACTTCAGATAGATTGCAGTGTAGTTTTGGAACACTTTTGATTGCTCTAAGTTAGCTAAATCACTTCTCATACTTTGTGCCAAAGCTAGTATTATTCTTCCAGGTCAAGTGCTCTGTTAAAGCTAGAAATCCGAGAGTACTTCAGATAAATTACAGTGTAGTTTTGCTACAGTTGCGATTTTTGTAAGTTACCTAAATAACTCAATATATATATGCCAAAAATGAGTATTATTCTTCCAGGTAGAGTGCTCTGTTAAAGCTATAAATATTCAGCAAGAAATCAGAGAGTATTTCAGATAGAAGTCCGCAACATTCTAATGTAGTTTTAGTATAGTTGCGATTGCGGTGGCTTAAGTTTCTTTACAGCAAATACTGGAATAAATAACTTTACATACACTGCGCCAAAAGTGAATATTTCTCTTTCAAGTCGAGTGCTCTGTTAAAGCCTTAAATTTCCCGCAACAAATCCGAGAGCATTTCACATTGAAGTCCACAAGATTGCAGAGGAGTTTTGGTGAAGTTGCGATTGCTGTTAGTAAAATTCTTTTACAGCAAATTGGTAACAAAATCACTTTATATAGACATATATGTTTGAGGTTTGGTCGGTATAAGATAATCCCGAAAACTTATTGTAAATAAATGTATATAAAAAACTTTACTTTACGCTGTGCCAAAAGTTAGTATTATTCTTCCAAGTCGATTGCTCTGTTAAAGCTATAAACATTGGGCAAGAAATCAGAGAGTATTTAAGTTAAAAGTCCACAAAATTCTAATGTAATTTTGGTACAGTTGCGATTGCTGTTGTTTAAGTTTCTTTACAGCAAATAGTGGGATAAATAATTTTACATACACTGTGCCAAAAGTTAAAATTGCTCTTCCAAGTCGAGTGTTAAACTTTCAGTAAGAAATCAGTATTTTCAGATTGAAGTCCACAAGATTGCAGAGGAGTTATGGTAAAGTTGCGATTTCAGATAGAAGTCCACAAAATTACAAACGTGTTTTGGTAAAGTTGCGATTGCTGTTGGTAAAAATTTGTTTACAGCAAATCGGTAACTAAATCACTTTATATAGACATATATGTTAGAGGTGTGGTCGGTATAAGATAATCGCGAAATGTGTTGTTATGGTACCACTGGTTCAACTACTTAATGTGTAAATAAATGTATATAAAAAACTTTACTTTACGCTGTGCCAAGAGTTAGTTTTATTCTTCCCAGTCGAGTACTCTGTTAAAGCTATTCTCTGTATGTTATTTTGTCGCTCTGTTACTGCTATTTGTGCTGTTAAGTGAAGTCTCTGCTCGGTGGGAGCGCTGTCACAAGCAATTTGTGTTTATTATTCCTCATAAAGGGTCAGTGTTATGTTTGCTGTCGTCTGTTGACGGTTGTTGCCTTATTATCGAGCCGTCTAACATGACAGAGTGCGCCACACAAAGAAGCTATTATTTCATGTCGGTCGGGGCGCTGTTTGTGTCTGGGTATTAAGTCGAAAATGCTTTCGGTTAATTTGAGCCAAACATGCAATGTCATTTTGCTACAAATGCGGCTCCTGTTTTCCGACTTGTTTTCGTTGTGGTTGCTGCTGTTGTTGTTCCATAAATTATTGAAAAACCACAAAGGGAAATGAAAATGTTTTCCACGCACAGGTTAATTTGTTCAGTCAAACGCATTTGGGAATTTGTCAGAAGCCAAAATCAACATGGGAGAGCTGCTTATGTGCGCCACTCACTGTGTGTGTGTGGCCAAAAAGTTGAAAAAGTTAATAAAGTTGCGGAGCATAAAACCGGAAAAGTTGCTAAATGTGTTTTGTGCACAACCTTGATATTTTTGATGCGGACTGTGATTCAAGCCAGCGTCCTAAGTGGCCACATAAAAGGAATAGAGAAAACAAAATTTCCCAATTAGATGTTTTAACTTTGGAGCGAGCACCAAAGCTCTCCAAATGACACAACATAACAAACTTACTACTTTCCGCATTATTTCGAAATACAAGAATTTAATATGTTTATCGACTTTTGCTTTTAGGTTGCAGGAAAGTAGAAAATTACGAACAAAACAATCAATTTGACTACGCTTAGTAATCATTATAATCATTAAAATGAGCAACCTAAACAGAACTGACTTCCCGCATTATATAGAAATATGAGAATTTAATAAGTTTATCGACTTTTGCTTTTAGTTTTAGTTGTAGGAAAGTTAAAATAGCGGAGCCAAGCAATCAACTTGACAACGTTTAGTAATCTTTATAATCATTAAAATGAGCAACGAAGTTAGTTCTTCCCGCATTATTTAGAAAAATGAGAATTCAATATGTTTATCGACTTTTGCTTTTAGTTTTAGTTGTAGGAAAGTTAAAATAGCGGAGCCAAGCAATCAACTTGACTACTTCCCTCATTCCAAACATTAAACATAACAAACTTACTAATTCACGCATTATTTAGATTGACAAGAATTTAATACGTTTATCGGCTTTTGCTTTTAGTTGTAGCAAAGCTAAAAAAGAGGAGCCAAGCAAACAATTTGACTACTTTTCTCTTTACAAACATTAAAATGAACTACAGTAACAAACAAAGTTACTAGTTCCCGCATTCTTTAGATAAGTTTATCGGCTTTTGCTTTTAGTTGTACCGAAGTATAAAAACAGAAGCAAACGTTTGAATTTGGCTACTACTCTCATTCCAATCATTAAAATCAACTTACGTAAACAAAGCAAAGTTAATAGATCTTGCAGATTTTAGAAATATAAGAATTTAATAAGTTTATCGACTTTTGCTTTTAGTTGTAGCTTTGTAAATTTGGAAGTGAAGCAATTAATTTCACTTTTTTTCTTACATTCCAATCTTTAACTAAACAAAGTAAACATAACAAAATTGCTTGTTTTTGCATTACTTAGATATTATATGGAATCATTTATTAAGTTTATCAACTTTTGCTTTTAGTTGCAGCTTTTTATAGAAGCAAAAGAAAGTGTAGCAATAAATTTGGCTAATTCTCGTATTCCATTTATTAGTATTAACCATGTTAACATAACAAAGTTACTGAAAACACAAGAATTTAATGTAGTTATCGACTATTGCTTTTAGTCTTAGCTTTTAATTAATTGAGCTACTTTGCGCATTCCAATCACAAAAATTAATAAAACAAAGTTACCAGTTTTCTCACATACAAGAATTTAATAAGTTTATGGACATTTGCTTTCAGTTGCAGCTTTCTAAAGTAGAAAAAGAGAAGCAAAACAATCAATTGGGCTACCTTTCGCATTCCAAACATGAAACTGAACATAACAAAGTTACTAATTTTCCCACATCATTTGGAAATACCAAGAATTGAATATATTTATTGGCATTTGCGTTTAGTTGCAGCTTTTTAAAACAGGAAAAGTGTAATCAATTTGATTCTTGCATTCTAATCACTAAAATTAACAACGTAAACAAGAAAAAACCTGCTTGATATACTAGAATTTAATATATTTATCGACTATTGCTGTTAGTTGCAGCTTTCTAAAGTAGAAAAAGAGAGTGAAGCAATCAATTTGGCTGCTTCTCGCATTCCATGCATTCAACTGATTTCGAGTCTTGGCACAAGCCGCGATTGCTGAGATTCTTATCGATGCCCCCCACAACATATTTGAATCAGCTTTTTATGTGCGCTCTAGTGGCACAACAGACAAGAACGTCGCGTATTTTGGACATCGCAAGCCATGTGTCAAATAAAACAAGCTCATCGATTAGCGATAGCTGCTTTTATCACCACAGCAGAGCAGACATGTCGGGGGGTGCCTGGTGAAGCCCCCTTTTGCAGGCCGTCGACTGATTAAAGTGCTGAGCACGTGTGCTCGGTTCTACGACTCGGCTATGTGCGACTTTTGTGTCTGCTTGCACATGCCGGGCACGACTGCCTGCCGCCTGCCGCCTGCCTCCTGCCTGCCTCCTGCTTCCTGGCTGCTCAGGGTGGGTGCGATCGTCGACGTCGTCAGTGGCACTCGTCACGTTTCATTTGTGTCGCCACGCGTGCGTTTATTTAACCACTTTAACCTGAACATGCACACAATGTGAAGTTGCTGCTGTTGCCGTTTTCGGGGTTGTCGGGCAACGTTGCAAGGGCGTCGCAGCGTCTGGCCCTCGCCCCCGCCCCCGCCTCCGTCCCCGCCACCGTCCGTTGCCCATTATAATACACTTAAACTTCATTATGAGAGTTGCCTTCAGCCTCTGGTCGCGCGCGTCTCCTTGTGCTTGTTGTGCTCTTGTTGATTCATAAAAATTTAATTTCTTTGGCAGTCTGTCGACCACAGACACGTTTCGACCCAGCTCCCCTCCCCCCCTCACACATACACCGCGCACGTACATTTGATTTGGCGAACTCGCCGGCTGAATGACTTTATTAAAATTGACATTTAATTTATGCACTGTGCATAATTTAAGCACAACATTTCCATCAGCTCACGTCGCCGGCTCTTAAAGCACATTTCGCTTTATTTTTAGAGACGACAGTCGACGGACGACGACGTCGTTGCATAAATCCTGACAATGTCGCAACACACGCGCACACACACACACATGCCGCAGCGAAACAAAAGAGTTGGGAACATGCCACGCAAAAGGTTTTCCTGTGGCAAAAACAATAAACAGAGCAAAGCAAACGCCCAGCCACACAGAGCCCCGCAGGGTGACACAATGAGGGAGAGCGGGAAAGCGGGAGAGGGACGGCGGGGCTTCACTTTGTTGTTGCTGCGACACTGCGACAAAATCAACGTACGTCAGTTGAGCTGCAAAAAAGGGTGGGCGTCTGTGTGTGTGTGTGTGTGTGTGTGTGTGCGCCACAGGAAGCGCCACACAAGCTGGCAGGATATTTTATATAAGGCACAGACAGCAGCAGCAACAGAGCACAGTAGCCAGAGGCCACAGAGGAACACAGCACAGGGATACATAGGGTCATGCCAGGGGGCGAGCAGGGAGCGGGGAGCGGCGAGGGAGCGCGACAGCCATTGTAAATTCCAGCTGGCAGTACAAGCAACGTGCCCGCCCCACTCCCCGCTGCCCGCTGCGCAGCTCTTGCAACCGGATATGCCGTGCAGGGAGCTGAACGCGCATAAAAATATGGCCCTGGGTCGAGCTCGGGCCACGTTCTGGGCATATTCTGGCAGGATATGCTCTGCGCTGCGGTCGGACTGCCCGTGCTGGCTCCTGGCGAGTCCCACGCCGTCCGCACCAGCTGCACAGTGTGGCCAAGCTGCGCCAATGCCAAAACATTCTCAGATACGCAACAATTTCTACAGCCAAACTGACGTTTGGTGTCTACTTATGTTATGTGTAAAGTGGATGGAAATGGATAACTTTGTAGGTTTATTTTGGGGAATATTTGGATTAGATTTATTTTACATTTGTCTACTTAGCTTAGACTCGTCAAAAACAAAGATGCGTCTTGCTCAAAGGCGTGGTTAACAATATCTGTATCGAGATCATACACACTAATTATATTATAGAAACTGTTATCGATGCTTAAATAGGGCTAAGCAGTACTGTTGTTTAAATCGCTGTTTACATATGTATATCAATGTATGAGTGTTTGAATGTATGTAGAAGAATATATGTAGAATAAATATATTTAGTAGAGATATACATATAAGTGCGTATGACTTGCAGTTTGTCGATTGAAAAATCTTATTGTAATCCCTATTATGGCACAACGTTTATGTACAACTATTAACAACATCTTAGCATATATATATAACTAACTTAACAACAATTTCACTTAAAGATTTTTCATATTTTTCAAAACAATAACGATGAACAATAACTTCATTCAATAGGTGCATTTTAAGGTGCTGATTGCTACCAAAAATATTGAAAATTAGAAATGATTGCTTTTATGCAATATTTAACTATAATTGATCAACTGAAGAACTGATAACTGACAAACTCAACTTAAATAGTACCAAAAATATTGAAAATTTCATGAAAAATGAGAACTCCTACTTATATACAATATTGAACTATAACTGATCACAACAAATTCAACTTAAACAGAACCAAAAATATTGTAAAAATTTATGTAAATTGAAAATTCCTACTTATATACAATATTTAACTATACTTGATCACCACAACTTAAAAACTACCAAAAATATTGTGAAATGTTTTGTAAATGGATTTCCCTATAGCTGATCACTGCAAATTGAACTTAATGCGAGTTTACAGCACTTTTAATAAACGCATAAACCTCAGAAATCAATGCGTAGAAACATGCAAAGTGTGTGCTTAAAAAAGAAACAAGTGAGCCAACATCATTAACAACTGCAAATAGTCCACAACAAATAGCACTTTCGCTTCCGAAGCAAATAAAAACAAAAAAGTTGTGCGCATTAAAATTATTTGATTGCCACTGTGCGGCGCTCATACGCTTCATGTGTGTTGCTTTCCTTCCAGCTGCCTTCCGGCTTCCTGTGCTAAGCTCTTGCCACCTACACAGCAGCCAGCTCTCGCACAAACACACACACACACATACGCGGAGGGCACGTCGTATACGTAATGCCTGATAAAATGCGAAATGCGCGAATAAAACCAGCTTTCAGTTTGTACGTTTATTTGTTTGTTTGCTTGTTTGCAGACAGTATACTCGCGTGTATGTGTGTGTGTGTGTGTGTGAGCAGCAAGTCAAGCGGCAAATCAGCTTTAATACGACGCTTATAGCTGCTGCTGTTTGTCCTTGCTTCTGCCTCGTTTCGCCCGCTGCTCTCTCTGCGCTATCTGCTTTAATTATGTGCATATTGCAAATTTACGATCACATTTTTAATTCAATTTGCGCAGAACATAAACCGGAAATTGTTTATTTAAATTTCAATGAATGCCACCGCCCTTTCTCTCCCTTTCTCCCTCTCGTTGTGGCTCATTCCACTCTAATTTGCGGCCCCGATTTGCTTTTCAGCTTGGTGTCCTTTTTGCCAACTCAATTACTCTGCTTTTTTGCTGTCTGTTGTTTGTTGTTGCTGTTATTGTTTATCTATTATAGACATTCTCGTTCATTCTCCTGCCTGCCCCACTTTCCCATTACCCACTCTCTCCCCCCCCCCCCTGTTCTGCTCTCTTTTGTTGTAATTTTAATTAGTGCGCCTTTTATGTTTTTGCTGCTAATGACGACGACCCATTTCAATTTCTTACATTTACTGTAGCTAATAATAATCATGAGCATAACCATAATGACGTTGTAGCCGCTGCTGCTCATGATTATAATGATTATAATGATGATGATGATGATGATGAGGGCGTTGAGGTTGCAGCCCTCTTTTGTCCCAAGTCCAGTTAATTACAGCGCTCAGCTAACTGAAATTAATACAACATTTTTCTCACTGTGCTTCTGCTCCGTTGCGCTCCCTTCGCCTCCTCGCGTTCCTTCAACTGTAACTGCCACACCAATTGGCAGCTTGTTGTCTTGCTTTAAGTTTTTCTTTCTGTTGCCGTTGTTGTTGTAATTATTATTATATTTTCTGTGAATTGTATTTTTTTTGTTGTTGTCCGTCCGTGCCTGGTTTTGTTTCACTGAGCTCGTTTAGCAGGCCAGTCAAATTGCCGCGTTGGCACGCCCCCGAGCCGCAATCGGGCCTCACGCGATTTTAATGACACGGCACTTAAAATTTTAATCGAGCAAACTGCATTGGTTTGCACTGCAGTCGTACACTGCAAATGGCAGTCTGCTTCCACGCTTTGTTTTCGTTTTCGTTTTTTTTTTATCGCTGTTTGCATTGATTATTGTTTTCTTGCATATTTCATTTATGCTGCTGTTGCTGTTACGTTAACAACGTGCTACGCAAACATTCTCCTCATACGTTCGAACACCCTATAAAATTGAGTAGCGTGACTGCCTGTAGTTTATTTAATGTTCTGCCATCGACAAAATCTTCAATTGGGTTGCTTTATCAGCCTCAAATCATAATCAACATACTTTACACCAAAAATAACGTCTTTTCATGCTTATTTCCATATGTGATTTAGGCAGATTTGGGCAGGAATTTTGTAATTTTTTTACGCTGGCAAAACCTTTGTTTTAAATCATATATCAAAATAATCATCATCAAAATAACGTATTTTCATGCTAATTTGAAGACGTGATTTAGACAGGTTTGAGAAGAAATTTTGTATATACAATATTGTTGACACTTTGCCGAATTCGTTGCCTTAAATCACAATACACCAACGTTACCTCAAAAATAATGTCTTTTCATGCTAATATAAATGCCTGATCTAGGTAGGTTTGAGTAGGAATTTTGTAAATTTGTAAAACTAGTTTTTAGAGCTGGCTTCATGTAATACGATTGTTGACTCTGCCAAATCCTGTGCCTCAAATCATAAGAATAACGTCAATGCGTGATTTATGTAGGTTTGAGTAGGAATATGTAAATTTTTCAAACATTAGTTTTACAAGCTATTGATTGTTGACCAATCTTTTGCTTCAAATCGTAATCCACCAACTGTACACCAAAAATAACGGCTGATTTGATTTTAATGCGTGATTTAAGTAGGTTGGAGTAAGAATTTTGCAAATTTTTCAAACAATCGTTTTTAGGGCATCACGACGTAATAAGATTGTTGTTTACTTTGTTGGAGCATAGCGTTTTCTTGTAGCTTCGCATGCACTTCTAGGGCATTTTTGTGTTGTGCAAGCTCCGCGACGCCTCTCGCCACTGTGCTGTATTTATTTTTCGAGCTGCGCGTTTGTTGTTGCTGCCGTCCGCAACAGGACATGCGGCCAGACAGAGGCGGCAACTTTGGCACGCAATGGAAAGCCGCAGGAGGCGGTCAGGCGGCAATGAATAAGCACAAAAACACACACACATACACTTGTGTATGTGTGCGTGTAATGGGCGTGTTCCGGTCGCCGCAAAGCCCGCAATTTAGAGGTGAGGCAAAGTGACCAACGAACGGACGGACGGACACAACAGGCCAGTCAATTTGTTGCTGTTGCGGCGGCTCAGCGCTCAAAATGGGCTTCAAACATGAATACAATGAGCGACCATTGTTTGACAACAACAACAACAACAACAACAGTGGAGGCAACAACAATTATTGCAACTTCATTGAGTGCACAAACAAAGTACAAAATACTGCGAAAAGTAAAAAATTACTTTTTATTATTGCTGCTGCAGTTGCTGGTTTTCAGTTTTCATTGTTGTTGTTTTAGCTGGTTGCCATTGCATTTCATGCCCCACGAAGCATGAAACAGCTCGCGAAATGCGCAACAACAGCAACAGCAATGGAAAATAAAAACAAAAGCAAATGCAAAAATTAATGCAATAAATGAAAGCGAACGAACGACATTCATAAATTTCAATTGCACACATTTGCCTCACATTTATTTGTGTTTCTCTCTCTCTCTCTCGCTCTGCGCTCTTTGATTTCTTTGATTGTTTATTGAAATGCTTGACATTAATTAACAGCAAATAAATAAAATGCGGCTGGCCACGCCCACACACAACTAATGAAGAAAGATGATTTAATGCGCTGTCAGCTGATTTATGCGACAGCTAAATTCGCTGAGGCAAAACTTTCCATCTGCTTTTCGCAATAAATTCTCTTTAATTTGCCGGCCATACCCAAAGCTTGAAAAGCGATTTGAGTGTGTTTTTAATTAGTAGGTTACTTATTTTAATGGTCCTAAACACATCCCTCTAAATCAAGCACTTTCAAAAGTAATACGAGACAATAAACTCGCCACTAAATTTGCCAGCGTGTGCAATTTTTCGTTATAAATTATGGCCCAGTGGCTGCCGCTGTGAGAGAAATGAAAGTACATTAGTTTTACAAAATGCCAGAAAATTATTGGCACTTCATCATAGCGCATTAATAATAATGATAACGCTCATGATGAGCTACTTTCAGCGGACCGCGAAATGTGTCGAAAATATTTGGCAAGCTACAAATTTTGTACGCTGAATTCACGCCAAACGGATATAAATCTTGCATCAAGCATTCCTCCCCAGATTTGGCAACGCACCAAGGCAGCAGGCAGAAGGCAACGCCCACAGAGAACGATGGCGTGTTCGTGGGGCAACTTGGTTAACCTGTGCAACTTGCGACGTGTCAAAGCATTACATTTATTGACCATATAGATATGAGTAGTTATTCAAAGCGACTTTAGAGCACTGCCAATTAACTCGATTATGTCTACTTGCTGCATGTGGCACATTTCACACAACTTTGAAGGCCATTTTTGGAGTAGCCACAACCTGTCACAGCTGACAGATTGCTATCGAATGCGTAGCGATTGTCGTGTACTCGTTAGCTAAGTGCTTTATGATGTGTTTATGTGACCACCCCCCCGCCAACCAATATAGCGTATTTATTTGCGGCATATGCAATTAAAATAGCTGCGGATTTCGCTGGATTTTCATTTTCGTTTCGTTTCGCTTTTTGCGCCTCGACGAGTTTCTTTATGCAAATGGAAACTGCGAAACTCCTTTGATCTTTTTTTGCGCTGGTTGATTGAACAACTTTTTATACACAGTTGGATCAACAACTGCTGCATAAATGAAAGCTGTGTGTTGCTGCTAATTTTAACAAATACGCGTAGAATAGAAATGGCAATGGAAATGGAAAATGTATAGAGCGGAAGTAGTCGTAAATTTGCATGTCACTAATTTTATTGCGGAGAAATGCCACAACTTGCAATGTGCTGGCCATAAATTAATGCATTTATGCACAGTTCATAAATAAATTACACGGACACAGCGCCAAAAACAACAGTGAAAATGGAAACTAAGAAAAACCCTAAATTTGTATGCACGCAAAATTGTAAAAAACGTTGCGCGAGATAGAATTAATATTTTATTGTTATTGCGCGTTTTTATGCAAATTTATTGCGGGCGGCAACGGGCGAAAAAAAGGCTGTAAAAACTATAAAAGCGAGTGAATAATTGATTATGCTGCGCGTCACAAAAACAGCTGAAACACATGTGGAAATCGCTTGAAAATATTTGCAGCGTTTAAAGCGAGATTTGCATGTGGGGAGGGGATAGATTGATGTGTGGGCGGGGCAGCTGTCTGCGCTGCTCGCACCTTTCGCTCGATGCACGCAATTAAATTAACTCGCGCCCAGTGAAACTGTCTTGTTGCTGCTTCATTCATTTGCCAAGCTAATTTGCTTAATCGAGCTAATCAATGTGGCCGTTGTTGTCGTTGTTGCTGTTGTTGCCGTTGTTGTTGGCAGCATCGTCAGTCGCAAAGGGGCACGAAGTGTGCGTCGAAGACAGCCAGAGGTGTGAGCTGTCCGTCCTGCTGTCAGTCAGTCGCCCTCCGTCTGTCCGTCCGTCCTGTTGTTCGCTGTGCATTATAATAACAGCATTGGCTTATTGAGTATCCAATTGAGCGCTTTGGTGGGAGCCAAGCAGCTGCTGGCCTACCCTAACACGGCGACAGGTACCAACACACACACACACAGCAAGGTGAGGCAAGCAGACAGACGGACAGACAGACGGACAGACAGTGTGGCCGGCTCTGCCCTCGTCGCGTAGTCGTAAAATGCAAATTGCATGCAATCAACGCGTTTTTCGTTTAATTATTATGAGAATTTTTCGCTGGCACGGAACGTGCCAAGTGCCCAGGCCACCAACAACAACAGCAACAAGCAGCAACAATGGGACTAGCATATGTGTGCAGGTTGCAGTAGTAGTTGTGTATAATATATACACATATATATGCTGGCCTTTGTCTGCGTTTGTTGTGCGCTGTAGTCGTTGTCTGTTGTCTGTTGTGCGCCCCCCGAGGCTGCCATTTTCAATTAAATTACCCGGCATTTTGGCGTAAATTGCCACACACACACTGACACACACACACAGATAGATGCACACTTATTCTTACACTCGCTGTATTTAGCTGGCTGCGTGTGTCAGTGGGCAGTGTGAAATAAATTCCATAGCTAATTAATTTGCATTATTTATGATGTACAAATGCAAACAACGAGAGCAAGACTTGTGCAATATCAAGTCCGTCTCTTGGCCAGGCTTTTGGGTGGCCCTCGCCACACACAGCATTAGCATAGCTGGCTGCCACGTGTTGTGCATGAATAAGAACAATTTGTTTGGCAATTAATTGAAATTTAGCAGCCATTCATTCGCTGCTGCGTCACTCAGTCACTCACTCACTCATTCATTCAGTTCGTCAGTTGCGCATTTATTTCGTTGACAAGTTTCGGCATTTTTGCGCTGAATATTTATTTTTGGTCAGCGCGCAAAGACATTGAACTCAATGTGGGCGGCGGCTTTTAAAATGAGCATTTTGAAATTTTTTTCAACGTCGCAACGAACAAAACAATTTGTGCTGAGCTAAACGATTGCTGCAAATGGGAGCAATAAACAGCAAAGTGAATTTGTTGTTGGCAAGCGGCTCTGTTGACTTGCAAGGCGTGTTGGCAAAGGCTGAAGCTGCAGAGTATAAGCTAGTCGGTGTATTAGGTGGGTGGCTTGGCAACTACGTGAGGGGATTGAGGCACCAAACAAATGCAATTAAACAAGCTAACAAACAAAGTTATTGAAGTTTATTTTGCAAACAACATTTACAGACTGCTGTCGCAAGGCGTGTAGGCAAACGCTGAAGCTGCAGAGCATACGTTAGTCGGTGCATTACGTTGGTGGCTTGGCAACTACGTGAGGGGATTGAGGCACCAAACAAATGCAATGAAACAAGCTCGCCGCAATCGTAGAGAATATTTGAGATTTTCAAAGTTATTGAAGTTTATTTTGCCAACAACATTTACAGACTGCTGTCAACAGTTGCGTCAATCAGCGCTCAATGCATTGTTGTGCGCCGCAGCTCACGTTGATTAGCACGTTGTCAGCACTAATGCAATTTTAATTAGCCGATGTCCTGTGGCAAGTGTGCTTGCTGTGTTACCCTGGCCAACGAAACGCTGCAAAATTGAAATTAGCAATTTGCTTGGCACATTAAATGCATTGCGACATAATTGAATTATTAAGCGAGACCAGCAGAGTGTGTGCGGCGAGAGAGGGAGCGAGACAGGGAGTGCATAACACACACAGCAACAAAGGACTTAATGGAATTGTGTGCTTCAATTGACGGGGGCGCAGAGAGGCGGGCAGGTGGGCAGCCCGGAGGCGGATGTTAGCCACATGCGCTGGGAATTGCATAATGCAATTTAACAGAGATGTAGATCGGATATGGAGAAGCACACAGCGAGTGAGAGCGAGGGAGAGCGAGAGAGATGGAGCGAGGCAAAAGCTGAGCATTCAAATGCACAAACCACAACAGACGCACAGACAATCAGCAAATAGCCATTGTGTGGGTGACTGTGTGAGTGACTGTGTGTGTATGTGTGTGTGAGTGACTGTGTGCGTGAGTGACTGTGTGTGCCTGGGTGTGGTTGCGCAGCTAAAGGATTTACGAGCCATTCAGAGCCGTCGCAGCAACTGCAATAAAACAATGCAAATGGCAAAATGCAAAAGTTGCTGCTGCTGCTGTTGACTGCAGTTGCTTTTGTTGGCAAACTGCTTATGCATGCACATCCATTGGGTCAAGTCAAATAAACGCAATAATAAAATTGTAGCATCGCCACAAGGGCCAGAACTCATGCTCACAGAGTGCTCCTGCTGCAGCACACTCTCAACTGCGTCCAACATTTTTCGGCAATTTCCTCTTGAAATTATTGTTTTCGTAATTGGGCAGAGCAGGGACAGCAAGCACACGTGACGTTTTAATTAAACGCACAAAATACGGCATCAACTTGCCGCTCATTTAAACCAACTTTTTACTGACTTTTGCAGCTAAATTTAACACGAATTTGTTTACTAAATTTAGCTCATAAAAACATGCAAATTAGAGCGAAAAGTTGAATTGGAACTTAATAAAGTGCAAATGCATAATGTTCAGCTAAACAATGCTAATAAAGCAACTGATCTTCCCAAAATCGCAAAACAATCTGCTAAAAAGTGATGTAGTAATAATGGTTCTTATTGGCTTTAAAAATGTGCTTCGTTTTGCAATTTTAACAAACGTTTTTCAATTCGAATTTGCCTGAAATAACCACCGACAGATTTTGTAAGCTACAATTCATTTAAATTGAGCATATGCAGAGTAAGCAATTAGTTTAGTTTGTGGTTTAGTTGCAGACGAAAGTTGCAGTAATTAAATTCTTCGTGCTATGCTAACAATACCATTCAATTATTGATTTTATGCCAGTATTAGAATTGCAAACTCAACTCAACTTGCAGCAATTGGTTTAACTAAAGCTTAACTTTAATTAAATTCGCAAATACACTTTGTCTCGTTACTCATAATTCACTTTTCTTCTTTTTGCTGTCGATAACAAAAGCTGCTTCTCACACAGTGCGATAACTATCGAAGGAGTTGCCAGATCGCTGTCAAATTTATATACGTTTACCCTGCAGAAATGTACTAAATGAAAAAATACCAAAAAATGCTAGTTAGCACATTTCTATGCAGTTGCTGATGCACTGTTAGATTTGTCGCAATTGAAATTGCGGAATTTGAATCGATTTGCAGTCTGTCGCCTGGTGCAAGTTCAACAACAGCAATTTAACAGCTTGTTGGGGTCACTTGCGGGCCACACACACACTTGTCTCTAGCAACACCTGCCTTAGCACAGCACACCCCGCTTGCCACCCCCCTCCGCCTTAGCAGCTAGCAGCTGGTGTCATCCCTTTTGTGTGTGTGGAGAGAGCCCCGTTGTGTCTCGTTATTGTCATTAGCATTATGTGGTATGTATGCATGAACAATGCTGGGTAATTATTGTTTGGCCCGCCACTGCGCCGCCCACTCCCCCACCCACCACGGCCATGCAACAGTGCTTGTGGCACAGGCAGCAGGAGGCGGCAGGTCAGGCGACTTGCGTGACTCGCGCACATTTGTTTTGTTTGCGGAAAGTAATTGCAAAAGTTGTTTCAATTTTCCAAGACGCTCAGCTCAGCTCAGTTCGTTTTTGGGGGCAAATCGCTTGCTCCGCGCTCGTGGATTTGCATGAGCCGTGTGCGAGGGGGGTGGGCAGGGGGCCGCTTGAATAAGGCGCATAATTGACAGCGGCGTAATGCTGGAACTTTTCGGCCACAGCCGCAGCCACAGCAGCGCAATGCAACCACACAAATAAAGCCGCCACTCGCAGAAAAGCCAGCTGCGTTAGTGGGCGGCACTGGGGGCGGGGGCGTGGCAGCGTGGCAGCATCAAAAACGCATTTCGCTGGCGGCGATTTCAGAACTTTTGCCAACTTGCTAACAAAAACATAAAAAGCAGCCCCAAGTGGGCCACAGACGACAGGAGGAGGGGAGGAAGGGTTGTCCTGTGCAAAGGGGTTGCCAAGTGGATACAACAACAAAAAAGGCAGCGGGGCATGCCGGGGGGTGGTGGGGTCATTTGCCGGTGCTTTTTTGTGCCAGTTTCTTTTGCAGCTTTTGTTGAAATTACAAATTTCCCGGCAACAATTTTTTCGCTTTTTCTTAAAATGTTTTGCCCAGCTCGCCGTCTCTGTGTGTGTGTGTGTGTATGTGTGTGTGTGTGAGCGTGTTGCGTTTTTATGCAGCACATCCGGCGCAAAAAGCGCATGAAATGCGCAAAAAAAAATAGCACAACTGTTTGTTTCTGCTCGTTGCTGTTCTTTACTTTTTCCCTCTGCTCGCCGCTTTTTGTTTTACTATTACTATTTTGGGGGCGCGGAGAACAGCAACAACAACAACAGCAAATGTAAAAGCAACAGCAACAACAGAAACACAACAAGCCAGAACGTCTGGCAGTTGGTCAGCGCAAGTTGGCCACGTCTGGACGAGGGGCTGACGGGGCAACGGCGGATGGAGCAAGCAAGAGTCAGCAGAATGCAGCGCAAGTTGCAAATGTTAAAAGCATGTTCCGCAAATGGGCAGAGCAGCGAAATCCAATTACGTTTCGCTAAGCACTAAATTAAGAACTAAATAATTAACATGCGCTGTTGACAGCGCTGCAAATTAATAGACAAATTGAATTGCTAACAGCGCTGTAAACTAACAGAGCGGCAATTAACAATGCTACAAAGTAGCAGCGAGTCAATTAAGCATGCACAATTAACAGCTACGTAAAGTAAGAGAGTTAAAAGTAAGCTCTGCAGAGTAACGGAGTCAATAAACCATTCACAGCTAACGGCGCTGTAAAGTAACAGAAAGCCAATTAAGCTATCTTTGTGAACAGCGCTGTAAAGTAACAGAGACAAATCTACAAAGTAGAGGCAATTAAGCATTCATAGTTAAGAGTGCTGCAAAGTAGCAGAGGTCAATTAAGATATCAAAATAACAAAAAGTCAATAAAGCCTTTAGCTGCTTTGCAAAGTAACAGAGAGTCGATTAAGCTATCATTGTTAATAGTAGCATGATTAACAGAGAGATAGTGAAGCTGAAGCTATCATTGCTAAGACGTCTATATATTAACAGAGAGACACCTTAATCAGCCTTCTTAACAGCTCTGCAAAGCAACAGAGCGTCAAATAAACTATCAAAATAACGGAGGGATATCATTGGGCTATCATTGATGACAGTTTCCAAAGTGAGTAACATTAACATATATTATGAAGAGCTCTGCTAAGTAACGGTGTGTCAATTAAAGTATCAGAGTATCAAGTAACAGAGAGTCGAATAGGCTTTCATTGTTAACATAAAAAATAATCAATTAAACTATCAAACAGAAAGTCAAAGTTAAGATTAACGCACATTTATAATGTGCAAAGTAATAAAGTGTCAATAAAGTTATCAATGTTAACAACTCTGCAGAGTAACGGAAAGTCACTGAAGCTAGTTGTAATTATAAACATAGCTTATTAAGAGCTCTGCAAAGTAACATAGTGTCAATTAAGCTATCATTGTCAACAGCTCGAAAAGTCGATGAAGTTAACATACATAGTTTGCAGCTCTGCAATGTTACATAGTGCCAATGAAGCAATCAGCATTAACAGCTCTGCAAAGTAACAGAGAGTCAATGAAGCTAGTTGTTAACATAATTGTTTACAGCTCTACAGAGTAACATAGTGTCAATTAAATATTCATAGTTCACTGTGTTGTACAGTAACAGAGACTCATTGAAACTATCATTGTTAATAGCTCTTTAAAGTAACATGACAGAAAGTCAATTAAGCTATCATTGTTTACATAAACTTACACAGTTTGCAGCTCTGCAGAGTAACATAGTGGCAATGAAGCAATTAGCGTTTACAGCTCTGCAAAGTAACAGAGAGTTAATGAAACTATCGATGTTAACAACTCTGCAGAGCAACTGAGAACTCATTGAAGCCAACTCATTAAAGTATTCACTGCTTGGAACATATTTTATTAAAAAGTAGTTGCCACAGCGCTAACATTTGGCTTAAAACAACCGTCTATTTAATCGTTGCACTTTGCAGCCTAGGATCGATTTAGTACTCAATTCGGCGGCTGTTCTATTTCGCATTTCCGCTTCCTGGAACGCCCCGCGACACGCCCCTGCTGGCTGTGGACTTAACGTTTCGAAGCTAAAAACCAAAGAAAGGAAAAACGCAGAGCAAAACGAGGGAAATGCGAAAGAGCGCAAAGCACAAAAAGCGCAAACTGCTAAATGTTTTATGTCAGTTTTTGTGCGTTTCGTGGGCGTGGGCGGTGGTGGGGGCGTGTCCGCCTGCAGCTGCGCTGTTTGCATTAAAGTTCATTAAATTGCTGCAGTTGACGGACTGCGTTAAATGCAACATTTATTCGCTTGCAGCGACAACGTGCGTCACATTGCCAGCGAAGTGCAAACAATTCATTTGGCCAAATGCATATTTGTGTAAATAAGCAAACAGGCAATTATAAAAAATACATTTATTTTGCACATCTGCCAATTGGAATTCATTAACAGCATCGCTCTCCCTCTCTCTCTCTCTCTCTCGTTGCAGGTTCGTATTTAATTGAAGCATGCTGCCCACGCATTGTAAGTTAATAAGATTATGTTTTGTCAGTGCAATCAATAGCAGCTCGCTGCACAAATTATGACGCACAAATCAGTTAGATACATTCATGTATCTGTATCTGTAGCTGGCGTCAATGCGTTTGCTTTATGTAATTGCGAGTGACAGTTGGCTGACTTTGTGGCTTGTCAAAGCGCATTAAAAAGGCTTAAACGAACCAGCAGCAGCAGCAGCAGGCAATTTAATTAAGCCAAGCTGCAGGAGGAGAGCAGTCATATTAAATGACGCCTTAATAACTAGATTAGACTCGAAAAGCAATAAGCAATAACATGCGACAAATTTGCATAACAACTCTGCATTTGCTTCCTAGTTTAAAACAATGTAATTTGCACAACACAGTTGGTCATGGGAATGTATTTACCAAGATGTCTATTTATATTTTTGTCTTAAACTTTCTTATCTAAATAATATTATACTAAGTATTTGTAGAATTTTGCTTATTTGTAATTAATTTAACCACTAACTTGATGGCTTAGCTTAGTTAAATACTTGTATGGATTCTAGTAAAAGTGCTTGAATTTCCGCCAATAATTTGAACAACTTTAATGCAGGTTAACTATTTGCTTAGATTGGAATAAAAGTGCTTGAATTTCTGCCAATAATTTACACAACACTTGCTTAGATTCTACAGAAAGTGCTTGAACTTCTGCTAATAATGACGAATACAGATTAAAGCAATATAATTTGTTTCCCACTTGCTTGCTGCAAATAAAATGAGTTTAAGCGCTGTTTCATTTCACAGCATTAAATGCCACTGGCAATTTCACATACAATTTACTTTTGTCGTTAAATGGGTTGGGAAGCTGCTCAATTGACTGGGACTCGCCATTTTGTTTCTTTTCGTTTTGCTTGTTGTTTTGTGCGCAATCTACAGTCAATTACTTTCCCATTCTCAATGCCATTTAAATTAACAAAGTAACGAACTTTCACCCGAACCACAACAACCACAACAACGACGGAGAGCAAACGGCAAACGGCAAACGACGGCAGCAAAAGCATTTGGCAAATTGAAATCAAATCGATATCGAATCAAATTGAAATCTCACCACAGGCCGCTGCGCAGACAACGACGAGGGAGACGGGGAGCGACGGGGAGGGAGACCGCAAACAAATGCCAATAAAAAACGTGGCCAAAGATTGTCTAGCAGTCGCTGGCGCTGGCGCTGGCGCTGCTCCAGAAATCTGTCCACTCCGCAGCCAAAATACAAAAAGCCACAATCCGAAAGTGCGCCAAGCATCTAAGCGATACATAATAACCCAGCCCGAGAGCCAGGCAGCCAGAGAGAGTGGCAGCGGGCGGGGAGACTGTGCCAAGATAAAATATGATTGAATGCATTTGCCGACGTCGCCGTCGCCGTCGCAGTTGCTCTTCCCCCCTCCACACGGAACGTTGCCGTTGTCTGATTAACATAAATCGTGCTGCTGCTGCTGCTGCTGGCTGCCTGCGACTATATCTTATTTCGATTTTGCCCGTTGTTTTTCGTTTTGTTGTGCTGCGAGTTTATGCAAAAAGCAACAGCGCAAAAAATTGAATTGAAATGAACAAAACAGCGCAGCAAAAAAACAGAAAGGCAACAAACAGACTGAGAGAGAGAGAGAGCGAGAAAAAAGGCTGAAATAAAATGCAAACGAAGCTCGGAAACATGGTGGCAAGAGGCAAGCAGTCAGGCAGTCAGTAGGAGCTGCAGCAGTCAGCCAGGAGCAACACATCAGCACCGCCTGCTGACTTTTATGTGCAATCGCCTTAACTCCAACTCCGATGTTGCTGCTGCCGTCGTTGCTGCTGCTGCTGATGAGCATGAGAATGATGTTGCTATCTGCTGGCTGTCTCCCTGGCACGGCCCGTCCCGACCCGCTGGCCAGCTTTATTGTTGGCTCGCTTAAAATTCCAAACAGCAAATTGCAACTGCCAACAATTTCGAGGCTATCAGTGGCACAGCATCAGAGACTCGACGCTGCTGGTGGCTGCCGTTGCCGTCGTTGCTGCTCCTGGTGGCTGGCTGCCTTTGTTGCCGCTGCTGCTGTCAGTAATTTTATGCAAGATGCTATCGCCCAGCACACCTCAACACGATGTGCAGAGACGTGAGGCGCAGCGCTGCAAAGTGGGGGGCGTGTGTTCGTCGAAGCAGCGGAGAAATGCTTGTAAGCCATTTCACTTGGCATGACAAACAGCTCCGGCTTTTGAATGGAATGGAAATGAAATGGAATTCAATGTCCAACAGGCAACAGAGAGGCTGCAACAAATCCCCAGAGTCCTGTGGCAGCGTTGGGTGTGCAAGCGTGATATGAATAAGTTGCAGGCAAATTAAGAGGACTCTGGAAATCAAAGCGAATATTAAAAACATTGCCAGGTAATCTGCAAGCACGACAAACTTGCTCAGCCCCAAAACAGATTTTCCATCAATGCCAAAAACAGTCGAAGAGAACTCGTAACTTAAAAATATTCCATCTCAGCTTGAAGTTGAAATTAAGTACATACGTTAAATGTTGCAAATTTGTTTTACAAGTTTATGCTGCTAAATGAGCCAAGTTGAGATACTTATGCCAATTAGGACAGCAATTCGCAACACAAATGTGATTGATTTGCAAAGTTCTTTCTAAGCGACTTAATTACTTAATGTGCAACACAAAGTCGCTTAAATGTGCTTTCAAAGCTAGAGAAGAGCTTTTCCATCAATGCAGAAAGTTGTAGCAAAGAACTTGTAATTTCAAAATAATCAATCTCTTATTGTAAAAACAGTTTAAAGTTAAAATGAAGTACTAAACTTTGTTGTACAATAAGTTTATGCTCATAAATGAGCCAAGTTGAGATACTTATGCCAATTAAGAATGAAATTCGCAACTCAAAAGTCTTGCGGCAACTTGATTTCTTTCCAAAGCTAAATAAAGCGATTAAATTACTTAATATGGAAGCAAGAAAAAGTTACTAAAATGTGCTTTCAAAAGTAGAGAAAAGCTATTCAATCAATATCAATACACAAAGTGCTGCAACAAATAGTTTTAACATTAAAATATTCGATGTCTTATTAAAATAAGTATATTTTTATACATATTGTAGATTGTGCTTAAAGTTAAAATGAAGTTATTTGTTTGTTGTAAGACAAACTTATGCCCCTAATTGAGACAAGTAAAGATATTTATGCTAATTAGAACAGAAATTTGCAACTTAATGTGTAGCGGAAAATTAATTTGCAAAGATCTTTGTAAGCGACTTTATTACTTAATATGCAGGCAAGACAAAGTTGCTTAAATGTGCTTTAAAAGCAATTCAAAAGCTCATTAATCGCTTAAATGTGCTTTGAAAGCAGCACGAAGCTTAAAAATATTCAAACTCTATGTATAGATGCGCAGCTTAAAGTCAAAAAGAAGTACTCTACTTTGTTGCAAATAAGTTTATACTCCGAGTAAAGATACTTATGCCAATTAGGACAGAAATTGGAAAGTTAAAAGTATTGTGGCAAATTTCGACTTAATTGCTTAATTTGCAAGCAGGACAAAGTTGCTTAAATGTGCTTTCAAAGCAGCACAGAGCTTTTAAGTCAATACGAAGCTTAAAAATATTCAATCTCTTATTATAGATGCGCAGCTTAAAGTCAAAAAGAAGTACTCTACTTTGTATATACTCCGAGTAAAGATACTTATGCCAATTAGGACAGAAATGGGAAAGTTAAAAGTATTGTGGCAAACTGCGACTTAATTACTTATATTAAGTAAGGAGAACAATGTTGCTTAAATGTGTTTTAAAAGCAGCGCAGGGCTTTTCAATCAGGGCACAAAGCTCTACAAGAAGTAGATAACTTAAAAATATGCAATCTCTTATTATAGTTGCAGCTTAAAGTTGAGAAGAAGTGCTCAAGTTAGTTGTAAGACAAGTAGCTGCTGCTAAATGAGCTGCGAGTGAGGTAGAGATACTTATGCCAATTAAGAGACAGGAATTCGCAACTCGAAAAGTGCGGCGGCAAATTGATTTAGCGAGCTCTCTGGAAACGACTTATGTAGGGAAAGTCTGGCGGACTTGATTGCAGCGAGCTGCTGCCATAAGAAATTTATGGCCCAGGGAAGCAGAAATGTAATTACAAGTACTTGACTTAAATCCGCTGTGGCAAGAAGCTTTCGCTCATCGCTAAGGCGACGCTGCTGCTGTCAGCCCTAAGTAGCAAGTTGTCGTTGCTGCCTCGCAGCGGCAAATCTTGTTTAGCTTGTTGTCTGCTGCCGTTGTTACTGCTGCAGCTATTGCCTTTGTGTGTCCGCGATGCCTCTCAAGTGCCAATTCTAAACCCTCGTCGTCATTTCGTATTTCGTATTTTGTTTTTTTTTTTTTTGCTTAGACAAACTGAGGTGGCAACTTCAATGTGCTGTGTGTGTGTGTGTGCATCTCATGCAAATTAAGTTGATAATAAATACACACAAAACTAGTTGCCCTTTGTGGCTATTGTTGCTGCTGCTGTCGCTATTCAAGTGTTAATTGTTGTCGGCAGCTTCAAAAGCAATGTTTAGCGCAAGTATTTGATATATTAAATAATTGCGTGATGCGCCAACAGACGCGACACTGTGTCAAGTCTAATCAAAGTAATACAACAAGCATCAGAGAATGCCACAATAATAGCGGCAACTACTGCGTCCTCGGCGTCCTCGTATAATTCACGATTTCCTGCTATAATTGAAACTATATTTCAACGCGCAGTGCGCCAACAAGAACAAGTTGCTGCCGTGCAGCGACAGCAGTGCATTAATTATTCATGACTTGTCGCGCATTGGCCAGCAGCAGTGACAGGCAGCAGCAGCCACCACAGCAGCAGCAGCAGGAGCAGGAGCTGCGAGTCGCCAACTGGCAACATAATTATTCATGCGAGCTTATCGCCAGTAAGGTAGGCAACACCATTTTAACCACACAGCGGATTATAATTATCAGCAGTCGCCATCAGGCGAAAAGCAACAAGCAACAAGCAGCAAGCAGCACACAGAGCTACATGTTGCTCGTTGCTCGTTGCGCGTTGTGGCAACAGCAATTGCAATGCTTCAGTGCTTAGTCGAGTAGCAACCGACAAGATGATGATGATGACGATGATTATAATGGCAAAGGCGCAACAACAAATATAATTACACGGCAACAACAACAACAACGCAGCAACAGCTGAGAGACAGACAGCTGCTTTAATTGATGTTGATTGCTATCAGCAACATTTCGTTGTCGTTGCTGTTGTCGTTGTTGTTGCTGTTGCTGCTGCTTTTCGTTCGCATGTTGAGGCAGCTCAATGGGAATTCTTTGCCGCTTTCCATTGCTTGACTGCTGCTGTGATTTTGGGACTGTAACCCCTCAAAGCAAACAAAATGTTGCATGTCAAAGTCGCGTTAAACTGTTGCAAATTATGGCTGAAAAGAAGAATGCTTGCTTGCTACTTAAATAATAACTAAATCGCAAGCGAAAACGTAACACAAAACGTTGTCAAGTCGGGTTGCTGTTGTTGTCACGCCTACCACTAAGCAAATCACCCATACGCCCCGTTTGCCCCTGGCAACTTGACACGCCCCTCGCCCCACGCCGCGGCTGCATGCAAACGAAGTGGGCGTGCAGTGAGATGGCAAAACCTGCAGTTGATTAGACCGAGAACGAAGGAAACACGGCAAACAGTTGCAACAAATGCAAGCCAACTACTAATCCAACATTTTTGCTGTTTTGTTTTTGGCCAGCTGCAGGGTATAGAGCAACAACAACGACAGAGTGAAAATACTGCTCCACTTTTGCGTCAAATGAGTTGCCGAAATCGCGCAGCGGCTGCAAATAAATCTGTGTGCAAAGGCATTTTCATTGCTGCTGTGTGTTTCTGTATTTGAGTTTTATAGCAGCCGCAGCAGCAGCAGCAGCAGTTAATTGAAATTGAAACAAGTTGTTGGCTGCCAGTGTTGCCGAGCGGTTGACAGTCGTCGTTGTCGCTGCTCATGCACATGCTCATAATGCCGGGCAGCGTTTTTATGGCCGTTGCACTGCTTGGCTCACGACTTAAGCCACGCCAAGTGGCCTGTTGTTTGTGCTTGCTCGTATGTGGCAACATGTTGAGCAGCGTTTATATTTTTAGCACGTGCACGTACTTGGCCCATTGCGTTTTTATTGTTCATTTGCAAATACTGTGACTCCAACTGTCAGCAGCAGGCCACGGCAATTAATTTGTAAATAGCAACAACCACACACACACACACACAAACGTATAAATAAAATGCGAAATTTTATTAAAATGACAAAAGGCAACGCTGACAGGCGGCAGATAAATCACTGTTGCCGTTGCTATGTCTGCAGCTTCTGTGCTACAATTTGCACAGTTTCAGCTTTTAAATTTTAATTAACATTTGAATTGTGCGCCCCTCGGGGCCAGCGAGCGGCAGCACAAGCAGCAGTAGCAAAAAAGCAACAGCGAACGAGCAAAGTGAAAATGCGCCATGCTCTTCTGCACTCCCCCCCACACTTCACGAGCTCACGTACTCCGCAATTTCAAACACTGCTCTCCCGCTGCACTTAATGGCTGCAGAAGAGAGAGGAAGCGAAAGAGCGACAGCGAGAGCGAGCGAGCGACAGCAGGAGCAGCCATGTTTGTTTGTGGCGCTCACAGCGCGTTCAAGCGAGACAGCGAGATGTGCTAGCCTCTGCGACTGCGCTGCGACTGCGCATGCAGAAAACGAAGAAGTAGAGGAAAAAAAGGCAACTACACAGCAACAACTACAACTGCAAGGAGTGGAGTAGTTTTTATTTAGTTGTTGTTGTCGCTGCGACTACGGCTGCTGCTGCTGATGTTGCCTTTTGCTGTGGGCTTGCCTCGCCTCTTAAATGTTTAAACGATTAAGTCGAATTTTAATTTAGCCGCAAAACATAACACGATTTCACACACACACAGGCACAGAGAGGCACACACACGGGGGCACACAGCAGTTTGTAGCCCCCGGGCGCGGACTAAACTAACAGAAATGTAAAGCAGGCAATAAAGTGGCAACATGCTGACTTTGCCATAACTAACCGAAACAGTTGGGGGCGTTTGGCTGCCTCCAGACTCTGTCCTGCCCCCGTCCCAGCCCCCGCCGTCTCTGTCGCTGTCTCTGCGCCTAAGTGGATGAATGAATAAACGAGCGTCGCTCGCTTGGGTCCAACTGGGCAGCCGAGAGACAGCGCAATGAATTGGCTGTGGGCCTCGAGTCTCGGTCTCGGTCTCGTTCCCGGTCTCAGCTGCAGGCTTGGGCTTTTGGCCCTGGCGTTGCTGAGGCTCATTAATGTTTAAAGTGTTTTATGATATGCATAATTGCTTGTACAGATAATAAAGTTTTGCTGCTCGAGCGAATGCGCCTTCCCTCCCTCCCTCGCGCCAACGGTCGCACTCGCTCTTTAGTCGAAAGTCCACCCTCAGCGTCCATTCACTTAATTAAAATGCAAATGAAAATTCTTCAAATTGCTAGAAATGAAAGCCAAACAAACGTGCATTCTTGAGGGTCCATAAATGGGTGTGAAGAGGGGGGCGCAAGAACAACACAGCGAACAGCGCGAGCAAGCGAGAGAGAGAGTGAGAAAGGGTGGGCACGATGATGACATGTTTGCTTTCGTTTCCCTCACTCCCCACCACACTCCATGCACAGGCGGCGCATGCGGAAATTTTTGACTCGTTGCTTCTCGTTTTGTTCTTGTTACTGTTGTTGCTGCCATTGTTGTTGTTGTTTTGTAGCTTTGCTGCCTTTGTCTTTGTTGGTGTAGCGCCTGTTGGGAAGCAGCTACCGAGTTTACGACGCGTGAACGGCAACTCATCCGCACAAAAGAGGCGACAAAATACACCAGGGAGAACGACGCGAAGCCGCGACCAGACGAGACGCGACGAGGCGAGGCGAGGCGAAAAGAGAGCAGAGGAGACGAGCTGAGCCTTAACTGGGGGAGCAAGCAAACGCACACACACACAGGCATACTAACGAACACGCACACACAGAGGGGAGCTACATTGATCTCGCGCTTACCTTGCTCTCTCCTCTTTGCCCTCTCTCCATGCATCGCCTGCCGTTCTCGCTACCTTTTTTTTATTGTATTGTACTGAGGCATATTTCCAGTGAATTTTTCGATGATATCTTTGAATGTTAACATTCACAAAAGCGTAAAGATTGCTGCTGCCTCTGCTGGTTTTTTCCCCTCTGCTTAGTTCACACACACACACACGCAGGCACGCACACAAATTTGTGTGTGTGTGTGTGTGTGCCTTCATATATCGGGCCTTTTTATGGGCACTTTTAGTGTCGGACTCGAGTCTGTTGTTCGTTCGGGTCTTTGGACCCTTTTTCGGCATCCATGTGTCGCTCTTCTGCCTGTGCTTGTGTGTGTGTGCGTGTGCGTGTGTGTGTTAAGTGAAATTCTTTTGTGTCGACAAGCGAAAATAAAATTCACACAGTGCGAAACGTGTCCAATATACAACAACAAAAAAGAGCACAAAATAAACCCAGTCCCACCACACAATGGACCTGAAACTGAGTTTAAATCAAGCTGGAACTGGAACCTCCGCACGACGTCTACGTCGACGTCGTTGTCGATGTCGCTGTCGATGCCGATGCCGATGATGATGCCGCGCCGCTCACCTCGCCTCGCTATCTCACCCTCTCTGGCTCTTGCTCTCTACCTGAGACAATCTGTGTGTGAGCGGTCATTGAAAAAAGGTGCAAAGGCAGCAGCGGCGATAACAACAACAGCAGCCACAGCGGCGAGCATTAAGTGAGTGAGTGAGAACAGCAACAACAACGACAACAACAACGAAAGTCCACAGAATACACTCAATGACAAGCTGCTCGGCAATTTGACATAATTTATACGTCAAATTACTGCAAATTGATGCTAAATGGCTTCAAATTGAATTGACGGGCGCAGAAGCGGGACAGCGACACATTGAGCGAAGCAGAATGAAAGAAACAACACAAAACAAAAGCAAAAATTGTATGCGAGCACAACGGCAACAACAAAATCGACAATGTAGCGCCCTCTGGCTGTCGTGGTGGGACGAGTGCTGAACTGTGCTGAGCTGTGCTGGGGTGAGGTGGGGACGAGACGCGACGAGACGAGACGAGACGAGTAGAGGCGACAACAACAATCAGCACGTCGGCGTTTTGTGCACTCAAACGAAAACATTTTCAGTTTTGTGTGGGGCGTCGTTGTTGTTGTTGCTGCTGCTGCTTCCACTTCACATCCATGCTGCTGGGTGGAGGGCTGCAAACTCAGTGAAGTCCACAACACACCTTTCGCCTCACTTCACAAGTCGAGCTCAACTCTACTCAACGCAACTTGACTCAACTCTACTCAACTGAGCTGGTTAACTGTCTCTTGCCGCTTCGCCTCTGACTTTGCGTGCTTTGCAGATTTCGTGAACAGCAAAAAACCGGAGGAAAACCAGAAGAGCGCAACTTATCTTGACAGCCACCAGAGTGCTGCACCTCAGCACTGTGTAATGATGATTGCCCCCAACGGCAACAACAACAACAACAACAGCAGCAACAACAGCATCGGCAACAAGCGCAATTGCAACACACATGAACTTCAATTGCCGATCTGTGCGCCACAAAGAAAATCTTTACAAATTTGATATACTGCAACGGTGTTTTGTGCATTGTTTACACGATGTTGCCTTTTTTGTGTGACAACTTACACTAAATAGTACTAGCAACTAGTAGCAACAACTACTAATTTAGCGCAATTTTTGGGAGTAGAAGAAGCATTAAATACTAGTAGCTGGCAAAGTACTAATTTAGCGCTCTTTTTGGGAGTAGAAGAAGCATGAAATAGTAGTAGCTGGCAAAGTACTAATTTAGCGCTCTTTTTGGGAGTAGAAGAAGCATGAAATAGTAGTAGCTGGCAAAACAACTACTAATATAGCGCTCTTTTTGGGAGTAGAAGAAGCATGAAATAGTAGTAGCTGGCAAAGTACTAATTTAGCGCTATTCTTGGGAGTAGAAAAAGCTGAATTTTTCAAACAGTGCAAACTTATAAAATGAATTACTTGAACTGACAAAAAGTAATTAAATTTGATTCAGGAATTTGCAAATTTGACAATAATGCTATAAAAGAGAAATTGCGCTGTCAAGAGTAAGGCACAAAAGTACTAAATCTTTGCTTTTCCCTCTGCTTTCTTTGCAGGTTGGTATTTTGATGGCATTTAAATAAGACGAAGACGAAGCGGAAGAAGACGCAGAACAACGAGTCAATTGTTGTTGTCTGTCGCCTTTCACACCTCACACACACACACACACATAGACAACTACGTCCACCCACACAGAGACGCTGAGACGAGGTAAAAGGAAAATCAATTTTCAGCGTAAAGAGGGGGGACAAAATGGAGGCAAGAAAGAAAGCAAACGAGCAAAAGCAATGAAATGTGCCGGGCCATAAAATGCAACTGTCAACGAAAACTTTGTTGTTGAACAATTTGTTGTTGCTGCTGTCGCCGTTGCAGCAGCCGCGCTGCCTGGCGAAATATTGAATTCAATTTAAAGCGCAAAAGGCGTTCATAAATCTCGACAATGTGAAGAGAGAAAGGCAGCCAGAGCCAACAACTAACTGGCCAGCAACAGGGTCCGACAAAGTGAAAGAGCCAGATTATGGGTATGGCCAAGACAGAGCTGGGGTTGGCTCTCATTGCCTTGATTAAGGCCCGGCCACAAAGGAGCGCTCAAAAGTGGCAGACATTAAATTAAAATGCAATTAAGCGCAAGCAGCTGCCCGACTAACAAAGTGCCCCGAAATGTGGCGATTCGCAAGCCAAACAACTTGCGGCACATTCTGCACTTTGGTCTCTCTTTGGCCTCTTTTTCAACTCCTCCCGCTGATGGCTTGTAATTCAAAGTAAATTAACTATTTCAGCAACTTAATTGAAAATTAATTGCTAGTGGCAAGTGTGGCAAGTTCCCCCAGCCCCCCTCAGAAGGGGAGAAGGCGGCAAGTCCATAAATTTATGGGCGCCCCATCATAAATTAGCGTCGAGAATTTTGCGTGTCGCCAGTGCCAGAAAAACTTGTCGCAGTTTGATTGCTCGCCGCTTGCCCCGCCATGCGGCAGGCAGGCGGGCAGGCAGCGCTGCGGGGCACTATGCAAATCTTGACTAGTAGCTGCCACAGCAGCGGCAACAAAATGAACGTTGCACAGAGTCTGCTGCATCTCCGCCTCGACTCGGAAATTGTTCAACTTCATCAGGCGGCAGCAGCAACCGAATGTATTATATATCTGGTGTGTGTGGCAAGTCTCTCCTCGGTTGCTTGCCCCACAACTTCTGCGCTGCATGCGCCTCGGCTCCTCTGGCTTTGTGCCCTTTTTTCTCGTTTTGTTTTGCTTGCAACATAAAACCAAAAGTATGCTGCATCCAAAAGGCCCCGAGGATGCAAACCAAGCACTTCAGCAGAACGACGTCGGAGTTCGTGGCACCGGGGAGGGGCGTGGCGCGGCACAGAGAAACGGAAGAAGTTGAAATACTCGAAACGTGACAGACACTCGCATACCCTGTGCAACGAGCAAAACTTTCAAAGATTCTGCGGTCTCAAAGATAATAATTTGTGGGCAACAAACTTTTTGTTGCACGTTAGAAAACTTGCATATTTAGATGTCTAATGATGTTCTTCGAAGTTGTATAAAGATAGCGGGCAACATTTGATGAATCTTAGTGAAATTACATTATCATTTTTTGTAAATTTAACAACTGTTGTATGCAGAAGTATAAAGCGTTGAAGTAAACATAATATTCGTTAGAAAACTTGCATATTTATTATAGATTGAACAATTGTTTCATGCAGAAGTATAAAGTGTTTACTTGAAGATAATATTTCGTTTGCAAACTTTGTTCAATGTTAAAACCTAGCATATTAATTATAAATTGAACAATTGTTCTGTACAGAAGTATAAATAAAGTGTATACATAAAGATAGTGGGCCAAATTTGTTGAATGTTAGAGAACTTGCATTATTATTTATTATAAATTGAACAATTGTTATATGCAAAAGTATAAAGTGTTTACATAAATATAATATTTCGTTAGCAAACTTTGTTAGACTTTATAAAACTAGCATATTTATTATAAATTGAATTGAATTGAATTGTTGAATGTTAGAGAACTTGCATTATTATTTATTATAAATTGAACAATTGTTATATGCAGAAGTATAAAGTGTTTACATAAATATAATATTTCGTTAGCAAACTTTGTTGGACTTTATAAAACTTGCATATTTATTCAAAATTGAACTATTGTTCTTTGTATAAAGCTCTACACTAACAGTCTCTTAACAGACACAGACTGTGCGTATGCTAAACACTCGCTGTTAAGCGCTTATGCTAAACACTCGCTGTTAAGCGCTTGTGTTAAGCACTTGCTGTTAAGTGCAAACTTAATCTACTGTGCGTCGATATACCCCAGTGAGAATTTTGTTTATAGCAGACGCAAATTGCAAACTCTCGGCAACGATTCAAAGTGTACTGCATTATTTGTTGTTGTTGCTGTTTCTGTTGCTGATGTTGCTGATGTTTATGGAGCAAGTTTGCAGCCGTTTATTGCCAGAGATAGCAGGAACTTGCCTCGGCAAGCGAAAGCAAATGCAATTCAGTTGGAATTCATGGAAGTTGCGAATCTAACTGCTTAGATCTGCCGCTGGCTGCCAAAACCCAGTAGTGGCCAGCATTATATTATAGCGATAGCAGACATTACGCAAACATCAGCTAGACTCGAAATTAGTATTTAATATTCTGCTGCATTGGCTCTCATAGCCGATCACAAGACAGCATAAAGTCTATAGCATAACTCATAAAAATATTACGGCCTGTTTTTTATGCTGTGCACGCGATTTAAGTGTCGCTAATCGATAATAACACAGCGCGAACTTTGCACAACGACGCCGATAAAAACTAGATAGCGATGGCAATGAAATTGTTATCGATAGCGCGATTTAGCGGCATTAAAACGCCATTAGAGGAGCGTAATCGAAGCGCGTTGTTCGCAGTGCGATAGAGCAATAACTGATACGGCCGCAAACTGCATATTAACCTGGCTTAAAGTCGGCCTGCATAACAATTTGCATTATTACACACATTGCTGGCTGTGCCCCACCACACACACACACACACACACACGCGCGCGAGTTTTTGGGGCGTAGCCAAAGTTGTTGAGGCTGCGGCAAAAATTGTGTTAATTGCTGTCAAGTGACAATTAAGCGATCTCTCAAACAACGGCGGCGAATGCGAGCAGGTAAAAATGACTTGATTGCAATGATTATGCCTCCCCCTCCCTCTTCCCCTCCACCTACTGCTCCTGGTCGTCGAGCACTTGATTAATTGACGCCGCGACAGCGGCAACAACAAGCTGACGCTTGATTGACTCAACGTGGCCCGAACCTTTTGCAGCTAAAAGTTAACAAGTTTTTGCCGTTCCACTTGACTGCAGCGACAGCAACTGCAACGAATGAAGACGCAATCCAATAGACACACAGCGAAAGCCAAAGAGCATGACTCTTGGGGCAGCTTCTCGGCCCCACAACTCCACAGTCTCGAGTCGAGTCGGAGTCGGAGTTGGAGTCGCAGCTCTGGCCCCAGTCAAGCATGCCAAATGCGGCGCACAGTTTTAATATTCGCTAGCGAGGCGACTGCGAGCACAGCCTTTATCTAGTTGAGTCCATCTAGGCGCTGTCCGTCCGCAGCTGTCCGCAGTGGACAAACGACGAAGCGTTGCGTTCCTATCAGCCTTGTCTATCTGTGGCTCGCTCCATCCCGCTCTCGCCCGCCCGCCCGCTCGCTCGCTCTGCTCTGCTCGTACATTTGTCCATTGAAGCATGCAATTGATTGCTGCAACTACAACAACAACAACAAGAACGACAGCTCGCTCTCTGCGCCATCTCTGGCTTCGAATTTGTGCTGTGAGTCTGTGTGCCTGCTGCGCTTTAATTGCCTTTTCATTGCAGCCCCTCGGCCGTCGTCTCTCGGTTGGTGTTCGTCGTTCGTCGGCCGTCGTCTGTCGGCTGTCGTTCGTCGGCTGTCGTCTGTCGGCTGTCGGCTGTCCACCGATGTTCGTTGCTCGTCCATTTCGACAGTCGCCGCTTCTCCAGCTTCACATCTCTCTCTCTCTCTCTCTCTGGCTCGCTTGCCAGGTTGACTGTGTAATTTGTGGTTGTTGTTCTTCGGTTAATGCATTACATGCATTTTAACAAGCTTTGCAGCTCTCCGCCATCCCCTCCACGCCCCCCGCCCATCGCACTGCTGCCCTCTTGTTTCGTCGCATGCATGCAGAAAGTATGGTACTCCGAAATTGATATAATTAGCAAATGCCCGTCCTCAGTCTGCAGGATTTATGCGCTCGTCTCCCAATTAGAATCGTATATCTTGATATGCGCATGCTAATGTCCAGATTTATTGTAATAATGTGATTAGCATAACTCTCATTTCAAGCAGTTATTTGCACAATTGCACAAGAATTCCCAAGTTGCGTTGCTAACCTATAACTTGACAGGGATCAAATACAAATTAGCATCATAAGGCAAAAAATGAATAGATAGACAATTAGAATAGAAATTGTAATAATATAAACGATTTCAGGTTTTCTAAGTCGCATGATTTATTTTAAATTTGACAAGGATAAAATATAAATAACAGAATATAAAAAATATTACATATTATATATATCATTAATTACGAGAATAAGCAATTTTGTAGTCCAGTTTTTCCCCGAATATGAGAATTTTAAAATATATAACGCAACACAACAAAAATAGATGAAGTGATCGATAGAAATATGAATAATATACATTTTGAGATGTGATATCTTCAAAGTTGCGTGCTTTACGTTTAATTTAACAGGTATCAAATACAAATTAGAAATCATAACAAACAAAGCGTGTAAATAACGAAAAATATAGTAAAGCAAAACTAGATTGGCATCATACAATTAATTACGAGAAAAAGCTATATTCTATTCCAGTTTTTTGCTCTAATCTAACTAATATGAGAATATGAAAAATACATGAATTAAGCAAAGCAAACAGCATCAAAAAAATATAGATATATAAATAGCATGTTGTTAGTATACTTACACAATTTTTCTAGAAAATTATTAATAATTTAAACGTTGCAAGATCTTTCAAGTTGCGTGCGACAAATGAAAGCTGTGACAAAATAAACATTAGAAAATTTAAATAATAAATATAAATAGCAAAAAATAAAGCAGACCACAACTACATTTGGATTATAAAGTTAATAACGAGAATTAGCAGTTTTCTAGACCAGGTCTTCTTCACCTCCTCTAACAAATATGAGAATTTGCAATATATATGATTTAAGCAAAGAAAAAAATGTTTGCAGGGCATAAAAGTCACATGAATTAAGCAAAGTAAACAACAAAATTGATAGATAGTTATCATGATTTTAGTATAATTAGGATTATGATTTGATCTAAAAATATCACAATTTGTAATATATATGATTTAAACATAGCAAATAGCAAAAAATGTGGAACAAATATGATTTAAGCAAGGCATAAACGATTTACACCAGCATATTTGAAGAAGATATTGATCAGGAAGTTAACCTTTAGCCGGCATTTCCGGCAGCTCGTTAAGGGATAAGCCGGTAATCCCTGCAGACCCTTTAGCCGGCTCGACGGCTGGCAGAAATCGTGAAAACAGTTTGCTTTATGCAGACACTCCGCGAGGCGCACCAAAAAAAAAAAGGAACGTGCAACGCGCAGTCAAAGTTAAACATGAGTTGCATAAAGTGACAATAAGTTAACATTATTTGAGCGCATTGTTAGTCGTCTTGCCTGCCGATTTGTTAGCTCCTTTCCGCCGTGCAACAGCAGTGTCATGGCAACCAATGCGCTGACAGCAGCGCCACAAACCTGGCCAACAACACGCGGTCCGTGGCGTGGTGTGTGCTGGCTTAACAAGTTTCTTTTATATATTTGACACATGCCAACACGTTAGCATTTGAGTGCACTCTACACCTCGGCAGCGCCTCGCTCCGTCTCCATCTCCGTCTCTGTCTCCGTCGGCCACAATTTCGCAGCGGTGTTAGCCAAGCTAATTGGCTGCGTTTTTGGTTAATTAGCGCAGCTCGAGCAGCTTCGTCGACTGCTGTCTACTGTCGCTGCCGTCGTTGCAAATGAATTCGCGCACACGCGCTTTGATTGCCACTCGATGTGGCAGCCAAAACTCCGGCAACACAACGACACCGACAACGACAACTTGCAGCGGCAACTATTTTGTCTGCATTAAAACGTTGTAATTATTTTATGCCAGATAACAATTCGATATTGTCAGCTCCGCGAACCGTTCGTGTTCGCCGCACTAACTTGGCCCAAACCACAGAGCCTGCTTGCTGCCTGCAACGGCACATGCGTGCATGCAAATGTGCCACCTCGTGTCTGTGCCACATGCGGCTGGACACCGCTAACGCAACGTAACGATAATAACCAGAACCAGCTGTGTCCGCCCAAAAGTGTACAGTGCACAGTGTGGCAATTATGGCATTAAATGCTCTATCTTATTAGTCTGATCATGAATGCCTTCGACAGCAGCGAGCGACTGCTGCAAGTAGGAAATGTTTTCATTCATGGTTGCAGGGTTAGCTAATAGGCTTTTATGGTAGATATTTGGGGCATTGTAAGAGTAGTTTCGAAAGTACGATTCGAAAAATATGCAGATTACAAAATGAAGTGAAATGAGTGGAGAAAAATTCAGTTGTAGAAATGCTTATATAAACAAACTAAACTGGTCATTAGAGTAGTATTGAAAAATCTTTAAACTACACTTCAACTTAAAGGGTTAGGGACTTGGTTATTAAAGTAGATACTTGTGGAATTGTAAGAGTATTTAACATAGTTTCAAAACGATACGAAGATTATGTAGATTACAAAATGAAGTGAAATGAGTGGAGAAATGCTTATATAAACAAACTAATCTGGTCATTAGAGTAGTTTTGGAAATCTTTAAAATACACTTCAACTCAGCCTATTTCATTCATTGTTATAGGGATAGCTAATAGGTCTTGGCTATTAGAGTAGATATTTGTGGTATTGTAACACATTACTTAACATAGTTACTCTCAAAACAATTCGAAAAACATGCAAATGAAGTACAGAATGAAGATTTTGAATGAATTTGAAAAGCAGCGCAAAATTGTCTAATAGTTAACTTTTAATTTTCGAGAAATGCGACTTCATATCTTTACAAAAATTATGACATGGAAATTATTGTAAATATACAAGCTTGACTAGTCATTGGATTAACATTGGGAATCTTTAAACTACACTTCAACTTAGCCCATTTCATTCAATGTTTTAGGGATTTGGATTACTATTTGGCTGAGATATTTGTGACATTGTAAGAGCACTTAGTTCTCAGCGAAAGTGTGATTCGAAGAATATGCTAAATACAAAATGAAGTAACGAATTGTTCAAGAGTTCGCTTCTTATTTTTCAAAAATACGAGTTAATTTCTATACACAAACTGATTGAATAGTAGAAATGCTTGTAAATATACAAGTTAGATTAGTCATTAGAGTATAACATTGGAAAACTTCAAACTACACTTCATCTGAGTCTATTTCTAGGCTATAAAATACATAAAAGTAGATTTGTGACATTGTAGCCAAAGTACGACTCGAAGAATAAGCTAAATACAAAATGAAGTAATAAATAAATATTTAAAGCAAGTAATAGAATGAAGATTAGAGTGCTGCGCAAAATTGTCCTTTTAATTTTCGAAGAATACGAGTTATTTTCTGTAGAAAAATTATGGCTAAACTGAAATGGTTGTAAGGTTAGCTAATAGAACTTGACTATTATAAAGATATTGTATTATATTTGTAACATTGTAGCGAAAGTACGACTCGAAGAATATGCTAAATACAAAATGAAGTAATAAATAAAGATTAACATGAAGTAAAAGAATGAAGATTAGAACGTTGCACAAAATTGACCAATAGTTTGCTGTTAATTTTTGAAAACTACGACTTCATTTCTATACATAAATTATGGCTCTTAATAGATGATTCAATTGTCGAAATTCTTATAAATATAAAAGTTACACTAGTCTCAAAGTTGAAAGCGAATTCAATTGTTGAAATGCTTATAAATATAAAATCGACACCAGTCTTTAAAGTAGCAACGCAGTTCCTTAAACTAAACCTGGTTTATTTCAACGTGACTAAATGTTAGTTTAATGTGCGATGAATAGGCTTTTTACTATTCGAAAATGTGCTATTAGAGTGAGTATTGGAAATTTATTGAATACGTGGAAAATTCGCATTCACTTCACTGGTGAATAATGCAGCTGCAATCGTCATTAGCTTGGAGGAGCTTTGCAAATCCGAAAACTACGCATATTTAGTTCATTTGAAATGCATTTGCGGTGCAGTCCAAAGTGTTTTATATGCAGCAAGAGTTGTGCGCCTGCTGCAACACATGGTGGCAGGCAGCGAGCGAGTGCGCCTGTCAGCAGCTGACACTCGCTGCGGGGCAACGTGCAACAGCAACAGCAGCCAAGCAGTGGCTGCCCCTCCTCCCCTCAGACGCCGCCGCCGCCGCCCGCTTGGCCTCGTTAACAATTTGCAATAAATTAGCCAGCAACTGTGTCGCATTTTCACTTGAAATGCGATTCGAATTGCATTTGCACGGCGACATTTTGTCAGCATTCTCTGTGGTTTTTCCTTTTCTTCATGCATTTACTTGTTTTCGTTTTTGTGTTTCGTTTTTCTTGCTACAGAGTCGTATGCAACGTTACCGTTACTCCGCGCAACTCTGTCGGCGAGTTAACACTTTTTGCCACAACACAATTTCGAACATGTCTCGACAATTTCACACTCGATCTAACGCTCTGGCGCGCCGCCTTGCTGCAACTTGCAACTGCGACTGTGGCAACAGCTGCCGCACACTACGAGTAATTTCAAATTTCTACCTGGCTGCCACATTTGGTGTCTCGAATACTTCGCACACACACACACACTCCACTTAGCCGTCGACTGTAACGAATTCAGTGCGGAATTCAAGTTCATCTGGCATGTGGCACGGCGCAAATGCAGCACGTCACACGCTACGCCCACGCAAAGGGTAACACACATTTTGACAAATGTCTATATAGAGCTGACGTTGCACCCTTTCAAACTTTCCTTTCGCTTTCCTAAAAGGAATGCATTTTAAATGAAGTATTATTGAAGCTAGTTTTGAAAGCAAGTTCAGCTATCATAAATTGTTGGACTCCCTTGAGAAATCTAGCAAAACATGTAAAGATAATTTAAACAAGTATTCAATTAACTAAATAAATATGATGAGCATATTTTAGTTGAAATTAATAAAGGGCCATCTCGTCATATCATATCACCTAGAATCTTATTATTTTTCGTAAAACAGAATTCTTTAAAATTTTGTTGAAATAAAGAAATTCAAAATCCTAGACGTTTCTTTGTGTGTTCCAACTATTCTTAAATTTAGATAATAAGAACAATTTCGTCCTATCCAATCACCAGAAAGTTAAAATCCCAGACGAACCTTTGTGTATTCTGTGAATTCTTCTTTGTGTACATTGAGTATTAAATAATTAATTAGAATTTTGTTTAAATAAGGGGCAAGCTCATCGTATAATATGTCAGAAATCTATAATCATAGACGTCTCTTTTCGTACTCCACAATAGTTGTTCTAATTATTTTATAAGTTGGATAGAAGAGAATTCTTTAAAATTTAGTTTTAATTCCCAGAAAACAAAAATCCTTGGCGTCTCTATTTGCATTCCACAATAGATGTTCTAACTGCATTATAATGTGGATATAAAAGAATTCCTTAGAATTTAGTTTAAATAGAGGGAAAATTTCGCAATATCACTCACATAATCAGAAATTCACAATCCTAAACGAATCTTTTCGTATTTCACAATAGCTGTTTTAACTACTCTATAATCTGTCTAACAGAGAATTCTATAGAATTTTGTTTAAGTAAAGGACAATCTCGTCATATGATCGCTTAAGAAAACCATAATCATAGACGTCTCTCTTCGTATTCTATTCATTTGGGTGAAAGAAAATTCTTTGTATGGAATTTAGTTTAAATAAAATACTATATCGTCATAAAACGTTCACAAAAAAGACAAAATCCTATATATCTCTTTGTGTATAATACATATTCTAACTGCTTTATAGTCTTTTTAAAAAAATAGAATTCGTAAAACTCTAAAAGGACTCAAAACTTGTGGAAATATAAGGCTGTTGATTAATGCTGCAAATGCGATAGATTTTAATGCGCTATATAAATACGCAGCTCACAATGAGGAGTTAAGCAATCAACAGAAATTGACACTATAGAGATTGGAGCTCCCCCCGTTCAAGGCATCAACTTGTCGAATATCTTGCAGACTGCCTGGAAGCCCCAATCGACTTCGCCAGTGACATTGAAATCGATCTTGTAGTAGCCTTGGGGCGCTATTTCTGGCATGCCATCGCCTGTGATCTCGCAGTCGGAAAAGGTATAGTTGCCATTCTCCCATGGGAGCACATCCTCGGGCTTCTTGAAGTTCGAGCAACTGCCGAAGTTCTTATAGACCAGGTCGTGGTAGAAATTCTCAAGGAACTCTTGATAAGGCTGCTTCGGTATGGTCCAAGGCACGGGTTTATAGTCGTCCTCGTTGCCCGACTGACTGCGCATAGCTGTGGCCTCCACCTGTTGGAAAACGCCACTTTAGCAACAATTTGGGTGCGAATTGAATTTGGAATACGAACCATAGTAGTTTCATCTATGTCATAGTTGAAGTAGAAGTATCCGAAGTAGTTGTAGTCGCCACGAGAATTTCTCTTGATTCTGAAGTCGATAAAAAGTTTGTCGGGATCCGACGTGTAAGGCTCCATCGTGATGGGCTCGTAGTCCCACCTGCGCTGTAATTACAAACTGAATGGTATTAGGCTGACACTTTTTGAGGTTTTGATTTTGTACCGCAGCATTGCAGCCGACCCAGAAGAGAAGTACAACGACGATGCCGACTGCAGTCGATGCTTTGCCAAACATTTTTCAGAATTCACTCACGATCCAAAGCATTTCGACTTTATATAGCAGAGTTTGGGAGTCATGTAACTGCATTATTTGTTGTAGATTCTTGGCCGTACTCCAATTAACATTGTTAACAAGCGCTCGTTGTCGTCCATGTACGTTTTATCGGATCCATCATGGCGATAACTGCGAAATGTTAATCCCGCTAGCAGCGCATTGTCGCGCTCAAATTAGTCTGTGGACAAAGACTACAAATTACATTGTCAGGCGGAGCAGGGGGAGTCATAAATTATTCAGGGGAATTCAGAATATTTCAGAGCTGCAGCAAATTTGATAACATTTCTGTTGCTTACACCACATTGTAGAACATTTAATGTATTAAATTCGCTTTGCTCTGTTACTGCAAATGTTAGACAACAGTTTAACATAAAATGTTAGTTGACTACTTATATTATCAAAGTGTAGTTTAACATAAAATGTTAGTTAACAGTTCATGTTATCAGAGTGCAGTTAAACATAAAATGTTAGTTGACAGTTCATGTTATCAGCGTGCAGTTGAATATAAAATGTTATTGGAACATTGCTGCAAGTGCAAGTCGTGTATACCCTTTTGTAATGCAGTTGGTTGCGCGGTATAGCTCTATGCTTATCGGGGCGACCACTTGAAAGAGTGAAAGAGGCAGCGGGTAGGGCGTAGACCACTTGAGTCTCAACCGTTCTCAGTGATCGATATTGAAAAAGCAATTGAATGATGTGCCGCAGCGCGACGCACCCCTTGAGCAGTGTGCCCCGCTTAAGTGGCATGATCGCCACTCGAGTGTCGTTACCAGACACAAGAGTGTTGCTGTTGTAGCTGCGGCTGCGGCGGTGACTGTGGCTGTGGCATCCACAGGCACCAGCAGAGGCGGGGCTGCACTTAATTTAATTGAACTCGACGAAGGCAGCGCTGCAACATTTTGAGCCGCCAACGCAACCCGAGATGCAACATAAACACTCCAAACGACACACGAGTGTGTGTGTGTGTGAGAGAGAGAGACACTGAGAGAGTGAGAGGGCGTGTGTGTTAGTGTGTGCTGTATATTGTGAATGTGAAATCAAATTATCGCGCTTCACAGGGAATCAAAACAGAATGAGAGCCAACGGAATTATAAACGAAACGCAATTTGTGGTGGAGCGCACAAAAGGGAGAGAGAGACGGAGAGGGAAACGGACTCGCTTGGACTCCTTTGGGTTGCCCCCTTCATATATATATATTTTTTTTACTGCTGCTGCGGTTAGTTTGCTAATAAAAGCGCAACTGGCGACTCCCTCGAGGCGTTCATTTAGCGGCAGCCAAAGCATCAACGGCAGCAGCAGCAGCAGCAGCAGATCGATCTTATACAACCTCAAAAAGATGTGCACAACGATGCCGACGATGGCGACGTGGTCGTAAATCTTGAATTTAGCTGCTTCCCCACAACATACTCACCACTCACACCCATTCTACCTTCACCTTCACCTCTTCACGTCTGCCTGTCTCTATCTCTCGCTTGCTCTCGCAGCGTTTAGTACGTGCGGACAGCGATGGCAATAACAAGATGCGATTCAATGCGCTGCCTGCCTGCCTGTCTTCTCATAAAAATCCAGGGAAGAAATATGTGTACGTTGTGTGTGTGTATGTGCGTACAAATACTTGTATATTTTCCAGTTGGAGCCCAATTTAAAGCACGACTTGAGCGATGACCGGCGCTGCCTTTGTGTAGTTTTGCGAACGAGGCAAACTGGCTCTGCTCTTACCTCTTACTTCCCGCCTCGTTGCGCGTCCCTTGCCAAATTCAAGGGGAAGCGTGAGACAGAGAGAGAGAGGGAGCGAGAGCGGCTATTAGTAATTTATTGATTTGTCTAAATTATGGAGTGTTTCAATCGGCTTGTTTGTTTGTTATGGCTGCTACAGCACTTACTGCGCTTTGGCACGTTGATGCCACATGCCGCAGCCACATGCCGCTGCGCAGCGCAGCGCCCACCCACCATGCACGTGGCGTTAATCGACCGTGCTTCTTCAATCTTTCCCATGAGCATTTCAGGAAGTATTACATGTGCCTTCCGCCTTCCTGCCCTCAAGTAATTGGAGTAAAAGCTCTGGCAACGATTTGTTTGATCTACTGCAGATTACAAAAACTGCCAAAGCTCTCAAAGCAGATGTGACTCATTGATGAGTGATTCGCATAAGCCACATATCAACCGTTAAAAGCTTGAGTGTTTGTGAACTCGATTTGATTGTACTTCTCGCTCTGACGACAACGCAAATCACAAATGACAAATGAAAACACAGACGCACACATGCACAAATATTTACACACGGCTCACAAACCAATTATTGATATGCGTGGGCTCTTTTAATAATGACAATAAACGCAACAACTCAATTAATTAAATATCCATATTAAAATATAAAGGCCGAATTACACACACAATAACAGCCACAAACAAAATAGCGAAACCCACATAAAAAAAAAAAAACTGAAATAAACGTCTGACGTCTGCCAGTGTGAGAGTGTGTGTGTATGTATGCGTTACTTAATTATCGTAAAAAAATGCTAACCACATGCAAATTTAATTGCTTGCGCGTCATTTGAATGGGCTTTAAAAACATTATAATCCACAGACTTTCCAGCAATTCCAATTCGAATGGAAACGCAAGCCAAGCCAAAAGACAGCGTGGGAGTTATGGCGATCATAAAGTGTTGGAAGTTGCGACCCAATTTATGAAACTGTCATAGATAGCAGTAGTAAATGCACACACCCATACATCCAGACACATACATACATAGACTACATAAAGCCATAAAGCACAACGCGCTCTCTTACATACAAAAATGTTTGTGCGTGTGTGTGTGTGTGTGCGATAATCCACGTGAGTGGGGTGGCTGCTGTGCAGTAGTGTGGTTGCAGTTGTAGTTGTGGCTGTGTGTGTGGTGTCTGACAAAGCAGCTTACATACAGTGGACGAGCAAAGAGGAAACTAAAAAGCGATTAGCCGCTGACAAGTTGTTCATACGTGTGTTTAAGTGTGTGTATGCATGTTTAAGTACGACTCAATAAGCACCCACTAAGTGAGAGAGGAAGAGAGAGAGTGAACAGTAATTTTAAGTGACAAGTCGAGAACAGAACGACTTAATTACGGGCGCCGGCAACGTTGCCGATGACGTCACTCGTACAACAAAAGCTTGCTCTTGTCATGTTTTATAACAGCTAATAACTTGAAATGTTGTGCGCTTAATGCTGCTTTATTTATACGTATGTCTCTATTCGGCTGTGTACGACTGTTATTCGTATGATAAATACTTTTCGGACGTTACGTGCCCACAAACATACAACATTTGTGGGTGTTCTCGTTCGTGTTCGATTTGACTTGGTTTGTTTGGTTAGAATGATATCGACGATATCTTATCGTGACAATCGCTACCGTGGCCGGGCATTCAAGCAGGCATCGTGTACCGAAAATCATATTTCAAGCACTCGAGTGGGTTATCAGCAAATTGCAAAAGTGTTTTAATTGCCAAGTCGTTAAGGTGTCTGCCAAGTGCAGGCCGTAGTATAGCAAATCACAGCTCTCTGCTGCCGCGCTGCATTCAACTTAACCTCAAAGCCCCCAACTGTCTCGACGGCAAACCGAGCGCTTTGACTAGAGCGGAGCAGCAAGGCGATAAGAGAGGGTGGCCGGCTATCGCTAATCGCAAAAACTCGAAAGGCCGCCACACTTGAAAGGCAACAAAATTGTTATTTATGTAGTATTTCTTGTTGTTATTTTGCATGTTTTATTTATAGCGCTTTTTTTTGCTCGATAGAACACTTGAAACTGTCGTCACTATGATTTGTGCTCTCGCTCATACTCATATTTACTACTCGCTCTTCTCTATTGTCATTGCAGTTTTGAAAATGAACAGTTTGGCCCGAGGGCCGAGGCCCTGTGTCTCCTCCCTGTGCCGTTGCCTGGAAAACTCGACAGTGCGGCAACGCCAGCAGCAAAAACGCAATATCAACAGCAGCTCCATCAAGAACAACAAGAAGATCAGCAACACTGGCTGCAGCAGCACATTGAAAAGTACGTTCCTAGGCACTATTGGTAGTACTTTGGGCCCGCGTAGTGCGGCCGCCCGATCGTTTGCGTCTGCATGGAGTCAATGAGACGTAACGAGGCGAACACTAGCCACCACCCGAATAAGGTGAGTACATACTACTTGTACTACACACTACACCACTATTTATGTACACCCCACACCCTTGCCCTGACCACCATCGAAGGTGATAAGAAGCGTAATTATTTTATTGTCATTTGCCGTTGTTGGCTGTGCCTGGCCCTCACCTCAAGTGGGCGGTTTCTCAAGTGGCCACTAGACTTTACAGAGTGCGCAGATAAAGCAGCACAAAATATGGGTGATAACACACGTTCAGCAAAAAATAAAATACACTACCGAACACCACTCACAACCTCGACAACAACAACAATATTCTTGGGAAAGTTGCGTATTTGTTGCTTTGTATTTATGATGGTGGCAGCGGCGGTAGCCTTAATTTTGTGTTGATTGATTTATTGGGACGAAGAAAATACAATCACAATTACTTAAAGCTGTCTTTGTTTATTATTCAACTGGCATGGGACGCGCAGACGGACGAGACGATTTTAATCACAGCGTAAATCAAATTACAACAACAACAGCAGCAGCAGCAAAAACAAGAAAAATATAAGAACAATATTTTCGCGTCGTTTACCAACACTCGCATTTAAGTGGCGTTTTTGTTTATGCGCCTGCCGCTGTCGCTTGCTCTCTTCCTCTCTCTGCTGCCGCCTCTCTCTTACACTCAATTCACTTTGTGTGAGCGACAGTGCTGTCAACTTTCGGGATGAAAATCCAGGCGGTATTTAATAGAAAGTGAAAAATAGCTAAAAAAAAAAAAAAAATTGTACAGTAGGACGCGCACCAATAAATAAATATTCCAACAACAATAACTCTAGTTATAGTATTTTTATCGAAAATGTAAAAATGATCTATTTTGAGAAAAATCTATTTGGCTTAACCAAATATTGTTATGAAATTATGTGCACAATTATTACAAAAATGTAATCAACATTAAAAAACGGAAAAAAGTCAGAGTTAACAGAAATAGTCATTGGGAATCGTCTCACCCCATCGATCACGAAACTAGCTAGATTTGACGGAAAAAGCGAAATCGACAGCACTGGTGAGCGCACTTCTTGCGAGTGTGCGTGCGTGTGTGAGACTGTATGTATATGTGTTGCTTGCGTGCGTGCTGTTTTCGGTGGTTGCTCTTTGAGCTGTTTTTTTTTTTTTTTGTTCAGTCTCATCTGCGTCGCCGCGCTGCGAAACGAACGGAAAAAGGACGCTGAAGAACGCTCGCGCGAAACATTTTCGTCGGCGTTTTTCTTTTATTTATTAGTTATTAAATTGCACAAATTTAAATGTTTCGTAATTCGGTCGACATTGGAAAGTTCACAATTTTAACGCTTGTAATGGAATGGAAAATCGGCTTAAAAAGGTAAAGGCGAGAGCGCAGAGCGTAGGCAAGAAGAAGAGTGCAGTACCAGATTCCCCCTTCCACTCCTCTGCAGCTTCACTGTTTTTGTAATTTGTGTGTAATTTTATGAGATTTTCAACTCGCACACATATACACACATCCATACATAGATAAATGTATGACGACATAAAACTAAACTTCTTTCTTTATGGTTGGATTTTCACAGGTGGCCCTGAATAGCAGCAACGTAGCAACGGAAAGCAATATTAAGCATAAATTGTTAGCTAATTTAAGTGCGGCAAACGCAGCAACAACAACAACAACATCGGTAGCGGCATCGGCAGCAGGAACAACAAATACAACGGCAGCATTGGCAGCAACAACAATAACGGCGGCCACAAACCAAGCATTGAATTTCAATAACAAAGTGAAGGCAACAACAGCAACGAATCATTTGCAAGGCAACAGTGCGATTAAGAAGCATACGAGTAAGTAGAGCACATAATTACACTCACACACACACACACGCGCGCAAGCATACACACACAGAGAATGCAACTGCAAATCAAAGCAAGAAGAACATGAGCAAATGCCCGAAGCTTTTGGTGCAAATTTCGGGGAAGGCAAAAAGCTTTTTCGTTCCTGCTTTAAACATGGCCTACTTCGGGAATCGATGCTCAATGCTCAAGTTCGATCCTTTTACAATAAAAAATCGATTGTAAAGAAGTGCGAAAATGTGCAGAACATGTGCTTGGTTATCGATAAACATTGGCTATCGGTTTTAACAAAACTATCTCACTTTTTCCATATTTTTGCCGCACACAGAATTAATTGGCGGTGGTAAGGGACACTCAAATAATACAACGACAACAAACAATAACTCTACAGCATCGTCGAGTAGCAGCAGCTCGTCATCCAATTCAAGTGAATCGAAGGATACGAATTTCGAGTACGAGGACGAGTGGAATATTGGCGGCATACCAGAGCTGCTGGACGATCTAGACGCTGATATTGAAAAGTCGGCGGCGCATTCGGGTGGTGGCAACAACCAAACGACAGCGACGACGACGACAACAGCGGCAGCGGCAGCGGCAGCAACGACAACGCTAAATGCTAAACAAGCAAACAGCTCCACAACAGCAGCAGCAGCAGCGGCAGCAGCATCCTCATCGACAACAGCAGCTCACAAATCGCACAAGACCACATTGCATAGCAATTTGTCGGCCACATCGCCAACCACAATTAAGTTCACACGCCAGCCCATTGCCAGCGGCAGCGTCTCGTCAACGCCATCGCCAGCGGCAACAGGCTCCAACAGTAGCAGCAGCAGCAACAGCTCGACTGGCAGCAAGGGATCGTCATCGGCGGGGAAGCATCATCACCATCACCACCACCACCATCATCATCACCATCACAGCAGTGCTGGCAACAGCCCCAAGGGCTTCAAGTCTGCATTAGTGGCACAACTCAACAGTCCGGGTCTCAATCACAACAGCAACAACAACAACAACAGTCAGCACCAGAACAACAACAGCAGCAGCGGCGGTAAGAGCAGCAGCAGCACATTGTCATCGTCGACGTTCGCCGGGTTCTCGAAGGGCGGCAATCTAGTTTCCTCGTCCCTCGGCCAGTCTTCCTCGAACTCGAACTCGAATTCGAACAGCGGCAGTGGTGGTCAGCAAGGCAGCAAACTCTCCGCTGGCGGCATGTCCTCGCAAACGGGCAGCGGCAGCGGCAGCAACTCGAGCAATAACAACGGCAGCAGCAGCGGCAGCAACAACAACAGCAGCAGCAGCGGCGGCGGCGGCAACGGCGGCGGTAACGGCAACAACGGTGCCGGCAACAACAGCAGTAGCAACAACAGCGGCAGCATAGGCAGTGGCATTGGGGGCGCCACGGTTAGTGGCCAAAGTTCGCAAGGCGGCAGCGGTAAATCGAGCGCAAAAATGTCCATTGATCATCAGGCAACGCTCGATAAAGGACTCAAAATGAAGATCAAACGCACCAAGCCCGGCACCAAGAGTTCCGAGGCCAAGCACGAGATAGTCAAGGCCACAGACCAGCAGCAGCAGCAGCAGAACGGCGGCCTCGGCAACAGCAGCTCCGGCGGCAGCGGCCAGCAGGACGACGGTGGCAACAGCAGCACCAGCAACAGCAGCGGCGGCGGCGGCGGCAGCAGCAATGCGAATGCGTCTTCCCTTAGCAACAGCAACAACAATAGCAGCAGCAGCGGCGGCGGCGGCGGCGGCGGTGGCGGCGGCAGCAACAGCAACAACAGCTCGAGCGGCGCCAGCGGCAACTCTTCCAGTTCGAGCAGCAGCAAAAAGCATTTGAACAATTCCAGCAACAGCAGCAACAGCAGCAGCAGCAGCGGCAGCAACAGTGGCAGCAATCAAAACAATGCCCACGGCAGCAGCAGCAGCAACAACAGCAGCAGCAGCAACAGCGGCGCACAGTCAACGCCGCAGGGCAACAAACGCGGCAGCTCCGGCCATCGGCGCGAGAAGACCAAGGACAAGAACGCACATTCCAATCGCCTCAGCGTCGACAAATCGTCGGCAGCCTCCGCTGCCGGCGAGAAGGACACGCCCGAGAAGAATGCCAGCAGCAACAGCAGTGGCAGCAGCGCCAACAACAGCAACAACAGTGGCAGCAACAACAGCAGCAGCGGTGGCAACAGCAACTGCCAGTGCAACGGCGACGTGGCTGCCACACCAAATGCGCCGCCCTGCGCCCATCACGCCTGCATACGACGCATCTCCAATGCCAGCAGCGGCAGCAACAGCAGCGGCGCCAGCGGCAACTCGGGCGTGTCGGCCGTGCCACCGGGCGTCTTCACGCCATCGGCGGGCTCGCCGGCTGCCGTTGTCTCGGCGGCGGCTTCGCTGCTGGCTGCCACAACGGCAGCCACGAATGCCTCGCAGTCGTCGGCGGGCGGCGGCGGCGGCGGCAACAGCGTTAATGCGGGCGCCGCCAACGCTCCGGGACCGCCAGGCAAGGATGCCAGCATCAAAATCTCCTCACACATTGCCGCCCAGCTGGCGGCAGCAGCTGCCTCCAGCAGCAGCAGTGGCGGCGGCGGCGGCGGGGGGAACGGCAGCAGCAGCAGCGCGAACAGCAACAGCTATGGCGGCGGAGCAGGTGGCGCCGGTGGGGCCGGAGCTGGTGGCAATGCGGAGAGCAAGGCGAACAGCTTGGCGCAGGCCAAGCTGATGGCACCCGGCATGATCTCAGCCACGATGCACCACACGATTTCGGTGCCCGCGGGCAGCTGTGGCGCCAACGCCGGGGACGAGGAGAGCAAATCTCCGCCGGCGAAGCGGGCCAAGCACAGCGATGGCAGCAAGGACATGGTCGACATATGCATTGGCACCTCTGTCGGCACCATCACGGAACCAGACTGCCTGGGACCGTGCGAGCCGGGCACCTCGGTCACCCTCGAGGGCATTGTTTGGCACGAGACTGAGGGCGGCGTGCTGGTCGTGAATGTGACGTGGCGCGGCAAGACCTATGTGGGCACTCTGCTCGATTGCACCCGACACGATTGGGCTCCTCCAAGGTGAGTAGCTCTGCCTGCATCAAACCAGACCATAACCAACGTGACGGGACGGCGGGTCGACGGGAGCTCCGAAGGTCGGAGGGTCGGAAGGTCGGGTTATGGGGCGCTCTTTCAAACTGTTTCCGAAAATAAAGATGCCTTTTTTTAATACCACATTTTGATTGCGATTCTTTTTTCGTTTCTTATCTTTATCTTTTTGCCGGCAGTTTGAAAGAAGTCTGAAAGAAATGCGAGTTTTGTTTTAAACTATTTTAACTTAAGTACGTAATCGCTTAAAACTTTCGACTTAGCTGCATAATTAACAGCATAGACCTACACCGAATCAATTGCATTCCTTGAGCACAGTTTTATGTTATTCTTATTGTTAAACTCGATCATTTGGAAGTTCAAGTTAAAGTTAATCAAGAAACAATTGCATTACAAATAGAATTGGAAACTAAAAGATTAAGTTAAAAATTAAAGGAAGTTGAGGGCATCTTAAACAATTAGCATTTAGTTTAAAGTAACAACAAAGATAGCTCAGGAATATAGCCTTACACTGGGTGTAAATCATATAATCTTTTAATTTAATAGCAGTAAAATAATTACTAAATCACCGCTCACAATCTTCCCCTTGCAGATTCTGTGATTCACCAACTGAAGAATTAGATTCTCGAACTCCAAAGGGACGCGGCAAGCGCGGACGCAGCGCCGGCCTCACGCCCGATCTGAGCAACTTTACCGAAACCAGAAGCTCGGTGAGTATGGCCACAACAACAGGCTGCCAAGAATCTAGTCAGAACTAATTGCTTTTACTTACTTGTAGATTTACTTCTCACACGCCCAGGTGCACTCGAAGCTGCGCAATGGCGCCACCAAGGGACGCGGCGCGACGCGCAGTGCGTCGGGCAATGCGGGCAACAGCAGCAGCTCGTCGGGCAACGGCGGCGGCGGCGGCGGCGGCGGCGGTGGCGGTGGCGCCACGCCGAGCACGTCGCCAACAGCATTTCTGCCGCCGCGACCGGAGAAGCGCAAGTCGAAGGACGAGGCGCCGTCGCCGCTCAACGGCGATGGCAGCGCCGACGGAGCCGGCGGCATGGTGAGCATGGTGAATGCCAGCGGCATACCAATCTCGGCTAGCGGCGGTGGCCTGGCCACGCAGCCGCAGAGCCTGCTCAATCCAGTGACCGGACTCAATGTGCAAATCAACACAAAGAAATGTAAGACTGCCTCGCCGTGCGCGATCTCACCGGTGCTGCTCGAGTGTCCCGAGCAGGACTGCAGCAAGAAGTACAAGCATGCCAACGGCCTGCGCTACCATCAGTCGCATGCGCATGGCGCCAGCGGCAGCAGCGGCGGCGGCGGCGCCAGCTCCATGGACGAGGACTCGATGCAGGCGCCCGAGGAGCCCGCCACGCCACCATCTCCGCTTCCAGCTGCCGCGGCCGCGCAGTCCGCCGCAGCCGTCGCCGTCGCTGCCGCTGCCTCAGCGGCCACAGCAGCCACGCAACCAACAGCAGCATCGACAACAGCTGCAGCAGCTTCGCCGCCAGCCAACAGCACAGCTGTGGCCAACGGCGCAGCCAATGCTGCAGCTGCCGCAAGCGTTGCCACAGTCTCGCCGGCTGCCGTCAGTGCAGACAACGTTGCCGCAGCGGCAGCCACAGCGGCTGTGGCGCCAGACGCGTTGCCAGCGCTGCCTTTGGTCGTCGCAGCGGCGGCAGCAACAGCAGCCTCTGTGGTGGCCACAAGCGCACCACAACAGCAGCAGCAGCAACAGCCGCCGACACCACAGCAAACGCAGCAGCAACAACAGCCGCCGCAACCACAAGCACTGCTGGCCCCCGTTGTTGGCGGCAATCAGCCCGTGGCTGGTGGCAGCATCACGGCCGGCATCTCAACCCAAGCGCTGTCGCAGCACCAGCAGCAGCTGCTCGGCGGTCTGGTGGGCAATTGTGGCGCCGGTCTGCCGGCCATGTTGTCGGAGCAACAGCAGCAGGCCCTGCTGCAGCAGGGAGCATGTAAGTTCAACTCAAGTCTGATCCACAGCGACAGCTGCTTAAATGTTTTCATTTGCCGTTCACAGTGAAAGCGGGCGTGCTGCGCTTTGGGCCGCCAGATGCAGCTGCACTGCAGCAGCAGCAACAGCAACAACAGCAGCAGCAGCAGCAGCAGGGAGCGGCCTCACAGCAGTCGCCGCCTGGCCAGAGTCCATTGCGTCCGCCCAGCCTGACGCAGGATGCACAGCAGGCGCCGCCTGGCTACGCACAGCAACAGCAGCAGCCGCCGCCGGGCCTCAAGAGCGCGCCAGCCTTTGGGCCGGGCGCGGTGGGCGGCGGTGGCATCAAGCAGAAGAAGAACCGCAAGTCGCCGGGCCCCGGCGACTTCGATGGCAGCGTGTCGCGCGAGGATGTGCAGAGTCCAGCGTACAGTGATATATCCGACGACTCGACGCCGGTGGCCGAGCAGGAGCTGCTGGACAAGTCGCAGCCGGGCAAGCACATCGAGCTGCTGGGCAAGAAGCCCAGCGAGCTGGGCGTGCCGCCCGCACCAGCGCCCAATATGCCCCCATCGCTGGCCGGCTACGGCATGTACCAGTTCTATCCGGCGGCCCAGCAGCAGCAGCAGCAGCCACAACAGCCGCCGCCACCGCCGCCGCAGGCTCAGTATATGGTGGCGCCCGGGCCGGAGGCACTGCAGCCGCCGGGCAAGCCGTCACAGCAGCAGCAGCAGCAGCTGCAACAGCCGGGCGCGCCGCCAGCTACCTCACAGGCGCCGCAGACGCATCTGCTGGCGCCGCCGCCGCAGCAGCAGGCAGTTGGCCATCTCGCTGACTACAGCAACAAGAACAAGGAGCCGCCGCTGGATCTGATGACGAAGCCGCCGGCGCAGACAGTGGCCCAGCAGCAACAGCAGCAGCAGCAGCAGCAAGCGGGCCACAGCAACGACAACAATGGCAAGGACTCGGGCCCGCCCACATCGCAGGCGGGCCAGGTGCAGCCGCCGCCGGTCAATCTCAGTGCTGTGGCTGGACCGCCGCCAGCCGGCTTGCCGCCTGGCATGGCGGGTCTGGCCGGTCTGGGCGGGCCCCCGCCCGGCAAAGCGCTGGGACACTTCTATCCCTACAAGTGAGTGCAGCAAGTTTGCTAATTGTACCATGTATCTATAGGTACAAAGGTATATTAAGTTGGTTCGAATGTATGTAACAGGGTGAAGGAGACGTCGCAGACCATATGTTGTTACAACCAAAATGATCAGAATCGAAAATAAAATCGATTTAGACATGTCCGTCCGTCCGTCCGTCCGTCCGTCCGTCTGTCCGTATGAACACCTAGATCTCAGAGATGGTAAGAGCTAGAGTAACCAAACTTTGGATTTAGGTGTAATATGCAACTACGCAGATCAAGTTTGTTTTTTTCGTCCCCCGCCCTTCCCCTTGCCCACAAACCGCAAGCTACTCTGGAATCCTTTGAGCTAGAAAGTTAATTTAAAGTGCAGTATGTAGATATTTATCATATTAACCGAAATCCAAAATATGATTCAAATCGGATAAAATCTAGCTTTGGTATAAGCGAAAGAAGTTTGACATACGCAACAACAACAACAAGAACAAGCATTAGTCTTCTAGCGTATTCGTACGCATGCATACACACATACAGGTTTGCTTGAATGTGTGTGTATGCATGCGTATTTCAACGAATGAGCTGGACTACTGCTTTTCCAATTAAATGATGTGAATGTCAATTGATGTGATCTCTTTTGCATTGGCTGAATTTTAGTATTCGCTGGGTTTTATGTATTATTATTTTAATTAGAAGTAAATTTAGGCGATTACAATTTTACATATGTTTGTTTTCAATTTCATTTTGTCAAATGGTACATGGTATACTACAGTCGGGTTAGCTCGACTGCAACCGTTCTCACTTGTTTTGTAAACGTATTTGACTGAATTGCTTTGGTTTGTGGTTGCAGCTTTATTCCGCCGGGCTACTCCTATGGTGTGGACCCCAACTTTGGTCCCGTGTCGATAGTGCCCTCGGATGAGGCAGCCAAGCTGGGCGGTCATCCGGGGCTGCCGCCCAGCTCGCAGGCGCAGCAGCAGTCGCAGCTGGCGGGCATCAACATCAAGGAGGAGCGCATCAAGGAGAGTCCCAGTCCGCACGAGAACTCGAAGCATTTGCCGCCACAGCAGCAGGTGAGTGGATGAGTGATGAGCGTGGTGTTTGGGGGCAGCACTAAATCTTATGTGTTTCCTGGCAGCTGCTGGCCAACAAGCTGATCAAGCAGGAGCCGATGATCAAGCAGGAGATCAAGCAGGAGCCCAACTCGAATCCGGGGCAGCAACAGCCGCCGCCACAGCATCAGGCGCAGCCGCAACAGCCGCCGCCACAGCCACAGCAGCCGCACGCACTGCATCCCAAGGATCTGCAGGCGTTGGGCGCCTATCCCAGCCTCTATCAGCGTCACCCCATCAGCTTGGCAGCCGCACGCGAGGAAGAGCTGCGACGGTAGGCAGTTGTATGCGAGTTGCACATTTCCCCCGCTAACTTTTGTGGTTTCTTGCAGCTATTACATGTTCACGGATCAGCAGCGACGTCAGAATGCCGCCGCCGTGGCAGCGGCACAAGGTGCGCCGGGCCTGCAGCCGCATCCGGGCATGCCGCAGTCGCACAAGGATGAGTCCAGCCTGAGTGCGCAGCAGCAACAACAGCAACAGCAGCAGCAGATATCGATTGCACAGCAACAGCAGGCGCTGCAGCACCACCAGCATCTGCAGCAGCAGCAGGCGCAGCAGGCACAACAGCAGGCGCAACAGGCACAACAACAACAGCAGCAGCAGCAACAGCAGCAGCAGCAGCAGCAACAACAGCAGCAACAGCAGAAGCTGAAGCAGTCGCAGGCGGCCAGCGCATCGGCCAACAACAAGGCCACCAATCTGACCAAGGAGTCGCCCAAGCAGAAGGGCAACCCCGCCGACGACGATCAGCAGCAGCAGCAGCAGCAGACGAAGGTGAAGCAGGAGGGCCAGAAGCCCACCATGGAGACACAAGGCCCACCGCCGCCGCCCACCTCGCAATACTTTCTGCATCCCTCGTACATGCCGGCGCCGTTCGGCTTCGATCCCAGCCACCCGATGTACCGCAACGTGCTGATGTCCGCCGCCGGGCCGTACAACGGGGCGCCGTACCATCTGCCCATACCACGCTACCATGCGCCCGAGGACCTGTCGCGCAACACGGGCACCAAGGCGCTGGACGCGCTGCACCATGCGGCCAGCCAGTATTACACCACGCACAAAATACACGAGCTGAGCGAGCGCGCGCTCAAATCGCCCACCAGCGCCAGCGGTCCCGTCAAGGTCAGCGTCAGCAGTCCCAGCCTCGGCCCCCCCCAGCCCGGCGGCGGCCCCAGCAACAGCGGACCCGGCTCCGGGCCCAATGTGCTCGGCGGCAACGGGCCCAGCCAGCCGGGCTCGGCGCCCGGCGGTGCGGGCGGCGTGCCGCTGAATCTGCAGCCGCCGCCCGGCAGCCTGGGCGGTCCGCCGTCCAGCAAAGCGGACATGGCTGGCCAGAAGGGGCATGGCGGCGCGCCCGGCACTGTGCTGGATGCGCACAAGCAGCCGCTGCCCGGAGCGCCGCCTCTGGGCGCCGGACCGCCGGGCAGCTCGGCTGTGGGTGTGGTCGGCGGTGCTGGGAATGGGGCTCCGGGTGGCGCCGGCGCCGCCGACTCGCGCAGTCCGCCGCCGCAGCGACACGTGCACACACACCATCACACACACGTAGGACTCACCTACCCCATGTACCCGGCGCCCTATGGAGGTATGTAGAGAGAGAGAGAGAGAGAGAATCCGATGTCTCGCATGCTAATCGTGCTGTGTTGTTGCTTGCTTCCAGCTGCCGTTTTGGCCAGCCAACAGGCGGCTGCAGTAGCTGTGATAAATCCATTTCCGCCGGGACCGTCAAAATGAGAACCACTGAACGGCAGCAACGAGAAGAAGGCCTACAATGTGAAGAACAATTAGCGCGAGCTCCGTGTGGATTGGCACGACGAAACTGGCAAGGGGGTGGGGAGATGAGTTGAGGGGCAAAAGGATGATCGACTCTCTAAAGCGACAAAACAAGAAAATGCATTTGCTATTTAGTTCTGGGTGTGCACACTGATCAACACACACTCACACACACACACATGAAGTACATATAGTAAATAGATTATTTTTACAATGTTATGAACCACAAGAAGCACCCCAACAAGAACCACAACCACAGCAACTAGTAACGACGACAACAACAAAATGAAAGAAACGACTATTTAAATGCATAAGTATTTTTTGTATGTTTCGTTTAACGTGTTAACTATAAATGTAGAAAAGTAAGGCCTAAGTTATCACTACTATTACCACATAAAAACCAACAACAACAGCAACAGCAACAACAAAACAAAAAGAACATATATATATATATAAAAACGTAAACGTAACTACAAATTAGAGATGTTTTTCCTAAGTGTATTTTGCATATACTTATAAATTTATATATAATTATATACAAGAAATATTATTATTATTATTATTATTACTATTAAACGTAAAAACATAATATAATTATAGTTACATATATTTATATATAAATATAGATATATATTATTATACGAGAGAGGCGTAAATCGAATATGAACAAAACGTATGAAAACCGGTAGTGTGTTGATTTCTTGTAAAAAACAAAAACAAAACCTAAACAGAGTAAAAAAACAAATTGAAAGATTGAAAGGAAACTTAATCATAATATTGCATATTGTTTAACGATTATCGATTACCAACTACATATTACCAATTACAGATTTACCAATTACAAGATACAGTTTACGGATTACCAATTATATAAAGTGTAGATCTTACAACAAATTTAGCATTTAGCAGTGTGTATTAATTAATCCTTATCTGTGTTGCGAATGGAGCTAGCGCGATATTTGCATCTAAAAGACAAAGGGCGCGCGCCCCATTCTTTATATTCTTATGTATGTAATGTAATGTGTGTACTATTCGTATCCGTAGATTATCGCTAAAAAACAAAAACAGAAAACCTAAAAAACCACAAAAAAACAAAACAAAACAAAACAAAAAAGAAATGAAAAACATTTTCCTTTTGTGAATTTCTCGGCCCCAGATGCCGGCATTAATTTAAATTTAAATGTTTCTAAGTATCAAACGAGTGTACTTTAAATATTTATATGTATTTCGGATAACAAATACATGATGTATGTAAACATTATTATAATTCGAATTATGATATGTGTAATTTACATTTACTCCACATCGTGAATGTAAATCTGAATTTGGGTGGTGTGTGTTGTAGTTCACTAGCCGCTTCATAGACTACACGCGTGATTTAATGGCACTTAATGTTTTATAGCCTAAGCCCGACAACAAACGACAAAACAAAACAAACAAAACCATAAACAAAATGAGAACACACACACACACACACACGCATACACACAATTCTTTAGAATTTATCAATAAAAACACAAAGTATTGCATGTAAATATACCTTAAATCGAGTCTTTTTATATATATACAGATATAGATTATACACATTGTAAATTAGTTTCGATTGATGTTTCACTTGATACAACACTTGGCATGTGGCATGCAGCATGTTATAAACACAAAAGCATCATCATGTTTGTATGTATGTATCTATGTGTTAACGAGGGGAATAACCGACAGCAACATCCACATTGATATTGAATAAAACAAAAACGAAAAAAGAAAATACAAATATATGTTCCCCCCTTTGAGGCCGATGATGCAATTTATCAGCTCACATTAATCGCAAAAGCAAACACAAAATGTTCGTAGTGGAATCAGCGTAGTGACACAAAATTAACGATTAATTGACGAGGACTAATGGCAAATTAACAGCTTAGATTATGATTAACAAAATAAAATGGTACAAGTGCAGATCTTTTTACAAAACAAACACACAAATGTATTTTAAAAGAAGACGAAAGAAACAAACAAAAGCAAAAGCATAACTTAATGACATTCTAAACAATGAAATTGTATGTAAGCACAAGGAAATCCCGGATACCGGAACATGAAATCCAACAAAACAGCCGGATAATCCCGGCGAAGATGTCACGAATTCGAATTCGAAGCGATGGCGACAAGACAACAAAACGGATAAATGGCATTCAAAACAAATGATTACAAAAAGGAAACACATAATTAGTGCTAAGAAATTTCAAACTATAGTACACATATAATAGATATATATATAAATAAATATATATATATATTACAAAAGAAAAAATAAGCTTTAGATGTGAATAAAAAATGTATTTAAAAAATTAAAACTCCTCAATTTAATCAGTTTATCAGTTTTCAGAGCGAGTCAAGTTATTTTCAATCAATTTAATAGATATTGTTAATTTATTAGGTTGTCTTTTATCTTGTCCAAGAGATGTCTGTCTATAATATCATGCGTTCGTTGATAGTAAAAGCTACGTACTTATATAAAGTATATACATTAAGGGCTTCCCAGTGGTATTATAAAGCTAATAGAGTCGGCCGTTGCGCCCCAAGCTGCTCGGTTTGTTTGGAATATGATGATCCAGGTAGTCAGTGCTATAGCCCAAAGAAGAGTTCCAATCGCCGAGTAGATGACATCTTTTAGGTGGGAGAGAAAGCGGTAAGCGCAATTTTCATGGCGCAAAATAATTAAATACTACTTACAGCGCTTTATTTGATTTTGCTCGGGATATGCGGGCTTGCGGAAAGCCTCATCGAAGAACCAACAAACATTTACGGCCCAAACGAAGGGCAGGAAGGCAAAGCCAGCTAAACAAAACAGTTGTTTTGTATTAGAGCGGCCAGTTGGCGATCTTATTGGACTTACTCATTAGATAGGTGCGGCATAACTGGAGTTTCCGTGAGTTTGGTGCCTTCGAGATGTCCATTTTCCTTTGCCTTCGTCTCTTTGGTTGCTATTGCTCAGGGCGCCTCTACTGAGTGTATTTCACGTTAATAGCGCGAAGATGGCGAGTATTACAGTTTTTCTTTAAGTATTGTTCATTTGTTTTCATGACCAGTCAGAGCGAATTGGACAAACATCGATGCGACTATCGATGTTTTCGATCTATTTAAGAAATATCGATTCTTGATTACATCGATATGAAGGAGAAGCCTTGTGAACCCTAAAACTGATCAGTGATGCCAGACATTTAAAGTCAAAGTGTATGCTCATTTTATAACAAACAAAATAGTAATTCAGTAAATTTCAGTCATACAGCAAGTTGTATTTTAAATAAACAATTTTTATAATTTAACTTGAGGTGACGCTAAACAATTGAATATTGTTTTTTCGTTTCGATAGCTCAAGCAATCCATCAACAGTGTGACCAAAGTTCCACAACATCTCAGCAAATACCAGAAAATATAAATTTTTTGCACATAAATAGCAACGCTGCACCGCGCAAAAAGTGACGCGCAACCCGCTTTCAATTTCAACGATTTGTGTAAAAAAGCGATTTGAAAAACTGATAAAGCAATGGCCGACTCTGATAACTTAGACTCTCTGTCCAACAACGAGCTGCGGGCGCAGATGATTGCCCAAGGATTGCCGAACATACCGGTAACAGACAGCAGCCGTAAAGTATTGGTTAAACGTTTGCGGGCCTCACTTGGCGGCAACGCGTTGCCCGCTGCCAGTCCAAAGAAGACCAGCAATCGCCGTGAGACCTTGCAGCCAGCAGCCGCTGCTGCTGCTGATAAGCCAGATGGCACCACAGCTTCTAAGGCACGTCGCACCATTGCCAGCACTCTGAATGAGACCAAAGAGGTGGAACGTCGTCGTCCGGCTGTGATCAAGCCGGAAGCTGTTGTAGCTCAGCCAGCACGTGCGCCTCCAGAGGCAGCTGCTGCTCCAAAGGCGGCGCCCATTCAGTCGCGACGCGCCTCCAACACGAAGCGTCGTGAGGTGAACATCGAGCGTGTCATCAAGAAGCCCGACATCGCTGCTGAGAAGCCCACGCAGCCCAGGCGCCGCAGTCCCGAGGACCCGTTGGACAACTCATTGATTATACTCGAGTCCGACGAGGAAGAGGACGAGGAACTGGCGCAGGCTGTGCAGAATGCCGAAGATTTGTACAAGCATAAGCAGAAGGATGCAGCACCTTCCAAGCTACCCACAAAGCTGCCTATTCAGGAGCCGCAGCGCCGTCAACAGATCTACGAATCGCAGCCTAGGGAGCTGCCTAAGGCACGAGAAGTGCCACGACCCAGAGAGATGACAACTCAGCCGCTGGCTCGCAGCCAAGCAACCAACTATAGCCAGGCGTCCAGCTTCAGTCAGGCCGCGGGCTTCAATCAACCACCCAGTCGCAGTCTTGCGCCCGTCAGCCAGGCGCGCGCTGCAGTGGTCAGCAGCAGCAGCAGTAGCAGTAGTTATACTCGCTACAGCAGCTATGTGAGCGCACCTTCCACCACCTATACGACATCATCGTCGTCGCTGTATTCAGGTGCAGCTGCTGCAGGCACTTCGGGATATCCACGCACCTATGCCAACGAGTTTAGCGACGACACCGCCGAGGATGATGATGATCAGGCTGCCGGCAAAGCGGCCCGTTTCGAGAGCGACTTTGCGCGCAAGCTGGCCAGCCTGCGTGCCGAACGCATTGGAGATCGCAGCAGTCCCTACACCAGACGCACCGTTGCGGGCGCGAGCGGCTCCGGGTTCGAGCCTGTGGCACGTCGCTCGCTGCGCCCCGAGAACGTGTCGCTTTCGGCACAGTTCCGGCAATTGTGCCGCAGCATTGATCAGCGATACCGCGTCAAGTCGATTTTCATCTTGGTTGTCTTTGTGCTGCTCTTTGCGGCCTACAAGTTCTACTACTAATCAAATGTGCGGCTGTGCCATAGCTAAAGAATACTCTGCATTTTTGTAAACGTGTTTATGTATTATGTATTTTAATGCCGTTTAATTGTAAGTCTTGTCATCACACAACTGTTTTGTATTTGCATCGGTTATGTTTAACGAATTTTGTCCAGCGTGTGTGCTTCCCATTGTTAGCAGTACACGTTTAAATAAAGCGCAAGCGACTACCATAAGACTTCTTGTGAGCAATTCTTGCGGACTGGGGAGCAGAGCAGCGAAGAAAAGCGTGCTAATGATAGAAAAGTATTTGGAATGCGTGTACAACACTTGTCGGCATCGGTGTGACCAAATGAAGGCGCACACTGGCTCACACACACACATACACACACGCGGTTGCAAGTGGGCTTGTGCACGTCCAGATTCCGATACCGATGTCGGCATTGAAACACGCATAGCTCGCCTGGCAGCGGTGAAGGAAATCTTTGTTTTTGCGATAAGAATTAATAAGAATTTCAGTGACGGGCAAGAGGCGAAGAGGTGGATAATTTTATTAAGTGGAAATCGCACTTGCGCGTAAATTTTGTTAAGGAAATTTTCGCCTTATTTAGCTGGCAACCGGATCTCAGATGCACACACAATAAATACAATGGCAATAAGTTATGAAAATTGCAGCAAGTAACCGGGGGAAATGTCTGGGGAGCTAGAAAGAGAGCTAGAGGAAGAGGACTGTCGCCGATGATGAATTCCACAAATACGTGGAGAGGAGAACGCGGCAGATTCCTTGAAAACAAAGCCATGCCTATGCAACAACAGAATACTGCAGACATATGTACATATATCGTGCGGCTAATAAATACGACGCGCATTGCGAGTTGCTCTTAATGAAATTAACTTCCAGGAATTACCTACATGGCTGCCTAACCAGGTCTGCTCTGGTGTCGGGCGACTGTCTGACTGTCTGCCCCTCCCTCCATCCGTCCGTGCGTCTGTCCTCGTGTCTGGCCGTCTTCCTTCTAAACAATGGGCAGCAGCAGCTGCAGCTGCGGTTTATGCATTCGCCAGCCATTGGCCATGGAAATTAAATGGAAGCCTGCAAAAGTTTCACGCGATGACTTCACACCGTAACTCCACGCCAATAATAGAGACGTAGACGACGACGGCGACGACGACGACGACGACGCTGCTGCACCCACTGGCAAATGCGGCAACTGTGGCAACGCAGCTCAAGTGTGACATTCATGGAAAACAGAGTGGAATATGATTTTATGGCCCGTCGTTGGACACAAATGTCAACTGCTGGACGCAACTGCAGCAACGCCTTTTGTCAGCATCACGTACCATGCAAAATGCAGCTTCCAAGCGTGGCAACCACAGAGAGAGAGAGAGAGAGAGAGAGAGGGAGAGCAGAAATTTCTGGGTGTGAATAGTTGTGGAGAGGGGCTTCGGGCTTGAAGCTCCACTTGAGCGTCTGGCTGCTCGTCAAGCACTTCCTTGTTGGGCCAATTAAAGTTTGTTGGTTTGTTTTGTGGCAAAACGCAGCGAGAAATCATTTGTATTGCGAACGTTTTGGAATAATTCACGCTCAAATTGCTCCACTCGCGAAAAATATTGCAACATTCCACAGCAAATTTTATGATTATGCGTTCCGACAGCCAGCAGCCCGCTACGATGGCGACAAATGCCAGCGCCTGCCGCTGCCACTAGCAGTGTGTGCAACTGGGCAGCAAACTCGGCAACCAGGCGACGAGGCAGCGTGGCAACTAGGCAGCGTGGCAACATTCGTAGGCGCACATCAAATCAAATCAAATTGTAACCGATGGCGGCCGTTGCACCTCGTCGAGAGGTTGTCGTCGTCGGCGTCGGTTTCTTGGCCATTTCGTTTGAGTTCGTTTGAGCCATTCGCCATTCGATTGACGCGACGCTGCTCCAAATCGATAAATCACCCAGCTAATTGTTCAACTCGCCCCCCCAAGTCCCCTTGCCACCTGGCCCGCCTACTCCATCGTGTGAGAATTGCAGCCGTGGAAAAACCAAAAGCCAAAGCAAGCTCCTTAAAGCTCGCATTACAATCGCCTAGCACAGAAATGAAAGCAATCACAAGACTCCGATTCTATTTGTATAAGTAAATTTATTTGTTTGACAAAATCAGCAAAAATCAAAAAGCTATTAATTATTATATGTATAAATAAACAAAGTTGGGCAATAACTCTATATATTTTTATATGTATATTCAGTAATCATTACTGTGAGCCAAACATTTGTGTTTTACATGTTTTCGTGATCCAGTGATACCTATTTTCTTTGCTATAACATACACTTAATATCAGATGCATTATAAAAGCTACACAACATTTATAATTAAGATTAAGATTTTTATTTAATATGCGTTGTTAATATTATTTTATTCACTCGCTTTTAGCATATAAATAATGCTGTATATTTCGATTTTCATACTCTACTTTTTAATTATTCTATACAACTTATAATTTAGTAAAATTGATTTATAGGTTTACTTCAGTTATTGTTCAGTCTCTTTTAAGAAAGATTAAAATGAATAATTATTCTGGTTCTTCGCTTTTCTTTGTTTAGGCGTGTTATCGCATGAGCATCAACTTATTAATTCTCTCCGTCTTTTATAAATAAATTCGCAAGTTGACCTATGATGAACCCAACGAAGTTCGCCAAAAATATCTTTGAGATGGAAATTGATGCAACATTTGTTTTGACAAAAGTTGAAACGCCTGTCAGTTGGCAGACTATCAAATTTAACTAAGAATGAAGTATAATCATTCTAAGATATGACGCATATAAACAGAAATCCTAGACATATATCAATTCGCAATTTATTCAATCATTTATCGTGGTATTATTTGCATAATCGATATATACATATATAATGTTTGACTTACTATTAAACTGCGACACCTAAAGGGATTATTGTTCAACATTAATTAAAACTAAATTACGTAGGTGCACATTAAGTAGCGGTTTTGCATCTTATTATAACAGCAGACTTTGATCAAAAGTATACACATACACTAGTATGTTATAATTTATATATTACATTATATTAATAAATGTTTTTTGGGTATATTTTTGTCACACATGAATCGATTACCCGATGATTGCCAGCAATTTACTTTGTCATTACTTTGCAGTTCCGCATATCTTTCTACATGTTGAAAAACAATTGCAAGGCACTGTGATGCGACGTTTTCCAAAACTGTGAGTAAAATCGGATTATCTGGAGACGAAGTTAGTGTGGAACAGCATGCAAAGCTGTTGGGTAGACTCGCTGGTTTAATACAGAAATAAGTCGAGTAAGTCTAATAGAGGTGCAATCTATTTAAATGAGGCACAAGCGATGTGTATAATGGCATTAGGTACAAGTTTTCAACATAATTAATCGTCCGGGAAGATATTGGTATTTATTTCCATGCGCAAAAGGTCGACGGGGCAGCCAGACAGCGAGCTGAGTTGAACATTTTAATTCCATAAATAATGACAGTGCGCCTATAAACAGACACTCTTGACTCTTTTTGGCTGCCCACTTGTTAAGGTATTGGCATAAGCGTTTCTCTCGCGGCACACTCGCGCACACACGCACACACACACGCACACACACTCTCGCGTATGGAGATAATTTGAAAACGAGCATGCGAACTGCGGTGACTACTCGTTGTCAAGTTGTGGACCACAGCGACCAATCAGTGTCAGCTGGAAGTGTCTCTTTTAGTGGCCTAAGTGATGAGCTAATCAAGTGCCCCGCCGGCTAGATGGCTGCCTAGCTGCTTAACTGGCCAACGAAGTGATCCGGCCTGTTGGCCGACTGGCCGCCTTGATTTCCCTTCGATCGATTCGATTTCAGAACCGAAAATCACATCGTGTCTCTATTTTAATAACATTATTTATGTGCATGTATTTGCTTTTAATAGGAATCAGAAATGAGGCGAAACAAAAAGACGCACGAGAGACAACGAGAGTGAAAGAGTGACTAACACTGCAGAGTAGGGATGCCGAGGCAGAGTGAGAGACGGGGGCAGGGGAGCGTCGGGGAACTGGCAATAGATAGAGACGATTTTGTATACTTATTGTAATTTGAAATTTTTGGTGTTTTAGGTGTCAATCGCATTAGACGGAAATCAGTTTTGTTTTATTGTACAAATTTATCGCATTGGGTCTTATTGGTTTTTGTTTTTGTTTTTGTTGCTTTCGCTGTTGATGCTGTGTGTGTTTCTTGTTTGTCTTTAGCTCTCAATAATGTGCTTGTTTATGTGTTTCTCTTTCCCGTAAATGGGGCTCGGGTCTGTCGCCGTGTGTTGATTTTATGTTAAATTAAACATTTTAAGCGACGCTTTTAAATAGCCTACGAGATAATTTGTGACTCTTGTGTGGTCCCCAACTACGTGCGTGTGCGTGTGTGTGTATATGGGTGGCTGTGTTTATGTTTGCGAGGCATCAAATAAATTATAAACTAATTTAAATTAAATCGAATGGCCATTGGAAATGTGAGCTGCAGCAACGCGTTCGTTGCCTGAGTCTTTTGTTTTAAGTTGTCGACTTTTTCGTAGAACTGGCCCCAGGCAACAACAGCAATAACAAGCGCGAATAGCAGCGACATCTTTCAGCCTAAATAAATATGGTGCACAAGGTTTATAATTAATTTTTATGTGCCGCGCCGCCGCAATGTGTTGCAATTAGGCAACAACAGGCGAGGCGAGCGGCAGCAGCAAATTGCTGATGCAAATGAAATCAAGTCATGCCTATAATCGGATTTGTTACTACTCGTATATTAACTTGTCACAATTTCTATGTGTTGAACATAAACACAATTTGCGCTTAATCCCGGCCAACAGGCAGCACTCGCCAGGCTTTCCGCTACCATTCCACTTTATTCCCGGCCTCGCCAGTCGCCTCGACTGGAGTCAGCCGAGCATCCACGGCCGCAACTGCCGCTAGTCGCTATCAATTATGACATTTTGTTGCTGTTTTGTCACTTCTGCCACTGGCGCGTTTAAAGCTGCTGACAGCGACAGGCGGAGACCAGCAGAGGGCGACGTAGGTTGGGGGGGTCAGCTGGCTTCGTAGGGCTGCCTTTTGATGTGGCTCTCGCGCTGGCCGATTGAATTTCCAACCGCAATTGCCTGCTATCATATCAGCTGGCAATCAATCAACGCTGCCAATTGTCGGTTAACAATTGAAATGAGGCTCCGATCTCGTTGCCGGTCGATCTGAGTGCCGGCGCTGGCACACATGGCGCATGAGTAATTTGGCCCCTTTTGCGGTTAACGCAATTATTGGGAATGACGGGCGGGCGATCAGAAAATCAGAAAATCTGAAACGCAGTCGAGACAGTTGAACAATCAGGAAATGTGTGGCGGCCGCATAAATAATCGACAGATTAATAACAATAAAGTTGAGTGCGCTTAAACAAATTGCGGCTACTTTAGAATTATTTATGACGAAAATTGGCGCAGGCCAATCGATTGCTTTGCCACTCGTGCGCGACTCGCCTTCGCCCCACTGTGCAGCTGTGCGCCAATCTAGATTGCCAGTTGGCAATTGCCAATTGGCAATCCGGGTAATGCATATGCACATGAACATGCTGCATATGCACCCACGACGATGTGTCGAACGCAGGCGGGGAGGAGGAGAGGGGTTAACGCAGGCCTCCCAGTTTGGGGGTGTGGCCGTGGCTAGCCGCAAATTAGGCGCGAAAATATGCAGCAAAGTGAGACAAACAAGCGAGCCGCTAAAATACTCAAAACACAAACCGCAAAAAAATTGCAACAACTTGCCGCTGGTCAGCTAATGGTGTTAAAATTTTGTGCCGGCGATTGCATCTATGGCTATACAAATTGCAGTCGCTGCACAAAATCGACAACGGCAAACAGCACTTGAGCAACAGCGACATGGCAGTAGCAACAACAGCAACATGAGCAACAACGACGGCGACGACGACGACGACGACAGCAACAACAAGAGCAGTAACAACAGCTTCGCGCTGTTGTTGGCTCGTTTTGTCAACACGGCAAATGCTTAGCCGCGTTTTCCCAGGGGACACTTAACGCGGCTGCTTAACGTCTAAATCTGTCGTCAAGACGCGCTCAAAAGGCTAAAATGTTTGGGTTAACCAGCGTCGCACAGATGCAACGAGCGGGACGCGGGACGGGGGACGCGCGCTGCCTCGCACGTTGCAAGAGGCAAGGTGATTTGACACAAGTGGCCAAGTGGCCGGCCAAGAAGGCTCCAACAGCAACGGCAACGGCAACGGCAACTCCAACTTAAACTCCAGCTCCAACAGCAAGAGCAACAACTACAATTTGTATGCAACTTTATTTTTCGTTGTCGTCGCGTTCAAGTTGAGCCCAGTTGAGATTTCCTTTTACCTCAGCGCTGGCTCGTTGCTGTTTAGTTGTTGCTCTGCTGTGCTGCCTTGTCTTGGCCTGAAGTGCGTTGAACGAGTTAAAGTCAAAGCTGCTGCTAAATTTATGAACCGTCCCAGTTCGGCCATGGCCATGGACAAATAAGAAGCCCCGACGACGGCCAACGAACGCGTGTAAACATTCGCCAAGTACACAAGCCAGCAGGACGCGGAGTAGGACGAGCAGCGAGCGAACCTCTCCTCTCTCTCTGTCTCTCTCTAAATGCTGCCACGGAATTTATATGCAACATAATCAGCATAAATGCCGCCATGCGCCATCAAAATGTTGCGACTGCAATGCAACGCGTTGCTCTCTGCTGGTCCCGGCAACATTTGCCATCGCTTGGGTGGGTGCCGATGGCAACGAGCAGCGACAATGTTGTTGTTGCTCTTGTTGCTCTTCTTGCTGCTGCCTTCGCGGTCGCCTTGGCTAATTTAAGCAATTTGCAAATTGAGAAATTGCAAATAATTTACAATTTAGCCAAGTTATTCGAAATACTCGCAAGTGTTAAGTGCAAACCATAAAATCGCGCTCCTAATGAATGAAAAGTGAATTCGCCCTTTCGATTCGTTCGCACGCACTGTGAAAGTTATTCAGTCATTTGCAGTTGCTTGCGCTTCAAATAAATTATTTTCATTTTTATATTACACCATAATTACTTGTTATGGCATTGATTTCATATTTTGTTCTCGTTGCCTAATTTATTATCTAAACACTTTTATGGATTGCCAGCGGCGTTTTGCGAGAGTCGTGAAACTTTACAGGCAGCTCATAAAACCATAAATGAAAATTGCATTAGCGTGAGTCGAAGACAGCATACACTAGACTCTAGAGTCTAGAGTCCAGACTTCAACTTAGGTGGCTGTAAGCGTGTTAAACTAATGTCTATTGCATATAAAATATATCGAATCACACTCAATTGGCGGGCGATAAACGCAGCAGGAGAGTAGGTAGCTTCTTTAAATAATATTAAACAAATCGTAAAAAGGCAGTATAAACTAATGGCAGCATTGGCCACAATGTTGCCCCAAATAACTATGAACTGTATTTCAATACTGTTGAGTGAGAGGCTGAAATCGGATAGGTTGGGGAAAGAGTCGACAAGCAAGCTCAGTGGTTTGCTTTTGCGCTTGAATGCCGCCCACTTTCTTTTCGTTTTGTTTTGCAGCGTAACTTGAATAGTAAAAGCCGCAAATATGAGGACAGCTATGCAAGTTGCAAGCCAAGCCAGCAGCTATCAAGCTACAAAACGCATTTGAAATCACTGAATTGTGGTTGCGCCCCAAGGGCAGGGTGAAAGGCAGCTCGCAACTCTGGCAGCCACGGCAGCCAAATGAGACAGCAACGAGTTAATTAAGTTTGCAGTGAAAACTGTCTTAAATTACACACACACTGGCTGGCGGCCAGCCAAAGGCCCAAAATTGAGACTCAGCCCAACTCAGCGAACACACAGTCAGTCGGTCGGTGGAGGACTCCAGTAGTCCCTCCGTCCGTCTGTCTGTCTGGCGGTCTGGCGGTCTGGCGGTCTGGCAGTCCGTAAAGCAAAGAAACTGAACTGACAAACTGAGCCGCAATTGTGCCAACTTCTGTGACAGTTGCCCAAAACAAATTGCTGCCATTTAATGCGCATCGAACAAAGAACAAAAACGAAACGAACGACAGCGACGGCGACGGCAACGCCAACGACGTTGCACAACCATGTGAGGCAACACAACAGAGGCTGCCCCGTCTCCTGGCTATGACAAATTCCTTGAAGTTGTTACCCATATAAATTTCTGCATTTTTCGTTTGCTTTTATTTTTATTATTTGCGTTGCCACTGAGACTGCAACTGAAACTGAGTCATGCGCCTGCTGCCTTATTGATCGCCTGGCCAGCGCATCATCATCATGATCACGGTCATCAACAGCGCGCGGCAACGGCAGCGGCAGCGGCAGCGGCAGCTTAATGATGATCATCAGGAGTTATGTGAGTGGCAACTGGTTCAACTTTCGGCTGTCTGCCTCGACTGGTAATTAGGAGAGCATTACATGTGCTTGGGCCCTTCAAAAATGCTGGCGATTTTTGGGCAGGCCAGCCAACATTTATGTAAATGAGTTTTGTTGCGTTGCGTTGCCGTACGCCGTGCAGTGCAACTGCTTTTCTTTATTAAGACAAATGACAGTCACGCCCAAGTCTAAGCGCAAAGTAAACACTTGCCAAATGACCATAATTATGGGCAGTGCGACTCCGACCAGTTGGAATTTATTAACATGCCACAAATCCCAGTCGCAGTCGCAGTTGCAGTCACAGTCGCAGACGACGGAGGCGAGGGCAATGCCGAACTTCAACACGAAGAACTTGAGCTTAGAATAAATTATGAATAATCCACGATAATAACAGACAATTAATTTTTAACGCTGATTTGTGCGAGTTTTATGCCTTACGCCACAACCAAAAAAAAAAGAACGTGAACATAAAAAACCAGAATATCAATTTAGCGCATTTAAAGAGCAACAGCAGTTGGAGTTGGTGTTGGAGTCGGAGTTGGAGTTGGCATGCAGCATCAGCTTGGTGACAGGCTCTTGGTCAACGGCACCGACTCTGGTGCTGTGGCACTCTTAATGCATTCGCTTCCAATGGAATTGCAGCGCCAACACGTCGTATGTCATTTGAGCAGCGCTCCACAAGCGCGCAGCGACAACACCAACAACGACGAGAAACATCGCGAGCTTCGAGAGCAACAGCATTGAAAGTATGCAAAGCGTATTTCTTGAATTTGGGAGTTGAAGTTGAATTTGGAGTGCCAAGTGCAGTCTTATCGTACTTATTTATGCATATGCAGGCACATATGGCCCCCAAAAGAAACGAACGAAATCACATGGCCAAACAAAAGACTTAAGACACGAACTTGTCGAGCAGCATCTGCCTGTGTGTGCGTATGTGTGTGTGTGTAGGGCATGGGTGCAGTCGGCTACGCAGCGCAAAAGTAGCACACGCAAAACAGACACATACACAAACACACACAGATGGAGGATGAACAACGCTGGCGATGCATCACCCAGTGCCAAGGCAGGCACGCTTATCAGTAACCTACACTTAAAGTTAATGCATGCCCGGCAGGACCAACCAAGAGTTGCGCAGGCGCAGCCAGCGATCGTCGTCATCGTCAGCAACGTGCGGGTTCTCTCCTCAGTCGTTGTTGTTGTTGTTGTTGTTGTTGTTATCAATGCGGCCGAAGCCTTTTAGCAACGCCGACGCAGCAGCCGCATCAGCTGAAACTGAAGCTGAAGCTAAAGCTGATGTTGCTGATGTCTTCAGGACCCGCTCTCTCGCTCTCGCTCTCCCTCTCGCTCCTTCTGCGCTTCGCCGTCAAAAGGCAGGCAAAATAAAATCGAAAATGAATGCGACTGTAGATAAGCAGCGAACGCATTTTGAAATGACACACGGACAGTTGACAATCGCGAGGAGAGGCGCAGTGGGAGAGGACAAGAAGGAGGAGGAGGAGCAGAGCTTGGTTAGGGGACATGCGAAATTCGTGTCACTGCCATGATTTGTGACCGTTGCTCGGGTCAGGCTGCCGCTGTTGCTGTGGCTGTGGCTGTTGCTGTTGCTGCTGGCAACTACATTCCAGCTGGGAAGTTGGTCCAAACTTGAATGCAAATCGATGGGGCAATAAAACTATTAAGCCATTAGTAAGCCAAACACGAGTACAATGCCAAAAACAAACACGTGCAGTTCAGCACAACAGCCAGAGCAAACAGCGCGCAGCAGACGGAGTCACAGCAGCAACAGTAGAAGGCAGGGCAACAGGCAACAGGCAACAGCAACAGCAACAGCAACAGCAACAAGCAATTAATGCAAATGTGCAGCCGGCAGCCAAATCGAGCAAAAGGCAAGGCAGAAGCAAAACACATCGAGATCGCAGCGAACAGACAGAGGGAGAGACACACTCGCAGCAATGCCACAGACACGGCCAACAGTTCAAGAGTCTGCTAATGTTGCTGCAGCCACAGCCGCAGCAAGAGGCAGCTGGCTGTGGCAGCAGCAACATTGTCTGGCCTCGCCTGGCCACTGACAATACATGTGCGAGGTGCAAACTAATTGAAATCATTACACTAGTAAAAATGTTAATTCAATTAAAATGCGCGCAACAACAGCAACCAGTTGCTGACCCACAACTCCGCGGCAGCAGCATCCACGGGCACCACAGTGCAGGAGAGGCAGCGGCAACTGGCCGCAGCAAGAGCAATATATAGTCTAAGAGAGATATCATCGCAAACACACACTGGAAGGCGGTCTTCTCGCCACATCGGCAACATGTTGTTAGGTCAGGCAACATGAGCAACTCTAGGCCACTGCCAGGGCAGCAGCAACAACTGCAACAACGGCAACAACTGCGCTTGCATTGTGGCTTGTGTGCCGCATGCAAATGCGGACAGCGCCTCTCCTGTCCGTGGCCGTGTGGCATGCCGCACAGTTCTACGAGTGTCTGTTTGTTGGTTTTTAGTTTTATTTTGGGGGCTGCTGCTCGCTGTTGCTGTTCGCTGCCAAGGGCGCCAATGTGCACTGCATTTCCGGTTGGGCAAGTAGCACCATAATAAATGCAGCAATCAAGTTGCCCAAGCTGCCCAAGTTGCAGTGCAGTTGCAGTTGTGGAAGTGTGGAAGTGTAAGTGTGTGTGCTGCCAATAAAAGGCAATAAGTTAATTTCACACACTCGCATTGCTTGCAACTTGCTGCGGTGGCAGCAACAGCTTTCCACTATTGGCCATAAATGAAATCGAGTCCATAAGCAGCCAAAGAGTCAAACTAGCAGCCAGCACTATCGCCAACAACAACAACAACAACAACACACAGCAGCAACAACAACTCGCGTTTCGAGGTGTGAAAATGTTTGACCATATTGGGGCACACGTTAACACATTCGATATTATTGTTATGAATGTGTATTTGCATTTTTATGGCAACGCACAGCCCAAAAACAGTCAAGCCCGAGGGGGCGGGGACGGGGACGGGGGTAGTCTTAAATGTCATCCATTGAGCAACGGAAGCTGCCCGGATAAGCGCTGGGAGCGAGCGAGTGAGTGCCACAGGAAGCTGTGGCGCACATATTCCATCAAGAATCACATCGTAAATGGAGCCATTAACGATAAACAAAATTCTACGAGCTGATGTGGCTGGGAGTCGACTCCGAATCCAACTCCAACTCCGACTCCGAGTGCTACACATAAAAGATGACCATATCCCAGCCCATAAAATGACATATAAAAAAACACTTAAAATATTTTCAATGAGCGATTTTAATGGCCATCGATGCAAAGCAAGCCAATGAAACCGAACCAAATCGAAGCCGAGCCCAAGAAGCAGAGAGTCAGTCGTACCTTTTTTGGTGGTCTGCCTCCCTCCAGGTGAACAATTTTGTTTTTGGCGGCACTCTCTGGGAAGCTCTGGGAATCGGGGATTGTGGATTGGGAATGTCTCAGCGTCGCACTCGACGCTAATGCAAATGACGCGCAACTTGCGCTCAGGAACTACTGGTGTCGATATAACAATAAAACGCCCCATGCAACGCCCTGAAAAAATAAAAACTTACGCCTTTGCGCAGTTACTACCAGTTGGCAGACAGGCAGCGAAGTCGGATTAAATAAATGCCAGTCTCAGCCGCGAATCAGCAAAACAAAACAAAACTGCCCAAAAAAACAAAACAACGACAACAAAAAGCGGCAGAGGAATATGCGAGGCAGCCAAAGAGGAAACTGATCTGACAGATCTGATTGTAAGCATGCAACAAAAATGCGCAACGCCGTTGCATACGCGTAGCAGAATCCCGAAACCACAGCCACAGCCACAAAACCAAAACTAAAACCAAAACCAAAAACTCAAAAGCCAAAACCAACGCGCCCCATCAAAGGCGCAGTCGCAGTCGCAGTCGCAGTCGCAACTGTTGCCGCCGCTTGCGTCCACATGCTTCTCCTGCTCATCTGCAGGCGCGTCGTGGGCTTGCGCCGCTTAAGCTTGTGCAATTTAGTGATCAATCATAGCGGGAGCAGCGCTTGGGCCCGCACAACGCAGCGCAGAATTCAATTTTAGTGCGAATGGCAGTTTATTGTTGTTGTTGCTGCTGTTGTTGCAACAGTTGTTGCTGTACGGCAGCGCATCAGGCGTCTGCTGCTGGCACTGGCTTCCACATGCGACGAGAAGGTGGAAGCCATAAATCTTGGCAACATGAGAAATGACTTTAGCAGTCGAAATGATGAGCTGCAGCAACAACAGCAGCAAATGCCAACACACACACACACACACACACACACTAGCAGACTTGCAGATGCAGACACATACCAATCAGAGAGTTGCTTATGTGGCATGCAGCTATAACTATAACTATGTGCCTCAATTGATACGTACTCAGCAAACTGACTAATATGCGCATATTTCGCATTAAAGTCAATCAAAGCGTGACGTGCTGTACGCCGTGGCGTATACGTAACATTTGCTCGCATGCTCTTTCACACAGCTGCAAGTATGTGTACATTTATGCGGTTTCGGGTTCGCTGCAACTGTTCAATCGGCGCACAGGTCATTGTAGCGTCCACCCCGCTGCGAATTAATCGTTTTTAGTGCCAGGGCAAACTGGCAACTGGCAAGCGTCTCACCTTGCAGCACAGCCAACGGTCTCCCATGGCTGATTAATATTTTAGCCAGAGTTAGTACGTTACGTTACGTTCCCGCCGCCGCCGCCGCCGCCGTCGTCGTCGTTTGCCTTTGGTGCGCCTTGTCTTGTTAGCATATCTCGCCTCGCATGCACTTTTGCATATTTCGTTTGTTTGTTATCTCGCTGCTTCCTTTAGCTGCTGCTGCTGTTGTTGTTGTTGTTGTTTTTGTTGCCAGTTGCTGTTGCCAGTTGCCTCGCTGACTGCCTTGCTGCCTGCCTGCCTGCTGTGTGAGTGTATTATTGGCGCAAAAGTCCAAGTTCAAAGCCATATTTGACTTGGGAAAAATCAATAAAACGATCGCTTGCTGCGGCACATGCGTGTCTCTCTCTCTTTCTCTCTATCTCTCTCGGTGTCTGTGTGTGTGCGCCTTTCTCATAATGAAATTATTGCCCTGTGATTGAAATCTATTTATGCTAATTTACGTGTGCATTCGCACACAACACAGCCAACGGAGCAATAGTTAGAGCCAACGTCCAAGGCAGCTAAAAGAATTGTTCCAACTTGCAACATTTCCGCATTTGCTGCAGCTGTGCTGTGCTGTGCTGTGCTATGCTGTGATCATGCGCATTTGGAATCGGACGACGCCCACCAAAAAAACAAGCCTATCAAACGCAAACACTTGGGCTAACCAGCGCGAGGCGGAGAGGGGCAGGAGTTGCGAGGGGGGTCTTGATCTGGGATCTTGATTAGAAGTGTTTGGGGCAGGCTGCGGCATTTTGAAGTTGCGGCTCCAAGCTGTTGACAATTTTCAATTAAATTGAATTGAGCTGCCCGCTAAGAGTCTATCTGCTGTCTGAGTGTGCGAGCGTGTGTGCGAGTGTGTGTGTGTGTGTGTGGCAGAGAGTGTGTGTTAATCCGCCCACGCAGCTAGAGGCTGGCAACGCCTTAGTCCCCACAAACATGACTGACAATTCCAATTCCAATTCGGATTTAAATTGTTGCGACTCCGACTGTGTGAATACTCGAACTCGAACTCAAACTCACACTCGCACTCACACTCGTACTTGTGTGAATGTGAATAGTCTTGATGTTTTTAAGCTCCCAAATCAAGTCCCAAAATTGTCATGTGCAGCTTATGTAAAGTTCGTTCGCTCTTGACATTTATTTGCCCGGCTTTCAGCATTTGACGTTTAATTATAAATGGCCTGCAAAGCTAGAGAGTGTGCGTCAGTGTGTGCGTCTGTGTGTGTGTGTCTCCATTGTGCCTTAATTTTTGATCTCTGGCTCTTTCAATGACGCTGAAGTGCGTCATAAAATCCGCGCACTTCTAACTCCCAACTCGGCCATATCGAACCGACAATTTCATATTTTGTTGTTGGGATTACCTTATCCAATTAGCCCCGGCACCGGCACCAGCTCCGGCAACAGCAACAGCAACAGCAAGAGCAACGACAACGGCAACGGCAGTCAGCAAATCCCCACAACAATCGACGACATAAAATGCTAAAATAACTATGTATACATGCGTCGCTGGACAGACGCAGGCGCGATTGGGATTCGGATTGGGATTGGGATGAGTGTGAGGGAACGCCTGGCAACTGGCAACTGGCAACTGGCAACTGGCCGAGGCCAGAATACGTGCAACGGGAATCCGTCTGAGAAATCGGAATCTTTTTAGCCACATCCCCCGTCTCGCCACCTCGCTGCAACTCGCGAGTGCAGTTAAGTTTTGTCGCTTTGGTCGCGGCTTAAACAGGTTCCTAAACATCGTCGTATTTGTGATATATTTTATTGTCTTTTGATGTGTTTTAAAATCCCACAGCAAGGAATCGATAAAATTTATCGATGCTGTCTGCCCAGTCGCCTAGAGACGACAATGCATACACGGCACACACGGCGCACAGCACACACTCAGCCAGAGGGGAACAGGTTCTCGATCGAGCCTGCATCTCCATCTCGGCCTCCACTGTCCACAGTCCATAGACTGCAGATAGTGATAGTCCTCTCTGGCCGGCACTAGCTGGGCATGGCGACAATTTTAAGTGCGAAATTAAAAGTAAAACAAGCGATTAACATAAATTTTAAGCAATGCGCAGTTAATGTTCGCTCCTCCCTGCGTCCTCCCCAAGACAACGACGGCGACTGCGAGTGCGACTGGAGTGCGACTGTGGTCAAAACTTCCTCGGGCATTTTTCTATAATTTGCATGCGAGGCTGGCGACAACGGAAATGGCATGATTAAGACATTCTGGCTGCGTTCCGCGCCTTTACCTGTGCGCGTTCGTAATGAAAACTAATGCAATTTATTGTTTATTGTTATTTAATAATGTGCGAGCCGTTATCGCAAGCAGGTTCCGTTCGCCGACAACACAATCAGGCGCCGAAATGAGCTGCCACTCAACCCCGCGCATCCAAGTGGCGAGAACTTTGACTCCATTTCAACTCGGAGTGCGGTTCTCAGACAGTGCTGAGCTGCGACCACCACCGGAAGCCACCACTGACCCAAATACGAGTACAGCAGAGTGTTCAGTTCTTGCTCTTTGTTTCTGTTGTTGTTGTTGTTGTTGTTTTTCGCTTAGCCTGCCCAGCGGTGCACACTATGTGGTCTCTGGCTGCAGCGTCAAATGCATTATTTATGTAGGATTTGAGCAAGTACAACGCCAGAGACGCATGTTGCTGTCCAAAGACAGCAGAGCAACCTTGTGCGAATGCGGCCAAAAGTGAACAATTTGGCATCATGACAAGACCGCACTTGCAACGATGATGCACGCTTGTCAGCCAACTGACAGAGCCCAGTTTCAGCTCCAGACACGGCCCGCGTCTCCGTCTCAGTGAAATGAGAAAGGGCTCAGACTGAGGCTGCGACGGAGACAGAGTCGCAGACTGGAACTGCTGTGTAGCTGTGCCTGGTTAGCGATCAACTGGCTGCTGCTCACTGCTTATAGCCTGGTTAGCTGGTTAGCTGGTTAGCGTTTGCTGCCTTGCTTTTTGCTGCTGCTTGGGCCTGTTTGTTTTAGCGCCTGTTGTGACAGCCGTCTGCCACGTTTTTGGCACTTGAAGCGGGGCAACGAGCAACGAGCAACGCTGGAACACAGCAACTGGCAACTGGCCAGCATTGCTGGGGGGGATTGGACGCCAAACCCAACTCAATTGGCGAGTCCAACAAGTGGCTGCGATAAAGCGAACACTCATTACGCACTGATCATGATCACAACCTGTCAATAAAACATAATGCGATCTTGCTAGTTGTTCGCAGACAGCACTGCAAATGCTCTAACAAGTTGACAAACTAGCGGAATGATGTTTTCTAAATTGCTGGCTACTCCGTTTATTACTTTGTGGTCCACAGATTTGCAGATAATGAAAAACATTTCTGATTAGATTCGACTTACAATCAAGCATTCCTATTTAATGTTTGTGATTTGTAAACGTTTTGTTGGAATTCATCTTTTAATTGGGAATCATAGTTGGTTTAAAAAAGTTGTATAAGAAATTTATGCTATAAACATACATTTGTAATGTATTACAGTTTTTTATTTGTGGAATTCCATGTATTCAGTCATATAGCTAAGCTAACTTTTGAAGAGTATCGTGCATTGTAGAGATAGCAACTTGCAACTAGCAACTAGAAGCAGTTGTAGTAACAAGCTGGCGATGTGTTGCTGGCTCACGCGTCAGCAATTGTTGCTGCCGAGGCAAGCTGCAAGTGCAATGCACTGTCAAAGGATGCAGCACAGCACAGCACAACGCACCACGCCACATCACACAATGGGGCCACAGCAGCAGAGGTACAACAACTGTAACTGTTGACTGGCGACAGTTCGATTAGAGCGACCAAACTTGGGAATTGCAGCTTCACTTCCTAGTGGCAAGTGGCCAAGTAGCCAAGTAGCCAAGAGTAGCAAAGTGTGCCTTGGTTGGGTCTAGGCCAAGTGCGTAGCAGAGGAACAGTAAATGTTGTAGTTAAAAGGCCCAGTTACGAGCTGCCATGTTTTGCTGCCTGCGAGTTTCTCACAGACTCCGCTGTTGATACTTTGGAGAATTGGCCGCCTAATTATGTGCAGCGAGAGATGTTTGCGCTGCCTGCAAAGCTTGTGGCATGGGTGCGGATGCGGGTGCGGTGGCCACTGAGAGTCAACTTTTGTTGCAATTGAAAACATGAATTCATAATTCGTAGCTGCGCTCAGCCTTGCAGCCATTTGTGCAATCTCGTTGCAATTTATTGCCGCCTTTGTGCGGCACTGCGGCACTGCAGCGCTGCGGCAACGTCTGCGGCTCTTTTTGCTAATGAAGCCATTTGCCACAAAGGCCGCAGGTTCAACGTGATTTGCCTTTGATTAACATTCTGAATTATAAATTGTCTGTCAATCCATTGCCGGCCACAGTCTTAGTTCTTAGTCCATTTGCCAGAGTCCGCGCAGCTCACGAGGTAGCAACAGCAACAGTTGTATCTCTGGCAATTGGCAATTGCTCACGCCGAGGCGCATATCAGCCAACTTAAATCGGCCAACAGCCGAAATTGTGTGCTGTCTCTGTCGCTCTCTTCGCTCCTGTAGCTCCGTCTCCTTCGGATGACGCACTGAGACAAAGCTTTGGCTAGACAATGGCAGACTTTAGACTTGGGACTTTAGACGGGGTGCTCTGGGCACACGTTGTAAGTGGGTCGACAACCCGAAAGCGAATGTGCACGAAAGAGGGGGGAACCGAAAGCAGGGGGCGAGAGGGAAAAGTGTGCCTACTTTTGCATTAGCGATGGCAGCGTGACACGAGCCAACGCAACGCACTAAATTGGAGAGGCAGGCCGGGGAGACAAAATACGTCATTATGCAATCTAGAGGAGTAAAACACGAGGTTGAGGGACAAAGATGCTGAAATGCAGAAAACTATAGAGTATACAAGTCAGATGTGCAGAGAAAGAGAAAAGTGTAACATAGTAGGGGAAACACAACATGTAGAATGAAAGCTCAATCTATGTAGTAAACAATAATATCTACAAAGTATGGTAGGGAGAGAAATTTGTATTTCAATCTGAACTCGTGATACTCGTGTCGTGTTATCGCACGCCACCATCTCTAGTCCGTATCGCTATGCGGTATCTGTATCTGTAGGATTATATAAAACTCGCTGTGTATGATGTATCTTACGGTTGTCTGTTAGCAAAGCTCAGGCACACATTGTTTTGCGTTGTTGCTGCCGCGGCTGCTGCCCACGCAATTGATTTGATTTTTGTGACACAATTGAATTATTTATTGGATTAAAGCCCAAATGGAAATCGAGCCAGGGCAGCAGGCGGAAATGGTTCCACATTTCCATGTAGCTGCAGACAGCTTCAGCCTCAGCTCCGGCTTCGACTTCGACTTCGACTCTGACTGCGACCGCGACTGTGACTGTGACTCTGGCAGCGACTACAGTGATGTCTTCTGAGCAAAACAAAGGCCTAAGAATGTTATTCATGGCAGCGGAGACAATGCCAATGTATGCTACAATCATAAAGGCATACGGACGAAAGTTATGGACGTGTGAGCGGACCGTTAATGCTCTAACACTCCCGCCGCTGCGTCCGGCATGTCAGTTCTTAAGCACTTGACAATTTGTTAAGATAAGACAACACCAAAACAGAAACTAATTCAAGGGAAAAGTGTCAAAGTGCTGCGCCCGAACAAGATGCTCAATTAAGCGTGAAGAAGACGAAGAAGCGGAAATTCGAAATGAAATTGAAAACGAGCGCTAGATGGCGCTGCTGCCACTGCTGCTGCTGCTGCTGCTGCATGAGTGGACGAATTTGGAATTCAATTGCAAAATTGCTTTATAATTTAATGTTTATTTTTATTTCAACATGATTTGCTCTACGTTCCACATTTTTTCGTGGATTTATTTGATTATGGACACTCCCAGCTTGTCTATTGTCAGTGAAGAGCGTTGAAGAGCGGGGGAGCGAGGGGATAGTGAGAGAGGCAGAGAGTGGGGGTGGGGGCAGCATTGAGGGCTGGCAGCTGTCTTTATCACGCCTGCAGATCTTGACTGGGGCCACAATTGATTAAAAATGTAAATTGTTTATTTATTTTAAACGATTTTTTCCACGTTTGATTTCGAGAGAGTCGTCGATGTCCACTGTCGCTCTGTCCCTCCGTCCCTCTGTCCCGCCGTCCCGCTGTCCACGATCCGATGTCCGATGTCCGTTGTCCGATTTGGCCATTGTTATGCTAACAGAAATATGAATGACTCTACGAAATGATTGTTTATGACGCCGAGGCACCCTAACAATGTTTCAGACCCAAAGCCATGCATATCTGTTGTTGTATTGATTGTAGCCTTTCGGTATGGATTAAGTCATAAAAAGACCATAAAACTTGTCGAAAAATGCGCGCACTTGGATCATAGACAAGACCATATGCTGAATGTCGAATGCCGAATACCGAATACTGAACACTGAATGCTATATGGCAGTAGTAGTAGTAGTAGTAGTAGTAATATCGATATGGACATGGGATATGGGCATTAAAATATGGGCCCAATCTCGCCAGCTAGCGTCAGCCTCATGTCGGCCCACATAAAAGACATTCTGTTCTTTTGGCCCATTAAAAAGCTGCCTCCGTAAATGCCATAAAGTCTCATCCCAATCTCACAGTTATGTTACATTTTACGACTCTGCGCAGTTTTGTGGCCAACACAAGTTCGATATAAATTTGATTACTTATCTCCATCTCCGGCCAGCCCGGTCGGACCTGCGGCCAGCTACTGTTGACAATACACAGCGTCTCACAGGGTACAACAATCTATCTGGCATATTTCCCCCAAATCAACTGGCACTTCTGGCCTCATCTTTTGATTATAGCCACGATCACTTTCGTTCGGCAAAGAAAGTCATAGTTTTAATTGGAAGTTGTCCAGCACCTCGTTCTTCTTCACCTTCTTCTGCTTCTTAGTGTCAGCCATGTGGCACGTTGCAAGCTCTCGCTTTTCGGCTGTGTCGAGGGGCAATGAGACTTCAAGTCAATTCAAATTTAACGCCTTTCAAGTCATACAAATATCAAGTACAGATCGTTGGCTGCCACAAGTGCAACCAACATGTGTGTGCCACACACACTCACAAAATAGATCAACAGGCGACAGGTTTTTCTTTTTCTTTTTTTTTTTTTGGGCTGCCCAAAACGAGGTGTGTGGCGGTCAATCGCTGTCAAGTGGCAACTGCAATTCGGCCGAATTATGATGTGGCAACTTTGATAAAACAGACAAAACAAATCTTAAGTCTGTTGCCACAAAGCACGCAGTTAATGTAAACAAATGTGCTGTGGTGCATTTAATTAAGAAGCGATTGTGAGGCAATGAAATGAAGTGAAATTCGAATTGAATACTTGCCGCACGTCGTTGTAGCTGCCGCGTGCGTCACAAGCGTTTAAACTCGCACATTTTGCAAGTTGATGCGTTGCGACAAATGCATTCGAGCTGTTGCTGTGGCTGCTGCTGTGGTTGGAGCTGTGGTTTAGGCCGGGGCCAACACCTTGACCAGAAGTGCCACCACATGCCGTGCCGCGGTGCATCGGCGGCGAGCTGGAGGGGAGAATGTGGCAAGTCTCTCACTCTCATCTCTCACTGCCTGTCGCTATGTTTGCCAACTAACGCACAGTCCGCTGCTCGGTGCTCAGCTTTGTTTCTCTTCGTTTTTTGTTGCTTTTGTTTTTGTTTTTGTTTTTGCTGCCGTGCTGCGCACTTCTTGGTATTTTTCGGGTAGTTTGTCCTCCTCATCCTCTTTCAGTTGGCTTTTTTTGTTTGGTTTTTGGCGGTGTTTGGTTACAAAGCAGTCATCAAATTTCATTGAGAATGCAGCCAAGTCCGCCACTGCCCCGGCGCCCCAATGCGCCCCTCGCCTAAGCCGAGGTATAGAAATTAACATTTATATTTAATCGAGAGACGACATCATCAGCATCAGCATCGGCATCAGGTTGATCAGCATTGAGATGGCTTTGCCCTAAAATGCGCATAAATTAATACAGTTTATTTATCGAGCATATTAATGGCCGCAGATTAAGACATCAGAACTCTCGCATTATTACTTTAAACAAATGAAATAAAATGCAGACGTGAAACTTTTCCTCCAACAGCCATCACAACAAATGACTGAATCTCGGAGACGGCAAGCTAACTAAATAAAACACAACGAAACCAAAAAAAAAAAAAACGAGAACAAACTGTATAAAAAATAAATTCAATCGCATACGAAGGGGGGAACTCCTGCTGTGAATTTATGCGAAAAGAACCGAACTGAACGCACTGTCGCCTCCGCAGGGGTTGGGTCTGAATCTTGAGACTGAGAATGAGGCTAAGACTGAGGCTGAGACTGAGACTGTGACTGAGACTGAGACTAGCTCTGTTTCAGTGTCTGGCTGCTCATATCCATCTACGTCTCCGCTCCGCCTTCGTTCCGTTTCGTCGTTGGCCAAGTGTCATGTGTCATAATGGCACCAGTGCCACCATCACCGTCACCACCACCATCAGCATGCAGCATGAGAACAGTTAGGCCACAGCAAGCAGAGGCGACTGTTTGTGGCTTCGCTTCAAAATGGTCGCTTGCTTGCTGGCGCCATTTTGTGGCCACAACAAGTGCCAATTACTTTCTCTGGCCAAAAACAACAAAAAATTAAGAAAATATAAAAAGGCAAAATTGCAGTCCGCTCGGCCAAGGGGGGCAGGGGGCAAGGGGCAGCTGCAACAGCAGCAGCAGCAGCAGAAAAAACAGAGTTAATGATGTTGCCACATGCTTTTCATTGGCGGCCTCAATGATGATGGCCGACTGGCTGCCGTCTGCGGTTCTGGTGTTCCCATTGCCAATTCCCCCTCTGCGGCCGCTGCCCTGCCCCGCTGCTTCCCTTGGCACTTCCCCTTCACCTGTTAACCCTCCGTCCGCTGTGTGGCAGCTACTGCAGCGGCTGTTCCCATAAACGACTTCAATTACATGCGAATGAGCCGAGTGTGAGTGCGACTCGCTCTGCGTGTGAGTGTGTGTGTTTGTTGGTGTATGTGATTATGAGTGTCTTGCTCTTCGCTGAGGCGGAGCACCAGCAAAATGGCGGCAGCTGTCTTGACCAGATCGCTGGCGTTTTGCCGACGGTAAAACGACATTGTCATTTCGCAAAAGGAAAAGCAAAAGCAAAAGCGCAAAAAAAGCAAAAGCTGATGAGCTGCAGCTGAGGCAGATGCAACAGTTAGTTGCAGTGGCAGCAGCAGCAGCCGCAGCAGCACTTTCTACTTGACTACGCCGCATGACGGATCGGGCTACCAGAAAAGCTGTCCGTCCGTCGACTAACGAGCGATTCCGATGCGCCGACAATGTCGCTGCTCCTTATCTTTGCCATTCTCTCTCTTTCACTCACTGACTCTTTCTCCTGGCCGTGCCACGATCGGTGGCCTCGTCCAGCCTACTTTGTGTTTTTCGGTGCTTGGCATTTGCGTTGCTTGCAGCAATTGCCACTGCCCCAGCCTCTGTCGTTGCTGTTGCTGTTGCTGTTGCTGCCCCACACACCAACACCAATACCAATAGCAATGCGCGGATTGAACGCTGATCGCAATCGCGAATGCTGCCAAAACGCTTCTATGCAAAGTGCCGCGCTTCGATCATGTTGCCTCCTCCTCATCCTCCTGCAGCTGCTGCTGCTGCTGCTGCTGATGTTGCTGCCTCAGCAACTCCTTCTTGTTGTTGCTGTTGTCCTCTTGTTCTTGCAGCAGTTTAACAAACTGCGTTGCGTTTCGACAAGACTGGAAGAAGAACCTGTTGCCTGCCACTGCCTCTTGGCTCACGGCTGTTGCTCTTGCTGTTGCCGTTGCTGTTGCAAGTTGAGTGAGTTGGCTTGGGTTGGTCCAAGTCCGAGCGCGCTTGGCGCGCCTATCAAGATGACCAAGGGGTGAACAAATTCATTCAGTCATTCATCGAAACAAATTGGTTGACTGATGATGACGATGACGACGACGATGACGATGAGAGCGAGACAGGCAGCAGCAGCAGCAGCAGCAGCAGCAGCAACTGGCAACCAGCAACTGGCAACTGGAAGCAGCAACATCCGCAGCTTGTCAATCTGGTTGCCACGCCGTGTGCTCCGAGTGCATCATTCAATTTGCTCTTCGCCGGACTTTAAATCCTGCGTGTGGGCAGGTCTATCAGTTGCCCCCCCTTTTTCCTCCTGCGTCTCCGCCTTCATCTCCATCTCAATCTTCGTCTCCGTCTCCATTTCCCTCGTTTCTCAGTTGCGTGTCAACGTTTACAACAATTTTATTTATTTGTCATTAGCGTTTGAACGCATTTGGAATGCAAATGCAAATGTCTCGCCTGGGCCTGGTCAGTCACACTCCGGTCATCTGATATCGCAGCAAAGTATAACAATTACGGAGCATAAATAAATGTTTAGAAACAGAAACAGAAACCAGAGCCAAGCGCAAACGCAAACCCAAAGAAATCCAGCAATCTACGATTGCCACACACGCGCGGCGGCGACATTACAGAGGAAATGAAATCAATTTGTATGCGGACATTTCGGTTAACATGCCAGCCGAGTGAGCACGACTATACAGCTACCCTGCAGTGAGTCCCAGACTACAGGCAAATGCATGTTTATAATAACTAAATATTAATAGTAGTAATAGTATTAAATGCTTAAAAAGTGATTCAATTTACACAATTCAAAGCAACTAGAAACAGCTGCAAAACACTCTTAAACTCATTATTAAGCTATCAAATGAAATAAAAATAATACAAAATTCGTTCTATATTTTGCGCTTAATTTATATATATATATTTTTTTTTCTTATTAATATTTAAGCGATAATATAGAGTTATTTCATACTTCTACAAGTATATTCTAATCTTCAATATCTGAATATGACTAATTTGTATTTTGAATGGTATGATATAAAGGTATAGAAGATAGAACTTTGTCATTATTCTAGTGAACAATTGAATTTCAAAATTCAAGCAAATTCAAATTTAAACAGCTGCAAAGCAACTATCTTACATTAATTATTAAGTTATTGTCTAATAACGTAAAAGTAAATGAATTTTCATTTATAAATATTTTATTATGTTAAGTTGAAAATATAGTTATTTTATACATATACTCGTACATTTTACATTCTGAGCTTCAGTAATAATTTTTATTAATTTTTATTATTTGAACTTTGTCATTATTTTAGGGAACGATTCGACTGGACCAGCAAATTGCTTGTAACGACATCTCAATTGTGGGAAAATCGTTTGCTTATATGACCAAAGGGAACACTACTGTAAGTCCCTTTGCAAAGTGGCGACTAAATAAAAATACGGAAGGTGACTATAGTGAAACTAAGCAACTGGAATTAGCGTTGTGTATACCCGATGTGGCCTATGGCATGCGAGGTGTACGAAATGTGTATCGCTGGCAGACAGATCGAGGCGGTAAACGAGTTGGCGACGCCACTGCTGCGGCAGTGGGGGAGTGAGCGGCAGGCGGGGATCCGGGTTCGGGGATGGGGGCAACGGTCCAATGAAGCGGGCAGAGCAATTTACGCGCGAAACGCATGCGCGTCCCGTGCGCTCGTAGCGTCAATATCACAGTCCCGTCTGCGGCTGGCCGGTGGGTGGCAACAAGGCGGAAGGGGGCAGCTAGGTGGCTAGGCAGCCAGGCAGTTAGGCAGTTAGGCAGCTAGGTGTGCAACAGTCGCGGTGGGTGTGCGTCGCGCCAGACAGATCGGTTCGCTGCAATTGAGTGCGGCGCAGTTGAGTTGAGCTCAGTTGTTGCCGAGCACGCCATGCGGCGGGGATCAGCAATCATTTCAGCTGCGGCAATTGCATAAATTTCGCATTTTTATGACTGATAGTGTAAGAAATAGGCGTGGCACATGTGAGATGGCAACTATTTGAGCTGCTTAACCTGAGCAGCTTCATGGCGCGCAATTGAATTTGCCCCTGTCAGGCATAAATTGCAGCAGCCGCAGAGGCAACTGTCGGCTTGCTGTCGCTCGATCTGAATCGGTATCTGGGTCTGCCGCAGTCTCCGTCGCAGTCTGCGTCTGCGCCTGCGCCTGCGTTTGTGTCTCAGTCGCTGCCTATCACCACGCATTGATCAATTGGGCGTTGCCGGGCGCTGCGACTGAGTAATGGCCAGCCAGCGCCCGCGGACATCATTTCCATAATGTCCTTCAGAGGGCAGCTCCTCGGCTCGAACTCAGACGCAGACAAAGTCGCAGTCGCAGTCTCAGGTGCAGGTCTCGGAGCTGAATGAAGTGGTGAACTATGCAGCGAGCAAGCTCGCTTGTAACCCGATTTGTATCGCATTTTATGCCACAATTTTCGTTTGATATTTATGTCGATAATAAAATTAAGATGATGAGCGAAATTGCACTCAGAGCGGTGCATGAAAGGGGCGGCCTCACTTCCGCAAGGGCAACGCCAAATTGGGCACTTCTGCCCCCAGACTGGCCAATCAGACGGAGCGCAGCTGTCGACCAGTGAGACGGACGGACAGCCGGGCGGACAGACCGGAGATCAATCTTCCATCATTTTTGTGTGGCAGCTGTGAAAGCCACAAAACTGAGGGAAAAGAAAACAACTCAGGTTGAGCTAACTGTTATCGCAGCCATTTTAGAGATCAAGCAACATATGTAAATTGGTCAACAAGTCTTAATGGCTTTTATGACAGCGTATTGGCGCATTGTTGTGAGCTTTCAGGTCTTGGATGGTGCCGCGAAACGAGTCTAGAAACAAAGCTTCATCAAAATGTGATCACATGCGACTCATTTTAGCATTTTTGTTGCCTCCTTTTGTTTCTCTCCGATTTTAATGTGTCTTCGCGCTGTGAATATCAGAGCAGGCCGAGCGGCGCAAGTTGCAGCAAGTGGCAGGCCAAGAAGCAGCAACAAGTCTGCTGCACAATCGATTTTGATGCAAGATTAGCAAAGCGCTCGCAGCCAAATAAGCAGGCACTGGATGAATATCTATACGAACTAATAACAATAATCAGGCTGCAAGTACACGACGACCGTGAGGACGCTGGGCACTGAAACTCCGCAAAATGAGGGGCAACGAAATTCTAAATAATAAAAAACGACACATCCGGATAATGGCCGAGCAGCCGCTGGTCGAAGGGGCGTGGGGGGCAGACGGGTAGACGGGCAGGCGCAGTGCGACAGGGCGGCATGCGAAGTCGACTGCAACAGCTGTCAAAGCCAAAGATGAAGATGATGAACAACTGCGACAGCAACAATCGAGACAGCGAGACAGCGACTGAGGGAGCTGCAACGTCAAGCGGCAAGAACTTGCGACGGCGACTCTTTAGCTCTAGCAGCGGCACTGCACCGCACGGCAAGGCAAGGCAAGGCAAGGCAAGGCAAGACAAGGAATTTAAATCGCCTCGGGTGCAAATTACCACGAAAACAATTTCAGCCTTGCTGCATGGGGCTGGCGTTGCAAGTGCATCCGAGTACAAAAATGGCAGCAGATTGCCAGGATAAAGTATGTTGAAAGCATGCGTCACAAAGGATGAGAGCCGAGTGGCAAGAGCGCATGAAAGAGAGAGGATGCCACATACTGATTGCCACTGCTGCTGTTGGTGGCTGTTGCGGCTTCTGTTAGGCTCTTGTCTAGCTAGTCAGCAACTTGCCACAGACACATCACACACATCTGCTGCAGTTGTTGTTGTTGCTGTTACCGCACTGTCATTGATGAGGCATAAAATTATGGGAGGCAACATGATGGCGCACATAAAAATGGCCGCACGATGGATTAAAGTTGCTGATGTTGAGCGTTGGTTGGCTGGTTGGCTGGCTGGCTGCCAGCTAGCCACCAGCTGCTGTTCTCTTCTAAGTATGGCGGCCGCTGGTGCAAGTGCAAGTGCATCTGCAACTGCAACTGCCACTGCCAGTGCCACGGCCACGGCGACTAGCAACTGCAGCACTGTGAGCGCATAATTAAGCCTTGGTCAGCATGTTTTGCATGGTCGCGATTTCGCACACTTGCAACGGCGATTGGCTGCCGTGATTGGTGGCAGCAGCAACTACCAGTAACTGGCAACTGCTAAGCCTGGCTCGTAGATCATTGCACTTGTTGTGCCGCATTCCAGTTGCAGGCAAATTATTTACTTTTTGCAATTTCTTGCTGCACTGGCGAAACGAAAGACTTAGGCAACAAACTTGGCGCAGTTAGCGTCAGAGCGCATCAAATGTCAGGCCATGCATTGTTCAATGAATTTTCGAAAATTTGCTCGACCCGTAGGCAACAACGAGAGCAACAGCAACAGTCACAGCAACGACAACAACAATTTCGATAACTGTTGCAACACCTTGACACTAGCACGCAACGGCAACAATCAATCCCAGGCTCAATTCCCTTGCGCTGTGTGTGGCTCAGAGCAACTGCAGCAACGAGAACACAACCTGACAACTTCTTGGCAAGCAAAGTGAGTGAGAATTAGCGAAAATCTCTAGAGATAATGCCACAACACACACACACACATAGACACACTCGAAAGTGCTTTGTAATGTCCTGTCTGGTTGCTGGCGAAGTGAGAGCATTTGGTGTGCGGTGTGCGCCCTTTCGGCCTGCACTGCTTGTTGCAAATTGCTGTCGCATTGCGTGCACATTTTAGCCACAGTCCTCTCTCTGTCGGCTTCGTATCCTGCGGACGTTCATAAACATGACAGTTTGAGCAATTTCCATCAATCACTTTTTTTTCTTTGCCTTTTCCTTAATTTTTTTTTGGCTGCTTTTTCTTTATTTTGTGCTGAGATTTCGTGACTTTTCGGGGCACGAAACTGGCGTGTATTTTTGTTGTTTGCCGTTGCCTTTTGCCGTTTGCCGTTTGATGTGGTTGTGTTGGAGTCGCCGCTGAGGCTGGAGCCGGCGCTGCATTGAAAGTTTAGTTTCGGAAATTGCAAGTTAAATATTTTAACTTTATTACACAAAATTTGGCCAGCGAAGTGTGGAGGGGGGCGAAGGCAGCCGGCCATACAGCAGAACAACAAAGCGGTTCCGCATGCTAATGAATGCGCAAATACAACAAAAGTAATTTAAACGATTCTCAAAACGCAATCAAGGCGTAGCCGCACCTCTCACCTAGAGGCTGACGTTAGGGCTGCCTCCTCGGGTTCTGTTCCAATTTTTATACAACTTTGGCACCAATCAATTAGCACCATGAGCAAAAAAGCGATGCCGCCTCTAATAAACACACGCACAGAGCAGTCCCGGCTGCTGTCAAGTGCTAGGATGGAGAGAGACAGCAACTGTGCGAAAGAGAAGCAACACGTCAAAGTTCGCACCTCGAGATACGGCTGGGAAGCTGTAGGTGATCAGAGGAGGCTGGAGGCAGTTGCAACGTTCGTTAGGTTTTCACACGCCGCCGCTAAGTGCAGCACACTGCGCCCCAAATCGCCGTGGTGTGTGTGCGTACAACTTTATTTCCGTGGAAAGCGAGTCGAAACATCAAATTGCAATTAGGAGAAGCCCAAAAATATTACAAGTGGCCGCTAAGCAGAGTCAACGCGAGCCCAAGCCAAAGTCAACCTACCAACTGAAAGCGTCTAGCGACATGGCCTAAAAACTGGTTTCACTGCTTGACTTAAGATTTGGGGACTCGGTATTGGGCACTCTGTGTGGATTGGCTCCACGTCGGCTTTCGTCTAATCAACTTTGCAATCGATGTTCATAAATTTATTTCATTTGGACACAAATTACAAGAGGCTAGGGTGTTTAACATGGCATTCAACTTGTAAGATCAATTGCCGGACACGAGAGGCGTGAGGCAGGCTACCAGTGAGGTAGCCAAATGAATTTGTTGAATTTTTAATAGGGCCCCGGCAACTGCAGTATGTTGTCATAAATAAATACACAATCATACACATGTACACATATATCTATCTATCGAGTCGCCAGCATTTTCACATAGCGCATTGTGATCGCGGACTTTGCCACAAGCAGCCAGGTTTAATGCTCACTTTTAGTATACTAGTTTATTTTTTGCACTGTTAAACAAGCTATTCGCCTCGAGCGAAATTGGGCAGATCACGGCCATCTATGCGTTGGCAGTCATCAAATAATGTTTTACGTTGTTTACTTAACTGAACGGCGTATGAATCACCACACTTTTGTTACTGCTTGATATCTGCCACTGCTGACGCAACCATAACTATTCCAAACTTGATGTGGCAGCAATGGAACTTCGTTTTTACCAATGTGTGTTGAATAATATGCTGGGAAAGTGCTCCGCAGTTCTGCAATCTTACAGTTATCAATCATTGGCTGCTGATTTGCGACGATTTATCTTCCTGTCAATTGATGGCAGATCTCTTTCCACGTTGCGCTCATTTCATTGATAGCTGTCTCGCTGCTCAACTTCCTTCTAGTCTATTTTTTATGTTTTCTCCCCCTTTCTCTTCTCTCTAACAGCTAGCATATTTATTGAATGCTTGATGTGGCAGCTACAACAGCTTTTATAATCATTTCAACATTTTATGCTGATAGCCAAAGTGTGTCTTATGTTGTGTTCTAGCAAATTAAGAGCGTTCTAATAAATGAAGCTTAGCGCACACTGATGTCACTGCGCGATATGTTATGATCCATATTTCTTCCAGTAAAAGCTTATCTTTCTCCATCCGACTAGCATTTCTCCTCTCTTCATGTCAGGCACGTTCTCTTCAGCTTCCTACTTCGACGTGTGCTCTTAATTGACCGTCACTTGTTTACTACTTATAATTGCGAGTATGTGCAATTATAATTGCCTCTCGTACTTGACTTGCTTAAGCACGCTTTCCGTTGCTAATTCCTATCGATCATAGGCAGCATAAGCGGCAGGCAGATCAATGCCACAGCTTCGCGTTCGACATAGAAACCCGTGTCACTTGCCAACGTTTCGTGTTGTTTTCCAAAATATTTTCCCAATAAATAATGTGGCGCCTTTGCGCGTTGCAATATCACGGCATACCAATTTGGGAAATTAGCTAAATCTAACATATGAGATAGCAGCTCGGCGACTCTATCTATCGTCGGTTGCGCCTACTTGCCACTTGGCCACTTGGGGACGGCAGCGCGACGTCGCCTGCACTTGCCACTTGCCCCAGAAACTGCAACTGGCGGCGGCAAGTCGTACAATAATTATCAGCGTCTAATTAAATCGTTGCTTTATGCGATATCTTAGCCACTTGTCGTCCGCTCGCTCGATCGCTCGCTTGCTCGACTTTGGCTCGTTGTTGTGCGCTGGCCAAGCTTGGCGCAGTTGACACAGTTTCAGTTCGCTGCATTTTGCTGTTGAATAATAATTTTTATAGTACTGCGTATAGCTAGTTAACGTTTTTTTTGAATCGGCGATTTTCACACTTGGCAAATTTGTCGCAGCGGCTTAATTAGATAGATGCAAAGACTTTTGATAAATGGCTAGCTACGTTGCCTGCGCTGCGGTTGTGGTTGAGGTTGTGGCTGGGTTGTGGCTGGGTTGTGGCTGGGTTGTGGGTTATGAAATGGTCTCGATTTATGACCAGATGGACAGCGACACCGGCCCGTCCCACAAATCAGTGGCTTTCATCGCCACTGCCTTGGCTGCCACGAGGATCTGGGGCTGCGTTTAAGCCAGCACATAATTTACGCTTAAGCATGGCTTTTGACCAAAATCAATAAATCCACACGGCATTCGCACAACAAAAGAAAATGTGCTCCACGCTCGCTGGCTAGTCAAAGACCGAAAGTCGCTACTCGAAAGTCGCCGCCACTCGAACTCAGCCAATCAGGCTAGTGCTGGCAGCGTGTCGTGACACGACCACGTCAAGAATGCTGTCTACTGCCCAAGCAGCCAAGCAGCAATTGCGCCACGCTCTCATCTCTAGCCGAGGCCGATTTACGCACTGGCTACCAGACGAGGGCACGGCACGGCAGAGAACGGCACGGCAAATGGGGCACGGTTGGCCAAGCTCACATAGACGGCGGCATGGGCAATATCATCAACACCGTTGCTGCTGTCGATGCTGCGGCTAACCTAATATCGTGCGAAATTTATGATTTTGAACTTTTCGAGCCAGGTCTTTTTTTGTGGGGCTTTATAAGTATTTCGTGTTTAAAATATTTGCGCGCCGCTCAAAATTCTTTTGGCTTTTGATGAACTGGTACTGGGCAGCCGCACGTTGCATGCCACAAGCCGCAGCCCAGAGCCGGGTGGGCGTTGCAGCATTTCGAGTTGCGGCTGAACTTGTTGCTGTTGCTGTTGCTGTTACTGTTGCCGTGGCTGGGGCCACTTGTGTGTCTAGCAAAATATTGGCTTAACCTAATTTGTGTGTTTGCTAGGCATTGACGTTTTTGTGTTGGCCACTAATCACAAGTTGGCTCAGATTTATAGTTAGTAGGAGTCGTCTCGCAGTCTCACAGTCTCACAGTCTCGCAGTCGCATAGTCTCAAAAGAGAGAGCGCTGCAGTGCGTGTGAGTCGCCGCGAGTCCATAAACCGGCTCTGGCCCAAGTTGCAGCCAGGCTCTGCAGCGACTCAGCTATCGCCGAGAGCTGTGCGCGCTCATCTCAGAATGCCGTCGCTTATCTAATCGTCTGACATTTTAGGTTTAATTTGGCCAGCCAGGCTGCAGCCACCGCCCCAAGGCAACCAGTACCAAGGCACAGTCCCAGGCACAGCGCAGACAGCGAGGCAAGTTGCAGAGTTGCAACTTACAACTAAGCATTGCCAACTAAGTCAAGGCCTTTTGGCGATTCCCGCGCACACATGCGTAGCCAGCCAGCCACATTCGCAACAGCGTCAGGCTGTCAGGCAGCCAGAGAGTCGGACAGTCGGACAGTCGGGCTGTCCAAGTGACAGGTTAACCCACTTTCCAAAAACCGCCTCACGCAAAAATACCCATTAAATTAGTGGCAGTTCGTGGGCATTTTGTGGTCAACTATGCCAAAATATTTCCACACACTGCATAAACTCTCTCTCTCGCTTGCTCTCTCTGGCTGTTTAAAGTTTTATGTTTTATTTGCAGCTGAAATAAATATACATGACCCACTTGGTGCAATGAATAGCGGCGAAATTGTCATCGCTTTGGGGGACCAAGGCAATCTCAAATCGAAGTGATGAATAGAAAACGATCTTTAAAATAACACGACATCGCCAAATAACTTGCTATTCGCAATGTGAAAGTTGACCTGGGCCAAGATCCTAAAATACTCGAACTTGGGCTCGCAAAGCCATCAAAATGATTGAGTGGTTTGGGTTATAAAGGAAACTCGTAAAATCAAACAACTTTCTTACGAGGGATTTGTATTTTCGAATACGTAAAACTACAATTAAATTGTTAGGTCTGACTCACAAAATGTATTCAAAACAAATCGGAAAAACAATTCGTGTGTGCAGAGAGTCATTTTGGCCAACAATACAATTTAATTTGTACATGTTTTATTATGATTATACATTTTTTAGTTAATAAACTTGAGCGCAATTTGTATAATTTGCATCAATATTTCCGATATAGATTTGAGCCGTAACATTTCAACTACAACGCTAACAATTTTCTTTGCTAAATTGTTAACAATTTAATGGTTGTTCGTGCTGCACTTTATAGTTGATTGATTGCCACAATTGCGTTTGCAAGTGCCCCAAAAAAGAGCGTGAAAATGCAAATGTTTTGACAGCCTTCGACTGCTTGTGTTGTTTCCATTTTTTACGGTTTTTGGCATAAAAAGCGTTTTTAACGACGCTGGAAATGGGTTTTGGAACGGTTTTGTTTTGTGTGCCGTTTTTGCATTTTCCTTTCAGCTAAAGTGTTTTCCGTTGTGGGGTGCTTGAATTCATCAAGTTATTACGAGTATTATTAATAATCTCGACTTGTGCTTGGCATATTCAAGTTAATTCCCACAGTGGCAGCAGCCGCCGCGTCATGACATGCCAAATGTTCTTGGGGGCATGCCCCAGCCAAAGCTGCAGCCGCCGTCGGAGCCAAAGCCCCACAACAACGTGAGTTGTAATAATTATGCATAAAGAAATAATTTAAAGAAGCCGCTTCAGACAGTTTCGATGCTAGATTAAGACAACTCGAGTACTATTGCCATTGTTGTTGTTGGCGTATTTATTTATTTTTAATCGTTTTTATTGGTTGGCGGAAAAATGCATTTAATACGCTGTGGCGGCAACAAATTCGCGAAATGTTTGCTGAAATGCACATAAATCAATGCCATATGTTGTCTTAGCGTTTGCGAGCAAAAACTAACTAAAGCCATAAAAAGTCATGGCAGAAACCGAAATGACAACAACAATAACAAATAACGAAAAAGTAATACAAAAATCAATTACAAAAATGTTTCAACAGTCCCAATCGCAGTTCCAGTCGCAGTCGCAGTCGCAGCAACAAAATGAAAAGTGAACTAAAAATGTTTATTGCCTTTGCGAAGGAATTTTCAAATCAAATCAAAAATCGAATTCGCGTTGATGCCAATACACTTTCACAGCAGGTAATTAAATATATGGAACAAGCTTGTCAATGAACTGAATTGAATAAGCAAATATTCTCGCTTATTTGCAGTGTAAATTCTTAGTAGTCAGAGTAGTATTTTCTAAAAAAGAAAAATAAATATTACAAATTATCTAATAAATAAATTCGCATATTAATCTAATTAGAATATAGTTTTTTTTATTGGAAAATGAAACAAACTTTCAAATCTAACTACTTACTTCACTTTACTTATTATTGATCACTGAAAAGTATTCTATTTAAATTTTATTCTACATTACCCTCAACTACTAAAAGCAGAGCGTTCAACATTCGACTATTTGCGGCTAGATTGCAGTGCTTGTTACTTTTTTTGCGCTAACCTGTCAGTATGAGCTCCAGCAACTATCAAGCAAACGGAGCAATAGCAAAAAACAACAAAATGCCGGCGTTTGAAGTAGCAACGGCTTTCATTGTCAATATGATCTGAAGTCAGGCAGCAGGCGGCAAGCAGGCAGGCTGTAAGCAGGCTGCAGCAGCAGGCGGTGGCACGCAGTGTGGTCGGCAATGAGCAACAGCTACAAATGTTGTTAACAATTTCATGCTGGCAAGCAGCCAACAGCTACAACAACCACAGCGACAACTGCAACCAACTTTGACAGTTGTGCATGAAATAGAAACATTGGCAAAGCTCAAACAAAATGCAGCTGGCGCTGGGCGGCAGTTGTTGTAGTCGTTGTTGTCATTGCTGTTGCTATTGTTGTTGTTGTGCTCCACACTGAGGAAATGTACAATTGGCTCAAAAGGCTAGACAGACGAGCGACAGTCGGACACGCTGACAAACAGACACGGACAGACAGACAGACAGACGGTCGGACATATCGACTGACTGACAATACAGATAGCCGCAGAGAGAGAGACAGTTGTCGAGCAGTCCGTCAGTCCGGGCCGTCGATGCAGTCCCAGCTAAGCTGGAACGTGTGTCGTGTGCGCCGTGGCTCCAAAATGCAATTGAAAGAAAAATTGTGAGCCGAACAATAAATTCCTTCTGTGTGGGATTGCGAAATGTTAGAGCTTGATTGAATTATGAAGTGCGTAAGTTTCGCTCGCCTGGGCGCGGAGTGGCAGGTGGCAGGTGGCCGGGGGGGCGGCCAGCGTGAGCCTTGCGGCTGGCTGCTTGCCTGCTTGGCTGTCTGTCACAGTGACACACAGACACGCAGACACGCGGCACTGCGGCAACGAGACAAAAGACTTAGGCAACAAACCCGCGACGCATGAGTCACTTTCCATGTCGAGTGGCGCATGCGGTTTTCTTCCATTTTATGTGTTTCCCTCACAGTTTTCGCAACAAATGCAAATCATGGCGAGCCGTACAAGCATTACGCATTTGTTAACAGCCGCAACAACAGCAACAGCAACAGACACGGTGCTGGACAACAACAATGCCGGCTTCGTTGGACAGCGCCGTCCTGACAATCAAAGATTTTGGCTGCCTGTCGCAGCTCATAATTTCAGCTTAAATGCATTAACCGTTAAGCGCGTCTAGAGAGCGAGGCGGGTTATGACATTGTCAATCCCCAGTCGCACTCTCGGCCGGGCTACCGTTGATGACGTGCCCAGATATGCCTAGGATTGCAGCTGTTGCCGCCACAGCCGCAGCAGCAACATTTGCATATGGCCAACTTCAGCGTGGCAGACATCTCAATATGTTACACTGGCAGCTTACTCCCAGATGCAGCGCGTGTCAAGCAAGCTACGACTTACAAGTTACGAGCTGCGAGTTGCGAGTTGCACGCCGTTGCAAGTTGCGACGAGGAAAGCAGCCCTCGTAATGCATTTGCCATTTTCTCTTTCAATTTTCGATTTAGGTTCCGCGCTGGCAATAGTTGCAGCAGCAGCAGCAACAACACACGGTTCGACAAGCGGCGTCAATTACTGCGCCTGCCACAAATGTCAACTGGCGACTTTTTGTGTTTTCTGTTGCCGTTTTTCATTTCGGCTTTTCGCGCTGCCTCACTTACAACTAGATTTCCATTTTCATTCCATTTCCATTTCCATTACCATTACCAGTACCCTGCCATAACCTATATCGCAATCTTTGCGTGGGCATCGCACTGCCGCAGACAAGCAGCAGGAAAATCGCTTTTTGTACCCCCCCCCCCCCTACCATCCCCCACCCGCTGACCCCGCACGTCACAGCGCCGATGCATGTGATAAATCAGCGTCAGGGCATTATATTTCATTGCTTAATAAGCTCAGGTCGCTGAAATTGACGCCCGCTCACAGTGCTTTTTGGCCATTATTATTTGCCAGCTACCGCTTGGTCTTTGCCTGGCCACCAATAACCACTGCCACAACAACAACAACAGCAACAACGTCGGCAACAACAACTGCTGCGGCAACTGGATTGTCTGGTCCTAATGCCAAGCGGGTCAACATTATGTTTTATTTTTATCTATTTCATTTGGCTGCAAAACGCCAGGGAAAAAAAAACTAAAAAGTTCGTGACTATTTCAGAGCCTTTACAGCATTTTCCAAATGGTTTTTCTTCAATTTTCTGCAGCTCTTGCGACTGCTGCAGTAAAGTGATCTTTATGTTTGGGGCAAGGTTCAATGTCGCTGTAAATTAAATAAGCTAACCATAGTGCTTGTGGTGTGCTAATTTAATTTAAATTATATTTATTAATTAAACCTGCCGCAGTTGCTTCAAATTAGCTGGGGAAAACTTAAAATTGAAGTGAATGGTTTAGTGTATTTTGGCTAAATTTGAATTGCAATGCATTCCACTTGCATAGACTTTCAAATTTATACAAAGTTCTCGCCGCGATTTGTATCTCCCGTAGATGGCTAAGAGGCTAGAAGTATTGCCGCTTTTAGAATAGGCATATATGCTGATCGAATCGCCGCAGATTCCTAAAAGCATCGATAACATTTTACACGTTTCAAATGCTAATCGAGCAGCGAACATGTTGCTACTGCGTTTACACGCGTCTAAAAACCAAAAAAAGAAAAAAGCGCTCAACGAAACGGAGTCAAAGTTGGCGTCGAGTCTCTCGTACTGCAGGCCAGGCGAGAGGCGTGGCAGAGGAGTGGGGCGGGCACTGGGCGCTGGAGTTCGTGTCGGGGCATGTTCACGCAAGTGTAAGACAAGTCGACGTGACCATAAGAACCGCCACAAGATCCAAACGCCAGACAAAATTGTTCGTAAACATTTTTTTTTTTTTATATTTGCGATCAGTGCGCAAATTGTAATCAAACACCAACAACAACAACAAGTGCTGTAGCCTTGTGTGCAGCTACTGTTTGACTAGACGTCGTTGTCGATGCTGCAATTTGTTGCTGTTGCCGAGCTGTGGCAGGAGGCGTGAGTCGCTGTTAGTACAGCCACGCCCCACTTCCAATGCGTCAGTGTTGTTGTTGTTGTTCTTGTTGCCGTGGCAGTTGTTAGCTAGTTGACCCGCATGTTAATTATAAACACATTAGGCCGCTAAAGGAATTAGAATTAGCTTATCGCACACACACACGCTGCCCCCCTCCCCCCTCCTCCCCCGTCCCTTTGCTCTCACTCACGAAACGGTAACAAGACAACGAAATAAATATTGTAAATAGAACAGAGAGCGTTATCTATGCACCTCTGACGCCTTTGCCAGATGAGACACCAACAGCAACAACAAACATAAACGAAGCCTGCTGATGCAATTAATCACAGTACCCAAAAGCAATACTAAAAACCCAAAGCTGATTAGCATAATTCGATGAAGAACAAACTGTCTGTCGACTTCGATATTTTTTGGGATTCTTCTCGGGGAGCTGAAGCTGGTTTGGCGTGCTGCTGGCCTGACTTCGCTTCTCGGGCTTGGGGTTGACGAAGAGTTTTGATTTGGATGCGCAAGATTAGCCAAGCGTTGCACTCGACATCGACATCGACATCGGCATGGCGGCCTGCTCTCCTTTTACAATTCTAATGAACTGCCAGTCAAAGTCAGTGCGTCAAGTGGCATGTGGCAAGAGGCAGGCGCAAGAACGCGTCTCGACACCAAATGGGATGAACTGTCGTTAAAAGATTTATTGCAGTCACTGTAAACTGAGATTGGAATACATTTTCTTTATTTATTTATTTTTTATTTTTTCTCTATTTTTTTTGGGGGCGCTCTTTGGCCATAAAAAGTAAATACAAAAACTGAAAGACAAAGAGACAAAACAAAAATGCAGCTGTTGCTGCTTTGAACTTTCGACACCTTTTGCCCAGGCGCGAGAGAATCACTGAGCAAATGCCTATCTGCACGCCTTTGTGCACTGCGTGCGCGACTGTGTGTGTGCGTGTGTTTGAGTGTGAGTGTGTGTGTGTGGTGTTTAATTGCCCAACTCTAAGCTAAAGTTAGCAATTTTATGACTTCACAGCGCATTTTGGAATGTTCAGTCCGCAATGGAGACCCCCAGATAGTTTTGCTTTTTTCTCATTTGTCTTAAGCCTCATAAATTGAGCTGACTCGCAGTTTGAGTTGACTCGCACTTGAGCTGAGCGGAGTTTGTGCAGTTTTCGGTTTTATGGCGCACTGAACTCCATTTTCGATATTATCAGCAATTGCGATGGCGTTAGTTTTATCGCAGCATTAATTAAGTAATTAAACGGGCCTCACCCACCCGCAATTGCAATCGGCTCTCGGGGGGGCGGCTGACGAGATTAGACAGCTAATTGGGAATAGAAACAACAACAAAAGACTGCAGACACGAACGCGGCGTTGGCCCTCCCATTTGGGCAAAGCCCAAGCCAGAGTCAAAGCGAGCCAAGAAAAAAGATGGCTACCAGAGCCATTAGCAAAAACCAACAACAAAGCGGAGAAACGACATGGGAAGCAACAAGAGCCACAAGAGTCACAAGCCACAAGAGCCGCCACACTAACAATAACAATGAAGCGACCCAGACACGTTTCAGCACGTTTGTCAAATAGACCAATCAGCGTCGCGTAATTTTGGGCTTATTACCATTAAACAAGCCGAGGCGCAGCACAACTTAAGAGAGCGCAGCTCAGCTGCTCGGCGAGTTGGCAAGTTGGCGAGTTGGCAGCTTCGCAGCTGGGCAGTAGCGAATAATTTGCTGTTTATTTGTTGGTAATTGGACGCGGCCAAACGCCTGGCGCCTCTCCCAGGCCTAATGATGGCTCTTAGTGCTCCGAAATTGAGCCACGTTCGCAGGTTCGCCGTAGCCACAGTCGCAGCCGCAGCCGCAGCGTCATGAATAACATTTTAATTGAGTTACCAAGTGGGCAGCGAGCGAGCAGGCCAACGACAGACGGAGCGGAGCGACAGCGAGTGCGAGTGCGAGCGAGAGGCAATGATATGGGCATGGGCAAACATTTGGCTGTAATTTGACAGCTCAGTGATATTAATGCGATTTGACAGCGACAATGACAGTTGTGTGTGCACTCAAATCAAACAAGACAAATAAACAGGCAGACGAGACGCGCGGACGGACAGATCGAGGGACAGACAGCCAGACAGCCGGACAGACACACATGGCGTATGCTTGATCGAGTCGAGTTGGGGACGCTCTGCTCTGCCTTTGTCAGTCATCCATCAAACCGAAACCAACAGCGAAACACCAAAAAAAGAAACACACACATACAAGTTGCATTCGGCGTTGTTGTTGCTGCAAAGTTTGATCAACGAGCGCGACACTGGCATAATGAGTGCCCATGGATGTGAATGTGAATGTGGCTGAAGACTTGTGAGCTGCTGCCGCAGTGAACTTGTGTGCGCGAGTGTATAATTGTCAATGAAACTGGTTTCGGGTAACATCATTCCGTCACTCACGCGCCCAGTCAACTGGCCAAATACGCACAGGCGACAACCAAAACGATGAAAGCAACAACAGCAACGACAGGAACCGAGCACGGAGGCAGCGGCAGACGCAGCAAAGCCGATGCGCTTCAAAGATAATAACCAATATATGCCAAACAGCAGAGAGGCACAACGACTCCGGCAACGCGAAGAACAACCTGTGTAACGACCACGCCAACACCAAACAACCAAACAACCAAACAACAGCAATCGGGGAATGTAACAAACGAGTGAAAACTAATGGAAAATAATGGAAAAATATTTACAATAGAGCAGGCGCAAGAGTGAGAGCGCGCGACTCTGTGTGTGTTTGTGTGTGTTTGTGTGTGTGCGGGAGAGGGAGTCGAAAACAACCGTAAGCAAGCAGAATGCTCGACCTAAGCCCAGGCGAGAAAATTAAAGAGAAAGAAAAACTTATAAAGATTTGAGTGACAGTAAAATGAAATGACGATTGGCAGGCGGCAAGAGACCAAATCCGAAACGAAGCCCCAGCGAGATTCCCCCCCTCTCCCCACTTACCACTTCGCTCGCCCAAAAGACCCTATCGACAATCCAACAGCAACAACAAACATTAGAAAGCTAATGAAAGTTAACACAATGACAACAGACTAGCCATCAGCACATCGGAGGCGTCTATTCAATAGACTCGTAGTAGGAGCTGCATTCAAAAGAACCAGAAATAGATGCCCCTCTACCCCCACCCCTCCACACTCTCGCTCAGAGACCGAGACAGAGAATCGCTTTGGATGCAGTTGGCATTGCGAGCATTAGATCTGGCAGTTGATAATTATAAACATCGTTTGAAGGCTGTTACGTTCAACAGTTTCAGACATTTGCATGCAATATTACAGCAACGGCGACAACAACAACAACAACAACAACAATGACTGCAACTATTATACAACGACGACAACAACAATGAGTTTAACAAGTACAACAATTAGAATATAAATTGTCTGTGTAACAAATGCAAAGCAACGACGACAGCAACTGCAACATCGCCCACGCAAATGCAAGAATGAGAACAAGACGCTCAATGAGCGCTGTGCTGGACTGCAAGATACCTAGCAACATAAAATCAGAATAGATCAGATTTAAATAGACAAGAAGACTGTGCTGTCACCGTCTTGAGTGCAAGATGAACAGCTTAAGTTTAAGCATAAGTTAAGCGTACTGGATTTGCATGCATTCTGCAGACAGTTCAGCGTGAGTAGGCGAAAGTTGAGAAAAGTTATATACAGGCCACTGCACAATGCTTTATATCTTAGTCGGATTTAGTCAGTAGCTCACATAGAACTGCAATTGGATGTCTTATTCTATCTAAGTAGGAATAGTAGTCAAACTCTCTTTGGCGCGCTCCAGGGTATTATGAGAATGGCGCCAAACGACATTGAACTGAGTTCGGCAGAGTTCGGAGCTGGCTGGAACACGTACTTATCTGCATAACTGTGAGAACGCGACTTTAAAGTGTTTTAAATATGTTGTTGAATAACAGCCGCTAACAGGCATTAGAAAACGCAAACTTGGCCAACCAACTGGCTGCCGGCTGCTGCTGCAATTAAGTGGCATTTGTCGCCCTGGCGCCGCACAATTGTTTGTCAGTGTGTGTGTGTGTGTGTTTGTGTATTAGGCAAAAATCTATCATAAGCGATCATAAATTTTCATTATGCAGATTATGGGGCACTTGAGATTTGTGGGCTTGAGTATAATTTTGCTTGCTTTTGAACTCGCCAGTGGAAGGTCAACAGGTTCAGGTTCGATTGATTGGGGTGCGACCCCAAAGAGAGCTAATTAAACTGATGTTAATACTGATCCATGATCAATGATTACAATGGCAAAGCACTTACATTAAACACCTGCGGGGGGTCTCAACTTCCAACGCAAGTTCACTAACATTTCGCCTCACAAACAAGACTCGAACCCAAACATGTGAGATCGGAATTGATATTTATAATTACATATACTCGCCGAGAACTGAAAGGAGTTCGTTCTATGCCAGCAGCAGAACACTTTGAATATTGAACCGAAAGCAAAGTACAATTATAATTCAGCTAAGCCACCGCTTGATTGGGCTATTAACACGACTTAAATGAACACTTGAGTACGTATTAGCCCGGCTTAAATAAACGCTGCGAACTGTTCTAAAATATCGTGAAGTACAAACAAACATTTTTCTTTTGGCTGATTTGTGGCACAGTGCACTGTGGGCAGGCCGCTGGCCACGCCTTGCCACAACTAATTTGAGCTCGATTCCGAAGTCAATCTCTACTGCCCTTTCAGTTATTCTCGTGGTTGTTGTTCGTTTGATGGCTGCAGTTTTTAATTATTGGAAAATGGGTTCGACAGCCCGCATGAGAGTTGCGAGTTGATTCGGTTGGGTTTCAGGTGTTTGTTAATTTGTTGTGGCCATCGTTGGTGTTGTTGTTCGCTGGCCCTCTTGTTTATATAGATGAAAAGTAACAGAGTGACTGAAACTTGTCTTGAACAAATGTTTGACTTGGTGTGCCGAGGTGTTAAAGCTCGTCTCAGTCGGGTTTTGGTCTCTTCTCAAACAGTTTCTATGCGTCCCAAGTGGCTGAGAGAAAGAGAGTGAGTGAGTGTGCGTGTGTGTGTGTTTCTGCGTGTATGTGGTCTCTGTCTAAGCACTCGGACTAGCTAAGCTTGTAGGCTTGTAATTTATTATTCGAAACTCCATCGATCCGTCGCTGTCCGCTTGATTTCTACACAGCTCAGATGTGCCCGTCTGCTTTCGGATTTGGTTCGACTTTTGAGGCATGTCTGATTTTGGTAAGCCGGCAGCTGATTATGTGCCACATTAGTTGATGCAGGGCAACAGTTTCCAGCTGATACTGCTGCCTCGGCGTGTATTTATAATTCAATCATAAGCAATTAACCAGGCAGCTGTTAGGCCAAAGCCCAAAGGCGCCATGGCCAGCTCTCAGCTGCACTGGGCAAGGTCAACAAATAAAAGAGAGAGAGTTGGACAGAGAGCGAGAGAGAGAGAGGCAACAAACATACATTTCATTAGTTTTGCATAGGGTTTGTACCCTCACGCAACAGCTCTTTGTCTCTTTCTTCGGCGGGTTTTGACAAATTCGTTTAAAAAATTTCAAAATTGAAAAGATTCATTCATCAGCGCGCGCATCATCATCATCAGGCAGAGCCGCAGCCACAGAAGGCGCAGCAAAGGCGGTGTTTAATGGTTGCCAGCCACAAAGTCAGCGGTCTGGCAGTCGCTTCGACTGTCCGTCCGTCCGTCCGTGCGTCTGTCAGTCAGGCAGCCAGCGAAAGAGGCAGACAGTAACAACAGGGCAAGCTCAAAGGTCCATGTGCGATCTGACCCATTGTCGTTATAAATTAGCGCAATCAATCAACTCACTTCACCTGATTCGGCCAAAAAGATTTCAAACAATGTGAATAGACAGCCAGAACAGAACAGGTTCGGCTTCGGCTGCGACAGCGACTTCGACTTCGACTTCGACTTTGAGTTTGGAGTTTGGCTTAGGCAGGCGAGAGACAGCATTGGGTATGGAGAATTCGAGCATGTGAAGAATATTGTATTTTTGTGTGTTTGGTTTTTTTGGGGGGAAAGCCAGAGAGAAGAGTCAAAATGTAATATGCGTATTTTAATACCATGCTCGGAGTTCACAACAAAAGTTCTGCACTTCGTCAATGTCAAAGTGTTCAGGTCGAGGGACAGATTTCGAATCGGAGCCATAATCGGAATCAGAATCGGAATCGTTGACCAGTTTGTTAAATTAATCAGTAAATCGTTAAATGAATAATTGGTACTACGGCCGCTAGCTAGACGCTCCAGCTTTGGCTTTGGCGTTGGCTTTTATTGTGCGAGTGGTTTTCTTTTAGGCTCTAAGAAATTTGCTCGGTGCTCAGTTCCCAGCATGTTTATCATATCTTTCTGGGACTAAGGCTAGTTCGTTGTCTAAGTCTTCTGTTTTTTCCGAATCTGTTTCGTCTGATTTTCTGTATCTTTTGTCGTATCAACATTTTATCTCTTTCTTCTTTTCCGAGCATATGTTAACAAGAAGCCCAGTGCCCTGTCTCATCGCCATCGCCATCGCCATCGCCGTCGTCGTCGTCGTCGTCGTTGTAGTTGTCGTTGTCAAGTTGCGGCCTCCCGAGAAAAGGCAGTTAAGCATCTCGCTGGCTGTCTGGAAGATTTTTCAGGTGTAAAAAGAAAGAAGGTTTTTCATAAATTCAAATCCAAATGCCGATCGTAAATTTCTTTTTGAGCCTTCTGCGCTGCCCTTCCACGTAATTTTGTTAGCGCCCAAAGGGACGAGCACTTAAGAACTGAAAAGAAAAATAGAAATAGAAGATCAGATGAGGGGGGAGAATCAGTGCTAAGAAATAGGTGTGTATTATAAGTTTGTGTGTTATGGTTATGGTCTCTTTTTTGTCGAAGTTTGTTGCTTGTTTGGTCGCACTTACCCTTTCTATTGTAAATATTAGTCGGCCATTGTTGTTGGCCAAGTCACGAAGGGGGCCATTGTCAGGATTATGATATGATATGATATGCTGACCTATTCTCCCATTCAACCACTTTCTTTGGCCTGGGAAATGTTTTATTTTGATGGGTTTTCTAGTCTGAAGTGCCGGGCAGTGGCCAGCAGCAGCTTCGTAAGGAGGCTGGAGGGCTGCTCATTCCCCATGTGGCACAAAGCATTTTATTATGCCCATACAAAGAGATCAACTATATTTGCTATACTCCTGAGTTCAACTTGGAGTCGGAGTTGGAGTTGAAGTCGGAACCGGAGTCGGTGCCTTGCCCGTTGTTGCTTCTCGCTCTTGCTGTTGCTGTTGTGTATTTTTGTATTCTGCATTGATTTTCTTAGCTGCAGGTGCGGAAGCAATTTGTTTAGAATTTTGCTGTAAACGCAACAAGCAAAAGCTGCCACACCAACAGCCTCAGCAACAATCACAACAACAACGGCAACGGCAACAGTAACAACATCAAGTGCTACAAGAGCCTCGGCCAGGCAACATGGACATTAAATAAAAGCGAAAAGAGTAAACACACAACACGAGAAAATATTGCATGCGCAGCTCGCCAAAAGGCAAATGTCGTTTATGTGTGTGTGCGAGAGTGTGTATGCAAATTATTATGCACACAGAGACGACGCCACAACAACAGCAACAACAACAACAATAAACAGGAACAACAGCCATAACAACAACAACAACAACGGGAACAACGTACTATCCAAACACTTGAGCCGCGTTGTCAGCTAAAGAAATCGTTTCAACTGCTTTGCAACTTCATTGGCCCGACTAAAAGACTTGCCAAATCAACGTTAACTAACCGAAAATAACTCAAGGTGCTGCTTTTACGAGGGCAGTTCTGTAGTTCGATAGCCATGGGAAAAATATCTCTGCGGCGCACCAGATGGAGTTAGTTATCTTTGAGCAGAGAAAGCTGCAAATGCATGAGAAATGAAAAACGATTAAATCCTATTATTATGCTATAATACATGGGTAAAGTATAGGAAATGAATAGAAGATTAATATGCTCTACTACTCAAGACTGCAAGTAGCTCAACGAGAGTGAACGGTTCCCAGCGAATGCCAGTTTTTCTTACACGAAGAAGCAGTAAATATATCTTTTAGTTGAAGTAAATCTAATTGGAAATTCAAAGTTCAATTACTGGAATTCTTCTGAAATTAATTCAGCTTAAATCATACTTCAGGCAATAATTTAAGTACTCTCATTAGCTGCAATATTTTCAACATAAATTGCAGATTTTAGGCAATAAATTCTCGCACAATAATATTGCTTATTTTATTATTATTGAGCTCTACTTGGCGATTTAACGTCTCGTGGCTTTGACGTTTTAGGCATTGTGTTCATTGAATCGGACCATAATTATTTTTACGACTTTATTCTAGTTTCACATTTGAATTTCGATTCGATATTTCTACAGAGATATTCATTTCATATTATCTCTCAATAATACTCTATGAAATCCAAAACCAATTTGTTTCGCGTCATTTGATAACTCATTTTGCTGGTCTTATTCATGGAACTGCTCTCGTGTGTATCATCGAGTATCATTATGTTTTATTGTTGGTTGAACCTTATGGCACATGACCATAAACTTTTATTAATAACCCCATAAAAAATGCTCATAAAAAGTGTACTCATCTTGTTCGTCATGTGGTTGTTGTTGTCGTTGGTGTTGTTGTTGTGTGTTACGGTAATTTTGACCATACATATGTGAGGAGTGTTTTGCAATTTGTTGCTGTGTGTTCCAAGTGTGTGTGTGTGTGTGTGTGTGTTTGTGTATAAAAACAATAGCACAGCTGGTGGGGTCAAACTTCCTACCCGTTGCTCTTGGCCCGTTGGCCGTCGATCAGTCCGCGTAACCGAATTGTTTTCTGTATTTTTATGTCTGATTTCTCTACGAATAAGAACTCCATTATACTATGTTGGCATACTGTTATAAGGTTTCTCTCGCTGCCCGGCTTCAAAGAGAACCACTATCATTGATTTGAGAGTACAAATTCTGTTGCCCAAATGTAAAATGATATGTGTATGCTGCGAGAGCTAAAGAGTTTGTAGCAAGTTCTGAACGTGTTAAAGTCACAAGTTCCCTAACACGTCTTTAGGTTATTTGATATATTTATTAAACTAGCATAACGATTTTTATTAAGCTCACGCGGACAGACAGACAGACAGACAGACGGAGAGTGAAAGAGAGACAGCGAGAGAGATGGGGAGCAGGAGCCCAAACGGGTTATCTAAACATTGTGTGCGCTCTTCATTTTGGTGAAGTCTTTTGAATTTCTGATGCGATTCGCCCCAACGCTGACGATAGAGCAACAGCACAACTTTGTTGCACATACGATCAAACACACACACACACACAAAGACGCACACACAGACACACTCACATGCACATAATTCAGTCTCGTTGCAGTTGCAGTTGCAGACGCCGTCTCCTGCCTTATTTCATTTCATTTTATTTACGTGAACTACTCTGGTGTCCAATAAAATATACGCAACGAAATCAGATGCAAAACTACCAGCTCCAACTTCAGACGACGCGCTGCGAGAGCGACAGAGACAGCGACAGAGCGAGAGATTGATAGAGCGGGAGCGCGAGAGCGAGAGAGGGCGAAAGATTCTCATTCTCAGCATCTCTTGTCGTGGAGACACGCGGACGCACTTAATGAGCAGCGATCTTAAATCTTAAAGCAGACGCACAGACAGCCGACCGAGATGGGTTCGTTCTGTGCTCGGGCCTGGCTCTGGTTCTGGCTCTGGCTCTGTCTCTGACTACGGCAGCGATATCTTGGCAGAGCCAGAGCATGTATGTGTGCGTGTGTGTGTGTGACGAAAGTATCTTGAACTGCGCTTTGCTTCAGTCCGGCACAGCTTCATCTTACTGCTGGCTGCGGCGTCGTTGTTGTCGTCGTCGTCGCTGCACTTGAATTTCAAACTTACACAGAGACAGACACAAATAGTGAGAGAGACGGAGAGAGTGAAAGAAAGACAGAGAGAGCGAGAGATCAAGAGAGAGAGAGAGAGAGAGAGGCAGACAGACAGACAGAGAAGGGGGGACACTTCAAATGCTTATGAAGATATTATGAAAAGCAAGCCGAGACCGAGACTGAGGCTGAGGCTGAGACTGAGTCTGAGGCCGAAGCCGAGGCCGAGTCTGCGGCCTGCGTGACAACAGTGCCACTCGAGAGGCAGAGACCGGGTTGTGGCAAGTTACTTCGCTGCTGGCGAGTTGACAAATGCAGCGCAGCAGACAGACAGCCATGGGAGTAGTTACCGCGCGTACCAAGTACCAAGTGCCCAACCAAGTCGCCGCCGACCATCCGACTATGCGACGCGTATCCGAGTACTTGCCACAGCTGCCGAGCAGTTGTTGCTCATCTCTGTTGGCTCTTCGCTTCACCTGCAAAAAAGATCAATGACAATTTATTGTCATGACTATGTAAGTTCTCACTGGGCGCAGGCGTGCTCATCTCCAACCTCAACTCCATCTCCGACTCCAACTCCAGCTGCATTTGTATCTGTATCTGCATCTGCATCTGCATCTACAATTGTATTTGTGTGTATAAACAACGGGGAGACGCTTTTGATTTTGCTTGTGTGTGTTTTATTTGTTTCACTTAAGGAAAATGGCCCATAAATTATACAAAAAATGATATCTACTTACAGATTTAAATTAGTTTCCACTAATGCTTAAACAAAATATCACAAAAGTATCTCGAACTACAGCTACTTACAGCATAATAATCATAATAATAATTACAAAATGGTGAACAATTCCTATGGCTAGACTTAAGCTTAAGCTAGACTTCGCTTAATACTCGCTTTAGATAATGATCCGATGTCGATAGTGACCTGCTAATACTCGTACTTGGCCCGATTCTCGATGCTTGACTGTTCAGCTTGTTTTCGTTTTCTTATTATTTTCGTTAGCTGTTGGGCCAGTTGTGAACATTTGGCATTTGATTAAGGTTAGTGCCTAGGCTTAGATTAGATTAACCGACTAACTAATATGATGTTTAACAAAAGCGAACATTCAGATGATGTCTTTAGGTTGTTGTTGTTTTTGTTGTTCTCGTTGTTCTTGTGGTTGTCGTCGTCTCTTCGCTTCTACTTTAACGATATTTACAGCTTATCAGTCAATGTCTGTGGCGACAATTCCCAGCCGAATTGCGATTTCGATTGAGATTGCGCTGGAGAAGGTGATGGCGAGATGGCGATCTCGATCCCGATCTCGATTCCGATCTCGTTGTCGATTGGTATCGTTTCATTAGCTGCTCTTGTTGCTGTCGCTGCACTTCTGGACCTGGGCCAGCACGCGATCGATGCGTTCCGCCAGAATCTTGATTGATTTATCCGGCAGCGAGGGCAGCACATCACGCACATTCGGGCTGGTTGTGCGCTCAAACAGTTCGCGCAGCTGTGTGCCCGCGCCTCCCGCGGCACGCAAGCGCTGCAGCGCCTCGATGGTGGGACGCCGAAAGATGCACAGATTGTCCAGCAGCAGGCTGTGATAGGCCTCGTACTTCTTGAGCAGCCGATAGCCGTGCAGCAGCCCCGACTCGTTGTCGAGGAACACGAGCAGCTGCGTATCCCTTTGGCGGGCCAGGTTGTGAGCGGGCGCAGCCATAATGTCGGCATTCCATTGAAAGTTGTACAAGTTATTAACGACACGATCGAGGTTCGCGATCAGGTAATCGAAGACGATTAAATCGGACCATTGTGCCAATTCAATTAGTCGCTGCAGCAGCGCCGTCGTCCTCATCGTTGACGAGGTCGCCGTTCCAGTCGCAGCCGCGTCCGCCGTCGAGGACGACTGCGCCTCCTCAAGCGTGCGTGATTGATGATCGCCCGTTTGGCTGCTGGCAGCCTCCAGTCGCTTGAGTAATCCCCGCGACGACGCCGACGCCGACGTCGACGCTCCGCTCTCCAGCTCCCGCTCCCGCTCCCGCTCAAGCTCGCGCTGCATCTGCTGCGTTATGTTCCAGACGTCGTGCTTGTTGAGATGCCGCTCCAGTGGCTGAAACGGTTGCGGTATGCCCGCTGGCTCCAGATCGGAGAGCCAGCGCGTCAGCACCACCGGCCTGCCCTCCTTCCACTGCGCCTGCGTGATGTCGCCCAATGCACTCGACCAGCTTGGCGTCGTCGTGTCAATGACTGTCGCTGCACTAGGCGCCAGATTGCTGATGTTCAGCAGCTGGCCCAGGTAATAGCTGAATATCTCGCCCTGTATCTGGTCCGTGTTCTGGCGATAGCGCGCACACGCGCGCGTACCGTCCGCGAACACCACGAGGCGGTTCTGCATGCGGCCGCAGCCCTGCTCCAGCCGCGTGACCTGGCCCTGACCCGCCACATAGCGCTCCCAGCTGTGCTGGTCCTCGGCCGCGAAGCCCTTGGGCAGCGCGCTCTCGACCAGCTCGCCCCAGTAGATGTTCGACTCGATGATGCCCGCCGCCTGCAGCTGGCTGTCCCGCGCCGTCGACGGCTGCTGCTGCAGCTGCGGCTTGGCCAGCGCCTTGCTGCGCCCCTCCGACTGGCTGGTGGGACTCGACTTGGACAGCCGTCGCTCGGGTCCCTTGCGATAGCGACCGTTGCTGATGCGCTGCACGTGGAACTCCTTGATGCTGCCGTCGTTCGTGTCCAGCTTCTTGACGATCATCGAGTCGGGCGCGTTCTTGTCCTGCTCCAGGTGGAACGCGTTGCGGAACACCTGCTCGGCGCTCAGCTCCAGGTTGGTCGCCAGCGCGGGCTCGTCGCGTATGAAGGCGACGCTGTAGGGCAGCGGCGGCGGCGACGACTCGTCGCTGAGCTGCAACGAGCTGGCGACCATCGCCTCATCACTGTCGCCGGCCCTGGCTGCCACTTCGCTGCTGCCGCTGCTGGCGAAGTAGTCGGGCAGGCCGAGCATGGGTACGATCACGCCCAGCGCCATGCCGAACACGAAGGCGGCCAGTATGCTGAGCAGGCAGGCGCGACGCTGGAACGCCCGGCGACGACGCAGCGTCAACAGTGTCATGTGTGTGGCTTCGATGGGATTGCTGCCGATGCTGCCGATGCTGCTGATGCTGCTCCCACTGCCGCCTATGTCGCAGTGCGTGCTGCTGTTGCGCGGCGTGGGCGTTATAACGCTGCAGGTGAGCTGTAGCTGCTGCAACGCCGTTGTGCCGCACAGACGGTCGCTCAGAATCTTCTCGATTGCTTGTTGTTGTTGCTGTTGTTGTTGTTGTTGTTGCTGGGGTGGTTGCTGCTGTTGTCCGGCTTCCAGGCGCTTGATGTCGTACATTTTGCTGCTGCAGTCACCGAACTCAGTGCTCCCTCTCTCTCTCTCTGTCGCTCTCTCAGCCGTTCCTCGCTTGCTGTCACGCTCTCAGTCCGAGTGCAAGTTCAAGCTGCGCATAAAGACACCGGCCGGGCGGGGCAGTGGCGCGGGGTTAACCAGCTGAAACTCGACGTCGTTGTCGACGAAAGTCGTGAAATTAATTTCTGGCTTTGTTTAATAAATATTGCGCCTGATCCAAGGCTATTTGATCGGCGCTGGAGCTGGAGCTGGAGCTGCGGGTCCTCGACTTGCCGGTTCCTTCGCTAGTTCTATCGCCAACCGTCTCGCTCCCACTCGCACTCACACTCACACTCGCTGTCTGTGTCTCTGTCTGGCGCACAGGCTGACCGGTTCGTTTATTACGTTTCGTTTGCGTTGAAGCTTTGCGTTTGGGCCCGAGTTTGGGTTTGGGCGATTTTTCTTCGATTTCCACAATTGAAATTGAAACAGCAAGAGCAGCAAAACAGAAAACAGAGAAAAAAACGTGCCCAGCGCTGCTTTATTTATTTTTTTGCTCGTTCTGTTCGTATTATTTTTGTTGCAGTTGTTTTACTTGATTTTTTATTTGGTCGTTTTATCGATCTATTTTCTGCACGATCACTTGTTGTAATTTTTTATTATACATTTTGCTCGGCCGTCGCTTTAGCAATTGTTGTTGTTGTTGCTGTTGTTGTTCTCCCTGTCGTACTCGCCGCCGTTGTTTGTATCTGAGGCCGTTGCACACGTATGTACATAGCGAATATGCCTTTCGGGTAATATTTCAGCAATTTCCTCCTTCCCAGTTTGGCCGCAGTTTTTGGAGTTTGCAGTTTATCGCGACCTCCACGCGATGCGCTTCTGCTTCTTCTTCGCGCTGCCGTTGTGCTTTTTACTTGTTTTTTTTTTTATAGATATTTTCGGCTGGGGCTAGTCCCTTGGCTGGTTTAACAGTTTTGTTGTTTTGTTTTCAATTTTTGCAATTGGCGATTTTGGCGCACCGATAAAACCAATTTCGTGGCTTTGAGCTATTTACCACACACACAAACACACACACAGTGTCGCGCACACACTTGCACACTAGCACAGAAACACACACACACACAGGCTGAGTTGTCTACAGTCGTTTGGCATTCCCAGCCTGATGCATTGCGCTTGATAATTGCCACAGCAGCGCGACAAGTCCAAGTCCAAGTCCTGCCCAGGCTCTGCGACTAGGCACGGTCAAGGGTTTCGTTGTTGTTGCCGTTGTTGCTGTGGTTGCTGTGTTTGCTTTTGCTTTTAGGTTTATCAATTTAATTTCTTGTCTCGCACCTTTGCTTGATTTTATTTTTATTTTATTTTTAGGGCTTTTTGTCCGGCTTTGACCGTCCCGTCCACACAACATTCACGTTGTTCGCTCGCCGCACACCGAACGATCTGAGGAATTTTTATGCCTTTTTATTTTGTTTTTCTTTTGATTCTCCTTTTTTTTTGTTGTTTTTGTTGTTTTAATTTTTGCCGTTCGCCGTCTGCGCGTTTGCCTCGTCGTCGTTGTCTTTCACATGTGCCATATAGTTATGGCGGCGTATTCAATTACTATTAACTTGATCTTCGATTGCATCACTTCACTTGGCGTTGTGTCAACTCACTCTTAATGCTATTTGGTTAGTTGTGACAGCAGTCTAGTGTCTTGTGTCTTGTATCTTGTATCTGACGGATGCACAACGTGCGCGCAGGCGTACCGCTTCGTTCGAGTTTGGATGGCAGACTGTCGGCTGGAGAGCAGTCGCCTGGCTTAGTTAAAGACCGGACCAGCGACTCAGTTCCGACCCGGCTCAATGCGACAACACGCGCTCTCTCCCTCTCTCGCTGTCGCGGCCTCTCGCTCAAAGTCCCTCTCTCTCTCTCGCTCATGCCGGTTTTTGAGTGAAACTCAACGTTTAAGCGCTCGATACTCTTTAGTATTTATTTGTACAGCGTTTAAGCTCATTTAACTTAACATGCACAAGCATCAGATGCGTCGCCACTTCGATGTGCTTTCAATTAAATATTCCCCAGACCCACACCTCAAAGCTGTGCACGTTGTTGGCCAAAAAAATGCCAGAATATGTGAAGTTATAGTCCGGCTGGAAAATGCCAAGGTCGCCCGTGTCGAAGCTCAAGTCGTGCACTGTGTAGGTGGTGTTCTGCAATCAGGACTCGCATTAAGATCAGTTTTCTTGTGTGTTCGACTGTTCGACTGTTCGACTCACCGCTTTCAAAGGACATCGTTTGGGAAACTCGACGAGCGCCCTCTGCAGTCCCTTGCCCACAAAGGGAATCACTGAGGTTCGAGAGGATCCAGCTATTATGCGACATATATCCAGTCTCATGCCACTAACTGCCAAAATCTTGTTGCTACCAATAGTATTCACTCTTAGTCGCGAAACGCCCACCAAATTTGTGAGCACCACTTTGTTGGTCTCAAAAATTATGAATAGCGACGTGCTGTTCCTCAAACTGCACGTGATATTCGCAATCTTGTTACGTGTCACAAAGCAGCGCACATCCGTGAAATGAGTTCTCTACATCAAATATTTTTAGACTTTTACGTGAATTTGGTCAAATATTGAAGGCTTACCTTTATAGTCTGGCTGAGCATTAATACGTTGCCAAGGAGCAGCCAAAAAAACATATACTTTCGATCAATGCGCAACATTTTATGGAGCAGACAAATTTAGTTGCGCGCAAACGACAAAGCACAAAATTACAGTGAATGTTGTGCAAATATACATGTTACGTCGGATTTGAATATCAAATAATAGACAGCTCATTTAAAACAGTATCCAAGCATAAATAATTGTGGTTAAATGCTAGCAAATTTTTATTGATGATGACGATAAGTTTCTATTTACATTTTTGAGCCCTCAATATCAATTTGACAATGTTGAATTTGCTGACACAATGCAACGTGTTGAAATTAGAATAAAGTATACTTCGCAATTTGGAAAGCGATCAGGAAAAGTTAAAGCAATTGAGAGAAATGCAAAATGCCTCAATGAATCAATTGGCCGTCGGCAAAAAAGCCACATCTGAAATGTTTAAATATAAATCTTTACATGCTAGAAGCTGAATTAAATAAAATGCTGTCTATCATTTTGGTAGTATTCAATGCAATTAATTAAACTCATTTAATTTATTAGATTTTCCAGAGCAAAATATAATTTTTAAGACGTCAACAATCAATGTCAGCAGCCGTCGCTGCAAAGAGCAGCTCTTAAGAGCAGACAGCTAATTTACTCAAAGCATTTCACTCAATGAATCACACAAGAGAAGTTGACAGCGGGAGAGCGAGCGAGTGAGAGAGGCCGGGAGAATGCTCTCCGAATTGAGCGTAGCCACACAGACCGTGGACATTTTAATGCCCATTTGAAGCTCTTGAAGCGTTCGTGTTGTTGATTTTTATGCTCAGTGCGGCACATTTGCTGCGCCACATTAAGAAACTAGTATCTGGTGGTGCTCTGAGCGGGAGCGAGCTGTGAGCCGTGAGCTGTGAGCTGCAATGGCGATGGCAGCAAAAGGAAAACGAGAAGAAGAAAACAAAAAAAGTTGGAAAAAATATGATCAAGGAATGTAGACATAACTTGACAGCATGTTTAGAGAATTTTTACTCGAGGACAGAGCGCGAATGTGCGTTGGAAACGGAATGAGTCGAGCTCGAGTAGCTGCTCACATCCAGACCAGAGACCAGAGACCGGGGACCAGAGACCCAAAGACCGAGACTGAGGCAATGACGACAACGATAATAACAACAACAATAACAGGAACAAGAACAACAGTGGAGCTGGCGCATTCTTTTGGCCGCGCTACTGCTGAGTGTGTCTCTGCCTGCATTCGTGCGTTGAGTCTCGGTGTGTGTGTGTGTGTGTGTGTGAGAGAGAGTCTCTGTGTTGTGGGGAGACTCGCGATGCTGAGAAGCCGCGAGTCAGACTCACGATTTGCCTAATTGAATTTGCACTAACAATTAAAAGTTGCTCAGCATCGTATGACAGGCATAAACATAATTTACGAGCAACTCTTTTTACAGTTATCGCGTCTACTTAACACAATCCTGCATCACAATTCCGCTGCGATGCCATTCGCGCGTCTCTCCCCCTCCCGCATTAAAATGCAAATATTGGATAATAAAATAGCCAAGAGAATGCACATTAAATATCAAATTAAATCGAATCGAATGGCCACGCATAGATAACGAGTGAAAGATCAAACGGGGCAGAGAGTCGAACAGAGAAAACATTTGCAATAAATAAACATAAAATTCAATAAAATAAAGTTAAAAGTGTCAGCTGTCTGATTGGGCACTTTAGCTGCTCGTCGCTATCAATCGATCTGAATCGGACTTTGTTTCTGTATCGGAATCTCCAATCGAGCGACATCCCATCAGCTAAACACAAAAATTCATTTCATTTCAAATTGCTGGCCACACACACACACGCACGCACACACACGCACACTGATTGTTCGTTATTCGTTGTTAGCTTTTGATTTGATTTTGTTTAACTTCTCGCTTTTGATATTTATATCTTTCAGCTATGTCTGTTTTTTCCACAGATCTTTTTCGCCATATACCCCGCAGTAATGCGGCTGTTGAAATCGTCAGTTTAAGTCAAATTAATTAACATTAATTTTTGTAGCTCGTTGCGAGGCACAAAATCAGCCGGGTGGCTTTTTTCGGTCGTGTAAATGCGAATGATAAATTGTAACCTGGTCGCTTACGCTTACGTTTGCGACTTCGGAATTAGACTTAGAGCTGGAGTTGTGGCACTGCGTCTTCATAGTCATCTTATCTGGCTCGATGGCCACCTTTTATAGGCCGTTGTTGTTGTTGGTGGTGGCCGTCCACATTGCCAATATGGTGGGAAAGAAACCTGGTGGTGGCCGCAGCAAACTTGTTATATTTAAGCCAATAACAACAGCAACAACGAAAACTGCCGTCAGCCAGCAGCGAGGTCCATGTCCCGGCCCAAAGTTAATCGAATTAAACAAATATTCGAAGATGAGGCGAAGTTAACAGTTGGCTAGCATCATTTGACAAATGATGTTTGGCCTTTTCCATGCCATACTTATAACGATAGATAGATTGTATAACTGTGATGCGAGGCGCGCGCTCGCCAGTTCGTTGCCTAAGTCTTTTGTTTTGTGGGAACAGTTTTTCGTTGCGTTGCCGTCGCGTTTTAATTATTGCCAAAGTCTCGGCCGGCGTATAACTTTCAGTGCAGTCAACAAACAAAGAAATAAAAACTCAGCACACACACACACACACACACACGCACACACACTTGAAAAAAGCATTTTTTCGAAGTTTGTTAAGCGCAAATTCTTGAAATGTTTGCAGTGCGCAACAATTTGGAACATTTTGTTGAACACAAGAGGAGCAAACACAAGAGAAAAAACAACAACAGCAGGGAGAAAGAAAAGAGGAAAAAATACAACAAAACATACAAGAAAATGGATCGGCGGACGCGTCGCCGCGTGGTCAACGAAAGTGAACGGCGAAGGACACACAAAGTGACGATGACGGCGACGGCAACGGCAACGGCAACGGCAACGGCAACGGCAACGCGACTGGTCATCAGCAAGCGAAACTGGAACTGGAACTGGAGCTAGAGCAAGCACTGGACACGGAGTATGGCATATGGCATCTGGCATCTGGCACCAGGCTGAGAAGTGAAGCGCTGCCATTGTTTGCATTGCTAGATTCCAGACCACTCATGCTAGACGCTGGCTGGATGGCTGGCGTCGCTGATGATGACGACTTGGACGCAACTGCCACAAGCTGGCTGAAGAGGCAGGAACTCACTCCTTGCACACAGTTCTTCGACGTCGACGACGTCACGGGCCGTCAGCGCTTGCATCCACAAATCCACAAGTCCACAAACTCTACAGACATTTACTCATAACACATCCTAGCCAGGCTGCACTTCAACAGTGCAGCACGGGTATGGGGCACTTGCTGCCGCTGTCGCTGCTGCTTCTGCTTGGCTCTTTACTGTTCGCTGTTGGCTCTTGAAGACTCCAAACTCCAAACTCCAGACTGTGGCTGTCTCTTTGGCTGCCACGGCCTGACCTGAGTTAAACAAATTCATTAAAAACTCGTCACTTTGCGCACATCACGCTGACTTGGCATAACTGCCGCTGCTGCTGCCGTCCTCCTTCGGTTTCGCTGGCGTCGTCGTCGAGCATTGCCACTTGCCACAATACTACTTCGCATTCGCAGTCGGAGTCGCAGTCGCATTCGAATACTTGTGCTTATACTTATATACTCCTTTGCCCTGCGGCCAATGAAGTGCCTGGGTCCATAGTCTTAAGCCGCTGGCAGGATACAATTTTGAGGCAAGCGAGGCAACCTCTGCATTATAACAATATTTTTATTGCATGTCCCTTCACATTGTTTGCACTGCGCTGCAGTTCACTTCCTACAATGCCAACGCAAACAGCGCAGAGAGTTCGAGCGCGCGCTCGAGCTCGAGCTCGACTCGAGCTGCAATCTTGGGCCGAGCCTGGCCAAGAGCCTTGAATTATGTATTTGTATTCTATTTTGAAAGGCCCTTCAATCAACTTGATCTTGGCAGCTGCCTGGGATTCAGTCTGCCAGCCACCATCATCGCCATCGTCGCCAGCATCGCCAACGCCGCCAGTTTCATTGCTGGCATTTCTCCTGAGAAAGCTTCCAGCCGATAAGCAGCCCGCTCTCTCGCCGCTGCCTGCCATTTCCAATGATGCCACATTGATGCAGCAGTTACCTTCTAACGGCTGCAGATACACGAGTGTCTATACATGTACACGTGTGTGTGTGTGTGTGCGATAAGTTTCCAGGAAACGCGCACTGCGTTTGCCGTCGGGTCTCTAGCCAAAAACTGATGCCGCCAGTTGATGTCGCTGGCGACACATTGCTACTGCCAAGCCCCGAGCCGCGTGTAATATGCGCTAACTAACACGCATATCCAACAAGTATTTTATGTCCAATTATTCTTGATTCCCAACAACCGAAAGCAGCAACAATATTCAGCAAACTTTGCACTGGCATACCACCCAAATGTATCCCAACGGATTTTCATTAAAACAATATATGATTAGAGGAAACTATAAGCTTTGTATGATAGATTGTCAGAAAACTGAGCAAAAAAGTTGCAACAAATTTAGTACACAAATCAAAACCCTAAGCTATAAGTTTGATTAACATTTCTATTATTCTCTGAATATACAAAAGTATTAAATTGATATTTCTGTTGCTTCACCTCTTCGATTACCTTAAATGTCGAAGCAAGCCCTTGCAGTGCATCGAGAGATCGCCTCGAAACTCTCGCTTTCGTTGTGTTATGAATGCGGCTGCGTAGAGGAATATGGATTGCTTGATATGTATGTCATACAGATATAATATGCTGCGGAGTCTTCTAAAAGAGATCGATGCGTTTGCCTGCACACCTTTTATGGGCGCTGGAGAGACGGTCTGCCTGCATATGATGCGTTCAAACGTTGAAGCAGCAGCGCTGAAAAAAGACCACTAGCCACAGCTGAACAACAACTAAACAACAAAAGCTATGTTAACAAAAAAAAAACGAGCACAAAAATCAAGAGTCGATGGGGAGCGGCGAGAATAAGTCAGATCGCTGCCGCCATACAAACGCGCCTGTAATTTTAAGACGCAGCCCCAAGTATGACGATGATGACAAACAAGGATACCAAACTCAGAATACCACTGAATTCTTTTGGATAATTAAAAGCACTTAAGTCGGAATTTTTTGGAGCGCGTTTTCTGTTTTTGTTGTTATTTTGCTCATTTCTTATTTCTGTTATTTGTGCGTCTGCACAACTCTTGTTATACTTATCATATGATTGTTGTTATTCCACAACAACAGGGGGAGGCATGGCCAGGGGAGGTAGTTTAAGTCTGTTTGCTTGCCTTGAAGCTGGCTAATTAGCGAATAGCGCAGAAAACATTGTAAGTGCACTCTCGTCTGAATGGGAATGGGTCGTCTGAAATCGAGAAGCAAACAACTGGGATTGGATGGATCATCATATCATGCATATGTATCACCTGCTGCCTGCTGCCTGCTGCCTGCTGCTGGCATCGCAATGTGAATGTCACTTGCATACAAGTGAGTGCGGACATCCTCCACAATGAGAATGTATTATGCAGTCCGGCTGCAGCGAGTGGCTGGCCTAACAGCACTTATGAGTGTTAATAGCGATATAAAAAGGTTATTAAATTGATGGCTATTTTCTCACAACGGCTCCAGAGAGGAGCGAGATCGAATATGCATTTTATTGGTCGCAGCTCTTCGTCAAAGACTGGCTTATATTTACTTACATCTGATAAAGGTTTCTTTTTATTCAACGAACATTTAAATGTAATTTAAGTTGGTTTTTATTATTAATATTATTAAGATAGCATCAACATGATTTTCGTGTTAGCTCTGCTCGTTTTATTGGCTCACATTTAATTAGCAGCATTTCAAGTGGATCACATTGAAGACTGAATTCTGGGAAGAGAGACATGTACCAAATGTACACAGTTGATTCGCCTCTCGATATGATTCATATAATAAGCGATGTTTTCACCATTTTAGCACTCAGAATGCATGTTTTCTCGCTTATTGTGAAATGCTTTTAGCTGATATTCAATATTTCGCCGCCGTGGCGTGGCGTGGTGAGGCGAGGCGAACTTGAACTTCACGGCGACTACGACAACAACGACATTATGTTACCTGGTCCTGGCCTACCTTTGATTTGTGGCTATTTCGCGCGGAGACACTTCATTTATCACGTTCATTCGGCGTCGCCGTCGTCGTCGTCGTCGTCGGCGGCGACACAAGCACTGACCTTGAAAACGTTTTAGCCGAACCCAAAACCCAGTCACAGTCACACTCACACTCACACTCACATTGGCAGTCACACTCGCAATTCGCTGCCCCTTTCACGGCTCGCAACGAGCCCGTGGTCCGATGCCCGAACTCGTGTCCGAGCCCGATGCCAAGCTGCCTGCGCATATAAACATTTTGTAAAAGGAGCCATACATATTTTTGTCGGTTTCATTTTAACATTGCGTTTGGTCGTCGCCCGTTTGCTGTTTTATTTTTATTTGTATGGCTTTATTAATGATGCGATGCGCGATAATGACGCATGCATACCAGATACGCGCCGCCGCCAACGAACGATTCCCCACAGAATCGAAAGGATTGCAGCCAATGAAGAGGCTACAGAGTAAGCAGCAGCTAAGTGCTTCCGCTCTAAATTCTAAATTCGCATACGAATCCAAATTGGAGTCTATTGCTGGCACTGCCATTGCCCGAATATGCCAAGAATGGTGTTAAGCACGATTAATTCATGCCCATCCACAGCTGCCGCACCCCGACCCGCGCCCTCCCACCAACAGCGGCACCACCAGCTCCACATCTTCCCCCACCCAACCACAGTCAAAGGCACAGTCGCAGTTGATGTCGTTGGCAGCGCAGCGCTAAATAAATAAATGAATTAATGGCCAGTGCGAGTGCGGTGCAAAAAAATCAATTAAATAAAATGCGAAACGTAAAACATGCATAAAAAGCCAAGAGCTGTGCGTGAACGACAGCGAGATACCCAGTAAACTGCTTCAGCATTTTCGAAACTCAATCTGCAGTCAGACTTTGTGGACTTAGGCTGGCGGATTTCACATGCCAATAAAACCGTGCTACCCCGAACAGTTTTATGACTGCAGGGTATGTGGAAGAGGCAAGCGCAGAGGCTCTGCCACAGTCAGTGTTGCAGTTACAGGCGCAGGCACATGTTGCCACCGTTGGCAGACGAGGTTGCCGCAGCTATGCAGATGCTGGCTGGCTGAATGGCTGACTCTCTGACTGGCTGACTGGATGCTTTGCGCGGCTCGAGGAGGGCTGTCCGGATGTCTGGCTGTCTCGCTGTTCGGCTGCCAGTCGCATCGATATTAAATTGTTACGCTTTGGACAATTTGAACACGCGCAGGCGCAAAAACAAGACTTGAAACAGGGAAAGCCAAACGCAATCGCAGATCGTTTGCTCGATCAATGCGGCAGATTGGGCCAACCTGCACACCGTCCAACTGCCAGGCGCTGGACGACAGCCGACAGCCGACAGTCGACAGCCAGCGACTTGTGGCACAGCGAGTCGGCTGGCGGTTGCAGTTGCAGTTGCAGTTGCAAGTGGCTCTATAAGGTCGAGGCATGTGTTGAGCCGCCGTCGTGGTAATTAACTCGTTTGCTATTGTAAATGCCTCATTGCAACACTTTTGATGCCGATTGCTGTTGCACTCGATGTTGCTGCTACGCTTTGGCTACGACTGCGACTCCGGCTGCTGCTGCTGCTGCTGTTGTCCCTGATCTGGCCAGTGGGTGGTCCGTGGCTGGCGGTGTGTTTGATGCCCATTGCTGTCATTGCAGCCATAAATGTGATCCGTTGCCAGCTTTGGCAATTATGAATGGAGATGCGCGCCAAACTGGTTTCTTTATTATTCCAGGAATCAGCATCACCCACACACACACACACACACACGCACACACAGACGGGCAGACAGACAGACTGACGGTACCCAACCCAAGGGGATTGTGGGTGCCAAAACATGAGCCTTGCGCCGATCTGATGGCCGCTTCGTTTGAATAACCGCAGCTCGCGCAGCATTCGAGAAATTAAGAACCCGTCTAACAATGACAAATCTTCTCGCCAAAGCACAGCACAACCAAAACGAGCCACAGCAGATTCCCAGACCATGATGGGGCTAGCCGGGCAGACAGCCAGCTCTCACGACATCGCAGTTGTCGCCGTCGCTGTCGCTGTCGCAGTCGCAGTCGTTGTCGTTGTCGTTCTCGTTGTCCTCACTTCCCACCGCTCACTCCGCGCCCTCTCTTGCTCTCCTGCAGCTCTGTCGCGTTTTTCGTGTGGTACCTACACCTAATGGATTTTATTTGTGCTGTTTTGCTGATTTAATTTCGTTATTTGGCTCTTTTATTTTCGTCTCGTTGTGTGTTGCTGTTTTGTTTTTGTTGTTCTTGCGCTTGGCATTTCGTTTCGTTGCGCCCAAAATCAGCAGCGCATCTGTGACCGGCTCAAGGCTAGAACTCCGTCGCAGCACAGCACCACTCCACCTTGCACCAGGTCGAGCTAATGCGAATGCGATACACAATTTTATTGTGCTTAATTCGTGTTTGTCGTTCCCGCTGACTCCAGACGACTCCGGCTATGACTCAATTAGGCGCTGACCCAGCAGGCAACCCATTGCCAGCGGACTGCAGCGTGCTGCTGTGGTGCGCTGGGGACGCAGACGAGTGCAAGGGCGTGGCTCGGGATTATGTGACTAAGCAGACACGTTTTGACTGAAGCTTCAGCATCGATTGATTCAATTCAATTTCAGAATTTCAGCACGTTGTGAGAAACGAATAAACAGTGATCATAAAAAAAACTGCTAAACGAGAAAATAAAAAAGTGACTGCTTTGAGTGTTCTCATGCATTTATCAGCAGTGTCTTTTATTAATTTGTCCTCTCATAATTACGAAAATAAAACTGAGACCATTTAAAAATCATAACGTTTTTTAATAATGAAATATTAATCACCTGTTATTGTACTTTCAGCTACAACTCAATGTGTGAAATTGAAATTATTCAAATTTCTCTGTTACTATTTCCCCACCTCCTAATCGTGCTCATCTTTCAGCAGGCGAAACGCAAGTAACACGAATGTAATGAGTTGTTAAGCGAGTGTCATAAGTGATTTCACTTTCATATTGTCGGGCCTGTGTGCAGGCGTTTCCTTTTTTCGAAAAGCCGGCTCGAAGACCAGGCAAGGTAAAGCAAACAAAACGAAAGACTTAAGCAACGAACTTTGTCGCAGCCAAACGACGCAAAAAATAAACTTATGCAAATAAGTCCGTTGCTGTTGCTGTTGTTGTTGTTGGTGCTGTTATGATTGCTGGTGGAGTTGTTGTTGTTGTTGTTGGTGGTGGTGCTGTCGCGTTTGGAGTGTTGGAGGCGCTTCCCTTTTGCCGCGCTGCCAGGATAAACAAAGACCTTAAGCAGACAGCAGGATGTGTCAGACATAATTTTCATAATTTTACGCCACAAATCTGCAAGATTTCTGGGCATTACTTACGCCAGCCCGCACCAGCCATCCATCCTTCGTCCGCTCGCTGCCCCCGCCCCCCTTTCAAGCAGCAGGCTGTGCGGTTTGAAATTTAATACCGCAACAGCAGCAGCAGCAGCAGCGGCGGCGGCGGCAGCAGCAATAGCAACAACAACGTCAATGGCAATGGCAGCGGCAGCGGCAGCGGCAAATGCAATTTAGCAAAACTCGTCGGTTGGTTTTGGACTTGAGCTGTGGCGTCGTTTGTACTTGGGGCACGGCTGAGGTGTGAATATTTAACCGGATATGAGTGAAACGCATCTCTCAGGCGCGAAAGGACGACGCCTTCGCCAGTGCTTTACCCTGCCGTCGCGACACAATTCAAGCTAAACACGAAGACCGCAAGCTGAAGACGATGCTGATGCTGAAGTCTGAGACGATGACGATGACGAAGACCGAGAACCAACAATGAGGCCGCGTTCCAGTCCCAGCAGACGCAGACTGACAAACGAGTGTGTGTGCGCGCTGTGAGAGCGTGGAACGTCAGGCGGGTACGCATTTAATAAAATGATAGACTGACAGTGCGGGAGACAGCTCGGCGCTGGCAAGCAGCGACACCCCCAATCCAGGGATGCCAAAGCGAGCTGCAGCGATCTGAACCCAATAAATTGCGTCTCCTGCTGCGCCGATGTCCAGTGACGGGACTTCAAGGCGTAACCTGCGCTCCAATGAGCTCCATCGTGATCTGAGAGATGCCAGTTTGGTTTCGTTTTGATATATTTAATTCGCTTGCCAGCAACAGCAGCAACAACAGCGACGGCAACGGCAACAGCAACTTCGATTTCATTTCTTTCAGCTCCGTTTTGCTGTCATTTTGCCAAGAATTTTGCCTCAGAATCCATTCGCATGTAAACAATCGAATTACACATGCTCCTTTGGACTTAACACCAAACAGATTAGATGAACGGCCAGCAGTGGCTGCTGCGATTTAGCGATTGCTGGCCCCTCTCTCCCCACCAGGCACTTCTCGCATCACGATATGCAGCTTGTGCTCTCGGGGAATGCAGGAAAGTGCTCTCGGCTCTCAACTCTCAAACTTTGGTTTTTAGTTTTCAAATTTTGAAATATTCAAGTTTTGTTTTATTTTTTGATTCGTGCGATGGCTGACTCGCTCGCTGACTGGCTGGCTGGCTGGCTGGCTGGCACGACGACCTTTTCACACCTTCCTCTTATTATTTGGCCATAACAAAAGGCGCTCGTATCAATTTCACTTGCATCCGCTTTTGACAAATTCCCCTGAAATCTACGTTTGACAAATTTCGACTCTGGGAAACTGAAACCGAACTCGTGCAGTCGTGCGCACAGACAGCACTTGGGAAAGCCAAAAACTACAACAACAAGCACAAATATTGTACGAGTATAAAAACAGTCAGCAGGAACGCAAAGCAAACTGTGCAGTGAACAAAACAAAAGCCACAACAAATGGCGCCACATTTCTCAATGCTATTTATAACTTTATCCATTTCTAAAAACCAATTCCACAGATACTTTTCCTATATACGACTATTTCAATTGCTAATGAAAGCGAAATGTCGCCACTGAACGCCTACGAGCGTCTGCTTGAGAAATGGCCATGGCAAATGGCAACGGCGAGATATCTTGTCATAACTTTCAGTCGATGTCCGTTGAGTGCATGTAAATTTGCAACCGCATTTACCACATTTGCCGTCGCAGTTGCAGTTGCAGTTGCACTAATCGTCGATGTCGATGTCGATGTCGTCGTCGCTGCCGAGCTTGTTGTTGTTGCCATCATTTTTATGGCAAACGCCTGTCAAACGCAATTGAATGAATGCGGTCTGCCAACAACGACTCGATCGCAACCATACACGGCACAGCAGCAACAACAGTCGAGAGCCCCAACAGAAACTCGAGCATTTAGTTAAACAAGTAAATATACAAGCCAAATGGCAACCAGATTAATAGCTGGCCAACTGCTAGTTTGCCAAGTTATTAAAAATCTACTTTAAATTTAATATTCATATTTACAGTTTGTGCGCTATTATTTTTTGAATACCCAATTATACTTAAACTACATGTGTAGCTCACACATTCTTTGCATTTACAACTTCAACTGCAATAGAATAGTCTTAATTCAATAACTTAATTGCAATTAGTTAACAATCTGCAAGTGATCTGGAAGAATTAAAGCGGCGCATACAAAATTCAATTAGCTTAACGACACCGTTGCATTTCTAAGACAATTGATGTGGCAATTGGAAGAGAAATGTTCGAATTCTGCAGTTATATGTTGATGCCGAGCTAGCTTGTTCATAGAGTATCTAGGTCTCGCCTCCTCACAGATTGTTCTTAGCTCTGTTGGCTGGCCGTGGCTAGTTGGCTGTTGTTGTCTGTTGTGTGCTGGCTGAGTTGGTCCATGTTCGATTCAGGTGCTCGTAAATTCAATTGGGTGCTTTAAGCATTGAAGTGATTTACGCCAAATGTTTAAGAGCAAATGCTGATCAGTTGTAGCTGCTGTGGGCTTATTTGTCTTATGGAATGCTGGGCTAATCAGTGCATAATTAATATTAATTTATATGTAAGCTAAGTGCACTTATCTGTGGCTCAAGTGGCTTTTATATCAAATTTGCATGGCAATGCTTGGCTTTAATTTATGGGGCAATTGTCGCAAAGGCGCCTATTGACACAATCCAACACATTCTCGGCTCATTAATTTGTATCCAAACGAAAGCAGAGACAACAACGACGAGCCAAACGAGGCGTAGAAAGCGGGAATAGATGGAAATTGTAACAAGTTCAGGCCAAGTCAACAAGCACTTGGCACATTTTGTGGCCATTTCACAGAAGTTGGGCACAGCCTCAACCCCTGCCCCGCGCAAGAGTTCTTTCTGTCCACACACACACACGAACACACCCAGGTGAAAGACACAAACTGGCCACAAAGACAACTGAGAAATGTATTCGTTTCGTTTCGTTTGGTTTCGTTTGGTTTGGCTGCCCATTCTTGAGTTTGTTTCGAGTTTATTTTGTTTTTTCTTAACGAGGCGCTGCCAAGTCACTGTCAAAATATTGAAATAAAGGAATTTTCAATTTTAATTTCTTTAGCGCGCATCGCTGCTCGAAAAGGGGTTCAGCGACACGGCCAAGTTGCATAGGCCAACAACAGCAGAGAGGGGCGGGGCAGCCAAAACGTTACGTTAACGTTCCAAGGAAGTGACTCTGTTTTTATGTTAATGATTGTTATTCTAAGCGTTAAATGAGCGTGGGTAAATAGAAGCCTAGGAAGAATGCTGAAAACAACATTTACTGAACTCAAATTGACACATGCGACGAGCAGCAAATTATAAATGCCACTTTTCCTCTTATTTTCCAATTTTCCAAAAACGATCCGAGAGTTCTAGTGAAAGCAGAAGGACCAAATAGAGGCATTGACTGAAAGAGCAATCATGATCCCATTGAATATACATATTTAGTATTTTCACGAAAGTATCGCAAGCAAGCATTTATCTTGTACCTACAAAGAGATTTTTATTTAATTTTTGCTCGCTATTCTATGCCATTCGCTTAGAGGCTTCGTTTATTCACTTTCCTCGCCAGGGTGCTGAGCAAAGACCTTGGCCATATTATTCAATCTGAGCCGCGTCTTCTAACCGAATCCGCCCACTTTAATGGGCAATCGCAGCCGCCACCGCTGCCTGGGCCCATAATTTGAGCAGTTAACTCAATCAAATATTATGATAATGTGTTTCTTTTCCACTTTTTGATATGAAAATGTTTTTGTTATACTTTAAATCCGTGGCGAGTGCTGTTGTTTTCTTAGGCTAAGCCCTGCCAGCTTTGGCAGCTTTCTCATTTATGCAAATTTCACTCAATATGCAAAACATAATCATTTTGTTATAAGAACCACAGGGAGAACGCACAATGTTGCGCGACTCCAAGTTGTAGTTGTAGTTGAAGTCGGAGTCGGAGTCGCAGTCGCAGTCGAACTGCAAGAGTTGGAGTCGGAGTCTCAGACACGCCCAGGACTGCAGTTTGCCTGGGCAATAAAGCAGCCAACTAAATAACTCAAACTATCACGAGAGCAGCGATGGATGAGGCTGAGGCAGAAGTAGCAGAAGAGGGCGACGGCAGAGAGGTGGAGCCACAGGAGGCAGGAAGCATGCACAGGGCGGAGGACGATCAATCGTTTAAAAATTTAAATAATATATATGTTTGCCAGTCGGCGGGCAAAGCGAAAACTGTAACAGCCGATGTCGGAGTTGAAGTAGGTGGAGCAGCAGCAGCAGCAGCAGCGGCAGCCGTGGCAGCCGTGGCAGGAGTAGCAGCGGCAACCACAACTCTGCAGAGGGAGTCAAGAACGAGCGAGAGTCGTGGCAAGTTCAGTGAGTTGAACGCATATCGGCGCATGCCCAGCGGCGATTTATGCTTAAAACGGTGTAGATTTTTATGCTGTTGCCGGTGCCAAGTCAAAGGAGCTGCCACAGACACACACGCACACACACACACACACACACACTCATACGCAGATGCACAGATACAGATACAGATGGCGGACACGGAGAAGGAGCTAAGCAGCAGGAGAAACCTGTGCGAGCAACAGACAGCTAGGCTGCTTATTAAGCGATCTAGTGATTTTAGAGCTTGCGCCGATCCGCGCAGGTTAAGGAACTTTTTTGGAACGTGTCGCCATTTGGCAGCCTTGACGGCCGCCGCAAAACAAAAACAAGTTTGTCCCGCCAGCAAGCGGCAACTGCAACAGTTCGCTAGCCAAGCTATTGGCCTCCTAACAAAACAAATTAACAGGCGACGCAACGCAACAAAAGTCGCGCTCATCTGACACTCGGAATGGCATCGAGCCATGGGGGCGTTTAATTGATTCAAATCGAATTCATTGGAAGTTTCGTCGCGCTAATCCCTTGAAAAAATACGAGATCTGCCGCTCGATGTGAGTGTGCTTGTGTGTGTGTCTGTGTGTGTGCGGTGGCCCTGCCCCAAAAGCCAGCGCTAATGCAGAATCATTGAGGCAAATTAATGAAGCTGCCGCAAACTCGAAAATTGTAAATCGAAATTGAAATCGAGTCACAATCAGTCATAAGTCCCACAGGAATTGACGCAGCTGAAATCCAAAACCAAAACCAAAACGAAAACCAGAGCCCAGAAAACGCAATGAATCAGCCGGAAAGCGCTTCAGCGTGATTATTTCAATTTTGATTTCGATATTGTCGCAGCTAAGCCACACTTCAGCTCCTCCTCCGCGTCCTCCTCCGTCTGACGAAGGTGTGACAGCTTCAACGTAGGCTTGGTCGCACCGCCGCTTGCCCCAGCCCGCCCGCCTGCTCGCCTGCCCGCCGTCGCAGCTTAGCCTCGCTGGTAATGTAGCTCAATTAATTGTAGCGTAATTTCCAGTAGCCGGATTATGTCTTAGCTTTGACTTGGCCTGCACTTAGATTCAACTGTCAGCAAGCTGTCAAAGCTGCAACTGTGGCAGCAAGCGTTAACCGTACGACTTGCCGATGCCCTTTCAACCCACAGCTCTGACACAATACTGCATTTGTTTGTGGCTCTCTAGGCTTCGACTAAACGGAAGTTTGGGCTGCAACCGCAAGAACCGCAGAAGCGATCGCAGTTTTGTTGTCACCATTCTCGCAATTTTCTTAATGAAATTCAAAATTCTGCCATTCGCTTTGATTGCGTTTTGCGCCGCAGACGCAGACGCAGACGCAGACAGCGATAGCGACAGAGACGCTTTCAAAGCCGGAGCAGGAAATCACAATAGCACTCAGGTTGGAAGGTTGAAAGGTGTGCCCCAGTTGTGTGTTGTGCCACCGCGTGTTGCGGTTGCCACCGTCGCCGCCGCCGCCGCCGCGGATCCCTTGTTTTATCTGCGCAATCTCGAAATGAGAGGCGACGTCGCCATCTCGCCACCGACGCCTCTGCCTGTCATTTTGCTGAGGATCTCTCAAGCGAGGTCTCGCCCCGAGCTCTGACTCCGAAAGTTGAGCTCAGGCCGCAAGCGCGACTGCTTGACGGAGTGTAAACATTGCCATAAAAATAACGAAATTAAATGAATATTAAACAACATACGTAATGTGCATTTTAACAATATTCAAATTAGGCATTCATAAGTGAGCAACTATGTGCTTGCTAGATAAGCACAAATGTCAGCTCTTAACTTGGGAATCTGGCGGAGGCAAAGGCAAACGGCTTCATTAGGCCCACAGAAGTATTCGACGTACGAATATCGCGCCTATTCATCATACTCGTGTTTGCAACGAGGGTGTTACCTCAAGGTCTGGCAAACATTTGCAAATGTCATAATTGCATACATTTTGATTATGGCGAAAAAAGTGAATGTCATTTGCGAATCAAATGCCGACAATCTTTTTTTGCTATTTTATTTGGCGACAAATAACAGATACACTCAAACGCTAAGCGTTCGTATTCACATTCACATTCACATTCGCATTGGCGTTCGCATTTATCTGCAACCTGCTGACGAAATCGACACAAATGACTTGTTGGCTGCCTGGCTGCCACCTGTTGCCGTGATTATGTCGAGACTCTAGTATCCATTTTCCAGCAACAACGTGTACACATGTTAAAATTTGCACCACGCTGCGTATGATTAATGTGGCAGTTGCAATTTTCGATTCAACCCCCCGCTCGCATCGTCCGACTCCAGTGTGTCAATCAATGCTCACTGTAGCTGAAATCTGTGCCAAATTCGGAATTGTTTAATATGCTGGAGTTTCCATTATACCAGATATGTCAAAACAAACAAATTTTTCAACAAATTGATTGATTAATGGCGTGCACTCCTAGAACTGCGACGATCAGATGAACACAAGGGATAAAGAACTGAATGTTGAAGTCGAGACTGAATAGAAAGATAATGAGCCAAAGTCCACGAGTAGAAAAGAAAGTAAATGAAGAAACAACTACAATATCAAATTGCTGGCAAGAATACTAATTTGGTCGGCGAATCAAAATTCAATTAAGCAAAAATGTTGAAAGTGCAATTTGCCAAGTGAAGTGAAGGAAAATCAGTTAGAGCAAACAAACTTTTACTGGCCAAACTTTTTAAGGCACTGCCCTGCAGACTCGAATTTATTTTTCGATCGAGTTTTAATCAATTTTTCACTCACTTTCTACAAGGCTGCTTTCGTAAGCTGCTTAACTAAATTATAGAGTCAAAGCAGAGCATTATCTAAATTACTAATTGCTAAATCTGCAGTTTAAGCATTGCGCAGATTATGTACGGACTTATCCCGGACTCTGTGCGGTAATGCGGAAGTAACAAGAGGGTGGTGGCCGGGTGGCCACTTCTGGCCTTACATTGGTTTTGTCAGCTATTTAACATGGCTGGAACATGGTGGAGCAAGCGTTGCTCTAATCAGCGGATGCCAAAGTAGCCGCCGCCGTCTACAACAACTACGACGATGACTACTGCCGGCAACGGCTGGGCCGAGTTTCCGGGAAGAAATATGTACTCTTATTGGCTGGCATGCAAAACAAGCAAACTGACAGACAGCCCGAGACAGAGTCAGAGTCGGAGTCAGACTGCGACTCCAGCTCAGGCTCAGGCTCACATCCAGAGAGGAGGCAAACGGGCAGTCAGGCAGTCAGGCAGTCAGCGACATGCAAAGTCGACAACAAGAACAAATTGCTGCCGCTCTGCAAAGACAACAACGACAGCGGCAACGACAACGACAACAACAACAACAACAACAGCTACAGCAACGACAGCGACAACAAACTTGGCCATGGCCAAGACGGCAGCTCAGTCATAACTCAGCCTATTGGCTTGTTAAGCGATTTTCCAATATCGCTGAGCTCTGTCTCTCTCCCGCTCTCTCTCTCTCTCTCTGTCTCACACACTCCTGGTGCAAGTTCAACTTGAGCTCGAGTCTAGTATTTTGTAATTACGTGTAGTATGTAGTTCTCTGTCTAGGGCGCGTGCGTGCCCAGCCATATGGATATTTATTTTTGCGTACGAGTTTTTCGGCCTTTGGCGCTTTTAACTATAAATATACACGTACCACACTCTAACCGATCGCACTCCAGTCAGTCTTGCGCCCAGACGCCAGATGCTGGCTAATGCCGTGGCATGGTTATCTCAGTCACAGCCACAGCCACAGCAGCAGCAGCTGTTGGCGCATATTAAGCTATTTTCCTTGCCATTGGCCATTGGCCATGGCCAATGCTTATCAAACGCATGCAAAGATGCAAGTGTGTGTGTTAGTGAGTGCATTCACTGGCACATGCACATCCATGTCCTGCCGGTGGCAGCTCGCAAATGATTTATAGAAAGCTCTCATTATTTATAGTTGCCTCAGCTCAGCGCTGTCAAATAAGTTGAGGCAATTAATTAAGCGCCTGCAACATCAGCCTCAATTCGAGTGCCGAAAGCAAATATTGATGTGCTTGATCAGCTTCTGCCGCCGACTCGTTGAGCTGCCGAGTGGGGGAGATAGATGAAGAGCGCAATTGTTAACTGAATTGGCCAATCGATTAAGCAGCAGCTGCAGTCTCCACAAAGGATGAGCAGAGATCTAATTGTTTGATTTACTAATCAACAGGAGAGACACAACTTAATTTATGAATGTGTTGGAGATCTGCATATTTACCTAAATGGCATTTCAATGCTTTGAGTATTAGAAGCAACAGTATCTATAGAAAATCAAACACAAATTAATAGTGCTGCACTATGATCAATTACTAAACTTGAATCGTGTTAGTTGGAGACAAAGTTGGCATGGAAAAGCTGGCAAAACTAGTCGGCAGGAAAAGAAGAATTAATTATGTGTTCTTCGTGAAATTGATTTCTGCAGAGCAGCGAATAAACATAGGTTCCCCTATTACGAGGCTAAGTAACTTCCGTTTGCAAGTGCAGTCGACAATGGCTGTAATTCATTACAGCCGTTTATGGTAGGCAAGAATGCCTGGATGAGTCAATGGCAGAGGGCCACAGGAGGTCAACGCCAGAGTGAGCAGTTAATTGGAGGAGCTGTGGCAACATACTTATGGCCAGCACATGCCAATTGAATGACTTAAAGCCTCCGACTGCGACTGCGACAGAGACAGAGACAGAGAGCGTACGGTGGGAACTACTTTGAGATCATGTGGCTGGCGTGCAGCTAATTGGCGTTGTGTGTTGTGTATGGCTTTTAAATGCCCAGTCATTAGTGTTAAACAAGCAATTCATTTTGGGCCAAAACAGGCAGCCACAGCTCATTTGAAACGCCTCATTTAAGTGAAATGGAAATGCCAATTTTCGACTCACGGCTGCGCACAACTGTAAGCCAGCAATAAAGCAAAGCGGCACAAAAAACACGTGCCCCAAACAATCGGCAGCTCAAATCGCACAGCAGCAACAACAACAAGAACACGACGAATCCAAATTCAGGCAATTCACAAATCGCCAAGCAGATGCAGAAACAGAAACCTTTTCTTATGTGTGTCATTAACTGAGGCGCGTGTTTGGCTCTTGCTGCCTCCTCCCAGACGAAGTCGGACTTGGCAATAAAAGTGCGGTGCCGCCAAATTAGAGGTTCGGCATTGGCAAACAAAAGTTGGGGGCGTGTTGGCCACTTGCCAAGCGTTGGCCAACTCTATGGACTTCCGCAACTTATGCGAGGGCGGGTGTTAATTATGGGCAACCTGGACGATGATATATTTGAGATGAAAACATTGAATTGTACAATTACAATGGAAAACTATTTCATTCCAAATCGAAAAATGAGTTGAAAATGCTTAACAATATAATGCTAATTGACAGGCAATTAGAAGTCGAGTTGGGGCTCTCTAATTGAAATAAATCTGTTTCGTGCCTCAGCTAGCTGGCTGTTGGGGCTAGCCCCATTTGGGCGTCTCTAATGATGGCAAAATACTAGAAGAAGAAGCACAGCAACATCGACTTCAACAAGGCAGAGCCCATTCATTAATAATTAATCGTGTCGAAACGATTTGATGATTTCACGACATTGCCCAAAACGTTGATTGGGCGGTAATAATAATTGTTGAAATGTGCCTCGAATTCTGTTATAATTGAGTTCTCGATCATAATCACAATCGGAAGTGGAACAGCCGCAGACTGACGAGGCAAGAACGAGCCGAGCCGCAAGTCGTGCGCACAACTCCTATTATACAATTGAGAAAAGCAAGTGAATTAAATGGAGGGGGGGATCCATGTTTTACCTCTTCTCCTCGTCTGTTCTGGCTGCTGTTGTTGTGATTTGTGGCACGTACTTTGGCCAGCTGGCACCTGCTTTCAGCTGGCGTGGTCCGCTAACAAATTAATAAATGATTATTATATTACGCAGCCCGTTAAGTAATGCGATTATGACATAACGAACACACTCACACACACTGTCGATTGTTGTTAGTCTCTCTCTCTGTCTCTCGCTGACTGAGAACTGAGCCGAAGTTGAAGTCAAAGTCTCAGTTCGAGTCTGAGGCAGAGACAGCGACGGCGTCGGCTCTGGATACGGATGCCAGGCTGGTTTTGCCTCAATAATTTATCCATTAAGATTGCACGCGCCTGATTGTGTGCTACGTGGCCCGTTTTGGGCTTTAGACGGTAGCCTAGCCGCAGTTAATAAGGGGCGGCTAAAGGCATATGCGGCGGGCCAGCTATACGAGTATGGCTGTCGGGGGCATGGCTTTGGGCGCTGCCCACAGTTGATTTAATGCGCCAAATTATAAAATTGTTGTTGATTTAATTTTATGAGTGTAAAACGGGCCCAACTCTCATTCAACTCCAAACAACTGTCGGCCGATCACTCAGAACGCAGCTACTCGTCTTGCTCGCTGCTCTCAATGTGCTTGTTGTTGTTGTTGTTAGTGTTGTAGTTGTTGCCGTGGCAGTGACTGTGGTGTGTCTGCGGCTCCTCGCCAGCTTGTAACCATGTTTCGCAGTTTATCGCAATCTCAGCCGCAACCGAAAACCGCGCAGCCAAGCCAACCGAACGTGACATGTGAATTAGGCAGGCTGAGACATGGACCTGGAACTGGTGGACCTGGAGCCGCGACAGAGCACGAGTATGGGTCTGGACATGGCGGGCACGACGACGAGCAGGTGGCCCTCGACGTGGTCGCGCTGCCTCGTTTTTATCGTGTTTTATTAATAAATTAATTGACGCAAATGTGGTGCTGGCATTAGACATGATCGTGTTGGGCTCTCCAAGCTCAACCGCACTGAACCGAACTATCAATGTGGCTTCGATCTATTTATTCTGTTAACTGTTTGGTTTTTGGCTCGAACATGTGTTTGGCCAATTCGCTGATTAATGCACTGCTGGCTTCTGCCGTAAATTCGCCGAATTATCAACATCTTCGGCCAAGTTGTTCGCCAGTTATTTATTCCCCAATTGGCCAGCATTTAGGTTTCCAGAGAATCAGCAGCATTCATTCATTCATTGATTGTTATTTATAATCGCCATAGCATTATCTTAGATTCTATAATATGCCAACATTTGTTCTGCGCTCCATTCAGTTTCCGCCCAAATGAGTGCCGAAATATTGGGTCAGCAACAGAAACACTGAGGAGCTGTTCGTGTTTATGGCTACCACTTAGCCTATGGCCATAAAAGATCACTGAGAATTTAAATGTAATTTTATGCATTTATTTTTATTTTCATTTTTATAACGAAGATTGTCGACTGTGGATTGGGCGATGCATTAACGCTTTCCAATCCGAATCCAGTCTTTAGCCTTTTGTACTTGGGGCGCAATTAAGGCGAGAGGTTTTTCCATTGAGGCGTCGCGACGTGGTTGCCGTGGTTGCTTGCGCACCAGCAGAAATATTGGACAATGCCACACCACCCGCTGCTGCATGCTGCATGAAAGGATGGCAGTCAATAATCGAAATACTAAACCCGTCTTAATGCGTCGGGGCAACCCGCAGGCCGCAACGTGCACAATTTGGCGCCCTACTTCAACGCAGCTCCTACGCAGCCCGGGTAGTCGGGTACTCGGGTACTCCGGTACCATGTTAAGTGTTAATAAATCGCTGCGGCCCAATGAAGATCACGGGAATTTGTTTCAAACTGTTTTTATATTATTTTTACAACTTCGTTTTGGACAACCCTTTCTGCCTTTTATTACTTAACAAATTAGCCCAAATTAATCAGAAACGAAAGTAACGCCACATGCAGCACTTAGGGCCCAAGATAAATGCGCCACTCGCTCAGTGTGAGGGCTCCCCGCCAGAACTAGCGATTCTACAAAGCAAAGACAGCAGAGCGAACAAACAAATGAACGTACACATTTACGACAGGCGACATTAAGCAGGCGGATCTCTTCTCCAGCATGACACATGGCCATCAAGCGGCATTGACAATGCGTAAGTGCAGCATTTTCTCAAACAATTTGCAAGCTTTCAATCAAGTAAGCCGGCGAGACTGAGCCTGAGACTGAGACCGGGATTGCGACTAAGACTGAGGCTGATGCAGATGCTGAGACTGAGACTGGGACTGGGACTGGGAGAAGACTGGGCTCTAATCGATCAAAACCCGTATGGCAGGCGCATGTTGTGGCAGCCGCGTTCGATTCCATCATTCATGCGATCAACATTATCTGCCGTCAGGCATCAGAGCCGATGCTTAAGGAGTCAAACTTACCAACAATGTGGATCCCTGCTCGGTCTCCCTCTACGTCCGTCCGTCTGTCTGTCTGGCTGTCCGTCCGCCTGTCTGTCTGTTGGTAAAACGTTCTCAAAAGCGTAATTAACGTTCGCATATTTTGCTGTCGGATTATCGCCCGTACCGCGTTCATCAGCGACAAAAGCTTCCTGTGTAAATTGAACGAATAATTGCGCGACTAACTGTAAAAACACGCTACAAAGAGAATTTCACTTCGACTCCAACTCCAACTCGAACTCGCCGTCCAAGGCGACTCGCACTTCGATTTGGACTCGAAGTCGCACAGCCGCAACGCAGTTGCGTTTAATGCTTGTGAACCTGCAGCCAATTAACTAATAATAAATGCCCAGCAATTAATAATCGCTTGACAATCACTTCTTTACGAGGGTGGTCCCGGGGAAATGCTGCATTTGCTTTTCCCATTCTCATTCTCATTCCCTTTCCCAGTGCTAGCCCATTCGCTTGCTCACAGCAGGCTCATAAAAACTGAGACTCTGTCCAGTCAGTGTCAATTCTCGAGTGGCCTGGCTTGTGTTTGTAAAATGATATGAGCACTTTTCTTTTACAATCTCAATCTCGCACTCGCACTCGCTCTCGCTCTATCCCTCTCTCTCTCTCTCCCCCTCATTCATTGATGCCACTTGGTAATTTCTCAAACGCTAATCCTTCGGGCCGCTGCTTATCGCCCGCGCCCGGAGACGCTAATTTGATGAGTCATCTGTGCCGACTTTTGTCGTCGTCCAGTTGCGATAGTCATCTGCGTATCGTTGAAGGGCTATAAGTGAACCCCGACCCCGACTCCGACCCCAACCCTAGTCCCGACCCCGTCGCACACTCGCTGGCTCTTTTATATTTTACCTGTTTCAGCTATTGTCGTAAATTTAAGGCTTGTCATTGAATGGGAGTGCTGGGCATCATCTAGGGACAACTGCGATATGTTTGTATTGAGTTTTCGTAGAAAATGTCACTAAAAAAGGAATGTCAACACACACACGCTCACACACACACACACACGGAGAAGAAGCAGTGGACGAAGAAAACTATGTACACAGTTAGATGATAATCGGATCGTCGCTGCTCGGGGCATATAACCATTGGGTATCTCATTTCTAAATAAAAGGCCGCAAATGAAAATGGTAACAATAGAAAATGCCTAACGTTGTTGTTATTGTCTCTGGCATTGTTGTTGTTGTTCGCATTGTTGCTGTCGCCGGCTGTTCAATAATAACGTTGATATGCGAGAGCCGAGGGCATTTAAAAACTTATCGACTCTCCAGCACAGCCGACTCGCATTTACGCGCTTCATTAACTTCCTTTCTTCGCTTCAAGGATCTACAACATTCGCAGCGTAGAAATTCCTCAAGTTACCTTTCACCGAGCTGCAGCTGCGAGAGAGTTCCAAATATCTAGCGGCATTACGGCTTCCTCCATTAGCTCAACATTCCACATTTTTAATTAAATTGATTTCAAATAAAAACTTAATGTTCACATGCAGTTGGCAGTAATATAATTAAAGTACTTGGCATTATTAAGAATTAAGAATTTTATTAGTTTATTTAGTATTTCACAAAGTTAATGCAAATTATAAATTCGATTATCCAGAATTATGCATTAAGCGCCACAGTTCTTAATTTGGCAATAACAATACTAAAATGTTTTTTTTTATGAAAAGTTATTGGCTTTTAAGTTTTGGCAGAAGTCTTAAAAACTTATTGATAATTTTGATTGTCGCGTATAAAAATGGAACATATTTGGGCAATTTCTGCGAAATATAAAACATAACATGCCCCAATGCCTAATCCTTCCTTTCATAAAGCTTAAGCAAGCTGGCGAATGACGTTAAAACTGGGATTTTATTATAAATTTGTATAAATTTAAAAACTATAAACACTTCGAGAGCGTCGAAAGATTCATGAATGGGATTCAAACGTCGGCTTTTAATGTTTGATTTCGAAATATTAAATGAGAATAAAAACCGATTTAATTACGTTTGTCGAGTGGCGAGTGGCGTGTTCTCCCTCTCCCTCTCACTCCCTCTCCCTCTCCCTCTCTAATGCTCAGCTCTTTTTCGGGGCGCGCCCTAACGGCAAGTGGCTGGCTGAGTCATAGGCCTAGCACAGAGCGCGGCGAATCCCTGAATCGAAGTCGGACTCAGTGGCCCCCCCGTGGCTATCATAAAAACAAACACAACGACGACGGCGGCGCAGGTTTTGCCAAAGGAAGTGCTCCGAGATTCGGTCGCCTACTCCGGAGCTGTCAGCTTATCATTTCGCTTTTAGCGCAACCTCTCACAAAGTGTGCTCCGTGTCTCTGTGTGTGTGTGTGAGTGCGGCTCATTATCTGAGCGAGCTCAATGGAATGCAATGGTAACATCTTCTGAGCCCATTACACATCGTTCTGGCTCTCTCTCGAGTTGCGTGTTGCGACTCAAAGCGGCGTCTCTGTGGCACACAGGTTCTCCGACTTCGTCTGCGGCTTTGGCTCAGCCATTGGCATTGGCATTTCTTGTTATCCTTGTGCTCTTGTGCTCAATTTCGGCTACTTTTGGGGGCAACAACGACCTTACAGCTGCTGCCTCCGTCTCTCTCTCTCTCTCTGTATGTCTGTGTGTGCGTGCAGTGTCGTGTGTTCGTGTCGCATGTCGCCCGGGATTCTCGCTGTGTCGCCTGCGTCCGTCGGCCGGCGCTGGGCGATAAGGTTTTAAGTTATGACCTTTTAAAATGTCCAAATGCAACGATAACGCGTGATTACTACAAATGTATTCGAGAGTGCAGCGACCAGGCCATGCCTCCATCAGCCCAGTCCAGTTCAGTTCAGTTCAGCTCAGTTCATGCCGCAGCCAAAAGCGAGGACGCACTCAGGCTGCCCGTTGATCTGTGGGTGACACAGGACAGCGACCGGGGCAGGGGCAGCAACATGTATGCAACTCGCTTATGCCTTGTCGTGCAACAGTAACAAATTGTTTTGGCCCCCAACTAACAAATGAAATCTTAAATCACAGTTCCGCCCCTTCTGCGTTTTGGGCCAAGCTTCTGTCTAAGATCATCATCGATTGCAGCTCGCCAGCACTGCAGGACATTCGCGAGCAGCGAAATGACCAAGTGCCCAGTTAGCAGTCGCCAGTTGCCAGTTGCCAGTTGTAAATGTGGCCAGTTGGGAAGCAGGCACATCGGCATCGCCATCGCCATCATCATCATCATCATCATAGCTATACCATGTGAACCAACAATAAATATCGATCAAAACGTCAATTTTTATCTATTCCACAAATCGCTGGCACAGTGTGACCAGCTCGCAAGTTGCAGATGAGCACGATAACCACAACAACATTTTAATAGTGCAAATTATTCAGAAGAACGACGAATATAAGAAGCTTTCATGTAGACCTTTTTGATTAGAGAATTAACTTACTTTTAAACATATTTTTCAGTTATTTTGCTTTATCAATAATACAAAAATAGTCTCCTATATAAGTTCAAGTCAAATTGAATTTCAGCTCATCAATGTTTTCACTTTTGTGCAATTCAACACAAGTAAAAGTTTATTAAGTGAAGAATTTCTTTAATATTGTATATAGTTTTGGTAATTGCTGTTCTATGCTTTGATTTGCGCGCCCTTCGCACCACTGTGCAACTGATCGGGCACTTTGTAAATTGTTGCGCCTTGCATAATTTTTGCATAATTCTTGTTTTATTCAGCTCGCCTTGCTGCTGCTGCTGCTGCTTCAGGAATTTTCCTTTTTCTTTTCATTTTTTATATTTTGTAGTATTTTGTAGCTGCTGCTACTCCAGTTGTTGCTGTTGTTGTTGTTGCTTCTCTCCTTTTGCATATGTCGATTGTTGCCTGATATCCGTGGCGGACGTCGATGCAACGAAATGCTCGAAGGGATTCTGCGCTCTTTGCTGCTTATTATAAGTGCTGCTCTCGCCCCATCCCCGTCCCCCGATAGGTGCGGAATGGGAGCTCCAGCTGAATTGGGCCGGGGCGAGAACCGAACCTGTGGCCGGCTTGCGAGTATATTGCTAATAATAACAATAATAATATACGTTCGCTTATCAAAATTGACGTCAGATCTTATTGATATGCATCTGGAAGCGCATTTTTTTCCGTCTTCCCTTTTCAGTCTGCTCATTTGTTGTCGTTGTTGTTGCTGTTTGGCTGGCACAAAAGAAAATCGTGTCAAAGGACTGAGAACCGAACCCGCAGTCAAGTTGAGTGGAGCTTAATTGAAGCGTTATTATGCGAGTGTCACATATGCAAAGTATTTTTAAAATATTTGAACACCAATTCGCTCTTCACTGAGTCTGCGCCCAATGCCAACGAAGCACGGCTCGAGACTCGAGACTCGCTTGAACTGAAGGGCGGGCAGGGCAGGGCAGGGCGGGGCAGGCGCGGCCAGAGCAGGACAACTTGCAACCTGGGCTGGCACCAAGCTGTGCATACAAAACGTGCACCTTCGCTCAGTTTGACAGATGCCTCAGAATTTAAGCACCGCAGGCCATCGAGCGCTGCTGCCACGGCAGCCGCAGCCCGTCTTTTATTAATCAGCAGCCGCTGCCGCAGCAGCAGCCGAAGCAGCAGCGGCAGCCGAAGGATGAGGAGGGGGGCAACGCATGAAAATATTATTTATATCGAATTTAATAATAATTCTTGAGCCTTCTGCGCGCTGCTGCGTAGGCTGTTGGCCAGTTTTGATCGGCGCAAAAATTTGCATTGATCGACGTTGAAGATATGGTGGCAGGCAACTGCCAAATGCCTCATGCCTCATGCTGCACGCCTCTCACTTCTTGCCTGCTGCCTGCTGCCTGCTGCCGGCCGCTTCAATGTGCCTGTCTTGATGCGGCTGCCGATCGGTTACCGCGCTTATGATGAATGATTGCGGGCGTCGGCCAGGATGGGGGGCCATTCAACTTTGACTACTTTCGCCCGGGTGAAAAGTTGCCGCCGCCGCCGCCGCCGTCGTCGTCGTTGTAGCCATCCTTATTAGCATGCCGGCAACGTTCCAGCAATCCTCCAGCCGCATCCTTGGCTCCTAAAAATTGGGTTATCCCCTCCGCGGTGCAATGCTTCCACTTCCTCTTTCAATGCTGCCGCCTCTGCCACTTTGTCCTCGTCCTCCTCGTCGTCGTCGTCGTCGTCGTCGTCGTCTTCTTCTTATTCTTAATGTGCCGTTTTGTTAAATTGCAGCGTTAAGAATTGCGCACATAAAGCATTTTGTTGTCAAACTGATTTTTGATCATACATAATTTTTATCTTGATCCAAATAAGGCTTACCAGCTCCAGCCCCAGCTTCAGCTCCGGCTTCGGCCTAGGGCCAAAGAAACCAGCTTGCATTGAGGATCGTTAAAATATTTATGCATGCGTGGTCAGCTGAGATATTTGACTGAACTGAGCTGAGCGAGTCTGCGAGTGTGAGCGCGAGTATTCATAAATGTGTGTGTTTTTTTTGTTTTTTGTGGCTTGCATTTTGTTGTTGTTTTATGGCAAATATGTTGGGCAACAAATGAGTTTCCGCCATTTATACCAGCATATCGAAATATTTGGAAATCGATTTCTTTTGGGCGTTTCAAATCGTACGCCTTATTTGTCGCCCCAAATCCGAGACTAATAATTTGCGACCCCAAAAATGGCTAAGTGGCCGGCTCTTAAGTGCACCATAAAAACGAGCCGAGCGCATAAATCTCTCAAAATCACATAAATGTATATTGTGTGCATGTGTCTACAAACCTATGTATGTATATGATATCGGCGTGCCACGATAATGTGAGCATGATATGGCCTGTATTATGGCCTTTGAAATAGCCTCCGAGTTCGTTGCGGGCTTTATGATTCGGTTATAATAATAAAAGTATGCACAGTTAAGGTGTATATTTATACCGAATGTGTCAAGTTGTAAAACCAAATGTAAACTCGGCTCCACACAAAATAACTCTGCTCACTAGGCGCACCATATGCGCCAAACAAAAGAATTAGAAATGTGGATGTAGCTGGGAAATAACCATATAAAACAGACGCTGAAGTGAGCAGTGTTATGGCCAAAATTCGATATAAATAATTATTGTTTATTAGCCAAATTTCCAAATAAAATCGAGCGAATAGAATTCGATACGGATGTTAAAATTGATACGGAAAAATGACATAACTTAAAGTTGAATGAGCGTAGATAAACATTCATAAATTGATTCTGAATTAACGTTCTCGTTCGCCAAACAAAATGCATTCATTTCCTGCTATTCAATTGCCTGCAAGTTGCTAATTTACCTTAGCGATTTATCACTCAAATAGCAGAAGTGGACACTGCAGTTTAATTTCTTTGTGAAAGAAAGTTTTCAGCTTAAAGTGGAATGAATACTGCCAATATATAGTAATTGAAATTCAATTGAAATTGAAGTTTCATTGACCTGAACGCAGTTAAGTCTGCTGTTGACAATTTTATAATGCTGCCATGCTGCCAAATATGATATAACTTAAAGTTGAATGAGCGTAGAATAACATTCATAAATTGATTCTGAATTAACGTTTTTGTTCGCCAAACAAATAGCTATTCAAATAGCTATTTACCTTAGCGATTTATCGCTCAAATAGCAGAAGTGGACACTGCAGTAGAATTTCTTTGTGAAAGCAAGTTTTCAGCTTGAAGTGGAATGAATACTGCCAATATATAGTAATTGAAATTCAATTGAAATTTAAGTTTCATTGACCTGAACGCAGTTAAGTTTGCTGTTGACAATTTTATAATGCTGCTGCCATGCTGCCATAAATGATATAACTTGAAGTTGAATGAGCGTAGATAAACATTCATAAATTGATTCTGAATTAACATTTTCGATCAAGCAGAACTTGCATTAATTTCCTGTTATTCCATTGCTAACGATTTATCGCTCAAATAGCAGAAGTGAACACTGCAGTTTAATTCCTTTGTGAAAGAAAGTTTTCAGCTTGAAGTGGAATGAATACTGCCAATATGTAGTAATTGAATGTCAATTGAAATTGCAGTTTCATTGACTTCAGTCTGCTGTTGACAATTTTATAATGCTGCCATCAAAAGTTACTTGCTTTGCACAGCGAGATCGTCTTGGATTGTCGTCGTAGCATTTGAATACACGCTCGCAGTAAGAACGTTTTTATTAATTTATTTTCATTTTTATTTCGCTCGTACATTCCCTTGACCCAGTTAAAGCCGAGTTAAGTCGCAACGGTAACATGCTTGCGACGCGAAGCGACGCGACGGCCCACCCCCTCGCTCCTTGCCCCAATCGCGGCCTGGCTGCTTGCCTTGGTATGCACGTAAGAGTACACATAAATTGGGCTTCAATATCCACAAAACGACAGTAAACGGTCATTTTTATCGAAATAATTGCTTTTTTCGTTTGGCAGCGAAAGTTTTGATTGCGTTTCGCGTGGCGTTAGCACACACACACACGCACACACACAGTTAGTTGGCATGTAAAGGCGACACACACAAGACCATAATCCAGCACGAGAACGAGAGAGCGAGAGAGAAAGATAGAGAGAGGCACAGATACAGATGCAGGATTTCATTACGCGGCTGCCTGAGGCCGTCAGCCAATCGTTGGCCCAAACGAGCATTCTGACAATTGTAAGCACGTTGCAACGTCCGCTGCTGATGCCACTGACCGTGGCATCGGATGCACCACCACCACACCACCGCAGCACCACAGCACCACAGCACCGCTGCAACTGCAGTCGCTCTGTGCCGTGTGCTGATTGTGCATACGCACGAAATCAATAAATAAAAGCAACAAGAAATTGACCAGGCAGCGCAACGCAATGGTAGCCCACGCCGCCCCGCCCCGCCCCGCACCGCTCTCCAGCTGCCGCAAACCGCTTCGACTCGCAAGAGAGCGGCCTCAGCTGCCTCGACCGTCGCTGCTGATGCGCGCTCATAATTCATTTCATTATTGTTTTGACATTTTATTTATTGAATGCGAACAGGCGTGCGTTGTCGATGCGTCCGCCCCCTCCACTGCCCCCGTCCTGCCGCCCGCCTACTACACCCTCGGCTTGTGTGTGGGACTCCCAAGAACCTGGACCTTGGCTTTGTTTATTTCTTCTCGTTGCGTTTTTTCCCTCTTTTTGGGGCTGGGCAAATGTTTTGCGCAAATTGTTAACGGGCTTGTTTCGTTTTGCTCAAATAAGTGAAATCAATGCCCCCTGCGAGCGCCCCTGCCCCGCGCTGCGCCGCAATGGCTGCTCACTTGGTCTGCGTGTGGTCCGCAAACAAAAGACTTAGGCAACGAACTCGCGTGAAAAGCAGATGAACAAAGGCCAGATTCGAAATTTGTGACTATTGTTGGGGAGTTTTGGCCAAAGCAAACAAATGAAATACTTATGATAATGTACTTGCCGACTAATTTACATAAACTACAACGGCCAACACAACGAATACAATAAATCTAATAAAAGCTGTAAGTGTTTTCAAATGTTTCACCTTGTGAATCAGGTTTAAACTGGGTCGAAGCACTATAAAGCAGTGGTTTTATTGCTCCAACTCCTTTCAAGCTGTCTATGTTCCTTGCCAAAAGGTTAAAGCTTTTAACTAAAGTGATTCGAAATCTATTTACTTTGGAAACCCAAAAAAAAAAAAAAACAACTCTTGCGTTTAAAAACCGAATAAAACAAGCTGATGAATGAACTTACTTTTACTTAATTATGTAGCTCTCTCGATCAATATTTGAATATCTCTCGGGTTATTATTAGCACATTTATCCACAGCTGTAATGTTTGTTATCGTCGTTATGGCTGTATACAGCAGTAATCTAGGCAGAATGATTGCCAAAGAGCTGCCTTCAACTTCATTAGCTCGACTTTACTTGCAGGCGTCAGCTCTCGGCTCTCGGCTCTCGGCTTTCGACTCTCGGGCAGCTGCCATTGAGCTGTGAGAATGCATTAAATGCATTCCAATTGGCATTATTAATGCAGGCAATGCTCCTTGAAGTGCTTATGGATGCAGCAGATGCAGCCCGAGATCGAGCGGAGCCGGAGCAGAGCACACGCCCACGAATACGCCCACGCCCAGCGGAGATGCAATGGATGCGATTGCCAAATGCCAAATGGTTAACAATTAATACACACCTCAGACGGCGGAACGTGCCACATGATAAATGCGTTCGCTGCGACAGCAAACCGCAACTGCTTCGACAGCGGCGATGGCAAATAATTTGGAGCAAAAGTTATGGAAATTACTCGCCGGCAACCAGCAAGCTGCAACAACTGATACCCTGCCTGCTGCAGCTGTGTGAGTTAATGGAATCAAAACGCTTATGAAAATGGTACTTGCAACGGCAACGGCAACGGCAACGACAACAGCGACAACTAGAACGGCGACTAAAGTGACGCATGCGACAGCAAAATATGACAATATGCTTGAAAATTAATCTTGCATAGTCGAGCGGGAGGAAGACTGCGACGGCGACCGCGACAGCGACAGCGACTGCGACGATGAGACGCGAGTCTAGGCAGGATGCGAATGCCATTGTCGCCAGGCGACTGGTGAATGTGAACTTGATTATGTTTTATGAGATGTGGTGCATGCAACGTGGCTGCGTTGGCTGCCAGCCACAAATCCGCCAACACTGTTGCAGTCGCATCTCGCTGGGCATCGGCTTGTGGATATGAAGTGAACGCCATTAGATGTCGTCCATAAATTGTGGTATCATTTTTTATATGCACTTATGTTGCATGTGGCAACCGGGCAGCCGACCAACGGACCAGCGGAGCAACTGGCAACCCTCCCGGCGACTTAACCTAGCAAATGACCCAAGAAAGGGCCAGCCAATGCCCACCACAATGTGCATCTGCCGCGCCGATGCTCCCCAAGCTGCCGCTGCTGTTGCTGCTGCTGCTGCTGATGGTGGGCGCTAATCTGTCTGCCCATTTCCGACGCTGATTATCTGCAAATGTGTGCGTGAGTGTGGGGCATTTAAAGCATTGTTGTGCTCATTACGGACAGCCAATCGGATGATATATGCACAATGCTCGCACCTTAATTGAAAACCCATTTCGAGGGCAAACAGCGCGCAATTGAACCACTGTGCCGCTGCCGTCGTTGTCGCCGTCGCTGTCGACGCTGCCGCCACCTACGCACACTGTGCCGCACCGTCCGTATCATTGTTGACGACATTTATGTCTTAATATTTTTGCCTGCCCCGCGACGCAAATGCAGTGGCACTCAGGCGGTACCGTTACCGGGGCCACAGCCATTAGCCTGTCCAGGCTCCAACTGCACCCCCCACCGCCCGCCCGGCCGCCCGCCATCCAGGCAACACATGGCCGCCAAATACATTCGTATTTAAACCATTAATTTCCATTTATGGATTAAGCATGTGAGAGACGCGCACAGAGTGAGAGAGCGCAGCCTGAGCCGAAGCTGCTGCTGGAGCCACGGTCAGACTTAGTCGCAGTCGCAGTCGCAGTCGCAGTCTGAGCCTGGCCCGCACGCACAAAAGCCTTTAATAAATGCAACACCATTACGTGCAGCACATGCTTAGAGGAAGAGCAGCAGCCACATCCACAGCAGCAGCAGGAAAGGAGCAACCAGTTGGCCAGGGGAACAACTCAATTGCCTGGCTTACCTGCTTATTGCCAACTGCCGACTGCCGACTGCCAACTGGCAACTGGCAACTGGCAACTGCCTCTGCAGTAAGTTTTTCCGAGCTGCTTATCGACGCTCTGTCGTTTCGCGCTGTTGCTTTTCCCGCTCGCGCCCCAAATCTTTAAATGCTGCGCATGTGATTTTTCTTTTGGCGTTCGGCTCCAACTCTCTACTCTGACTCTGGCTTCAGCTCTCCAGCTGGCAAATGGAGTCGCTGGGATTAGCGCGCGTGAGTAATGATTGCATTGGCTGCGATGCGACGCGCAACTTGCAGCTTGCCACTACTCAGGAAGCTTGATCAAATGGAGCTGTTGTGGCATGGCAAAGACACGGAAGCAGTGCACACTCTACAATTAGAGTTGCAGATATAGACATAGATATAGATATAGATATAGATATAGATATAGATATAGATATAGATATAGATATAGATATAGATATAGATATAGATATAGATATAGATATAGATATAGATATAGATATAGATATAGATATAGATATAGATATAGATATAGATATAGATATAGATATAGATATAGATATAGATATAGATATAGATATAGATATAGATATAGATATAGATATAGATATAGATATAGATATAGATATAGATATAGATATAGATATAGATATAGATATAGATATAGATATAGATATAGATATAGATATAGATATAGATATAGATATAGATATAGATATAGATATAGATATAGATATAGATATAGATATAGATATAGATATAGATATAGATATAGATATAGATATAGATATAGATATAGATATAGATATAGATATAGATATAGATATAGATATAGATATAGATATAGATATAGATATAGATATAGATATAGATATAGATATAGATATAGATATAGATATAGATATAGATATAGATATAGATATAGATATAGATATAGATATAGATATAGATATAGATATAGATATAGATATAGATATAGATATAGATATAGATATAGATATAGATATAGATATAGATATAGATATAGATATAGATATAGATATAGATATAGATATAGATATAGATATAGATATAGATATAGATATAGATATAGATATAGATATAGATATAGATATAGATATAGATATAGATATAGATATAGATATAGATATAGATATAGATATAGATATAGATATAGATATAGATATAGATATAGATATAGATATAGATATAGATATAGATATAGATATAGATATAGATATAGATATAGATATAGATATAGATATAGATATAGATATAGATATAGATATAGATATAGATATAGATATAGATATAGATATAGATATAGATATAGATATAGATATAGATATAGATATAGATATAGATATAGATATAGATATAGATATAGATATAGATATAGATATAGATATAGATATAGATATAGATATAGATATAGATATAGATATAGATATAGATATAGAGATAGATACCGAGCTAGATACCGAGATAGGTACAGAGATAGATAAAGATATAGAGATAACTACACCTTCATCGATTTCTTGCTTTCAACTGTGACAAACTGCATGTCTTCACCAAGATACCCTTTCTCGGGAGGGCACAAACAAACAGTGACTACAACTAAATAGGAGTACTCATAAATTTAACACGGCCCAGAACGATTATGCTCGCATGTGTACCTAATGGAAAGTGGATTTGTGGATCTGTGGATTGCTGCGGATTGTGGATGGTTGGGCAAACACTCGGCCATGCAATAGTCAAACATTGGCCATAAAATGCCACGAATTCCTGGGTGTTCTACAAGCAATTGTGACGCCCCGAAAGCGAGAGGACGCCGCCGTCGTTGATGATGATGCTCGAGGTTCGGGAGAGCGAACACTGATGAGCAGCGACTCTGTCTCCGTCTCTGTCTCTGTTTGGCTGGAGGGGCTGCGCACTAGGCTCGCAGGCTGGCTTGGCTGGAGGACGCTGTTGTTGATATTAATGTAGCGCTGTCCGAATGGCAAATGAAAGTCATCAATCAGCGGGGCCGCAGAGCGCGAGCAGAGCCATCAACTGTGTTCGAGGGTCTGCCAAGTACGCACACAGCAAACGTGCGGCGATACAAATACATAATGCACACACACACACACACACAAATATGAGAGTGCGGAGTGCGCAGGCGCGGAACGCTGTGGCTTATGATTACGATGGCCGCGACTAGGCACAAACACTGTCAAGCCGGGGCGGATCAAGGGCGCGCCTTTTGTGTCCACTTGCGTGAAAAATGTGAGAGTGCGAAAAGCGCCAACTAAAGCGCCATTTATTGTGGACACCAAGTCTGCCCGTCCACCCGTCCAGCTGTCCAAGTGTAGATCTTAGCTGCCATCCACCATTTTGCCAAGCGAACTCTCTTCCGCTCTGTCTCTATCTCTCTCTGCGGCTTTCTCACTCTCACTCGCGCGTCGGTTGATGTCTTAATTGTTATGCTAAGAGGGAAGCTAGACTCTGTCGTTCTGGGGCGTTAAAAATTAAATTTATGTTTCTATGCAATTTATTATATCAAAATTGTGGGCCACAGCCAATGCCCCGGCCATGCACACAAAAAGGGGGCCTGGCCGTGCTGATAGTCGCGACACGCCCCATTTGTCGGCTTTTTGATGATGCCCAAGCGCAGCCCGGCTGCCAACCCAGCCGCCAACCAACCAGCAAGCCAGCGAGTCGACAAACCAACAACCAGTTGACTTTGCTTTTATTAAGTTTATTTTATGATCTAGCAACAGGCGGCTTGCCTCCCTTCGCTACACAACACACATGCAGGACTGAGGGATGCGGCGGGCCGAGCGGTGTGGGGCAGCGAAGAGACGAGGGAGACTGCTACCCACCCAAGTTCGATTGGGGCCAGCGATAAGCAACTGGCAAGCTTCCTGCTCAGCTGCTAAGCGCACTTATTAAGTCCATGCCGCAGCTGAGATTTATTTCAGCCGTGGCCAAAAAACAAAAAGTTCATCTAAAGGTCAGCTCAACAAATGTCCCAAATTTGTACAGTTTTTCTCTCTGTTGTTCGTTAACTGATTTGCCTTTGTCAATTTATTATTGCCAGCGATTTGCCGATCAAAAACATGACGTGGGTTGCTCTAACAGTTCGCCTCGGCCGCAAAACTAAAGCATTAATTTTTTTGTGGACATTGCGTCATTTTGCTGAGTCAGAAACTTCTAAATACTCCACTGCATTTCGCAAATTAAGTAATCAAGTGAATTAATTGAAATCTAAATGAAATTTCGACGTCTTTGCTATTGAATTGTCATTCGAAATGAAGGCCATTAAAAGGCTTTAGATTGATGTGATTAAACAGAATCAATTAATGTAAAAGTCACAAGCAATTAACGCTCGACAATTAAAGAGCATTCAAGTCTCTGCAGAGCAACAGCGATTTGTTTTCGCTATTTTTTTATCTTATTTTGTGCATCTTATTACTCTCATTTTTCGTGCCGAACATGACAAATAAATAATAAAATGAAAAACAAGTCGAACAATGAGCAGCAACAACAAGCGCTGGGTTTTTGTCATTGTTGCAAGTCAGCAGGAGATCTTTCACTTTTAACCTTTCGACAAACGAAACAAAAGCAAAACACAACAGACCGCAAAAGCGAACGAATTGCGAGTTCCTATATTATTTTATTGACAATTAAAAAGATCGACTAGGCAATTCAAGCCGCAGATGAGCTGCCGGTGTCCCGTGGGCAGTTCCCAGTTCCAAGTTGCCAGTTGCCAGTTGCAAGTTGGCCAGTTGCAAGTCGCAAGAATGTTTGTGTGTGCGAGTGTGCTTGATTTATAGATGCAACGCGTGGTTGTAGCATGTGAAAAATGAATGCGAGATTTATAACATCAGCCTAATTGAATGTTTGATCCTGTGCATAAATAACCAAATTAATGAAAATGATTTTTAATAAATTTCTCAATTGCATGTTTAACTCGAACGCACACTGCGCACCAGAGCACCACAGCACCGAGCACCGCACACTGACTCCAGACTCAGACTGCGAGTGGACTGGAGAGCTGGGCGAATCCCAGCTAGACACGCGGCCATAACGATGTCCTGCTGAGCATGAGTAATGCTTCTCTATTAGGCGCTGCATCACTCCTGCTAATGGAGTCGAGAGACAGAGAGAGAGAGAGAGAGAGATGCTGTGCAACTGGGAGCAATCACAGCTGCAGTTGCAGAGCAGCGAGTCAGTCGGAAGCGATGTTGTCATTAGGACGGCCACCTTTTGCATCCATTTGGCATTGACCACGAGCAGCAAGCGCATGTCATTCAACCGCTTTTAATTATGAAGAAATGTATCCGTTTTTGTGATAATTAATGGCGCCATTGCATCCACTCTCACAGGCATTTCACCAGCCCCGTCTGCGCTTAGTTCAATTCACAGATAATTGCCCACAGAGTCGCATTGTCCGTGATCGGAGGGACGCGACTCTTTGATTTACCCCGTTCACGACCAAACCGACAAAACCGACAAAACATCGCATATTTCGACATGCCCGTTGACAACTTCAATTAACCAGTGCGCGTGTAATTAGCGCATTTTTCTCAGATGCCCTTACCGAAAATGAAACAAAATACACGATCCCTGCGATTTTGGCATACCCCAAAACGTATATACTCGCCCTCTCTCTCTCTCTCTCTCTCACTGTTTTTTTGGTAGGCGCAAAATATCAACTGATATCGGCATCGATCAACCGAAAGGAAATGGAAGCCATTTGTCATATACAACAACGTCAACTGCGACAGCGACAGCAACTGCAACAACAACCGGAGTCCACACAGTCGCACTGCACTTGTATGTGGCACTTCCTCTCGCCCCGTGCGGCAGGGGCAAGCCGTCAATAAGCCCATCAATGGTTCAATGAGTGCGCACTGTCAGGCGGATTCTATGCCTGGAATTTCTAATAATAACGAAGCGTGCTTCGGCCGTGAACGCTTGGAATTTGTAAATGTCTACCCTCGTTTTTCCAAAAGAAAGGTATTTTAGTACGCTAGCAATACCTTATGTAAAAACAAATACTCAGTGTTTAACTTTAGACACAATTTGTCTGGTTTGTCTTAGTATTGTTGAGGAGAAGTGCAATTTAAAGTCAATATCATAATATTACATTAAAAATTGTTTTTAAAAATATATATAATCATATTTTACTTACATTTTTTGATGATTTTATCAACAATGATTAATTTAAAATGAAGTACAGACTTTAGCAATCTAATGCTACTATTTGCTTGATAATCTTGCAAAGGAATAATGTAAAATAGAATGCAAATTCTGAGCAAGTATATATTACTACTATTTGTTTGATAATAATCAACTTAAAATATAATACAAATATCTGATTATATAATGCAACTACTTGTTTGATTACTTTGAATATGATTTGCTCAAAATATAATGCAAATTTTATCACTCTGATTATATTGCACTACTATTTGTTTTATTACTATAATTATCAGCAAATTTTGAGCAACATAAGTATATAATGCCACTATTTCGTTGATAATGATTAACTTAAAATATAATACAGACTTTAGCAGTCTACCACAATTTGATTGCTAATTTGGAATATGATTTATTAAGAATATAGTGCAAATTTTAGAACTCTGATTATGTTGTACTACTATTTGTTTTATTACTATATTTATCGGCTAACTCTAACAAATAATTGCAATCAGCAAATAATTCAAGCAGCTGAAATTGTCGATTAAGAGAGGCACCTGTCTGTAGGTAACCTGAGATCTGTGACTTCCCCCAGAGTTGTAAATCTTCCGCCTTGATTTCATTGGAAATGTACTACAAGCTATTCACGATAGCCATTAAGACTATTGCTGTTAACATTTAATGCCGTTTTAAGGACCGTCTTTCCTTGAAGCCATAAAGATGCCATCTAAGCATGCTAATTACAGGATAACTACGCAGTCTATCACAGTGCAGTCGCAACTTACATATTTGTCATTTGTTTAGGTTTCTGACAAGTATTGAAGTGTTGAATTTTGAGTTTTTGAACAGTCGCATAAATCACACACAACAGAGATACCAAAAACAAAAAGGTTGGAAAAAGTGAGAAAAAAGATAAAGTCTAGCGAGCCGCAGCGGCACCTGCCAGACTTTTTCTATATGTACGTATATATACATTTTTTTTATGTCTTTGTTAGGGTCAATTGAAATGCAGGAGACAGCGCAGAGGCATGACGACAATTTGTCTACGATTAATCTCTGCTCGGAGACAGTAATGATACGGCAAGTGGATTTATAGTTCCGGGATCGGAGAAGGCGATGGTGGCGAGGGAGGCGAGTGAATTGAATGGGCTCGAATCGCGCTTTGAGGCAATTGGAGAACAATGCCCGAGCGATCTTGAAAGTAAAAGTGTGCAAAAAAGTTGTTAGCTGCGCTTTGGTTGGCTGCCTCAACCGTTGCCCCGCCTCTGCACCATGCAACATGCAACCAGAACAAAGCAAAAACAACATTCGCTACAATGTAGGGAGAGGCGGCCACCGCTGAACAGAGCACAGTGGAAGGGGAAAGGGCGAGGAGAAGAATTGGCTGGCGGCAATCAAAATCACGTCACGATTGCAATGTGGCCGCAAATTGAAGCTGCAACCGGAGCGCGACTCAGACGGAGACTGTGAGCCAAATCGCCGAGGCAGAGGCGTCTCGCCGTTTGTTGCGCATTTTCACACCAATAAACTGTTCATAACGAAAGCCGTAACAGCAACGGCAACGGCAACAGTTGCCACACTATGTTGCAGGCATTACGACATGGCAAGTTAATTGAATAAAGTTTTGTAAACGTTTGTAATTGTTCGATTTGCTGATTTACAAAACGAACGCATTTATATTCGCCACGAGATACGCCAGATCTCAATCCGCAGATCTCTTGTGGTTGGAGCTGGAGCTGGAGCTGGAGCTGGAGTCGGGCTTGGGTTTCATGTCTGCCAGGAGCCATAATTGAGATGCCTTTGAAGCGATAATAAATTATGAAGCCAAAAAATGAAACGAACGAAAACGAAACGCGCACAAAACACAACAAGAAAGTAAAATACCAGAGAAACGTGCCGTTCGCGAAGGTGACTGACTTCCCTCCCCCGGCCTCCCTCCCGCGCACTCTCTCCCACTCTCTATCTCTCTCGCTGTGTTGTGTTGTGGCATGCAGACGATTAGGCCAGGGATTAGGCTAACTCTGGCAGCCATAAATTATAAGTTTTTGGGCAAAAGCTAACGGGAACTCACAGCAACCAAATCAAAAGCGGTTAGGCAAACGTCTGCCATGAAAAGGGAAACTGCAAACGGCTCGCAATGGGTGCAGTGAACCCATCGAAAGGACGTCGACGCGCAGTCCTGCCCCACAACTAATAAGCGAGCTCGTAAAAAGTGCAAAGAGCACTCCAGCAATTAGTCTCTGCGTGGCCAATCGCCAGTTCTAGTTGCGCTTTACATGTTAATTAACCTCGCAACATAGCCGCGCGCCTCAGGGTGCCCTGCTTGCAACACAGGCGAACTTGCGTCGAGCGATTCGTGAAAATGTCAAAATTTTCCCGCTGATATTTCGGCAAATTTGTTAGCCAAAATGTCTTGTGAATGCCGAAAGAGTCAGAGCGTAATTGAGAACTGTCATGCAATCAGATATGATGCGAGTGTCTCTGCCTCTCTCCACTCGCGCTTTCCTGCCGGCCATTTCTGTTGGTGCCCAGCAATTAGCAGCGCCGTTGCGTGTCCGCAGATCGAACGCTGCGCGCTGCCATTTGCCCACAGCAGACGTGGAGACATCTGTCGAGTGGCTGACTGAGTGACGACTGACTGGGGCGACTCGTGAGCTGCCCTTGCAGCCTTTTGGCATTCCTAATGCAACACTACGTTGCAGGTCAGTGTCAGTGTCAGAGAGTGAGACGCTTTTTGTTGCTGTTGTTGTTGTACACATGTTTTGGTGTTATGGTCGCTTACAACTTCCTGGTTCGTCGCGCGGGCCGCGAGTCGCAAACGTATTTGCCACTATCGATTTGAGCCAGCGGCGTTGCACGTCCCCGCGTGCAACACAAAAACTAGCAACAGCAACAAAAATGAAAAGCACAAACCACAGACGAGACAACAAAAAGCAGCAGCCAACGCAGAGCAGGGGCAGGGGCAGGGCAGCGGGGCACCAGAGGAGCGAAAAAAAAGAGAACATCGATTTGTAGCAGCGCCTGCGCAAAGCGTGAAATTTATGCGACCCACACGCAGCGCCACTCACACGACCACGACCCAAGCTCAAGCTCAAGCTGAAGCTGAAGCCGAAACTCAAACTCAAGCTCGAGCTGGAGCTCGATCTCGAAACTCAAACTACAGCTACAGCTACAACTACAGCGGAGTTGAAGAAGATGCTTCAAGTTGTGTAGTTGCAGATGGGAAGTTGCAAGTTGAAGACGCAGCCGGCAAATTTCATTTCTCGCAATAAATCCATGACTGATTTATGTACTGCACAATCGTTACAAATCACAAACGTTTACTGAATGAGCGTCCCGCCGTCCAGCCGACTTCACGTCCGTCCCTCCGTCCGTCCGTCTGTCCGTCCGTGCTGTGGAAGAAGCAGCAGCTGGAAATGATGTTGAAAAAAGTGACAGTGGCTGCTGTCTGGCAGCTTTAGTGTCGTCTGGCTCTCTGCCACTCACGTGCTGCCTGCTGCCTGCTGCCTGCTGCTGCTGCCTTTCAGCTTCAATCAGCGCGTCTTCACTCGCCTCAGCAGCAGGAGCAGCAATCGAAGCTGCAGCTGAATTGCATTTGAATTAATTAAAAGCGCTGCAGTTGCTCATAGTGGCTACAACTGATCCCAGCTCACGACAAAATTTGTCAAATAAATGCGAACAACAATCGAGCAGCAACAGCAAGGCAATGTCTCCATTATGTCCACACACACACACACGCAGTCAGGATGCAGATGGGCATCTTTGTGGCCCCAGACATATGTACACACATGTAGCCTTTTGTGCTGGGCAGACAATTGGCCAAGAGCCCGCTGACAAAAGCAGCAGGCAGAGCCAGCGACAAACAGTCAACTGACGTGGACAAAATCGATCAAGCGCGCGACAACTGCTGCAATTCCAACAAGCAAAAGGCATAAGAATCAGCATAAGAATGACCACAAGAATGGCCCTGTGCACTGGCAATGCCAAGCAGCCAAGCAGCCAAGCAAAAGATTTACATACTCTCGACACTTTGAGAGGACGCGTTGTCCACACAGCCCGAGTCGCAGTCGCAGTTGCAGTCGCAGCCAGAGTCGCAAGCACGGCCAGGGCCACTTAAGTTGATGGCGACGTCGTCAGCGATGCCTCCAGGCGCATGCCTGCAACAACAACGACGACAACAACCACAATGCAGAGACAACTGCGACTGCGACAGTGACAGCGACGGCGACGGCGACGGCGACGGCGACGGCGACGTCGACTGCGTTCGAGTGTTGCCAAGTTGGGACAAAAAGGATGACTAAATGCATGCAAGTTATTTAAATGAGACATTTTAAGAGTCAGTCCATGGCGAGCCAGCAGAATGTGGACAGCTCTTGGTTCCGGCTCTTGCGCGGCCTGTCGAAGCCCGAATACACTTGGGTCCCATGCACTTGTCGCTGCCCTGGCATCAGCTCAACTGTTGAACTACTATACTACTATATATCGTCAAGTTACACAGAGAATTTCATTTCAGTTTACACTTACGACAATTTTACGAAAATTAATGTTTATTTGTAATCACTTCTCACGTATTAGCTCAAGAAGAGAAACAGCTCTTCAAGAAAGTTATAAATGACAGGACTTAGCCCAATAAAGAAGTGTGGTCAGTGGAAAACTTGTAGGCTTAGGTGTACAATAGACCACATAAGTCGCAGTACTGCTTTGCTCAAATTATAGGTCAATTATTAATAAGTATTAATAAAGTGTGCTTGGTTTAGAGTAAATCAAAATATAAAATCAGCATTGGCAGGCAACAATCTTGAATCTACAAAAAGCCAAGTACTTTAAATGAGTCAAACTCTTCAATAGTTCAAAAGTTAAGAGTGACAAATTTTAACACAAAATGAATGAAATGTATACGCATTAACTTAATTATTGACTAGCAATTTTATGATTGTTTTAAGGGGACTTTCATCCAGTCGTCTTGCCCAAGTCACAGGTCTGCTCACAGTCTTGTTTCTACTTAATGGTCGCAAGTCTCTTCACAGTCTGGTTTGTACTTGTCAAATGCTTTGCTGTTGGTGCAGTGTATTGCAGCTTCGGCTTGCCTGCTTTAATCGCCGCACTTACGCGGCTCATGCTCGGCTTTCAGCTGTTGGGCTGCGCAGAGCAATGCCAACTATTTATGTACACACACACATGCGAGTATTGTCGGAGCTGGGCGAAAGGCTGGCTGGCTGGCTAACCGCCTGCCGGCTGGCTGCTGTCAATTTTGGGTGGCGGCTTTGGTCAGAGTTGGCGGCGGGCTCTGCTAATTGTGTCGCAGCTGCCAGATTTATGTGGCCCGATCAATTCGTTAATGTATGCAGATGCGTTTGGGCATTTGGGCATTTGGGCATCGGGCATCAAATTATAATTCAATTCCCGAATAGAAACGATCGACCACCGGCGCAGACCGTTTGCGTGTGCGTGTGCGTGTGTGTGTGAAAAGCATACGCAGCAGCATTCCAACTATGTATTGCCAGTTGGCAGTCGTTGTTGGGCAGTTGTCAGCCGCGAGATTGGCTCATAAATTGTCCAAATTAATTCATTGTGGCACCAATGGCGACACCTACTCGTTGTCGATGTCGTTTGCTGTTAAGTGTGGCGCGCGAGTGGTCCGGCGGCAGGGCGGGAGGGACTTGGGCGTCCACTTGATGCGTTAGTCATAAATTTATAGTCTTTATTGAAACATCAATTTGGACACCACATAGCACCATTGGCCAGCGACACCTAGTCAGCCAGTTCAAAGTTACCCGATCCCAATTGTATGCCGAGCTGAGGAAGACAAAGTGAGCAGCGCGAGCGTCAAGGTGGTCCCAAAGATGGAACTACCATTGTCGCATCGTCGGATCGTCGCATCGTCCAATCATCCCCGAGCAAGACCAACAGCAGCGTTTGTTTGGCTGGTGTGTCGTCGGTTTTGGCTTTGGCGCTCTTTCTACTGTTTAGAACTGGTTTCTGGTTACCACTCGACCGCCGTTCCTCTCTGCACTATCTTTGTCTTTCTACCATATATAATTTTGTTGTTTTGGCTTTTTGTGGTTTCGAATAACATTTCGTTTTGCGGATTCGAATTCAGCCAATCGCCGACGATTGTTGTTGTTGTTAATGTTTTAAACACTTTTACAGCTAGTTATGCAAATGGCCGATTTGGAAAGTCTTGGTTGCCCTGGGCGCTCTTTAAAGGCGACAATGGAGTGTGTCTATCGCAACGATGATCTCATGCAAGCCACACACACACAAAAAAGGCGTGACAATGGCTGTCGATTTGAATTACATAGAGCAGGTCGTACGTTTTCTATAATAACTCAATTTAATGGCCTGATATTAATCATACGACGCGTTGATCAAGTTAACCATTGGAATTTGCATTGTTTGCGAGCGGCAACAACAACCACAGCATCACGGTGTCCTACACATAGCAAGCAGCTTTGTATGAGTTGCACGCATAGCAAGCAGCTTTGCGCTGTATAATGGCAGTGCAACAAGCAGTGCCGAGCAGTGCAACAAGCAGTACACACTGTTAACTTTACGCGCCTTGTCGCTACTTTTAAAATCATCACAAATTGCGCAAAATAAGGATAAGGGAATGCAATCTGTTAGCAAAATACTGAGCATAAACGTAGTATTAGTCGAAATTCGCTTTAATATGTGCCTAATAAGTGCTGTAGGGCACCCACTACTCTTAACAGCAGTCTAACAGTCGCACATTCGTGGGTGGCGCGTGGGCGGCGCTCCCAAAGGACATATGTAAAAACGACTATAAACAGACGAAACTCAACAGGTTTAAGTTCAGTTGGTTTTGTGAGCTCCTCGCGGGAATTTGTGCTGCATTCCTCGGCGAGGCACGCGACATACGAGGCGGTGTTAACGGCATTTAAGTGCTTGCTCCCCGAAATAGATAATTGAATTTGTGCGTTGCGCGAACATTTAATGTGGTAATAAAAATAATAAAATTTATTGTTCATTGGCTATGCGCGCGCTCTTGATGCGTAAAATGATTTTTCATGCAGCGCCTGCAGTTGTAATCTATAGAAAATATTGTAACATTTATGGCACGGCATAAATATGCTGCGTGTTAAGTGCATTTAAGGATACGCTTGCGGTTGGCCACATTTTGAGCCGTTTTTGTTGTTGTGACGATTGCTGACATTAATGTGATTATTTGCACCCCCTTAATGACAATTTGTCAACGCAATTAAAAGTTTAATCAATAAAAGCGCCTGATGAGTGTGTGAAAAGTAAACAAGAAGCGCCAGCCAGCGAGCTAGCTAAAAGGATATGTGTGTGCTGAAGACCATTGCGGAAATTGTTTGTCCAACGGCACACTGCTCGAAACAGTTGGGATACTTGTGCTGAGCTGAGCTGGGCAGCAATAATCCTCTATTTACTTGGCATTGTTCCAGCGCAGCCAGCACAAAGTGCTTTCAATTACAAATCCTCGGACAGTGCAACAAAACACCCTCAACCACTATTCCTATTCCTACTCCCATTCCCCTGTCCTTTCCGGCCAAGCGCGTCGACTGCTCATCCATCAAATTTGCGGTGCTGACATGACGCGCTGACTGGAGCAGGGAGCAGATAGAGCAGAGGGGGGGGGGGCGCAGTGTGCGGTGGCCATATGTGTTTATTTATCCGTTTTTGCAATTATTTTACGCGCCTTTCTCATTACGGCAGAGACCGGGAAACTCCACAAGTGTCACAATCGAATCGAATCGAATCGAATCGCCTCGAACGCGAACCACCCAAACCACCCAAACCAAGCGACTGGCAGCACCACTCGACCACTCGAACCACACAATTATGTATCTCGCTTTATGCAGCCATAAACGTTTGGGTTTATGAAGCGTTCCCGATGTGCTCAATATGCTAAATGGTCGCGCTGCTCGCCAATTGAATACGCACAGGAGGACACTGGGACAGCGCACGATGCAGCGGGGTGCGAAGGAGACAACGACGGCAATGGATGCAACCACGTTGGCGTCTGCCTCAGCCACCGCATCCGCATCGGCCTCGGCCTCCGCATCGGCCACGGCCGCCACATCCACATGCATTAAGATCAACATTAGCAACTGCAAATCGAATCATCCTGCTGTTCGCAGCGGTGGCAACGGCAGCGGCGGCTCCAGCGGACTGCTGCTGGTGCCCACACACACCCACCATAATCTGCAGCTCGATAAAATTTCGGTGCGCTCGATTAGTTCCGAGGATATCTCGAATGGCGGCAGCGGTCGCTGCTGCAGTGCTGCGGCCCGCAATCCGGCTATAAAAACGGGACGGCGACTGCAGCTGATGCAGGTGAGTGGCCAGAGGAGGGGCGAAAGAGAGAGCGAGAGAGAGAGCAAGAGAGGCCGTAGCATATAAATTAGCAGAGCGTATGCGTCTTAATTAACTCGCGTCCAGTTCGAGCTGTGGAGCGTCACGTGCGCCTCCTAATGAAGTGTCGCGATTAGCGCGGACCACGATAAAGACTAATCAGACACACACACACAGAGACACACTGCAACATGCTGCCACACAGGCAAATGAGAATAGAGTGCGAGAGTTGAAAGTGCGTATACATTTTACAGATGATAATTCTACCATTTATACCAATACTGGCATTGATTGTGCAAACATCGCTGACCCTGCAGGAGATACTGGAGTACAGGGCCGACGTCGCCGACATCGAGACGCAGGTGAGTCGCCACAGCAGAGCAAACAACAGTCGCTGCGAGGGGGGGGCGCGCGTGTCCTTTGTAGCGTAATTAAAATATATTGCTGAAATTCAATCATACGCCAAGTACGAGGCAAGGCTCCTTGCTTGCTGAATGCTCACTTGACCAGCAAACAGTTGTAGCCATGGGAATGTTTGATGTGCACACAGCGCGCACAGGACACTCGGGCGGCATAAGGACCTATCGCAATTGGCAATATTTTTATTTGCTCAGGTAAGTGGCGAGCGCAGAGCGAAGCCTCTCCACAAGCCACTCGAGCAACTCTGCGGCTCCCAGTCGTGACGAACGTTCGCCTCCACTTCCGTTTTCAGTTCAATTCAGTTCACTTCGCCACCCCCCCGCTCGGCAATCCCATCTCAAGGTCGTGCCTGTGCACGCTTAATGCAAATAAGACGCACGCAAAATATGAGAGCGAAATAATAAACTGAAAATATTGCTAGATGCTAAAGTGAATTTGAATTGATAAGCAAAATATGCATTGGCACAGTTACACTTACAGCACTCACTCTGGTCTGCTGCGGGGAGCGGGGAGCGGGACGCGAGACAGTGTTTCCTGTCTTAAGAGCGGCCCTTCAACTAGGTCACGTACTTGGGAATGCAAAATATTGCAAAATGAGAAGCGACCAACTCGAAAAATGCATACTCTAGCCCCAAGAATTCGAAAAGAATATTAAAAAGACAGCGATTTATAGCTAAGTATTATAATTCTGTTGTGAGACAACAATTTCGACTTGAAACCAGCCATATCCATTATTAATAGTATAAGAAAGCTACTCAGAAGTTTAGCATAGAAGATAGCTAAACTGATAATAATTTATAGTAGATTAGATTTATAGTTGAATAAGCAGCATTTGAGAAGTTAATGCCTTTTGCCAGTCTACAATGAATACAGTATTCTTTCAACTGCATAATTATGCAACTATTGATGTTTGTTCAATGTTTTTTATTAGCACAGACATTGTATCTACGAGTACTAAACAACTTCCAACCTAGTTGCTACTGCAAGCAAATCGAATACCGTAGTACAAATTGAAGGGTATTTATTTAATTATTAAGTGAAGACTTGGGACGTCATCTGGGAAAACCTGGGGCAAAATTGCTGGGTATATGCGATTCATTACGTCGCAAACAATGACAGCAGTATTTACCGAGTTTATGAAAAAAGTTTTGATGAATTATTCAATGCGTTGTCAGAGCGAACGACCAACTAATCAAGACCACTCCTAACTGAGGAGGAATACCATCTAGGAGAACTGCGCAAATGGACGCACGCTCACCCATACACACGCAAGCACACACACACACACACACACACAGAAACACACACACGCGAGATTGTGATAATCTCTTTCATTGCACCCACGCCAGGTGACGATTGCAACAGACTTGGGCAAAGTTGTCACACGACTGCAGCTCGAACGCTCCGAGGTGGCCTTCTACATCTTCACCAATGGCAGCAAGCAGCGGTGAGTTGAGCTGCGTTGACTTGACTTGACTTGACTTGACGTGTCAACGTGTCCTTTTATGGCCATCCACGACAATGAATAACACAATGGGGGCCAAATGCATTATGTCTTCCTCAGTGCCAATCTGACACAACGCTTTGCCAACACGGATCATGCGTTGAACAACATGACCACTTGGAGCGAGATTAGTGTGCCCACCGCCAGCGAGGATGAGGACGAGGACGACAAGGAGGTTATGATGAATCGCGTCGAGTTTCAGAATCGCCTCAATGAATTTCGCGAACGTGTACGCACCGAGCCAGAGGACAGTTCGATAACGGAAGTGATGAACTGGTATACATCCATTAATCGCGGTCTGCTCCATCATCTGAACGAGCAGATCAAGGAAACCGACAGCAGTGGCGTTTGGCGGTTGGTCTACTTCATTAATATCAATTCATTTCAATTGAACTACGTATATTTTCTATTGCCAGTTATTTAGTTGGCTTTAAGAATTTGCTGAAGAGCATCGAGTGCCAGAACATTGCCACCTCCTTTGGCATACGCTACTATGGACGCGGCTCGCTGACAGCCGAAAACTTCGTTTCCTACGTGCGCTATGAATTTATGGCCCGCGAGATGATCAACTCTACCCTGAACTACGCTCCCATGCTGAAGCCCATGTACATGAACATCACCAACACCAAGAAGTTTCATCGCGTCAAGAACATGTGCGCACAGTTAGGAACTGCAAGTGGTATTTGTAACTCACTATTCTTTTTCCCTACAGGAGCAATATAGTGCTGAAGAACAAGCCCAATATATTGGACGAACGTAGCGCGATCGAATACAACGAATTCATGCACAATTACACGGACGACTTGCGAATTTTGCAGAAAGCTCTGCGTCGATTGATCAAGTAAGCTTTGCATTCGCACAACTATCGATTGGCACTTATCGCTTACCAGCAATCGACGATCGCTCGCCATTTTGTGAGCTTCAACAATAAATTAAAATTAATAATTGCAGGGAGTATGTGGATAAAACACTTGTGGAGGCCGATCGCAAGGAGGCAATTGGCATAGCTATACTCGTGGTAGTGCTTCTGGTCTCGCCGATCATAATCATACTGGTCAAGAACGCGGCTGCAACGATACAGGTAGGTTGTGACGTCACAAGCACACAAATACTGCACTGCAACACAACCTGCATCTCTTATCGCAGCTGTATGCCTTGAATCTGTCGCTGAAAGCTAAAGAGCTGAAGCGTGAGAAGCGCAAAAGTGATTCGCTGCTCTTCCAGATGCTGCCGCCCAGTGTGGCCATGCAATTGAAGCAGACGCAACAGGTGAGTGCATGTTTATTAGTATTTAATACCAAATTGTGCTTTCACACAACGGGTTTCCTCACACTTCTTGTTTTGTTCATTGGGGCGGGGGCAGGTGCCCGCCGAGCTGTACGAGGCAGTCACCATTTACTTTAGCGACATTGTTGGCTTCACCGAAATCGCCGCCGAGTGCACGCCCCTGGAGGTAAGGGAACTGCTGCCATTAAGGCCCATTACCGTTAACTTACTTCAAACTGAAATGCTGAAATTGTATTTGGCAGGTGGTGACCTTTCTCAATTCGATCTACCGCGTGTTTGACGAACGCATCGAATGCTATGATGTGTACAAAGTGGAAACCATTGGCGACTCCTACATGGTGGCCTCCGGCCTGCCAGTGAAAAACGGTAATTTATGCAAATTTCGCTGTCACCCAAAACATTAGGCATTGACCCTCCTCATCGCCAAACAACCAAGCGCAGCCTTCCTCGTCCCCGCTTGCCGCCGTTTTTACGCTAATTTGAGTTTTTGGTGGAGCCTTTAATTTATGCCGTTGAATATTTAAGCATATGTTACGTCTCTAACTCTATCTAGGCAACAAGCACATCAGCGAGATTGCAACAATGGCACTTGATTTGTTGGATGCCTCCTCCGTATTCCGAATTCCTCGCGCCGGAGACGAGTTCGTGCAAATACGCTGCGGTGTCCACAGTGGACCCGTCGTCGCCGGCATTGTGGGCACCAAGATGCCACGTTATTGTCTCTTTGGCGACACTGTGAACACCGCATCGCGCATGGAAAGCACCGGCGAGGCTCAAAAGATACATATCACCGAGGAGATGCACGAGGCGTTGCAGCAGGTGGGCGGCTTCAAGACCGAGCATCGCGGCCTCATCGATGTCAAGGTGATATTGCACTCCTACTTTTGAGCCCCAACATCCGTTTTGAATGCTTTCTGTTGCAGGGCAAGGGACTCATGAGCACCTATTGGCTGACCTGCAAGGATGGGCCGGTGCGAGTGCGTGAGGAGATCTCCTGGTCGGCCGACATGCAGCCCGTGTTCCTGGACCATCTGAAGCTGCATCCGCCCACCAACTACAAGTTGCCTAAACGAAAATGAGGCGACCCCGGTGGAAAGAAAGCGCGACAACAAGCGACAATTTCCCAATGAGCAAATTACAACTTGCCAGTTATACTCCCCTCCTTTTCTGGATGTATCTGAATGTCTATCTCTTTGTGCCATTCTCCTATATGCGCATCTGTATGTGTATTTGTTTGTTTGACACGCCCAGGGGGCGTGGTTCGCCCAGCCATGTAATTTGTGTGTAGCTTCCAAAAATCTCAAACTGTGCAACTCTTTAAAGTAGATTACTATACTACATGTTTTTCGTCTGTCTGTAGTTTGAGCGAGTTGCTCTAATAAATGTTACACTATTCGTTGTTGTTCGTTGTTTCGAAACTCAATCCCAGCAAGCTGTCGCCATGTCTGCCTGCCAACTTATCTGTGTCTTTCTGAGCGTACAGCTTGTCGCTCTTGCGTACGGCTATCGCGGCACCTTTGGACGCTCCCATGATGACAAGTTTCAGATGTTGATTGCCGGCGGCATTTTGCCAGATCATGGCATCACTGTGCGGATCCTGGTCTCGATAAGAACGCTCAACTTCATCAAATACCGTGGCGACAATCATTTCTGCACTGGCGTCATAACCAGCAGCCGAACAGTACTCACAGCTGCCCATTGTGTCACAGAGTAAGTTCTTTCCCAGCAGGAAGAGTATGCGAAATCATCGCAGCGCGTCTCTGTTTCGCAGTAGCCACAAGTCGATTATGCATCCGCGTGGATTGATTATCGTCTTCAGTGTCATAAGCCGTTTGGATCAGTTTGGCAAAGAGGACAGTCGGCGTGTTACAAGGATCCTAGTGCATCCCAACTATCAGCGCTATGGCAACAATGATGTCGCCATATTGCTGCTGAAAACGATGATTCCTCCCAATCTGCGTCATGTGAAGCCCGTCATTAAGCGCAAACGATTAAAGGTGACTGTCGGCATGGAATGCATCACAATTGGCTGGGGTCAAGTCTATCCGGTAGTTTGGAATTGTGTGATTGCTTCGCTATCTAAATATTATAATAATGCTCCCTGCTCCCTTAGCACGGTCCGTATGCTGATGAAGTTATGTATCTGGAAGTTGTCATTCGTCCGCCGGAACACTGTAAGGATGAAAAGTTTTTTTCGAGCACGGGCAACATTTGCGCGCAGCCCAAGGGAGAGGCTGAAGTGTGCCCAGGCGATTTGGGTGGCCCATTGCTATGCGACGACTATTTAGCGGGCATTATTGGAGCCTCCAAGGGCTGTCAAGGCGGCACGGCGATGAAGTTTATCAATTTCAGTCATGTTGAAGATTGGGTGCAGCAAACTGTGTCCACCCTCAATGCCAATCGCTGTCAAATTTCTCTACTCCTTTACATCTCTTTTTTAGCGCACATCATTTTTTAAAGTCAACCAGTGTTGGAAACTTCTACAACTTGTGGCACAACAAATTTCAAATACCAATACGTCTTAATAAATAAAAATCGACTTTGCATTGACTGCATACCGATGTAATATTCAATTAAAATCATGCTGCTGAATTAATAAGCAGATTATGCAATTAAGTGCATGCATGGAACACAGCCTTCAATCATTTGCATCAGGTTGGCAGCACCGTTCTATTACGTAGGTGTTGACAGCACTGCAGCAGCTGTTCACGAACTGAGAGCGGTGCTTTAATATTTACATTCTCTCGCTCTCTTCGCGCTCTATCAAATCAGCTGGCTGCATGTGCACTGTGAATATGTAATATTGGACCAGGCAACTGAAATAATTGTTCAAAATGCTGCAAATAAGTCTAAATATGACAAAAGCGGTGCTAGAACGCTGCCGAACACGGAAACTGCTCTCGACATGGTCGCCGCTGGCCAACGCCTTCAATGCGCCGCCAGCAAAGCGCATCAACTTTGCGCGGAACGATGTGGTCAGTGAATTGAGTCCACTTTCCAGGTTTGGTGAAAGTTTTGCTTAGATCTACATATATATACTGTTCATGACAGGGTCTGTTCCGCATGCAAGAGCTGCGCTCTGCCGATGGCTTCTACCTGCTGCGTGAAAACGTGGAGAACTCCACGCAGGAGCTGATTGCCGAGGCTATCTCCAGCCAGAGGCAGCGTAAGATGGTGGACATATTTGACGAACTCTCCGACTCGCTCTGCAAGGTGGCCGATCTCGCCGAGTTCGTGCGCATTGCGCATCCCAAGAACAAATACATGCAGGCGGCCGAGGAGGCCTGCATCAACATTTGCGGCGTCGTGGAGAGCTTGAACACCCACAAACCGCTCTACCAGGCGCTCAGCCGGGTGGTGCACGAGGGGGACATGATGCCCACCAGCGAGGTGGATCAACACGTGGCCAAGTTGTTCCTCTTCGACTTTGAGCAGTGCGGCATCCATCTGCCGGAGCAGGAGCGTCTGCGCGTGGTGCGTCTCAACGACTACATACTGCAGCTGGGCCAGAAGTTCATGAACGGAGCCGCACAGCCTACCGTGCTGCCGCGCAGCGCCGTGCCCGAGAACATTCGACACTAGTGAGCAGAGTGTGATTTGCAGCCGACTCTCGCTAACGCTTGCATTCTCCCCAGCTTCCCTACCTCGGGTGACAACATCATCATCACAGGTCTGTGCACTAACGCTGCCAACGTGCAGATGCGCGAGGCCGCCTACCGCTTCTACCTGCAGCCCTCGGACAGCCAGGAGGAGCTGCTCAAGGATCTGCTCATGTGCCGCAACGAGCTGGCGCGCAGCTGCGGCTTCGCCACCTATGCTCACCGTGCGCTTAACGGCAGCACCATGGAGACGCCCGAACTTGTGCGAGAGTTCATCGACGAGCTGTCCGAGCAGCTGCGTCCGCGCGCCGACGCCGACTTTACGCTGATGACGCAAATGAAGCGCAAGGAGAGCGGGCAGCCGCGCGCGCTGGTCGAGATCTGGGACACGCCCTACTTCACCACACAGCTGAAGCGGCAGTCCCTGGAGGAGCAGGCCAACGAGTTCCTGCCCTACTTCTCGCTGGGCGGCTGCATGCAGGGCTTGGACAACCTGCTGCACTCGCTGTACGGCGTGCGGCTGCAGACCGCCGAAATGGAGCCGGGCGAGAGCTGGCACAGCGACATCTACAAGCTGGCCGTGGTGCACGACGACGAGGGACTGCTGGGCTACATCTACTGCGACTTCTTCGAGCGCAACGGCAAACCCAACCAGGACTGCCACTTCACCATCCAGGGCGGCAAACGGCTCGCCGATGGCAGCTACCAGCTGCCCATCGTGGTGGTTATGCTGGGCTTGTCGCCGCCGCGCTGGACGGGACCGACACTGCTGTCGCCCGCACGCCTCGACAATCTGTTCCACGAGATGGGGCATGCAATGCACTCGATGCTGGCGCGCACCGAGCACCAGCATGTGACGGGCACGCGCTGCGCTACAGACTTTGCGGAGGTGCCCAGCGTGCTCATGGAGTACTTTGCCAGCGATCCGCGCGTGCTGCGCACCTTCGCGCGCCACTACCAGACGCACCAGCCCATCTCGGAGGACATGCTGCAGCGGCTGTGCGCCTCCAAGCATTTGTTCGCCGCCAGCGAGACGCAGCTGCAGGTGTTCTACTCGGCGCTCGATCAGGTCTACCACGGCGACATGGCGCTGCAGGGCGCGTCGACCACGGAGACGCTGCGCGAGGTGCAGCAACGCTACTATGGCTTGCCGTATGTGGAGCACACGGCGTGGCAGCTGCGCTTCTCGCACCTGGTGGGCTACGGCGCCAAGTACTATGCGTATCTGATATCCAAGACGATCGCCTCCTGGATCTGGCAGACGTACTTCGAGGCGAATCCCTTCAATCGCCAGGCGGGCGAGAAATATCGCGCCGAGATACTGGCCCATGGAGGCGCTGTGCCGAGCAGAAAGCTGGTGGCCAACTTCCTGCAGCGCGAGATGACGCCACGCGTTTTAGCGGACAGTTTGATACACGAGATTGACATGGACGAGTCGAAGATTAAGGAGCTTATCATTAGTAGAAATTAGTGGAATTCGTTTAGTTCTGTTTTTGTTTTTTAAATTATAATTAGTTAACTGCCCTATCTTTTGTACATGGCGAATTTGGTCAATTATTTCACTAGGCTGGCATTACACTGGGCATAAGCTCCACCCCCACAAACTCCTTGGCAATGCGAACTCCAAGAAAGAACATGCCGAAACTTTTCACCAACATCCTAGAAAAAAAAAAACACAAGGGGGAAAAAGTTGGGTTATGTAAACACAACAATAGGAAAAAAAGAACAAACGCGGCAATCCCATTGTCTTGAATGGAAATTCGTTTTGTTTTGTGCACTTACCACTGAAACTCATTGTGGTAGATATTCCGCAGAATATTGAATGGATTTCCAGCTTTCGCCATTTGGTCGCAAAATTTTTTATTTTTACTTCTTAAATGATTCGGAATTCAAGATAGCTTATTTCTGTTTCTGCTTACTGTGTGGCAAAAGTGAACAAATCCGCAAACGCACACTGAGTCTGTCAAGTAAATTTCGGTATTTTTCTTCAAGTATGTACAGTATATTTAATGACAGTGAACGCTTGGTACACTTCATTTGTAAAACAGTTTTAATTGCTGTCAATTTGAATTAAAACGCCTTTTTTATGCATTTAACGCTGCTTAAAAGTTGAATTCACAAATCAAATTTGTTTGAAAAACTTGACGAAACTCATCTACTGCGCTGGTCATTCTATTGGTTTTAATGCTGGTCACACTGTTCCGCAAACCGACTGCACGTGCAGCGCCAAAACAACAGCTTTGTGGGAAGTACAATTGCATTATTCGCTAAAATGTCTATGGAACCGCCCAAGGATGAAATCGATATGGAGGTGGTGGAGCCCGAAGATGCCGAGAGCGACATGGAGCCCGTGAGCGACAGCGACGACGACGCCGATGGCGCCACAAAGACACCGAAACAAGTCTATCTGCCCGGCAAAACACTGGCCGAGGACGAGGAACTGGTGTGCGATGAGAGCGCCTACGTGATGCTGCATCAGGCCTCCACGGGCGCACCCTGTCTCAGCTTCGACGTCATTCCCGACGAGCTGGGCACTGGCCGCGAGGCCTTCCCCATGACCGCCTACCTTGTGGCTGGAACTCAGGCAGCTCGCGCCCATGTCAACAATCTGATTGTGATGAAGATGGCTAATCTGCACAAGACGCAGGACGGCGACGACGACGAGGATGAGGACTACGAGGATCTGGAGGACGACCAGGACGATGTGCCCGACAAGAGCGAGCTTAAGAAACCACAGATGAGCTGCGCCCTCATCAAGCATCAGGGCTGTGTGAATCGCGTGCGTGCTCGTCGCCTGGGCAACAGTGTGTTTGCGGCATCGTGGAGCGAGCTGGGCCGCGTGAACATTTGGAACCTAACGCCGCAGCTGCAGGCTGTCGAGGATGCCGAGCTGCTCAAGCAGTACGAGCAGCAGAGCGCCAACGCTGACTCCAAGCCGGCATTCACATTCAGCGGGCATCAGCAGGAGGGCTTTGCCGTCGACTGGAGCCCCAGCGCTGAGGGTGTGCTGGCTACGGGCGACTGTCGCCGCGATATACACATCTGGAGTCCGCTGGAGGACGGCAGCTGGAAGGTGGATCAGCGCCCGCTGCTGGGCCACACAGCATCCGTGGAGGACTTGCAGTGGAGTCCCAACGAGCGCAGCGTGCTGGCCTCCTGCTCCGTGGACAAGTCCATACGCATCTGGGACTGCCGCGCCGCTCCACAGAAAGCCTGCATGCTGACCTGCGAGAATGCGCACAGCAGCGACATCAATGTGATCTCGTGGAACCACACGGAGCCCTTCATTGCCAGCGGCGGCGACGACGGCTTCCTGCACATCTGGGACTTGCGGCAGTTCAAGACACAGAAACCCATTGCCACCTTCAAGCACCACACGGATCACATAACCACCGTGGAGTGGAATCCCAACGAGGCCACGGTGCTGGCCTCGGGCGGCGACGACGATCAGATTGCCATCTGGGACTTGGCTGTGGAGAAGGATGCTGACCAGGCGCCAGCGCCCGCGCAGAACGAAGACGAGCTGAGCAAGCTGCCGCCGCAGCTGCTCTTCATCCACCAGGGACAGAAGGAGATCAAGGAGCTGCACTGGCATCCCCAGCTGCCGGGTGTGATGCTGTCGACGGCGCACAGCGGCTTCAACATCTTCCGCACGATCAGCGTCTGAGGCTGTCAATAGATAAACCGACAACGATGACGGCAATCAGTTAATTCACTAGACCACAATAAACCCTAATCCTTTATCAAATTGCTGGGCGCGTTTTTATTGCGGCTTCTGTTTTAGTGGCTGTCACTACTGACTCTCGTTCACATTCCCATCCTTATCACCAGCGTTAGCATCCACACCGTCGTTGTCGTTGTCGTCCGCCTCCGCATCCATCAGCATCGTGATATTGATTAGGTGACGCATGGTGGGACGTCCATGCGGGCAGTTCTGTAATGGCAGAGAAAGCTCGCTTAATCTTCAGTTAACTCGTATCTCCGCCCCAAGCTAATCTCACAGCCCCTGATTTACGACCTGCGGCCAGCCAAAAGGCAGCGCTGCCCGGGACAGCGACTCAGTTGGTCTGCGGGCGGCATCACAAATGGCAGCTGAGAGCGCAAAGCGAGTGGTAAGCGAAGGACATGCTAGGAGCGATGAGACAAGCACAACTCTGCCTTTGCAGGAACGCGAGCAGCCCAAGTGGAGCTGGAGCCTCAACCTGGCCGGCTTTGGGGCCACCATTGGCGCCGCTGTGCCCGTCGGCTACTGCACCGGCGTCGTCAACAGTCCGGCCGTGGTAAGCCGACCCCAGCGCGACTCCAACGTAATTACTAACCCTCATCTGTCTGCAGCACATGCGCGCTTGGTGCCAGCAGACGCTGCAGACGCGCTACGACTGGCAGCTGAACGACGGCGCCTTGGAGCTGCTCTGGTCCGCCGTGGTGTCCATTTTCCTCGTGGGCGGCGCTGTGGGCTCGGTGACGGGCGCCGCCATCGCCAACAAGTTCGGGCGACGCGGCAGCTTCTACATTTGCGGCGTGCTCCTGCTGCTCGGCTCGATCTGCTTCTACATCTGTCGACTGCTCAGCTCCGTGGAGCTGCTGCTGCTGGGGCGTCTGCTGGTGGGCCTCGCGGGTGGCCTGATCACCGCCTGCATGCCCATGTACCACAGCGAACTGGCCGCGCTGCCGCAGCGCAGCAAGTTGGCGCCACTCTGCCCCATGGGCCTCACGGCCGGCGTTGTGGTGGCCCAGATCTGTAGCCTGCAGTCCGTGCTGGGCAACGAGCAGCATTGGCATCTGGCGCTGGCTGCTTACGGCGTCTTCGTGCTCATCTGCTACGCGCCCTTCCGCTGGTATCCCGAGAGCCCCAAGTGGCTCTACATTGTCAAGGGACGCAAGCAGCAAGCGGCTCAGCAGCTGCAGCTGCTGCGCGGCTATGCGGCGGACAGCGCGGCGCTGCAGGCGGAGCTCAACGACATGGAGCAGGAGGCCAAGGTGGAGAGCACGCCGGCCACGTTCCTCGAGGTGCTGCGCAATCCCCAGCTGCGTCTGCCGCTGATCATTGTCTGTGCTTATCTGGGCGGCCAGCAGCTCTCGGGCATCAATGCGGTGCGTGGTCCACTTGACCAAGTGGTTGCCTCAATGCAGTTGTTAACGATTCTTTGCAGATCTTCTACTACTCGGTGTCCATCTTCCGCAAGGCGGGCTTGACCGCACAGGCCGCGGAGTGGGCCAATCTGGGTGCGGGCTCGCTCAACTTGGCCACCTCGCTGCTGGGTCCCATGCTCATGGAGCGCGTCAATCGCCGTCCTCTGATGGCCTTCTCCACCTTCTTCTGCGCGCTCTTCCTGTTCCTCTTCGCCATGCTGCTGGAGTTCATAGTGAGTGCAACGCGAGTTGATGGCTTCTGCAATCGCTAAGCTGAGTTGAGTTCAATGTCTTTTCCAGGACGCCTTCAGCTGGTTCGCCATTGGCTGCGTCGCCTGCATCTTCCTCTACATCTTTGTCTTCCAATTCGGCCTGGGCCCCTTGCCCTTCTTCATAGGAGCCGGTGAGTTTTTACACGTGCCGGTTTAAGGGTAGTAACCCCAACTATCCGAAAACCGGAAGTCTTAGCAACTACAAGAGCTAGAGCAGTAAGAGTTGGTAGCAATATTTAGTTATGCTGCAAGTTTGTTGCCGCTTTTGGAAGCTCACTTCTATAAGCTAGAAAGTAGTAAGTGAGCAGCCTCACCTAAAAGCTAATTCTAGTTTTAGTTCCCAGAGAAAACTCATCACTCGCCCAATTGTCATATTAATCTTAATCGCAGGTTGAACGACACGATTCGAGTTGGGACAAAGATACGAAGATACGAGAAAAAACGGGAATGGAACGGACATAAGTTTAAAGCAGATAGTAAGATATATAGCGTAAGGCAAAGGAAGCGGTGTTTCTAATCGAATAATATTATATAGAAACTCATGCCAGGCATAGATTGATTTGAAAAAGAAGTAGAGAAATGGGAATCTAACTACGGTTTAGGCTAGACGGAACACGAAAGTTTATTTATGATGATATTTCAGTGGAATCTATAAGATTTATGCAATCATTATTCCAAGCTTTGTTGCGGTCTTGTAAACCTATTGAAGAATGAACTCTAAGAGTTGCAATCCTCATTCTTGCCACATTCTTTTAAACTATCTGATTTTCCCTCTCACGCCTTCCGCCGCAGAGCTGTTCGAGGTGGCGCCACGTCCGGCTGCCATGTCGCTGGGCAGCGTCGTCTACTGGATGTGCAACCTGTTCATCGGCATGGCCTTCCCCACGCTCCAGAATGCCTGGGGCGCGCTCGTCTTCCTGCCGTTCTCCATCAACTGCCTGCTGCTGTTTCTGCTCACGAGACGCTACCTGCCGGAGACGCGCGGTCGCGATCCCAGCGAGGTGGCTCCCCTGGTCGCCAACGGCTTTAAATCAAAGCGCGCTCGACACTGATTAATCCCACATAGCATTAGCGTTAGACTAGCCGTAGATAAGCAATAAATTCTTGCGAGATTAGCAGCCAGCTGATTAAGATTAAGTTCTTCAACAGACTTCAGTTCAGCATGGAACCGAGACCCAAGTGGACGCGTCTGCTCGTCTGGAGCACCCTGGGCAGCACCATTGGCGCCGGCGTGCCCTGTGGCTACTGCATGGGCGTCATCAACAGTCCCGCCGCGGTAAGCTTTAGCTGTCGTCCTCTGCTCCAGCTGCCAGTTCATCTCGAGCTTTGCAGCACATGCGCGCCTGGTGCGAGGCCACGCTCTTGGCCAACTATGGACTCCGTCTCACGCCCGCCACGCTCGACACGCTCTGGGCACTGATAGTGTCCATCTTTCTGATTGGCGGCATTCTGGGCTCCGCTTGCGCGGGCTGGGCAGCGAATCGCTTCGGTCGCCGCGGCTGCATTCTGTTGAGCGCCTGCCTGCTTGGCGTGGCGGCCACTGGCTTCCTCAGCTGTCGCCTGCTGCAGTCGGTGGAGCTGCTGCTGCTCAGTCGCCTTGTGGTGGGCTTCGGCGCCGGCCTCGTCAGCACCACGCTGCCCATGTACCACAGTGAGATTGCCGCCTTGCCGCAGCGCGGCACGCTCGGCGTTTGCTGCTCCGTGGGCTTCTCCATCGGCATCGTTGTGGCGCAGCTGTGCACGCTCGAATCACTACTCGGCGGCGAGCAGCAGTGGCACATTGCTCTGGGCTTCTACCTGGTCTTTATGGCCATTTGCTTTGCGCCCTTTCGCTGGTACGCCGAGAGTCCCAAGTGGCTGTTCATTGTGCGGCGACGTCGCGAGGAGGCGCTCCACATGCTCGCACGCTTGCGCGGCTCGGACTGCGGACTGCAGCAGGAGGTGCTGGCCATGGAACAGGAGGCGGCCAGCAAGTGTCGCACTCGCAGTCTGCTCGAGGTGCTGCGCGATGGCAAGATGCTGCTGCCGCTGCTGCTGCTCTGCGCCTACCAAGGAGGCCAGCAGCTCAGCGGCTGCTCCTCGGTCAGTTGGTCAACTACTTTCCCTTGCAAGTGCTGACTCTTTTCGTGGCAGATCTTCTACTACTCCGTGTCCATCTTCCTGGGCAGCGGCCTCTCGCCGCGCACTGCCGAGTGGCTGAACCTCGCTGCAGGCAACGTGAATCTGCTGACCTCGCTGATGGGTCCGCTGCTCATGGCCAAGTTCAATCGACGCACTCTCATGCTGCTCTCCAGCTCCTGCTGTGGCCTGCTCATGTTCGCCTTTGGCTGGCTCGTGGAATACGGCGTGAGTATCAAACTGATCCCCAACTTCAGCTGGTGCTGCAGCTTGTTTGTTTGTTTGCAGAGACTGATTCCCTGGTTATCCTTTGGCAGCACTGCCTGCGTGTTCCTCTACCTGTTCTTCTTCCAGCTGGCGCTAGGTCCCATGCCCTCCTTCATAGGCGCAGGTTTGTCTTAAACTAGCTTTGCATCTTGACCATTAATACTGCAATTCCTTTCAGAGCTCTTTGAGGTGCCCTCGCGCTCCGTGGCCCTCTCCTTGGGCAACCAGGTGGGCTGGGGCTGCAACTTCCTGGTCGGCTTCCTCTTTCCCACGGTGCATGCGCTGCTCGGCTTCTGGGTGTTCATTCTGTTCTCCATATTCAGCGGCCTGCTTTATTTGCTCACCAAGTTTTATCTGCCCGAGACGCGCGGTCGTGAGGTTTCCCTCGTTGCCCAGCTCGTTTCACGTGGCTTCCACAGCAAAGTGCTTTAGATTGCTGCCCGCTAATCGCGCCGAGTTTCTTAATCTTCGGTCTACACACGCTATATATCAACTGTTAGCCGACTGCGCTTTCCATTCGTAATTCATCATTTTATGAAACTGTCTGCGGCACGTTTCGCATGCTGATATAATCTATGAGCTTCGGGCGATCTCTCAGTTGGAGAGGTCACCTTAGGCATCCAAAACAATGCAGTAATAATAAGTTCATGTCTCCGACATATTCAAAATACTTTTTTTTGTTATCATCGAAGATTAGTTGCAATGTTGCATATGTTATTCATATAGATTTGCTCCCCCAACATGTAATTGCAGCTTACGTATATCATTTGTTATCTTGCCTCTTTGCAACATTTAGCATTTGTTGTCTATTAAACTGAGTTATCAAGTCTGTTCAACTACTTATACATTTAACCCTCTCAACCACTGTGTAATCGTAAGTAATCCTACTCACCCAAGGCTGTTCGATTTCGCCCATTTGTGTGATGAGGCGTCGCATGGTGGTGCCTCTGCTCAGCGCCTTGCCGATCATGACGGATTTGCGGCAGGCGCGTGAAGCGAACATGGCGCGTATGCGGGATGGACGACAGATGGTGCCCTCGGGCGCATCCTGCAGCATGAAGATCAGCTCGTCGATGTCCTCCTTGCCAAACTCCCAGTTCTTGCTGAATGGTTTGCCCAACAAACGCACCTTCTTCGTTGCTGGCGCTGCATTAGAATCTAAAGTTATCCAGCAGTTCAGAAGGGAACTAAAGCAGCTCACCTTGCACGTTGATTTCGAAACGAAAGCCATTCTTCTCAAAGACGGGCAGATGGTCCAGCAGCACCATCTCATTGACCGCCGTCAGCTCGAGCGTTTGCGGCACTGTGAGACGTTGATGCTCCAGCTGCGTGTTGCGCTGCAACGTTTCGAAATTGTACTTTTCATCGGCCGCATGCTGGTCCACAATAAACAGATCGTCGTCCAGCTTGACGATGATGAAGCCCAGATTGAATTGCCCAATGATCTGCATGCGTGCAAAGTCCGCTTTCGTGATTTCCTTCTGCAGCTCTGCCTCTGCATTCTGATTCTGACTGGGATTGATTTGGCTTTTGAAGCGCAGTCGCTGCAGTTTGACGCGTCTTCTGCGCTCTACTTGCTGCTGTTCCTGCGCCTGCAAACTGGCCTCTATCTGCTCCAGGGAAGTGCGCAGCTCGCCGCTGGCTACGTTGCCTGCTGCATCCATTTCTGCATCGTCTTTGTCGTACTCCACGCGTGTGGGCATTTCACTCTCATCATCGCCACTTTCATCAGCGGCTTCATCCGTTTGCTCGCTGGTTGTCTGTGAGCAACTTAGCTCAACTTCCTGCTCTGCTTGCTTCGTGGGCTTGATCTCAACGTGGCTAAGCCTTGGCTTCAACTGTGGCATAATTTGGCGCGTCTTCAGGGGCGACGTTGCTCCGCAATCAATGCGCGGTGCTTTTGGTGCTGCAACCAGCCCGTCGTAAGCTGAAAACATAAGGAGATTAGTACTGCAGACTCGGCTATGTGAGCTCAACTCACCTTGTGACTCCTCCTCGAGCTGCTTTAGATTCACCAAACTGTTCTCACGCTTCACGGACTCTTCTTCGTCCGCTTCGGACTCGCACCTCGACTCTTGGGTGAGGTAATCTTGAATCTTTTGCAGCTTAGTGGCGCGTGTTTTGATCGCCTCAGTTTCCTCGCAGCGTCGCTTCGGTGGCGCTGCTGGAGCCACGCCTTTGGTGTCGCCCGTGCGCCGCCATTGGGTTAGCACATCCATGAAACGCTGCGATGAGCTGACTGGCACCTCATCATCCTCTAATTCAGCTGCTGCACTCGTTGTTGTCTCCTCCATTTTCACTTTCGGCTCCAGCAGGCTGGCTATGGACACGTTTTGCATTTGGAATGTGGAGGGCAGGCTACCGAAGGTGTCCAGCAGCGACTTCTTCAGCGCCAGCAGCAGAATCTTCTCATTGTTGAGCAGCAGCTGGCGCTTGTCGGGCGTCAGGTTGACGTCCACATCCGCGCGAGCCGTCACAATGTTGAGGTAGATGAAAGGCTGCTGCTGCACATTGTAGCGATGGTAGACATCGTTCATGACTTTGGCAATCTGCAGAAGAATAAAGCGATTACTTCAGCTCCAATTGTGTCCAACTTCTCACTCACATTTTTGGGATCACAGGGCCGAGAGTTGACATAGAAGAACTGCCGGTCCCTGGTGGAACGACCGGCGCCGTGCCGGCAGCTGGAGATGTAACCTTCCAGCTGAAAGTCTGCTTGATTCAGACGCTCCACATCCTCAGCGCTGAACTGACTGCAAGTGGTGTCAGCCGCCTCGCTGGCGGACTGCAGCTCAGCACGCAGTCCCTCCTCACTCAGCTGCCCCGCCGCGAAGGGGGATTTGAGCGGCACCAAGTCAGCCACTTGCTTCGCACCGAATACCGCAGAAATGTTGGCCAGTTCGTCGTTTGCTCCATGAGTTTGCAGCACTACGGACTTGGCGCCCTTGGGCGTCTGGTTGCTGCAGATGATGCGCACCCCTTTGGTGACCAGGCAATAGGCCTGCAGTATCTGGCACATTTTGGTGAACTCCTTCTTGATGTTGCGCGTAAAGTCGCGACGCCGCACGGGCAGCGTGGCAAACAGATTGGTTAGGGAGACTGTGGTGCCGACGCCGCGGGCGCAGGGCGAACGCTTCTTTATCTTGCCCTCGTGGTCGAGCTCAATTTTGAGAGCTTAAATAAGGAAAGTTTAGCTTTATTATTGCCTCAATGAAGCTATAACTTACCCACATCCGTGGACTTGTGACGCGTCTGAATTGCCATGTCGGAGAGCGCACAGAGCGAGCTCAGCGCTTCGCCGCGAAAGCCAAACGTCTCCACGCCCAGCAGATCAACAAATTCCCGTATTTTCGAGGTATGGTACTTGGCAGCTGCGACAACAAGTTAAGATAGAAATCTGGTAAACGTGTTTAGAACTCACTCATGCCCTCCAGGTTGGTCTCCTCTACGCCGCAGCCATTGTCAGAGACTTCCACGCCCTGCAGCCCTTGGTCCTTGAGCTTGATCTCGACCAGCGTGGCGCCCGCATCAATGGAATTCTCCACCAGCTCCTTCACAGCAACCGCCAAGCTAAGCACCACCTAAAACAACATCAGTCTTCAACCACTTTACTTAAGATAAGTGAGCTTTTTACCTGTCCCGAGCAGATTTTGTGCACAGTATCCTTGGCTATGGCCTGTATTTGACCCGATGCGGCACTAGTAGGTGCAGGAATTTCTGAATCTGCCTCATTTTCATTCATCTTTTGCACCACAAGCAAGAATAACAAAACATTAAAGCCCGCGCAGCTGCATTGCCAGTGTTACCACATGCACATCATTAAATGTACTAAAAAACAGTGCTGCTCTATCATAGCAAACTTTGGCGCGTTTGTAAATTGAAATTTGAATGTATAGTATATTTTAGGTATTTAAATACTCTGCTTGGCATAAAATATCGTTCACAATCGCGCTTGTCGTGACACCGCAACACAAAAGAACTTTACTAATAATTTGTTTTATAAGTAATACGACATATGTTTAAGCCTTTTAAGTTGACACCATCCACCGTCCATATTCGCAATTAATTACGGGACTTTCCAGAAAAACATTTATTTATTCAACGTATTACAACATGAAAAATGATCTTAGCATAAATATAAATGTCTGCTGTATAATTAATGAAGTATGCAAAAGTTAAGGTTTACTACAATAATAATTCAAGTGTTTCTATTTGAAAATGTGATGAATATTTGCTGTGGGTGTTGTGGGGGATGTGATAATTGTCAAATGTTTAATAATAACTATGTCAGAAGGATTCAATAACAATACAATTTCCTAGCACAATTGAGTCTAGGTAAGCGTTTACTTAATTATACATATAGCTGGATGTAGCCACAGGGTCTAGGAATTGCAAAGAGTTGCGTGATCTCAATCTCCAGTTATTTGTTACTTGCTCTTCTCATTCGCGATCTCCTCGAGTTTCTCAATGATCTTATTCATGTCCTGGTCCTTGGCGATCTTAATATACATGGTTTTCCGTACTTCATGGAATGATACCCAGGCAGGCAGCTCCTTGGCTAGCAGTTTCAGATGCACCTCAATGTCTTGCGGCGTAAGGTTCGCCCGAAAACTGTTTTGAATCTTCTTGATAATAATTTCAAGGGTCAGCACGCTCTTGCGCTCCGTGACGAAGACGTTGCGCAGATGACGCGCCAATTCCGGCAGGCGCGAGTATTTGGTCACCTCCTGATCCTGTGATGGTCGACGCGTCATGGCATCCAGTGCTTTGGCCGCCTGCTTCGCCCGTATCTTCTCAATCAACGACTTTGGCAGTCCCTTGAGCAGATTCGATGTGGGATCCGAGCTCGTTGCCGTGCACTCCTTTACCGTGGGCGCCGCAGTGTTAGTTTCTGTTGCCGGCTTGGTGTCTTTTATTGCAGTTGCCGTTGCAGAGGTCCCAGGAATGTCCTTCTGCTGCGCGGCGGCTTCTGGTAAATTTGCTTGCGCTCTGTCCGCCTCCAACTTGGCCTCATACCGATCCATTGCACGTTCCATGGGCGTGGCACAGTTAAACAGGTTGCGCGCCGTCGAGAGTATATCCTTGGCTGAGGAATACTTCTCCACGTTGGGTGGCTGAGGCAGCTGGCCCAGCTCGACCTCGGCACAGCTCTCCAGATCGAATTCGGGATGCCAACGCGTCAGCATCTTGTTGATGATGATCGGTGGATCCAAGGAGCGCAAGAAGCTATCATGCTCCTGCATGACGCGTTGCAGCAACAGGCTCTGGAACTTTTGCATGCGCGCCGTCATCACGTGTGGATTCATGGACGTCGACTGCGCCGACGCGAGCACATCGTTCTCGTCGATCTTGTTGAGGCGCTGCTGTTCCGGCACCTGCTCCACATTGGGGCTGATGACCAGCTGGAAGTAGTCGGCCTTGGACACGGAACCAAAGTTGCGCATCTTCATCTGGCTGAAGATGAATGCATCGGGATACACGTGCTTAATCTGCGCCAGGTGCGTCTCCGTGAAGTTCTTGCGCAGCATGCGTTGCACAGCGGGCTTCAGCTTCTTGAAAGTGATGCACTCCTTGCGATTGTGGAACATGGCCACCACCGAGTCGAGACCCTTGAATATATCCAGCAAGTGGCGATACTTGTACGGCAGCGGCAGTTGACCCGCCTTGCTCGTCTCAATGAGGCTGGCATAGCGTTTGTAGGCTGGCGGCTCCACCAGCTTAACGGGTGAACCATTCTTGGCCGGACTGAAGAGCAGACGCTTCGAGGCGTCCGTGTGACGTGGGGACATCAACTCATGCTTGTCCGGTGTGGGAGGCGGCAGCTTTGTGGGTGTTTTGAATGTCTTCAAGGGGCTGTAAGGAGATGATGAAATTATTAGAATGGAATTGGTATTCATAGAACTATAGCAAATATGTAGGAAGCTAATTTAATACCATAGTGACTTCTATTTATAATTTTCCTTTGTTGCGGTTTAAACCACAACTTTGCTAATGCTTCAATCATGTTGATAAAATATAATGTCTACTATTAATGGGAAAGTTTCTCACAATCAACTTTGAGAGTCAGCAACATTTCTTGATCTCCCAGCAATTAGAAACGTCTTCAACTTTGACGCAGTCAGTTGTCATCTAATGCAGACATTAACATTAAAAAAATACGTTGAGACAACCCTCTATAAGAAACTCGAAGTCATATCGGAAAACTCAACTTTTTTCAATGTGAATTAATGCAGATCTAACTGCGATGCCATTGTAAGGATCTAACAACCCGCAACAAAGAAAAAACCGTTACAAGAGAAACCAAACCGAGCGCTACCTGAGTCCTGGAGTCAAACATTCCCATGCAGGCAACTGCAGACACAGATCGTGATAGAGAACAACCCCCGAAGAGAGCTGGGCAAGCGACAAGCGGAAGGTCAGGCGAAAGATTGTAACGTTTGTCGAACGAAGCGAAGCGAAGGGTAAACATTGCGCTACACACACACGCATACACACACATGCTACATAACTACACACAGTCGACATGTGTATGCAGCAACTGCAGCATAAATTCAAGTACATACACACAGACTGACCCAGCACGAGTTTTACGTTTCATAGATCACACAACGAAAGTGCAATTTCAGCAATTGGTCGCTTGAATAATAATAAACGACCCGACGAGCGAGACAGAGACAGCGCGCGCTCGCTTGGGAGGGAAAGAGAGAGAGCATTCGCAGCCCCCTCCAACGACCTCGATAGCAGCAACTACTGCATTAAAAAACGAAGAACCGTTGCTGGTCGCTTTGCTGTTAATGATGTTACCCGGTTTTTTGCTGCTGCTATTTTTGTTTACAATTTCGTTTCTAGGCCAAAATTATTGTGGAAGGCGCTGCTGCTGCTGCAGCAGCAGCACTTGAACTACTATCTAATTGTGCATTTAGCGCTTACCTAGTCAGCACCTCCAGCTCAATGGTGTCGAACTCCTTGAGCTGAACAGTCTTTGCCTTGGCTGGCGACGGTCCCGCTTCGCGCAGGCGACGATTGCGCTCCTCCTGCGCCTTGCGTTCCTGTTCCAGCTTCGCCTTGCGGGCTAATACGGCCTTCAGTTCTTGCATCTTGGCGCTGCGTGTGATCTTGGTCTTCACCTCGTCGAAGGTGAGGCCGCGCTTCGCCAGTTCCGTGTGCTTGATGGGCGAAGCATCCTGAATGATCTGTTTGGTGGGCGTGCGCATTCCGCGTTGCACATTGTCGGCATTCTGCTTGGAGGCAAAGGCAATGTTCACCTTGGGCGTTTGCTCGTTGAGAGACTGCTGTCCTTTGTCAGCATCATCTCGACTGCTTGGTGGTTGCTTGCGAGGCGACAGCGTTCCCTTGCGTATGAACTGTACGAGCTTCGGCTGCTTGATGTTCGCCTCAACCTTCGCAGGCTTCTTTTTGGTGTCCTGAGACGCTGGTGTTGGCTGTACGCCAATCAGTTTGACGGTGCGGCCCGACCGTGTGCGCACCCCACCCTTGAGTGCATCAATGTCCACATCTTGCTCAGTAGCTGCGCCAGGAAGTGTCAATTGCTGGGGAGCGACCTCGCTTGTTTCTGCAAGACGCTGCAACAACAAACACACAGATAAGACATTTAATAGGAAGTCTTTTGTGAAAATTGAAAATGGCCGCAGGACGCTGCTTGCAGCACACATACACACACGAGAGAAACAGCTCACAGTTAAAGATACAAAAGTATCTGCTAAATGTTGTTGCACTTTTGTATCCTATATCTATGTAGTTGCACTTGGGCCACGTTTTGGGCACATCACGTAAATGAAAATAGACCCACATGGTCAGCATATTTGCACTTACCCTGGTCTTAATTGTGGTGGCATCATCTACTGCGGCGCGTTTACGATTGCTAAAAAATGCAGCTACCGATGGCTGGGCCATGATTGCAATTTGAATTTATGGTTTATCAGCTTGATTGTATGCTTAACAATTTCACTCTGGGCACGTCTGGTTCAATGGCTTAATGTGATCTCACTTTTTTCTTATTATTTCCATATATACGTCTTGCCACTGCCACTGCTCAAATTACGACTGGGCCACGACGTTGCAGTTTCCCTCCAAATGTTCATCGACGCGCCAAATTACTTTCGCGCCATTTCTTTTGATCGTGTGTTGCTAAACGACATTACACAGCTGTTCAACATTCTGTCGCTTAACAACACTTATGCAGAGCATGTCAGTTTACGCAGTGAAATTTAGCACAGCTTGGCATGAAAATGACAATGCATCATTCATTTATCACACTCACACAATATAATAGCATTAGTTTCCACATTTTTAGAGACAGAAAATTTAATTTGTTCCGGCATTAATACTCAAACAGCTGTTTTAACACGACCATCAACAACTACGCTGTTAGACGATATCTCGATAACAAATATTACAAAGGCAGGCACTGTTCTCTACACATATCGATATTTGTATTCTTCATAGTGTGCTAAGAATATTTAAATAAATTAATTAGTTAATTACGTCCATATATTTAGGCGTTTCTCATTAAAGTTGTGTTCGATTTATATTAACCGACTGCAGGGAATGACGTGCTTATCAGCTGTTGAAGGACCTTTAAGAACGTTTATCAACTCTGGCCGGCAGTGTTGCAATTTTGGCAGTAGATTTTTCCACTCGCGGATTTTAGGTGCGCAGCAACGTTTTGGCTCCTAAGTCCATACGTTTCGCCACGAAATGTCTTTGGATTAGCATGCTGAGTCGTTTAAAGCCATGTAAGTTGCCTTTACACATCCAAACTGGCCAATTGGTAAACAGGGAACGCTTAATGTGCGAAATTAAATGTGGGCTACGATTACAACTGTGCAAGCGAGCCAGCAATAGAATTGCATGTGCTTATGTGTGAGTGCGTGTGTCTGTGTGTGCGCGTGTGTTAGTGAGCACACGCAAAGAATAAACTTGGCGACAATTGCTGCCAACTTAGCTTTTTTAAGTTGTATCTCAGATATGCTTGCACACATTTTTCCCAATTTGTTCCAATCTTATTGGACATTGAAATAATTAGTAACGTCTCATTATTTATTCATTAATATGAAAAAGTTGAGACAAGTTCAATAATAAGTAAGTGCTAGGTGGTTTTTGATAGTGGAAAAGTTCAAGTTGGCAGGGCCATTTGGCATATTTTTTGCTCGCCCAGCATTTGTTTGAGATTTTCTGCGAATAAAAAACGCGTATAGTCTGTGATTAATTGACAAGCGAGTTATATGCACGTTTTGCTAAATGATTTTTGGTTAATATCACTTCGATTTTTTGTGCACAGCAATCGAAACGAAGTGACAGCAGCAGCTGCAGTGCCAATTGGAACAAGTGGGAGCCCGAGGCAAGTAGACGAGAGTGGTTGAGGTTTGGTTGACGAAGCCCCAGCATAGACAAGGCGTGCGCATACTAACAACAACAACAAGAACAGCAACAGCAAAAACAACAACCACAAGCATCAACAGCAAAAACAACAAGAACAACAAAGAAGAATAACAGCAATAGCAATAGAATAGCAACGACAACAACAACGCGCATACGTTCAATACAGCGTAAACGTTTTTTTTTGTTTTTTCGCTCTTTTTTTTTGTATTGCCTTATTGAGATTTGAGCACATTTTTTGTTGTTTCTTCAACAGCTGTTACACTTGGTGAAAATTAGCGGAGGCGAAAGCGAGGCGAGCGAGCAACAAACAGAGCTATATAGAAAAGGCGAATAACTAGCAGCGAAGAGCAATAGCAGCAACATGAATTCAAAAGCTGACGTCAACCGCCGTGTTCTAGCGATTCAAGCAAAGAAGAAGCGTCATAAGAACAACAAGAAACGCGGCAAGCAAAATGGAGCTGCTGCTCCCGTTGCCGACAGCCAACAACAACAACAACCACAGCAACCGCAAACGCAACAGCAACAGCAACAACAACAACAACATAGGAGCGGTGACAATTACACAGCAGCACCAGAAAATGCTAATAATAGCCATATAGAGGGCACCAGCAAGCTTCAACCGCATGCCAACATCGGCGCTGGCGACGCTGGCAACTCGAAGGCAGCTGGGTCCTTAAGTAATGCGACTGCATCGACATCGAGTGGCGGCTCGGATAACACGTCGGACGCCCAGTCGCAGTCGAAGATGAAGAACAACATTTACAACCAGCAGCCGCCGCGCAGTTCGTCCAACGAGTCGGATGAGTCGGAAATGAACAGTGAGAACGAGGAGCAGGAGCTGAAGGAGGACTACTGCAAGGGGGGCTATCATCCGGTCAATATTGGCGACTTGTTTCAGGGTGAGTATCAATGCCACGGCGATGTCACCTGTTTGCACCTCAAACCCCAGAGCAATTTCCTGCACGCCATATTTATTCATACATACATATTTCGAATCGAATACCCCTTGAAACAAAGGTGAACAAAGCTTATAAGACTATCTCGCTGGCGAGATTATATTTTATATCAGATTTGCCATTTCGGCTTGTCGCAAATGCGCTAGTTGAGATGTGATTAAAATACTTCATTGTGCTGTCGCATACGAATCCTTTGATCCCCCGTATTGATTATTGGACTCGCAGTTTCAATTTCGTTGGAGAGTTTCAAGTTCGTTCCGAGCGAAGAGAGCGCGACAACTCTGTTGTTGTTGCTGTTTGTTCATCTGTCATTGTGTAATTGCTTTTGGGGGCACAAACAAGACCCATTTCGTGTTGCAGGCCCCCTTCCCTCTGACCCCCCGCCCCCCACATGGCTGCAGCGCACACATTTCGGTTGAGTTGTTGGCTTTGTGGGGCAAACAACAACAGGTTGTCAATGTGGAACGCCCCCCGTTTGCCACATGCATAGATACACAATTATGTGTCCGTGTTGAGTTTTCCTGCTTTTCCTGCGCGCAAGGGTTGTTTACGCGAGAGGAACGGAAGGCCTGGGGCGGGGGGAGCCAGTATCGAATTTGGCTGCCTTTTGTGGTTGCTGGTGGCGACACGACAACCTCCGACCACCAACCACCTGCGCCCGTTTGGAGGTGGGCGCGATTCGCCTGCTTTGTTATACCAAATCATTTTGGCTTTCTATTAATCAAAGAAAATGCCGCCGCTAACCTTGCGCTGTGTGCGGCGATAAGGAAGCGACCGTCCCATGATAACGGACGGCAGACAACAGACTGAACAGCAGACACTGCAAATTGTCTATTTGTTTATTAACTAAACTATTCTACTATAGCTCGCGCATACCATATGCAGATTATATTTATTCGCACACAATGGGAGAATAGCCAGCTGACACTTGCTGCACTGCAATTAATTGAATATTTTCGCAAAGAGCTCATCGTGGTGTCAGTTACTTGCCCAGTGTCGAGCAGTAACAACAGCGCGAGAGAGCGATCTAGATGGATTTGTTGCCGTCCAAGTCGAACATTTGCGATTTCATTTTTCTGGCCGATGGTGCACACACTCTGGCTGACCTTTAAGCTGCCCCAAGTAACTGACGTTTGCTTTTCCAGGTCGCTATCATGTCATTCGCAAGCTCGGCTGGGGACACTTCTCGACGGTGTGGCTATGCTGGGATCTGCTGGAGAAGCGCTACGTGGCCATCAAGATTGTGAAGTCGGCGCAACACTTTGCGGAGACAGCCAAGGATGAGATCAAGATACTGCGAACGGTGCGCGAGACGGATCCGTGGAATCCGCGTCGCCAGAAGACCGTGCAAATGTTTGATGACTTCAAGATCACCGGCGTCAATGGCATACACATTTGCATGGTCTTCGAGGTGCTCGGCGACAACCTATTGAAGCTCATACGCAAGTCCAACTATCGCGGCATACCGCTGGAGAACGTGAAGAGCATCACGCGCCAGATCCTGGAGGGCCTGGACTATCTGCACAGCTGCTGCAAGATCATACACACCGACATCAAGCCGGAGAACGTGCTGCTCTGTGTGGATGAGCCGCATGTGCGCTCCCTGGCCGTGGAGGCCACCCAGTTGTACTGCATGAACTCGAAGATGTATCCGTCGTTGGTCAGTCGTGCGCCCAAGAAGTATCGCGAGCCGATCATCACCGGCAAGATGAGCAGGAACAAGAAGAAGAAGTTGAAGCGGAAGGCCAAGAAGCGCATGGAGCTGTTCAAGAAGCAGCACGACTACTTGGAACAAACTGGTGGCGACGAGGCCACCGAAGAGGCGCCCGAGGAGATGCTACAGCAGCCAAAAGAGGAGCAGCAGCAGGAGGAGGAGCACGAGCAGGAGCAGGAGCAGCCGCAACAGGTTGTGAACGAGGCGAACGATGTCGAGGTGACTCTGGCAACTCCAGCTGTGGTCGAGGGCACTGAGAAGGCCAAAAAGAAGAAGAAAAAGAAGAACAAGAGTAAGTCGTTGCTTGCAATACGTGATTTAGCTGGCTTAACAAAAGCTGTCTCTCTCCCCCAACAGACAAGTCCAATCAGCAGCAATCTCAGGCACAGCAGCCAGCGCAGCAGCAGCAGCAGCAGCAGGAGAACTCGAGTAGCGGCGACAGCAGCAGCGCAGCGCTGAAGAGCAGCTCCAACACGAACACGAACACAAGCACCAACGGCAGCAGCAGTCACAACAGCAGCAACTCAACGAGCACGATCAAGGGACAATCAAACGGTTCAGCCGGCAACAAGAAGCCACCACGGCCTAAGCAACAGCAACAGCAGCAGCAGCAGCCGCAACAGGATAAGCAGCAACTGAACAACAACAACTCCAATTCGAAACAGAACTCGAATAGCAAATCGAAAATCTCAAGCGCCTCCGCGGAACGCTCGTCGTCGGGCAACTCGACCAACGGCGGACCGTACTCGGAGCCAATACTGCCGCCTCCCCCGCCGCCGCCAGTGGCCAAGCATCGACCCAGCAAGCGGGACCCCGCGCTCGAGGCCTGCAATGTCCAAGTGAAGATCGCCGATCTCGGCAACGCTTGCTGGGTGGATCGCCATTTCACCGAGGACATTCAGACGCGCCAATATCGCTCACTCGAGGTCATCCTCGGCTCCGAGTACGACACGTCGGCGGACATCTGGAGCACCGCTTGCATGGTCTTTGAGCTGGCCACGGGCGACTATCTGTTCGAGCCGCACTCGGGCGACACGTACACGCGCGACGAGGATCACATAGCTCACATCATCGAGCTGCTTGGCCCGATACCGCGTCAGATTGTGTTACGCGCCCCGTGGGCCCAGCAGATGTTCTACATGAACGGCGAGCTGCGCAACATCACCGGCCTGAAGCCGTGGGGCCTGATGGACGTGCTGATCGAGAAGTACGAGTGGTCGAAGCGCGATGCGGAAGCGTTTGCGGCGTTCCTCAAGCCAATGCTGGAGTTCGATCCGGCCAAGCGAGCCACCGCTGCGGAGTGTCTGCAGCATCCGTGGCTTAGATAAGATACGATGCAACCTGGTTGTAGGCTGCGAGGCAGCCAGCCAGCAGGAGCAGCAGCAGCAGCAGCAACAGTAGGTTTAGACGAAGATATAGGAGGAGCAGCAGCAGGCGAAGCAGGAGCAGCATCATCCGATTACATACAGTCCACGGCATCCGTGGCCACATTGGCCTCCATCTCATCCATTGCATCCACATCGGCATCCGCAATGGCAGCGCTGCGCGCACGTCCCCATTTAGCGGCGCCACACGTCGCCGCCACTGCCTCAGCACCAGCCACGCCCCAGCCGCACGCCATCGCCCATCCCATGGCCATGCTGCTGTCGAGTGCCCAGACAGCGCCAGCCACGCCAATGCGACGCCTGGGCGAGCCAGGCGAAGCGCACGCGGAGGCCCAATTCTATACACAAGACGACGACAGCAGGCAGCAGGAATTTGGACTCGTTGTGGCGCTCGACGAGCCGCAGTACTGCAAGCCGAAGTCGCAACGTTTCTACTGGCGCAAGGCCTTGCGTCGCGTCTTCCAGCGTCGGAAGTGACGTCAGCTACGCCGTCGACGGCAAGATTTGCCCCGTTGGCGTCCGCGTCGCTGCCGGCGGCGCACACTCGCCGAGCGCTTGCGTCGTATCTGCGCCTGCTGCGCCTACGGCCAAGTGCTGTGGCGTACGGCACGCGTTGCGCTGCTCAGCTGCATCCGTTGGCGAACACGTGGCAACATACGCAACAACAATTTTCACTTTAGCAATCACTGAGCTAAAGCCATCCGATCGGCGATCAGCGATCGCAATAAATGCTGCAAAACGCTCTGCTCTGCTCTGCCTAGGAACACACACACACATAGACACATATACACACACACATACACAGAAAGAAATACACCCCATTTCACGTACATCTGCAATGTTAATCTGAAAATGTTTATGCGAGATCTGATTTAGTTGTTAAATTCGAGTTAATTTATTTCCTGTGTTTTACACCGATTAGACAATTCTCTTAAATACAATTTTGGAATTATAAGCATACAAAACTGTCATAACTAGCCTATGCTCTACGCCTACTACTATATTATTATTATGTTTATTACTATTAGTACTAATTTCGGATGCCTTTCCCGCCTTTCAACGAAACAAAAACAAAAAAAAAAAACACCCTCTGCACAACACACACACACACAACACCCCAGTTTTGACTCTGTAAATAGGGCAAAAGTATTGCACGCAGCTATATAAGATTTGTTTAAACGATCTCCAGGCACACCTGCGTTCACGCAACATTATGTTTATGCTAACAGCCGATCAATCAAATCAGATTATCAACCAATAATTATAAAGTGAGAATCATTAATCCAACAGCCTGTTCGCAAAATACAATTTGTTATTGTACATTTAATGCATAAACATGAGTGCATAAACATGAATGCATAAACATGAACATGAACATGAACATAACTTAGCATCTTAGCGTATATAGTTAAAATATCGTATGATATACAAGAAATTATACATATGTATATGGTACTGTGGCCGAGACTGCATGTGACCCAATGGTTTTTAAGCATACGAACATAGTATATGAATGCGATTTGTGTAATTCGTATTCTTGAGCTGAACATAACAATAATGAGAGTAGTTAAAGTTAGATTATTCCCCTCGGTTTAACAGCAATGAACACGTATCTTGGAGCAAATGAAGCAGCAAATTGAAAATAAAACCGACATCTATGAAATATTGTCATCACTTATACAACTATATTAAAAAATAACAACAGAAAAGAAGAAAACAAAAATTCAGTGAAAGCAAACGATAAATGCTATATATAATAATAACAATTGTGGTAGAAATATTTGTATTTAATTGGTAGCAAAAGCAACACCAAGAACCCAAGACACACACACACCGACACACACACACGAACACACACATACGCCACACACAGCATTCATTCTAATCCGTTAAATGGCACCCAACCCTGATGAAAAGGCCACTTTAGTTAAGGCTAAGTTAAGCGGCAAGTTAACAGTTATTGTGAACGGCATTGCGAACAATGCAGAAACAAAAGAAGAATCTATATTATAATACATATACTATACGCTATGCTATGCTTACATGCGTCGTTGTTGTATGTGTTGTATGTGTGCATTATTGAACATTTACTATGATAAGTGGCCTTATTAATACGATTCGCTGCACCTTCCACACACACACACACACACACACACACACACGCCCCGCACACTTACACATACCAAATACGATGGCAATTTAAAGTTTAAATCACACGAATACACAGACAACACACATACAAATATATACATATATAAGAGATAATAATATACTTAACGGCAAATGCATTGTATGTGTCCAGCATTAGCTAAAGGATAACACGATATCAAGCATAGACATTTACGATTAATACTTATAGAGCGACACAAAGTTGATTGAGAATAACCCGGAACACACACACTTACATACCATACACTCCCTCGCGCACACACCCACACCCCCTTAGAAACCCCTATGGAACTATGACGTCACTCGAGGACAAAGTTAAATTCTTACCTTAAACGCTAACGAGCACTCGAAAGTTCTCCCCCTTGTCTTCGGCTGGCCGAAGGGAACCACAACACCAACAACAACAACAATAGCAACAACAATAATAAGAATCCAACAAAATGAATACTCTTTGAAGAAACTAATTATCAAATGGATTACGTAGATAACAGAGAATGGGGCTATTATATTATACGATGAGCATGAAAACGATGATGTTTAACAACTTTATAGCTTTACAAATGAACCTTAGAGAAGTTGACTTGTGCTTAGAGCGTTCAAGTGTTCCCCGCGCAACGATTCGAAAACCAAAAGCAGCCACGCCACAAGCCGCACACAAATAGAAATCGAGAGTAAACTGATGAATTGATAGAGCTATCAGAGAACCGCAATTCCAATAATATCCAATTTCCTTTCAAAGAGTATATGAAGTATGAATTATACGATACATAATTTATTGATGTAGTTATAAACAAATAAACAAACAAGCAAAACAAAACGCAAAAATAAACAACAACAAAAAAATTACACAAATTGGAAAAACGACGAATGTATCTTTTATTGCTTTCAATGTGAACAACGTTGCGACGTTGAGCTTCTGGCTCGTACCATGCGTCGTATACGTACTGCCAACAGATGTGTAAGTATTGTGTGTCTTGCCCAACGTTGAGCAAATAAATTTGCCATTTCTTCGCCTCCATGTGTTGCACTTCCGAGGCAAACGGACAAACGGTGTCGGGAGGTTGGGCCGGCAGCCTGGAGACGACGAGACACATTGGCATTCATTTATAACCCATTCTCGTTGCGAATTGCATGCAATTACATATTGCCCTCGCCGGAAACTGATGCGGAGATGCGATGAGATGCTCGTGCCGAGAATTTATGGCCACATAAAAATCACAAAAGCAGCGAAGACGACGACAGAGACGGCAGCCAGCTCAAAATTGAAAATGGGCTCAGGACATTTGCTCTACGCCGGACCTTACCATGGCCACGACTTTCGCATGCACTGCAGTGCTAGGAGGAGCGCAGCGGGGGCGGCTATGCGGGTGACGACCTTCGACGTGGCACATGAAGTTCACGGAATCACCTTTGGGATATATCACGTTTGTTTGGCTATGGCTAAACTGGAAATTGAATTTTATGTGCTCTTGCCGTGTATAAATGTCCTGTCTCATCAGCTGAGAGGGTAGTTTCGTAAATCATCATAAGTTGATGGATGCTCCACTCAGGTTGCACTTCTAGTCGATTCGATTGTCGGCTGTTCAATAAACCTAAATTCGGCGAGTCTGTAGCTGGAAGTATGACAAAGGATTATCCTGCAAATTAAGTATTTTGATTCGTTTAAATACCAATGGGAAATTCATTTTTGCGGATGAAATTGAACCATTCAATTACCCAATTACCTTACTCACTCACTCATTTACTTACTTACTTACTTACTTACTTACTTACTTACTTACTTACTTACTTACTTACTTACTTACTTACTTACTTACTTACTTACTTACTTACTTACTTACTTACTTACTTACTTACTTACTTACTTACTTACTTACTTACTTACTTACTTACTTACTTACTTACTTACTTACTTACTTACTTACTTACTTACTTACTTACTTACTTACTTACTTACTTACTTACTTACTTACTTACTTACTTACTTACATACTTACCTACTTACTTACTTTCTTACTTACGTACTTACTTACTACTTACTTAATACTTACTTAATCTTACAAGTGCAGATGTTACACTTATTTCACTGGCCTCATTAATATCATCACATTGTATTTAGTTAATAGTTTCCCTTTGAATTAAAACCTCACTCTAAGTACTTATCTTAAAGTGCTGTAGCCACCCTCGCTAGTCGTACTTGCATGCGAAGTGTGCGATCCCATGGCCAGAGATTAATTTGTTGTGGTTTTTTCAGCTGGCCACACTTTGGGCTGCAATCTGCTTGGCTTAACAGGATACGCAAACTATGCACTATGTGCTATGTGCTCAGTATCAAGCACTCTGAGCTAGAATCGAACAAAAGTTAAATAAACGTGTCATTCGGTTCATGGCTCCAGAGTCAACAACTTGGCCAAGACAAACGCAAGAGAAATCGACGCGTGGCCAACTTGGCCCACTTGGGCACAGGATGGAAAAGTTGCCAGAAACGAAAACAAAATCAGCTTATCGCAGAGTGAACTAGATTTCAGCTATACTTATGTGAGATATATCTTGTGGCATCTGCAGGATGATCCCAGCTCGAAGCTAGAAGAATAAATGTTGCAATTTGATTAACAGATGGTGTAATTACTAGACTTCTTCGGTTCGTTCGTTAAGCTTGAATTAAAAATACAGTTTAATTGCCATAATGATGGCAATGAGGCGGACAATGCCTTCAGTGTCCTTTAGCTGTGTTGCCTCGACTCTTTTGTCTATTCATTCCACTTGAGTTACCTGTGCGTAAGTCCAGCAGTTCGTTTGGCTGCTTGCAACAAATTTAAAACGGTTGCTAAATCAATTTAAAATATTCTTAAGGGTCCTGAAATTTATGAACTTGTTAATACTTTGAAAGCTTTTTCAGTTGAATTCGGTGCTGTGGACTCGCTTCTGCCTGGTTTGGGGCATTCATTCATTTTGATTTGACTAAAAGTTTAACAACAAATACGAAACAGCTTGAACGTATGCTAACAAGACCCGGATTTTGCTTATAAATGTCTAACAAATGACAACAAGAAGAAAAGAGACTTGCAAGACGCACAAAAGGACCAACTTTTTTGCATGCTCCAAATGGAATGGTTGTTGGCCAAAAAACACAACAGCAACAACAATGACAACAACAACAACCGAAAAAGAAGAAAACAGACAAACTCGGTGAGAAGTTTAATGCGGTAGAGTAGACTAAACCGAGGAAATTGCGTCCAGCTCTCGCCGACTGTCTCTCCGCCTGTCTAGGTCGAATGATCGATATTTCCCACATTTGTTGGGTGTCCCAGGCACAAATACACGCACACAATGAAACTTTTAAGAGGTCCTTTTAAATGCGACCAAGCGCAAACGATTATTCAATTTGCAGTGCAGAGCGGCTGCCGAGAGTGAAGCGACAGCACGTTAAACGCTAAGCCCGACCCGTAGGTTGGTTGGGGTCACAATCCAACCAATCATCAGACAGCAGACAGAGCGAGTCCTTCACTGCGTTTGTGTTGTGCACTTTAAAGCCGGCAGCTGGGATGCTAGCTGCTCTGCTCGTCCTTGTCATCGGGTCCTTGTCGGCGCTCAAAATGCCAGCGAGTGCCACTGATGACATTAAGTAGCTGTCGGGTTGCTCAGGATTAGATAGCAAAAGTGCCTGATGTTAGTTTAAAGTAGATAAACAAAAGCGAATTCAGCCTCTTCTCCGTCTCCGTCTCAGTCTCAGTCCCAGTCTCAGCCTGTCATTGTTATAGCCGCGAGACAATCCACTCTTTCGTCTACCCCCACCAATCCCTTCCTTGTGCTGTGTGCGTTTTGTTTGTGTTGCCTCCGCTGGATGTGTTGGAGCGTTTTCGCTAGCATTTGTCAACCGCACATCCGTTTGCCAGAGCGAACGTCGGCATTTTAATCACGCGACTCAATCTGTTCGCGTCTCAATCCTCCACATTCCCCTTTTATACCACTTTCAGTTTCACTTTCGCCGGCGCTTTCACCTTTTTCGCAAAGTTCGAGTTCGTTTAGAGTTCATCTTAATGCGCAAGTTGCGTAAAACTTGCCAAGTTGTTAGACTCATTAAAAGCATATTGAAATTGCGAATTAATTAAGCATCGTCTTTGATTCCAGCAAAAGAATTTATTACTGTTGCCACTTTATACTTTTTAATGCATTCGTGCCTTGACCTTTCGCGTCTTTTTATCGTGCTTTCAAAAAAAGGGTCTCAGCGGCTAGACGAGTGAGTCCTGGCAATTGGAGAAGATCTTTTGAGAATGCCGAGGAATTGGTAAATTTTCGCATGAATTAAAACGCTAAAGACGTGAAGAGATTAGGCCGTAATTAATTAAAAATTGCAAATTATAACCAGCTCGGCTTGAAATTTAAGATAGGTTATCCCATTCTTTCCATTCCCATATCCCTTTCTTTCTTCACTTTCTTTGATTTTGACTTAGCTATTAAAAATGAATAATTAAGAATTTGCAGATTTAAGCAATTACTTTTTAATTACTATTATGTTTGTCCTATACTTCAATTTAACATATTTTGTAAATATGAAGTTTTTAAAGACTTGTAGAATTTTAGAAAAATTAGAGAGCCCCCAAAGCGTGAATTTGGCCAAAACTTTCCTCTCAACTTTGTGCATACTAGCTTAATTATTTGCTCAGTTTGATTGCCAAGCTGAAAGAGTTTCAGATTGTTGGGTATACAGACACTACGCTTGTTACTCGGTTTAATGCATTTGAGAGTGATGTGAGATAATTATATTAAATCTTACTCATAATTTGACTGTTAGTACACTCCTAAATATTACTCTTTTGACTACAGGGTAGAAGCTAGTAGTTAAAGATGTTGGTCAGTCAGCGCTGCTGTTTGTTGCCCTACAAATGTTGAGTGTGTTCTGTTTATGCATTGGTGGAAGCACTTTTGGGCCTCTGCACTAATAATGGCCTGTGGGGGTTGCTTTTTGTGGCTGCACAATGAAATTAACTTACAAATTTGCAGAGTTTTATAATTGAAAAGCTTGTGGGCAGCCTGGCTGCACTGTGGCTATGTACGTGCATGTGGGTGTGATTTGTGAAAACAAAAATGAATTGCATTCGTGTTATGTTGGGGACGACATGGCGTATACGCTACAGCCCTTTCTGGAATGCTTTGGCTGCGTTCCATGCAAATATGTTGGCAAACTGCAGTTGCATGTAGTAAACTCTCTTCCCATCCCAATCCCTCTTCGAACACTCAGTGTTGACCTCTCTTTCACGTTGCGCTACTTGGCAACCACTTGTCGGCTAACACGAAATGCGCTGGGCGCGTTTTCGGACTCAGCTCAGCTGGTCTGGGGCCACTCCGAAATCAGGGCCAAAAAAGAGCGCGCGCCTCTCTTAAGGCGGCCAAGTTGTTGTCGTTTTGAAACAAGGCCCAAAGTTGTTGCGACTTTGGCGTCGTTTTAATGCCTAGTAAGTAGGCCCCTCTCAGCGACTGAAGCAAAGCAAAACAAACAACTTTCAAGTCGCTGGAACTTTATGCAGTACTTTAACTTTGAATAGGCGCACACGGCAAGCGGCAAGCGGCAAGGGGCAAGCGACAGGGAGCGGGTGGCAGGGAGGCGTAGGCAAAGTTTTGTTGTTTAACACCATCTATGTAAATATTAAATAAGAAAAACCAACTTAATTAAAATGTATGTGGCGTGTTTTCATTCGTTTCTGCTCGTAGTTGTTGTTGACCATTTCCCCAAACAGCCGCAATGTTTTGCTTCAACACTCCGCCGTCGAGGTGTGTGTGTGTGATTTGGTTGTGTTTACTGGAATTTCCCCGAGCGTGTTCTAATAAACTGGAAACTTAAATAAAGCTCAGCGACAAAACGGTGCAGGGAAGCGGCGAAAAAGTGAGGGCAGGGCAAACAATGAAATGCCAAAGACATTCCGCATTGGGAAAGACAAAAGCGGATGAAAGGTATGCGAGCAATGAGCAAAAGATGAAATACCCTCATATTTGCAATGCTCGCCCAAACAGAGCAGCAAAACACACAGACCACACACAACATAACATAGACAAGCAAAAGACTCAATTGGAAACCAAAGAAAAGAAAAGTAAAGAAGGGGGGACAAACAGACACATGCCCGCCCGGAGACGCACCAGGGTATCTATATTTATTATTTTTATGGCAATCCCTTAGGAAATGTGCCATCATAAATTGTGCAATATATTTTTATAAGGCGTGTAATAATTGTGGAGCGGCAGCCAGAACGCACAGGAGTAACACCCAACAACGAATCAAATCGAAAGTCAGATAATAAAATTTACTCTCAATTGAATTTGTAGCTATGAAAAGCAAATAAACGTCGAGCATTGTCCACCTCGCCACTTGATTAGATTTATGCTGCAGCAACAGCCGTCGCCACTGTGTCAGTGTTATTGACTGAACTGAGCTCCAGTGTTGACTAACAGCACTCGGCAACTGTCAAAAACACATTGCACTTGACTGCTTTCTGTGTACAAATTGAAACGTTCAACTGGCTTTAATTTGCAGCCAAACCCCAAAAAGCAAACCCATAACCCATAACTAAACCCAAAACCAAACCCAAGCCACAGACCTTGGCCCCCCACCCAGACACAGCCCAGAACTCAATATTTACACTTAAAAGCGACCACAAAGAGGCCACGCGACGGCAACTCCAAAAAGCTGAGCATGGACATGGTCCTAAACAAATAAAATGGCCACAGGGAGCTGCGCTCGAAGAAGCCTGCTACCCTGTAGCTCACAGGGTATGCACAACCTAAACTGCATAAATAATAAATCAGTTCGAAAGTTGTATACAATTAAACTAATTAATTTTAAGTGTAGTTTAAACGAGAACATTATTGAATAGATAGCAGTAGCATAGTTTACAAAGTTAAGTCCTTTAGAATCTTTAATTTAAAGCAGTAAAAAAGAGTTGTTTATTGTAGTCGAGTTGTGCAAACAGAGGCTTAGTAAATGTTCTATTGATTTGAAAAAAACGTTTGCGTTAAGAACTTCGACTGAAGAAAATTGAGTTGCAAAAGTTTGATATGTAGACGCTGGAGTTGTAAAAGTTTCAGAGCGGGTAACTTTAGGTTTGGCAACTGAGCCAAATCAGGAAGTTAGGCAAGTCGACCTTAAACTTCTTAAAGAGAATTTGAAATATTGCCTAATGTTTAATTATTAAATATAGGGTATTCTGTGACTGTGCAGCGCAGTGACTTTAGCAACTCGGTTTTTAAAGTAATCGCCCTCAGTCACACAACTCTCGGCCGGAAATGGAAAATTGCCTTTTAATTGCATGAAGTTTCTAAATACACTCACACACACACGCATATTATATGCTGCACTGGAGCAACACACGCGCGTGTGTGTGTGTGAGTTACATTTACACACATTATTTACAGTTTGAAGTTTTAAATGACGCCCACACACACGACACACAACACACGACACACAACACACTTGCCCACGCAACTTCCCCGAGAGCAGCACACGCCAGAGCAGGGAAGGAGTGTGGGAGGATGTGGGGCGATGCGCTTGCTTGCCACACATACGTGTCCTTGATTTCTGGTTATCTCCTGCACTCGGCTACGTGTGCCTAATCCCCCAGTGACCTTCAAATTGTAGTTTATACGCAGATAGTTAAGCACACAACGGTTCAATGCGGTCGCCATCGTCTGGCTGCGGTGTATTGTGTGCTCTGCGAGTGGGTTTTGTGTATTTGACAACCATCTGCCAGTTCAACTGTCTATCTGTCTGTCCTTGTGCCCCGCCCCGTCTCCCCGCCCCGCCCCGCTGCCTGTCTGTCTGACTGTTTGCATTTGACATTTTCAATTTGCATGACGTCGCTCGCTCTCTATACATTTAGTACATATACAAACTCTTGTCGTGCTCCATTGAGATGGTCACGTATCCTTTTGGCCCGCAGATTGTGCAACTGGCAACTGGCAAACGCATGTCGAACTGACTGCCTAATTACACTGGCCAGGCCAAGGAGTGGGCTGCGAAACTTTACCTAATTAAGCTAATCAAACAAAATGTCCCTAAAATATTCTTACAGCCGGCGAGGCGCACTTCAAAACACGCAAACTAAATACAAGCCTCGACTTCCAAACAACTTTCTCAATTTCGGCTAATTGAGAAGCTACCACTAATCCCTCCACGCTGTGTCCCGCAGCTGCTTGTTTATTTACATTTTTCGGCGGCTCCTAATTCAATTTGTTGTTTGCGACTTTGAATTTTCGAAATCTTTGCGTTAACTTTTTGAGCTGCTTTACTGATTGATAGTTTAAGCTCTTAATGGCAGAAGCGTGTTTTTCCATCTCGTTTTGCGACCGCATCACTAACAGTATATATAAATATATATATATAGACGCCTGCCTACACTCTCTGACACTCATTTATTTATAGTATTTTGTCTGCTTTTATGGCCGCGTTTTTTGTTTGTTGTTGTTCTTCGGCGCTTTGTAAATGGCGCCGCAATGGCCGGAAATTGCCGGAACCGAGCGGCTACACCTGACAATTATAGCCATAAATGTAACTCTATATAAGTACTAGCTGGGTCGTGTGGGTTTAAGCAAGTTTTTCCAATTATTTATTGCTGCAACGAAGCGAGGCGAGGTGAGCTGTGTCCATGACTTTATGCACGGCTAAAATTGGTCTGAAAACTGATGCCGACAAGGTCATAAATAATTGAAATCGTTCACCGAGCAGCACAAACTGCCAAATAAAGTTGGCCACAGTTACGAGGCGGCATTAAAATCAACTTGGCTAAGGAAGTAATTCGGTGTCCTGGCATGCAAACTTGTTTCCAAACAAACTGAGACGAGCAGTTGTCAATTGAATTCTGAGCTGTGATCGGAATCATTTTTACCCTCTCGCAAGCGCAGCCAACTTCACTGCTGATGTTGCCATTTGCGTGCCAGCTAACTATCTGGCAACGCCCCCTAGTTCACATGAAGTGCTTGTTCAGCCTTTTATCGTATTTCGGCAGCTATTTAAAATGTGCATAATCGAGTTGAGTGGCATTTCAAGCGTGTGCCGCACTCCTGCCGCCGTCCTCGCTCACCTGTTGCCAAGCGGGAAGTGTCAGCTTCGGAGAGTATGCTTAAATTTCGCATTGTTCGTCAGATCTCGAGTGATTTATACGACAGTCAATTGCTTAGCATATGTTACCATATCTACGGAGCACAACCCTTTTCGCACTTTGCCAGTCACCCTGGCAACCCTGCGGCCCAAAACTCTATGCCATCCGATTATTTGACAAATGCGCTCGAGCTCAGCGTTAGCAGGCTTAGCGTTTTATGCCTCCATGGGCGAGCTGCTCGTTTGCTGTGTGCTGTGTGTTGTGTGCTGTGTGCGTGCGGCACTTTCTGTGTGTTGTCGAGTGTGTGTATGTCGTACAATTTTATTGGATTTTATTTGCACTGCAGCAACTGCGCCATAAGTCATTGCACCATTATAAATTCCTTTTGCTGCGCCCAATCGATTCCCATTGTGCCGAAGGAAGCTCAGAAAGGACGAGGTAAGGATTCGCCTTTTATTTCTGTTTGTGTGTCGCGCGCGCGTTTTTTCCTTTTTATTCGTATTTACATATATTTGCTTTGCAAGCCAAGTGGATTTATGGCGAATTTGAAAATGCCTTGGCACAATTATAGCTCTCCCCCTCGTCGACCCACTTGCAACGAGTGCCGCCCAGGCGTTGCACTTTCGGTGCTGCGGCAAATGGCAGTCGGGTGCAACATGATGACAATGCTTTCGTTGCGCACTTGTTGCAACCTTGCAGCCTGTCGCTGTCTTGGAGCAGCAATTAAGTTGACTCTTTTTCTTATTTACCATGCAAATAGCAAACAATTTCCGTTCGCTGTCCTGTCAGCCGACTAATTGAGATGGCAAAGTGCTGGCGGAAATGCTCGCACTTTGCCGCACGTCTCCGCCTCGCCTCGCCTCGCCTCGCCTCGGCAAAGAGACAAAAAATACACCCGAAAAAGGAGGGTAAAAAGTAAAAACATTTGCCAGCCGCAGTGTAGCGAAGAAGCCATCAAAAATGTAAATATGTAATACCCCAAGAACCTCAAGTCCAAGTCGAAGCCCAAGTTAACTTTGCAGACAGCTCGACGTTGTCGTTGTCGTTGCCGTGCCTTGCCTAGGAAGCAGCCGCTGCGTTGGGGACAGACGGGGGCGGGGACGCAATGACGTTGAAGTAGAGCGTCAATGAATTAAATATAACCAGAAGCAACCCAACCCAGCCCAACCTAACACAACCCGGCACAGCCCGAGCCATTCCCAAAACAACCCATTCTAAAATGTACACGCTGTGAGCTTTCCACTTGATTGCTGTCAGCCAACTCTCGTGTCTCGCTCTCTCCTCCCACTCGCTATCTCTCCATCTCTATTGCCATCTCTGGCTCTGTCTCCTGCTGTTCTAGAGTCTACCAGGCTGCTTGTCCTTGCCGAATGGTTGTTCGATTTACATTTCAACTGCAGCTAGCAAAGGCGTTACATGGCGTGACGCAACCGCCTGAATAGATAAAATGTATTGCCATACCACATATAGCCCTAGCTAAAGCCACCTGTACAGGCACAACACATGCACAACAGCATATAGTGGCGAGTATACCTACACACACACCGAGTGTGTTTGTGTTGTTAATGTGTAATTCAGCAAACATGAAGTGTCGTTGCGAAGTGCAATCTGTGTTGCGATTTCTGCGGGATATCGCTACGATCAGACAGCTATACTTCGCAGACTAATGCAATTATCATTCGAATGATGCAATCAATAAGTAGTTAAGGACGCTTTAACTATACGACAACAAAACTACGACGCTCTTATTTGCTTCTAAATGCAAAAGTATTTGAGTCTGGGTTTTCATAGCGAAACACTTATTGGGAACAGGGCTGGCAATGTATTTCATATTTTGGGATACTATTGTGGCTGGTAATGATATGAAACACGAACCTGTTTGACAACGACCTCATTTGGCTGGCTGGCTGCTTATTTGTTAATTGAACCAACAACTAAACTCGCTTCGCCGCCATCGTATGCATAACGCTTATGTAATCCGGTCTGTTGGTGAACGATCCTGTGTCCTTCGACTCCTCCACCTCTACTCGCAACTGCTGCCGTCCAGCCGTCCGTTCGTTTGACTGTCCAACTGTCTGTGCTATTCAATTCCATTGAAATGGCCGTGCTGCATATTAAAACAGTCGCATAAATAAATAAGCATATTCAATTTTGATGAAACGTGAATGGTATCGAAATGTTTAACAAAACGAAGTACGTGACCTTGCAGCATTTACGCCATATCCTAGAAAATGTCCAAATCATGGGGATGCCCAACTGAATGCTTAAGCAAATCAGGTTCTAATCAGCGACATTGCTGCAGCAAAAATGCTAGTCGCACACACCCCAACGAGACCCCAACAACTCTCTGGTATTCATTGCGAATTCGACAGTTGAGCGAGTCGAGTCCGAGTGAGTGCGAAGAGTGGGCGTCGGTTGTGGTTGGGAGCTTTAGCTGAGAGCTGCAATGCAGCTTAGACAATTTAGAGATTACGCCAGCATGGGCAAAGGCAAAACGAGTGGCATTATGATTTAGATGCGACTGTTGTCCGTTGAATAATTCACTTAATTGGCCTCCAAAGGTCCTGAGACATCGAAATGCCAAACGTGAAAGTGAGAGTCGAGAGTGGCACAGAAACAAGCGAAACGTGCTATCAACTGTCAAAATGACAAACTGAAGCGATGAGATTGCGAGAGCGAACAGAACGAAGCGGAATTCTGGGGATTACATTTTCACTCGCCGCTCTGCTGTATCTCTGCTGTTTATGAGCTGGCATTGAAATGCTTCAATCTGCATGCAAATGAATCGCATGCACTGCGCTATATATAGACGGGCAAGCAGTGAGTATGTTGCATACGAGTACTCGTATATATCTCGCATTGTTGTCGAGCGCTGCGCATTGATCTGTGGACCGACAGAAACAACTGCAATAGTTGTGGCAAATATAATTACAGCAGCGTTGCATCTGCATGCAAATTGGCAGCTCATGAATAGCCCAATGAATCAGACAGTTAAACAATATGTCCTCCGATTTAATTTCATTTGCAGTGCTCGAAACTCGTATATCATGCAGTCAGTCAGTCTGTTAAAGTTCTGATTTACACCCTTCTCCCCGCCTCTGGGAACTTTTCTTTGGGCGCCATTTTCAGTTCTCCTTTTGACACGCATTCGCGTGCTTCGCTGTTTCTGTTTTCCTCTTTTTTTTTCTCTCGCCTGGCATGCTTTTGAAACTTTATACTCCCGGCATTTATGCTCGCAATTCTTAACATTCCCATATTCAATTTAAGTTGCAAAAGACTACTTAAGTCAACGGCAACCTTGAACCTGTCTGCCACATGCGCCATGCAACGCTTCCCGACCATGTTGTACTTGTGTGCGTCTATTTTCAGTCCATTAAGCGGGATTTTCGGCACATTATTTATGCTCTCTCTTCTTACTTGCCAAGGATTTACTCGGGATTGAAGAGCACTAAAAACGGCAGCAGAGCATTGCCGAATCTTAAATACCCTGATTCTCAAAAACGCTGGCTAATTTAAATTTATGACGGACCCTCATTTCCCTTTGAATTTTTACGCAACAAACTTTGTTCTTTGTGCTTTCCTCAAGTTAATGCATTAATTTGTGGCTATGGTTGGGGTTGCCCGAAGTAAGGGCATAATGAAGTCATACCTTTTGATAAGTGTTGCGTAGTTGATGGCACGTGCCACACGGCGGCAGCTGCACTAACAAGACTGGCGACACAAGCAAGACACAATGCGAGCAGCCAAGGATGTGGCAAAAACAATGTGTGTTCTTTTGCCTCATTCGTCATTATTTAACTTTTGAGTGTTGGCAATGTGGCAACGTGGCAATGTCAAGTTGTTGCATGTGTTGCAATTAGTTTGACTTTTGCCTGCCTCCAAACTTTGCCGACAACTAATTGCACAACTTTCCGTGTCTATCGCTTTTCCAGTTTGCGTTAGTTTATTAACTGCCAACACTCTTAATTCGAACTCTAGCAGCACTACAATTGCTGCATGTTCAACGTTTACCAACACTGCTATTGGAATGCAGCGTCACATTTTGCAAACTGAAATTTGACACAACTTGACAAGTGATGCTTAACTTAACGTTTAACAACACTGCTGCTGAAATGCAACTCTGGGTGTTTCTTGATTCTTGGCTTGTGGGTAATGTTTGCAATTAAAAAATAGCATAACTTGAGTGACAGTGAAGCAGTAAAGTAGTGCGCTGAATACACAATATCATTGTGTGCTAGCAGGTAAAATATTTAAAGTAAATAAAAATATTAATAATCTTGGCAAAATATATTTTCTTTTCCATAGATATACTTGTTCGATGTGCTGGGAATTTTATGCGAGAGAGAAAAATTAAGATTGTAGAAGAAAAATTACTAAATATGGATTTCGAATTCCCGATTCAAGTAGCAGCAGTGCCCGGGTTCGACGTGGAAGAGGATGAAGGTGCTGACGTCGACAATCCATATAGAAATTTTTATTTAAAACCACATTTGCACACCCAATTGGGTGACCTGCTCGATGGTAAGTCTAGTAACGCTTTCCCACTGTATTTGACTACTTAAAACACATTCTTAGGTCGGTATTATGTGGAGAATTTGCTCTCCGACGGCTTTATGTCGAACGTTTGGCTCTGCTGGGATCTGGAAGCGATGCGGCAAGTGGCGATTAAGATCTCAAGAGATTCAGAAGAGTTTAATTCCATGCTGGCCATCGAGCATGATTTATTGCGTAATTGCCAGGATTTTGATCTGCAGGATGCGCGTCGTCACAGAATCGTTGACATTTTCGGTGACTTTGAGCTCGAGGCCTATGACCAATCGCTGTGCTGCCTTGTTCTAGAGGCAATGGATGGGACCCTGATGGATTTGATAGCACGATTCGAGGAGAACTTGCCCATGAGCGCGATCAAGAACATTTCGATTCAAATGATGGAAGGTCTGGACTATCTGCACGGCTGCGGAATCATCCACACCGACATCAAGCCGGAGAATCTCTTCTTTTCGTATATCGACGAGGATTTTCCGGTTGTGCGAATCAAAATTGGCGATTTCGGCAACTCGTGCAAGCAATACAGTCCGATCAATGACGTTATACAGACCCGACCCTACCGTGCCGTTGAGGTCATCCTGGGCGCTGGCTTCGATATGACCTCAGATATTTGGGCCGCCGGTTGTGTGATCTTTGAGATGGTCACCACCAAGTATCTGTTCGATGTAGAGGAAAGCAGGGATGCCATCACGACCAGTGTCCAGCATCTTAAATTGATAACTCAAGTTTTGGGGCCCATTCCATTCGACTTGATTTCCAGGGGTCGACTTTCTCAGTTGTACTTCGACCAATACTGCAATCTGCGTAACATCGGCCCGATCTATCCCGATTCCATACGCAATATTCTGATCGAAGTGTACAACGTACCCATTGCTGAAGCCGAGCCGCTGGCTTGGTTCTTGGAGTACATGTTGCGGCTGGAGCCGAGAGTCCGACCAAATGCTAAGAAATGTCTGGAACACGATTGGCTATGCTGAAATCAGTTTCAAGACGACATTCAATGCAAATGAGCTGAGCACAAAAGGCGAACAACATCTAATTAAAGCCGGTGCTGAGCTTATGGCATTAGTTTGGATTCGCTCCTGTGCGGTAATTTAATAAATTTCTAACAAAGGATTCGGCTAATGTTGCTTTATCTCGTGCTAATCGAAAATTCAGCGCCGCAGGCACAAAAACTACACGTAGACAACGCAGGATTTGCAAGTTAATTACACGGCTTTCATGTTCAACAAATTTTATAAATTTATGCTAAAAATACAAGACATTGAAAACCACATTGAAATCATTATTCAAATCTTTCAAATATGGTTCAAATATATGCAAATACCTACATAAATATGCATGTTAAAAGAACTCCCAGAACTAATAAACTTATTTTTCTTATATTCGTAAAACTAAGAACACAACATATTGGCAGTTCAAGCTAAATATGTATAGTTTTCAATAAAAATATTGTGATGCTTAGTAGTGGTTGATAAAAACTGAAATAAGTTAATAAATCTTATATTTTGACTGAGTTTAGTGAGAGGCAAAAATTAAAGCTAAACACTGAGGCATGCACACCAGCGCCATCTACTGCTCATGGCTACAATGTGAATATCAAATATTTTTGCACATAAATAATAAATAGATTTCAATTTGTTGACAAGTTTTGTAATACAGAATCAGGGAGGATTTTGAGTGCGTAATAGATTAAAGTTGTCTCTTTAACTGGTTGCGAAACAGAAATGTATTTGTATTGTTTTTGATTTATTCGACAATCCGTAATAATTGCATGTCTGTTATTAATGTTCAGAGTTTCATAATTAATTTAATTATTTTCGCAAATATTTTTGTTAATCATGTGTTAAAATGTTGAAAGAAAATATTCAAAAGCCAATTCCACAATGGCCAAAAGGCAACACATTACTCAAACAATGCTGACAACACAGATACACACACACACAGGCACACACATGTGGCTGATATAAGCATTTATTGAGGTTCTGCGTGTGTGTGTGTGGGTTGGCGAGTGATTGTGTGCGTCGACAGTTGAATGGAGGCAGTTGAATGGAAGTTTGCCGCATAACATTAGCATGCAAATTGCTAAATTGAAATTGTCATTCACATTTACCGCCTCTTGACTTGCTGCCGCTGTCGTTGTTGATGTTGATGTTGCCTCTTTGCCACGTCGTCAGTTGTGGCTCTGTGGCTCCGCCGTGTGTCTGTTTGTTTTAAGCCTGGCCCAAATCAATATATACATATCTAACACGGCTTAACACATCATTTCGCTTCTGTTTAGATGTTGCCCCTGTCAGCTGTCCTTGTTGTGGCTCGAACTCAGACTGTGACTGCGACTTCGAGTGTGGCAGTTGCAGGGTCTGCCTGAAATGGGTATTACACGCATCATAAATGGCCGCAATTAGAGCTGGCTAAGTTTCCGGCTCCCCCCTGAAACAGATCGATAGAGTGCCGCCACGGTTACCAAAAATAAATCCAAATTACCATACGCCTTAATGCCACTAATAACAAATGCCGCATAAATTGATTGATAGAATGCCTGGCTGACAGATTGACGAAGCGGCTGCCAAACGTCTCTTGTCCTCGACGGCGGTGGCTAATGGTGCTTTAATTGAAGGTTTTAACGCTTTTCATATCTCATCAGAAAGCGCTCAAATAAGACACGTGGCTTATTTTCCGCTCTTCCACTCATTCTGCAGCTATTCCTGCCCGGTTGCGCTGGCAACGCTAATTGGTTCCTTAATTAAACAGTGGCGCTGCAGCCGTGTGGCCAATAACGTGTAAGGCTCTTAGCTGGAAACTAAAGTTGAAAGTTGCCAGTTGCCAGCTGCCAGTTGCCAGTTGCCGGTTGGCCAGCCCTTTGAAGTGGCCAACGCTGCAGTTTTGGCCAATTATCGGTCATGCAATTCATTTAGTTTGAAGTGAACTTGGCCTTAATGGCCATGCTGCCGTTGCACTCCAAAAGTGCCTATACGTGCCATTATTACAGTTAACCTCCGCCCTGCCTTTGCCACTTATTACTTTGACTTACTAGCCAGCAATTAAAAGACAATTATGCGTTCCAAAACTTGTGCCACAGAGAGAAAGGGAAAGAGAGAGCGCAGTAGTTCCCCTTGAACTTCCGCCTGGCAGCAAATGTTAATTTTGAAACCGAAGCAGCCGAGCGCACACATAAAACACATGCGCACATTCTCTGGCAAAACTTGATCGAAAATCTTCTCATACCTGGCGGCAGGGCAGACCTCAGCAATTGCTCTTCAACGAGTCGAGTGTAATGCTCTGCAGCAATTGTAACTTTCAGCCATTTGGCAAAGTTACGACCACATTGAAATCTCAACTCTTCAATTATTGAGCAGGCCCAGTTAAGTCTTTAGGTCGACTTCTTGACTGGGGCAGCACACTGTCTGCCGTGCTGTGCTCGGCATTGCCAATGAGTGGAGCCATATGCTGGGATGACCATGTCATGAATAGATGAGTGCGTACAAATGACCATGTTAAACTGCAATCTTCGGCAGCAACAAGTACGCACTGCGTATACTTGTTTTTATTGCTCTGTTGCTGTTGTAAGCGTGTAAAACTTCCCCCAGTGTCCATTAAAAATGATACTTTTATAATTTGATATAAGCTCCACTGAATTCTACAAGCAATTGGAAATGTTAGACTCTGTCTTCTAAGAACAGTGCAATTGTTAAAATTTAACTTAAAATTCTATTGGATTTCACAAAAAGGCAACTGTTGATTCAATCAATATTAAGCAAGTTCTTTGGCTTAGCATTAATCGAATTGAGTAAATTCTGTTGGTAAACAAACTTAAACCAAATCCAGAATTGCCGTTGGCCAGGCTTACTTTGCCTACACATTTGCAAATCGCTCTTTTTGATATATCCCTGCTGTGCGTCATGCCTCGTCTACTTTGTAGTCTCCGGGGGCGTCAGGTATAAAAGTGGCCGCATAATAAAGTAATTTTCCAGTTGACCCTGTTACTGTTACACAAACTCCATTTACTTGATGAATGCACTAGGCACGAGTGCTCGCATAAATATATATATTCACGATTACAAACAGTACTCGGTCTACTCGGCGACTACTCGTGTATGTGCGTGAGCAGAGATGGAGCAGCGTGTCAAGTGGATTCATTTGGCTGGACACTTTGGCTTCATTAATATTTATAAAAGCTGCTGCGACGGCAGCTGGCGGTGGCGCTGGCGGTGGCGCTAGCGGTGGCTTTGGCCAAACAATAAGCTAAACTTTGGTTGTAATAATTTAATCGCCAGGTATTTAACAAGTTTTCTTATTGCCAACTTAGAGGTTAATGCCAGCGTTGTCAGGCCATGAATTACATGGGACTGGGTTGAAGCTTTAACGCTTGAATTGAGTTTGTAAATTGTTTGGTCACTGGCCGTGATTCTAGGTGACAAAACTTTTTGCCAGACAGCGAAACAAAAATCGACACAGCCGAACGGGGAGTATAGACGCCGAAAGGAAGGGAGGTGGGGTCGACCAAAAACCGCAATCGCTTTACATTTTCAATTTCCATCTAATCTAAATTACATGATACGCGCACAATTTGAACGCTAATGAGCAGAGGAGCTCAGTGCACAACGTTGCGTATGCGCAACATATTGCGTGTGAATTTTAATTAAAAAGTTTTGCTCACTTATCCAACCAAGATAATCGCTAGCTAGCCGGGCACCACGACAAACCGGGACAGATAGACACCCCTCCCCTCAGACCGAAAGCGGATGTTGTCGTTTCGCCCCTCGAGCTCCTGATGTTGCTCCTTTCGATTGCATCGATTTTCTCATTGGGTTGGTAAGCAATTTTCCAAGCGGAAGCAGGGGCAGGAGAAGCAGAGGCATGTGCATTGTCAAGTTGCCTTTCATTTATATTTAATTATGTCTAACTGCATGACAGCAAATGGCAAATTGTAAACACTGGATAGAGCAGCGCCCCGGGCAGTCAATTGATTCAGCTCTGTTGTGGCACCTCGCCTCACCACACGAGCGCCTCATGTTGCTAGGTAATTAAATGCTTACACATTAACTTATGCTGCCAGCCGGGCAGGCAGGCACACACACCTGCTGCTGTTCAATTGGCCGGGTAGCTGCAAATTGGCCTGGCTTATTAGCTGACAGCTGAACAGTCGATTATTGATTGTGGTTGCTCGATAATTTACGAGACAATTCATTTGGACAGCTCATAATTTTCTTTGACTTTTGGCCATGATTAAGCATGCTTAATGTTTAGGGCCATTGGCCCAAATGCAAACCACTTGCTTGATTCTGTTTTGGCAGTCGCGCTCTTTTCGCGTCGCCCGTTGTCGTTTGCCTCGTGTGCTTGCTTTGATTGCTGCGGCTGCTCTCGGCGCAGGCGCCTCGCAGTTACTCCGAAAATAGCAGCAGCAGCAACAGCAGCAGCAGCAGCAGCAGCAGTAGTGGCAGTCAACGTTGTTGCGTATACGCAGCGTTGTCTCAGTCGTTAGCTGGACGTGATGTTGGCCGCAAGGGCGCCACGGCATAAACGCAAGACCAGAGGACTAGACAGACATTGCCTGAAGGCAGCACTTTTTTGCCGCTGAAACAACAAGTACCTAAACAACAGTGTGTGTGCGTGTGCGTGTGCGTGTGTGTGAGCGCGAGTCTGCCACTAAGTGAGTGTGTGTGCGTGTGCGTGTGAGTGAGCGAACGAACGAACGACCGAGTGTTGTGTTGTGTTGTGCTTTGCTGTGTTTGTTTGTGTTGAATGTGGTGCAAGTGCAAGTGCAATGTGTAGATGCGTATCGAAAAGTGCAGCATACTCTAGCTAAAAAGTATGCTCTAGAATTTTATTATCGCGCAACTTTGTGAAGTTTGACACGCCTTCCGTGACCCCACCACATACACACATCTATAGCCAGATATATAAAACACACACACACAGATATATTTACATATATATATATGGAAATACAAATATCCGTCAACCTTTTCGAGCTGAATAATTAATGCAATCAAGCTATTTGAGACCCGTTTTTAGTGTCGTGTGCGCGCGCTCTGAGTGCTCGGTTTCAAAGTGGCAATAATGAGTTACGTTCGCGTTTTCCTAACCTAAACAGAAGATACAATATACATACATATACACACATATATACGCGCATATTAACGTCTACTAAGTGGTATTTTGGCTTTACATATACACGACATCAAGTGCGCCGCTCGCAGCGAATTTGGCAACTCGACTAAAATCGAAACCGAAACTAAAACTGCAACTGAAACTGAAACTCAACTCAACTTTAACTTTTACCTTAGAGCTAACTCGTAACTCAACGGCAGACCAAATTGAAAACAGGAAACCATAGCAAACTCTAACTGGGAGGAAAACACACTATTTTTCGAGAGGAACGTTTATCATATGAATAGTTAAGGGAGCCAATACGATATATGCACTTACTCTACTCGTCATACGCGTACTCGTAGTCGTACATGTTTATAAATCTAGAGCTAACTGGCAACAAATTCCAATCATAAATTAACGCTATAAAAACTGCGGCGCTTGACTTTGCGCCGACCGAAAACCTATTTCAATTTTCACCCCGAACAGACAGAACGCACGAGCTAAAAAGCACAAAAAACCAAAAAAACCAAAAAAAAAACCAAAAAAAAAAACGATAGAAATTAACAGAAAATAAAAAAGAAATTGAAAATCAGAAGAAACAGATAAGTAAATAGAGCAAAATGAAATGAAATGTGTCTGCAGACCAACAAGCGCAAAGCGAACAACAAATAACTAATAATAATTTTCAAATTTATACGCAAAAACATCCATATACATATTTACGACGAGTATATCTCTGCGAGTATATCTCTGGGAGCATCACCTCCATCGGCAATAGCGTCGGCGTCGGCTTCGACTTCGGCTATGGCTATGGCTACGGCTAAATGAGCAGACAGCTTGGCCGAAATATATTTCGATTAAAATTGAAATAAAATTGAACTGGACACAGCGCTGACACGAAAACCAAATAGCGTGCCAACTGTTTGAGTGGAATCTTGTATTGTCTGCCAATATTCATATACATAACAACAGCTGACAACGGCAGCAACAACACCACCACAACAACAAACAACAGCAACTAGAAGAACAACAACAGCCCGCGGCTATTGCAAGCAACAACAGGTTGTTCGTGCAACAACTACGCACATTATCAATTCCCCGCGAGGTAAGCTGGAAAATTTTGCAATTAACATAATTAAAATAGTTTTCCCTTTTTTTTTGCTGAACTTGAAATTGCTTACGTGAGTTATTGTTTGATGTTTCAAAATTAGTATATTGTGCTTTTCTTTTGTGAGGTACTTCAACTGTTTGCTGTGCGCATTTCAAAATTTTCGGGGAGTGCTAAAAATAAAATTGCGCAAACTGCTTTAAAGTAGTTTGCATACTCGAATACGCAAACAAAATATTTATGTGACAAAAATTTGTGAAACGCAGACTAAATTCATACGATAATCGCCTGCCAAGTTCCAGACAACTTTAGCACAAGATTTGTTTTCAAAAATATGTCTTTTGCATTATGATAACAATGATAAAAATACACTTTTGTTCAAAGTTAATTGGGCAACGTTACTTGCAACTTGTTTGCAATGATTGAAAATAATTGATCATCTGTTGTCAATATGAAAATGTATTCTTATGTGCTGATGAAACAAAATATACTTTGTATTGAAAACAACTAAGAGGATTAAATGGAAACTCGCAAAAAACTAAAGTAAAATAAAATGAAACCTTTATTTTCTTCGGCAGGCGTACAATAAAAAGCAAACAGCCTTGTTGACTACCAGCACACATATCCTTTAGATGGTTTTAATGTCGCGCTCCCTGCTTAAGGAGAACTAACCTTTGTGGGGCATTGCGCTGATCACCTGACAGTTTTACTTCAGTCCTGTTTGCTGTGCGGACGCAAAGCACACATGTGCGAATAAATGTTGTTGTTAGTATGCGTTGAAAAGTGGAAAACTGACCATGTCACAAAGTGCCATAAACAATTTTACAACATTTTGCCTGTCATAAGATTAAATGTGCATAAAATGCGAGGGGCCACGTTGGGGACTGAAACGAGGCAGTGGGGGGGGGGAGGTGGTGCTGACGGGTGCCGGGCGGGCGACTGTTGAAGGCGAAACAAAAGCAATAACTATAAAACAAACAGAATACAATGCGCTTGAATTGCGAGACCGAAGGAGCACAACAGGAGCACAGCAGCAGCGGCAGCAACAACAACATAAAGGAGACCCCCACACGCAGAGTTTATGACAAGAGCAACAACGTGAACAACAATTGGGTGCGGTGGCGGCAACAAAACATGCACACATACAATTTGAGTTTTTTGCTTATAACGGACTTGTATTTCTTTCATTCTTTGCGTTTTTTTGCCGCTGCTGCTGCTGCTGTTGAGTGCCGCTGGCGCGGATTGCAGAGTGCCACACAGAGTGTGTTAGTGTGTGTGTGTGAGGATCTAAAGGTATGCACAGTAAGAGTCACAGACACAGACACAGTCACAGACACGGACACAGACGACAGCATCCAATTACAAAAAGTGAATATTTGAGACTTGTTTGTTGACCTTAACATTTATTTGGGCTCTTGGCATTGCGAAGACTCTTCAAGAGCGTGTATCTGACCTGAATGCGAAACCTTTTAAAGCACCACACACTTTGATACGAATGCATTCCTTGCTCCTCCAAAATACGCAACGCAAATTCGTGTACAATTCAGACATTTCTTTCATGCTCCTGATAATGAGCCGTTAGTGCTCCCGACTGTGCCGCGTTTGTCGAGTTCGCCGTGCGTTCTTTTTGGGGTGGCTCCACGCTCGACGCTCGACGCGCGCTAGTTGGGGCCACTCACGCGATGTGGGCCACTTGAGCACGTTTTGCATAAATTGCTGGCCCCATCGTCATCGCCATCGCCATCGTCAGCGTCGTCGTCGTCGTCGTCATCCCTGATGGCATGCTAATAACGAGAACCGCGCCCACCTTGGCCGCAGGCGCTGCTGGGGTGTGGGGAGTGGTCAAAACAAAGGCCGTGTTAAGCATTTAAGCACAGCTGCCATTTTCACATTATTCCCAAAACAACCGCAAACATCAATCTGCAGCTGATCTCTCTGTTCAGTCGCCACAGAGATGCCTATCAATGTCCTGGCCCCTGGCCCAGGCTCTCGGCTACATAATCTGTGGCCGGCCGCTGTTTCACTTGCTAAGGCGGCGAATAAGCCAACAAGTGTCTGCTTGGACAGCTGCATGAAATCTAATTAGATTTGCGTTGTGTATACGCCGCGTTGCCCCTGCCAGCACACTGTCCAAATTTGTATGCAACCTGCTCCGAAATGGCAGCACGTCCACGGCGCCAATCACTGGCGGCTCAATGAAGGAAAACTAATTTTTTAGTGCAGCCTCAGTCGCCGTAACAAAGCCGCAGCTCGACACAACAATTTCACCTGCGCCTGCCCCAAAGCAAATGTTGAACCAGCACTTTGCAGCTGATGTATGCCCAGCGTGTTCGAGGGCGCGAGGTGTTGTACGTGGGCGTGTGTTTGTGTGCTGTGGGGCAGCTTTGTTGTGCTTGTTGTGCTGTGTGCTGATTAACTGTCAGGTGACCAGCAGCAGTTGGGGCCATTCCCCCAATGATGGCCGTGGCGTCGTCGTCAGAGCTGTCAGTCTCATCTTTCTGGCCTCCACACTCATTTGGACTACAAACAATAACATTCTCGCAGTCGCTGTGACAACAGCAGGGCCTAGCCAAATGAGGAGATATTCCCTCTGGTTGCATTTGGCAGCAAAGAAGCGAGCAGCAGACAACGACTGTGGAATATTCTACAACCACATTTACTAGTTAATAGACAAATTGTATTATGCATTTATAAATTAAATAATTAGTTTCTTTGTCGGTTGTTGTTCACATTTTGCATTAGTTTTCAAATTCAACTAATTGCAAATTGAAATTGCAATTTAATTAGAATTGCCCAAAAAAAAAAAAAAGTGCATGTAAATAGAATTTGCATTTAATTGTATAGAGAAACTCAATTAAATTGCTCGCTGCTGGTGAGTGTATTAATGGCGAATAAATCATGATTTGCTCTATACGGAAATCGACCTCAAAAGCATACATTTTTTATGCCTGCATAGCTGGCGGGTGTGACAAAAACCCAAATAAGAAACGACAATAAAAATTGCTGTGCATTATTCAGTCCTGTGCAGTGGGGCGAGAGTGTTGCTGCGGCTGGCGGAGGCGACACAGAAAGTTCATAAAATAAATTGCAAAGTTAATAAACAAGTAGCCGAGGCTTTTGTGGCGGCTGCTTATGCGGAGGCCGGGCCCAACAGTTGGCAACGGCAATTAGCTTTAAACACGCCATTAACTGCTTAAATGGCAACATGTGTGTAATGCCAGCAGACAGCAGACAGCCAACGGCCGCCAGCAGACAGCAGACGCCAGACAGTTAGCGAAGGCAGCAAGCCAGCAGTTAGCTGTCCTGGTCTCCAGGCTCGCAGCTAAGTGTGTTCATTATCACCTGTCCGTCCAGACAAGCATCTGATATTAGATATACATACAGTCTGCGGGCCGCCTAAAGAGGGACAGACGTCCCAGTCCCAGTCCCAGTCCCAGTCGCAGTCCCACTCCCAACCCCACCCCACAGCTGACAGCGCACAACGCATTCTTAAGTGCTTCATCTTGTCTGAATAACATTAGAGGCAGTAACCTGCACCGCCCCCGCCCCCGCCCCTGCCCTGCCTCTGCCGCCCGCATGTTGTACAAAATGAGCTGGCACATTTATGGCAGCCATTTTCGGGGCGCTCGCAGGCAGCGCGGCATTAAGCACCTACCCCGGACTAGACTTCCCATACATACCTAATGAACTTGGTGTTGTTGCCTTTCGAGCACCAGCAAATGACTCTTCTCTCTCTCAGTCTCCGGCAGGCCTGTGGCAGCATCAGCCGCGCCACACCCTGCCGCAAGTTGCGGCAGCTTGTAGAGCTTATTTATGAACGCATGTAGAAAAATGCATATTTATGCCAGTCTTTGTTTGGGCCAGCCTATTTATTCACTTTTCCCTGGCATTTTTATTGGTCTGACTTCCTTGACACAACATAACATATATACTCGACGTGCGCGCATATACCCTGCAAGTGGAGGTGGGAGCATGCACGAGTATTCCGCTCACAGCTCGCCGACTGACGCTCAAATTTCAAACTCGTTTGCGCGCGCAAAAACTTGTAAATTAGTTTTGTGCCACCAGAGAGTTAGCATTTGAAGCGCTGCCGCCTTGTGGCATATGCATGAGTGTTGCACGTGCAGCGCTCACTCTTAATTTGATTGCAAGCCCAACTATCGCACAAGTTGTGCTGCTGCTTAAATAATTCAAACGCGCTCAAACTAAGCTCATGAGCAGCCATATATCAATAAAGCCCTGCCAAAGCTGTTAAAATCAAGCAGCAGCATTAAATAATTGATTGACATGATTATCGCAATATTGCCATTTGCCAGAATTATGGCTTTTCTTCCCAAACCGTGCATAAAAGAGTTTTGCTTATTGTTTGCCATTTCAACTCGAAGGGCAAATTAAAGTAAATAATTCGCCAACGTTGTTTTAAATGCAAATTCACTCCACTCTTTTATTTAGCTTTGTTTTTCTCATATTTATGCAATTTCGATTATTGTAGCAGTTATTAAATTCGATTATATTTCGTATGCACATTTGTAATTAGCTTCAGATTTGTCATGATTACAATACAGATTTAAAGCGTAATGAATTGCGTGATTTCGGAATTGTTCAATAATTTAGTTAGCCGAAGCACAATAAGTTTGCATAAACGCGTTTGTGCTGAGTGCCTCATTAAAACTTAATCATAATAGATTTTGCTCAAATTGCAATTTGAAATTGTTGACATAATTAAATCGTATGTGTAACAGATATGAATTGATTCATTATCGCGTGCCAGGCTAATGACACTCGCTGCGAGAACTTAATCGAGTATGTGGCACACAGATAGAATTTGTGGAGTTGCCGTAGATTTCATTAGAGCAGCGTCGAGCAACAACGACAATTTTTTATGCATCAATTGAATTGCTGTGCGTATTTTCCTTATCACAAAGTTCAACTTTTCACTGGCGCTGATTTCAAATTTGACTGCGCCCAGGAAGCACAGGAGCGGGGGGAGCTGGGGGGGGGGCGACTTTCCAACTGGATTGTTTGCGTTGCCACGGGTCGTTAGCCTCGGGGCAGGTCCCTAGAACAACAACAGCAACATTTTACAGCAAATAATTCAAAATGTCAGCCGCAGCAATGAGGAAAATGCCAAGCTGAAGAAAAATGTCAAGGAATTTAAGTAAGTGCAGCAGCCTTGACTCCCCCTCGCTTCGCCTCCCCCCACCCCCACCGCACCATGCAGCAACTCCAGCGTTGCCAAGCCTACTATTTGTGTAGCACTTGTAGTTATGTAAGACTAAGCAAATGACGCAAGTACGAGTATGCGAGTAGATGTATTGACGAATTGCCAAACAGACAAATGGTCGATAGGCATTCGGTGTTCGGTTGCTGGGGGTGTATGTTATGGAGCACGGCATGAGTTGCTATAATTGTTTATAATTTTCGGGGGCAATTGTTTATCTCCGCAGTTGGGCGTAAACAATGGCCAATGTATTTTTTTATGCGTTAGCAATGAAAATCGATGAACGCGAGCCGAGCGCACATTTCGAATGGCCAACACATTTGTTTTGATTTATGGTTATAGGAAGCAGTGGCCAACACATTTCGGCCCAAATAGCAGTGGCAACAATAACAAGCGATCCATCGATTGTTAAGTAAACATCACACAATTTTGTTTAGGTGCATACAAGATTCGCATTCTGATTTCTTCTTCCAATTCATTTTCGCTTTCAACTTCTCCTTGATGTTGTTGGTGTTGTTATTGTTGCTGTGGCTGGCTGATCTTGTGGCTTTGGCCCATTTGGGGATTTATGTGCTGTGTGTCGGACGTGTGTATATATACACTTGATGTATGCTTTGTATATTTGATTAGCCCATAATTTAATTCTTTCATTTTATTGATTTTCGCATATCTGAAAATTCCGTCTCACAGTTTGTTTGGCTTAATGAGGCATGCCCCAAACGTGGCGCCAACTTGCCCCTCCCCCACCCCCATTCCTCTGGTTGCGAGAGTAAACGGCAAGCTAACCTCAAAGTGGTAAAGTGCATGGGAAAATTGCTGAAAATGTCAGTTGGCAATTTAAAGGGCGCCAAAGTGAAGAGCTGCCACTGCCAAAGATGCCTCTGTCCCTGCCCCTGCCCCTGCCCCGCGCCCCGTTTTCCACTTGTAACTGAAGCTGTAGGAAAACTAACAAAGTGCTCTAATAGAGCCAAGGGGCAATGTCGCAGCCAGCAGTGGCAGCAGTGGCAGCCACTGCAGCTGGAGCTGCCGCACAAGGGCAAGAGGATGCTTTGTGGGCGTGGCGTTGTGTTGACGCACGTTGACGTTGCCTTTGAATGGCGTCGTTGTTGCTCGTAATTTGCAATGCAAAAACAACATAAAGTGGCTGACTAGGCAGACAGAACACGAACATGCCGCCCCCTACTCTCCATTTTTCGGGGCAGCGAGCTTACTTGCGACCTTCCAGCTAACTTAAGTATTCCGCAGCAGATTTCACATTTCATATTTCTTCTATTTCGCCTCGCCTCGCCTCGTCTCGTTTCGTTTCGTTTGCGCCACGCTTCACTTCAGCCGGCAGCTAGCAGCCGGGTTAGGGTTCTTTCCCTGGTGTGCATCCCCATCGCCATCAGTTATCACCATTCGACTAGCAGCGCTGACATTTGTCTGTCTTATCAACGAAATCCCCGCCTCAGCAGCAGCTTCTGCGTCGGCTTTGCCAATAAAAACGGCGCGGATTTGGGACTGTGGCATCAATCAACTGTCGACAGCCTTTCAGTGGAGAGATGCAACTAAATCTGGGTAACATTTGCTCGCTGGCGCTGCTGCTGCTCCTCGGCTCGCTTGGCGTCGCCCTCAGCGAGCCACGTGATCGGACACCCATCTTTGACACCCGGCCGTCGCCGTACAATCCCAATCCGCCCAGGGGCGGCTATGGTGGACCGGTCTTCTAAAAGAGGCGCTGATGTCGTTAACACATTAGTCTAATTTGATGCGATTAAAGTCAACTGCACATCAAAAGACGAGTTCTTAATTCAATTATTGATATTGTGTGTGGCAATTTGTGTCGAGGTAGACACCATATCTCAAGCGTCTTTACCTGGGCAGGAGTCGGGCGGGGGGCGGGGGGCGGTCAGAGGTCTACTTTCTGCGAAACCAATTAGCAAAAGTTTGCATTTGCTGTTACTGCCAAATTTGCAAGTCATAACTGAAAATTTGCCTGTCATAAGTTGACAGCACCAGTTGAGTTTCAACTCAATAATTGGGGCAGTGGAGGCCTGTTGCTGTCAAGGCATCGAGTTCGCCCAATTCCAATTCGCATTGTTTGCTTTAACTGGAAATGTAATGCAACAAAGTTGGCAAATTGCTTTTAAATTAATATTTCATCGTGCTAGTGACTTTGGATGGTCATAGTTAGCAGTTAAAAGCAGTCGTTAAAGTGACCACTAACTTTTAATATACTCTAAAGATGTGAGGAGTATTTTACTCTCCCCGTCATTAACATGTTAAATGTGCTGTTGTAACTGAAGTTGTGATATTAACATTCAACAATGCGAGATCATAAGATAAGCAAGTCCACGTGTCATTCAAAGTCAAGAAATAACGATTTAGTTGGGAATCACATTACATTTGTTGTCTTCAGCATTCAGAAGTTTGCTAATTATTGTTGTTAGTTCAAGTACCTCTTGTTCCTTGAACAGCACTTGCCTACATGCATAATTGAAATATAATTATTCATTAAATTGTGAATGCAGCAGCACATTGGTGGAGGCGAATGTTTGCGTAGACTCTGAGGGAAATTTAATGCCGAAATCATTTTTGGTTTTATTCACTGGAATATATACAAAGTGTATACATGGAATATACACGTTGCCATACATACTTCTTGAGAATTTCATTCAAATATTCAGAATGTATATTCCTCTACTATAAAACTGGCGAAGTCAGCTTCTTGTCGTGGCCGCTGAAGCCGAAACGTGCTGACTAGCTGCAAATCTTGTTGCTGCCACCTTATGGCTGTGGGCTTTCTTGTTGTGCTTGTTGTTGTGTCACGCAGTGAATTTGCATGTCGTCATCGTCATCGTCGTCGTCATCGTCGTCGTCGTTGGCAGCCACATATCCCTGCTGACAGGCCTCCTAAATAATAATTAGAAATTGGGCTAGCGAAGCCTTCGAGTGGAGATGCATTCACCTGTCGAGAGAGAGAGAGAGTGCGAAGTGTATGTTGTCACTCACGCATCTTGCGATGGAACGCGCGTGATGCCATTTATAATTTTAATGCAATTTAATTTGTGCGCCAACGGGACGTATGAGTAATCAGCTGCTGCTGCTGCTGCTGCTGCGGTTGCAACTGCTGCCAGTTTTATTTGCGTATATTAAAATTGAGTACGCGCAAACATTTCAATGAGTTTCACACACAATTTTTGCTTTGCTTTTCTATTTTCAGACGGCGGCCGATCCAAGAAAAGCGCAAAGAAAAAACACTTGCGAAAATTAGCAGCAGCTTCGGCGCTGCCGCCGCGCCAGTGGCAGCGGCATCGGCATCGGCAACGACATCGACAGCGACATCGACATCGACATCGACGGCGGCCGTGTCAGCTATAAATAGTGTATACTGTGCGCGTGACAGCTGTGACAAACGGTGACGTCATTGGCTGGATAGACGAGCGAGGCGACGCGACGCGACGCGCTCGACGGCGACGTCATCGACGTCAAACAAATAAGCAAATCGGTACATCACGTATACGCCGCGTATAGTGCCTAGTGGCTAATAAACACTTAACACTGTCACACACACACACACACACACGCACACAGTGCGATTGCGAGTGCTTGACTGGCAAAGCCGCACAGCCAGATTATCAGCTCGTGTGCGGGCCAAGATGTGGCAAGTTGATGTGGTTTGATAAGATCACAACTACAAGTATATAAAAGCAAACGTAATATATAGACCTATATGTATATGTGTTTATAATAATAACAATATGCGCAGAGTAAACACACGAAGAGCCATGAGAATCGCACGAAAGCACAGCAAGAAGAAAGAAAAGCGGAACAAAAACAAAAATTGTCAAAATAGCATTTACAGCTGCTGAGCCTCAGTCTAAATTCATCGTCGATCGGCGTCGCGCTGCACGCGGCGTGTGCTCTGTGTTGTGCTCCGTTGTGTGCTGTGTGTTTGGAGGTGTTGTGCCTCTCGCCTCTCTCCAACCGACGACCGACGCACCGAACCGGAGGTGTGTGTGTGTGTGTGCCCGCGTGTGTGTGCGTGTTATACGAGTATCTGTGCGTGCCTGCGATACGATCAGTATCTCTCTATCTGTATCTGTTGTGTCCGGCGCTAAAAAGTGGCAAGTGCCTAATCGACTCGAAACGAGTAACGAAAGCCAAAGAAGCAACAAAAATATGAAAAACAGCAACGTCAGCCAAATCCCAAGCAACTTAAACAAGATAAACTGAACGCAGACAACAACAAGCTACAAGCTACAAACTACAAACAATACACAATAAATACGTGTCATAAATCATAAATAAATTGTGCTAAATTCGTTGCAAAACTTAAAATGTCAGCCATAAATTCAGGCAAAGGATTTCAGTTAATGCCACTGCAGCTGCTCTAAACGGTGAGTACTCGTCTCTCTCTCTCGTGCCTCAATCGTCACACACGCACACACTTTGAATAATCCGTTCATCGACTGCCTAATTAGACTAATGCGTTTACCTTTTGTTTCGCAGCCCAGGAAAAAAGAAACTTGTCTTGTCCAGCTCCATTTCAGGCTGCTGGCACAGCGACTTATTCACTTATTTATGTTCAGCTTGTGATACCTAGCTCACAGCTGGCCCGGGAATGGGGGAGGTGGGTGGTCCTGCTTGACGTGGCAGGGACTAAAGCTTATGTTGATTCGAAACGGGCCCACGCTGCGCATACGCAATTTGTGTGCGTGTTTACTGCATGAATGTTTTCATAAATTGAGTTTGCTTTTTTCGACAGCTTCGTTGCGAGGGTTGACAGCCCCTCGCCCCTCGCCTCCCGCGAAACGTCGCACACCTGTCATTTTTCATTGCTATGCGACTTTTGTATCTGTATCTCTGAATCGCTGTATCTCAGTCTCTGCAGCTGTATCTTTGTGTATCTGCGCCTGTTGACGACTCGAAAGCCAACTCATTTCAATAAGGGAATTATGAGGTATTAGGCACACATTATAATTGAGTGGGCTGGGGGGTGGCAGACTCATTATTATGCGAGCTAACATTTGTGCGCTTGAAGGCAGCTTACGCAATTGATTAGCCCTATGTATAGATCCGTATTGTGCTCACTGTAGCGCTCTGTGAGAATGGCATTTGCTGTGGGAATTTGAGCGAAGAATTTCATGAATTTTGTTGAACAGAATCGAAGGCAAAAACTCAGTTAATTTCTATGCACAAGTTCAGCGAAATAAAAATAAATAAATAAATACTTATGCATCATCTGGTGCTACATGCAATTATGTATGTATGTGCCGCCATGTATCTTTCAGTCTTTATGCCACGGCAGCTTCTTCTGCGCTCCGCTGTGCTCGGCAGCCCGTACCTTGACAATGCACTTGAGTCAAGTTGCTTCCTCTGCTTGGGCGCAGCCAGGTCGTCGAGTCGCTTTGCTGCCAATGCAGCGGCTGCCAAAATTGCATAGCAAGAGAGGGCGCGAAAGACAGAGATAGAGAGACAGAGAGAGAGAGAGAGGGGAATTGCAAGGGTATTGGGGCAAAGCATGAGACGAACACCGTGTAGCAGCTGTAGAAGCCAATGCGCTGCTTGTTTGTTTATTTATAACATTTTGTTTGCTACTCGTTGCCGTTGCCGTTTGCCGTTTGCCCTCGCGCCGTTTCCTGATTATGATGCCCACCAGCCAAGTCGAGGCATATTGGCTTTATCATCAAATATGCAACATCCCCCCAGTGGCATTAACATGTCCAACTGTCAGTCAACTCTCGTGGCAGCCCCGGTCCCGGCATGCCATTAACTGATTTCTTGGTGCTCCTCCTAGCCGAATGTGTCACTCGGCATGAGTGTGTCAGGCCGCATCTATGTCAGAATTCGCGGCAGGAATGCACGTTGAGGCGACAAATTAATTTGATTAATAATAACGATGCTTCTAATAAGCATGCGTTGATCGAATTAAATAAATTACTCAAGTTAACAGACCGAGTGCGTCATAATTCTTTTCATGTGTCTGTGTCTGGCATAAAAGGAGAAAATCCAAATACAACAATTAATGCTCGCGCTGATATTCAAATTCCGATTCCGATTCAGATTCAGATTTAATAAGCGGCAAACAAATGATTCATGCGGCATTCATGCTAAATTATACAAATGAGTTGAATGTGCCAAATGATTTATGCTCTATACGCTGTCAGTGGCATGTTTTGCTGCCCGCGATTGCTCAAGGATATAATCATTTTAGCGCAAAAATAGGCAAGCAACTAGAAGTACTCTAGGGCGTCTGTTGCAGGGTATGCGCGTGTCGTCGCCTCAAGTGCTTCCTCGTTTCGTGCCATTGTGTTCTCGCATTCATTTTCATGCTGGGCTTGTCATGAATGATAAGCACAAGTACTTCAAAGTAGCAACTGGCTGCGCCTTTCCGCCATCGTCGTTGTCGTTGTTACCACCGCCGGCGCTGTCAGAGCCATTGTGAGTCTGTGTCAGATTGGTTCATTGTTTTTTGTAGTTAATTAATTTTATATAGTTACCGTTGCACTTTTATGGCACAACAAATGTCGGCAAGTGGCCCAGGGCATTCATTGTTGCCGGGTTGTCGTTCTCGTTCCCGCTGCTGTTGTTGTGAGTGTGTTTGTGCATTGCACAAAATTGCTTTCACTTTGTGTTTTGCTTTATGGCATTGCTGCCGCCAAGAGCAGTCTGGCTGCCCCTTTAACGCCCAGCCACCGCCCCTCTGCTGCCTCTGACCCGACGCTGGCTTCAAATTCATAGCATGTTTTCAATGTCGCTCGTTGGCGCAGAGACGCAACCCGTTCTGTTGCAAGGTATTGGCATTCGCATGTGCTGAAGTGGCGACTCCTTTAAGCGCCTCGCCTGCTTGGCTGCCAGTTCCCCTGGATGATTGATCAATGTTGACAGATTTAACGAGCTGCTAAAGTGCTGCAAAACAATTCAATTACCAGCGTGTGTGTGCGGTGGTGTGTGCGGGGGTGTGCAACTGCGTTGCCACTGGGCAAATGGAAGAATAATATTTGCATATTTGTGCTGCAACGCATCGTCAAACTCCAACACTGCTCAACGCTATCGAAGTCATCATTGTCAGCGCTTTGTGTGCTACCTTTTTCGCTTTTCCGCTTGCCATTCAGCGTAATTATTTATGCCTGCGTGCGAAAAGTATAATTCGGTTTTGGCTTCGCAATAAAACTGCGCGATTTACAGTCGCCTTCAAATGTTTTTCTGATTTATGTCGTGTATTCATTTCGCATTTATTTATTTATGCATTTATCGGTGCAGTTTTATTCTTTTTGCGTGGCATTTCGTTGCAAGGTCTGTCAGCTCATGACAATACGAATTTAATCGTCCGCCTCGGCCCTCCTCACACAGCCCCCTCCCCCGCCACCGCTCTGCCGCAGCGGCGTGGTGCGACTTCAATGCCGTGTAGATTTCAGCTGGCCAACGGCCAAGGAATGTCAATATTACTTAAGTTTTCAAGTTCTGTTGATCTGCTCGCTGGGTTAGCAGGTCTTTCCCATAAATCAATGGCCCAGCTAGACACACTTTTTCTTTTTCTTTTTGTTTTCGTTGGTTTTGCTTAAACTCAACCATCAATTGAACGCGCGCATTATTGTATATTCTTTGCAATCCGATTGCTGTCTGTTATGCTGCACCCTCCCCCCCCCACCACCTCGCTCAGACAACTTGTGAGTTGTAATCATCAGTCATGTCTGTGTGGATGCAGCTTGTTTATTGTTGATAAATTGCATGCAACGAATGCTTATACAATTTATTATTGCGCTTCGGTTCTCAATCATGCGCGAACTGCAGACAAATGAATTTTCAGCAAGGAGTTGAATAATAATATGCAGCACCAAGAAAATTAATTGCAGACAAGTTCAAGTTGCACCAAAGTTGAAAGTTGCAATGGCTTAATTAACATTTAATTAGACTTCAAGTTAACAGTGCAAGTTGCAGGTAATTCAAGCGTAATTGTTTTGCGCAAGTTTGTAATAGTTTACTCAAATACATATTTAAATTCTCTTACCAATTCATAGCAACCGAGACTTCAAGTTCACTGGTTTTATTGATTGGCGCATGTTTCTAATAGTTTACTCGAATACTTATTAAAATTATCTTACCAATTCTTAAATTTATTTACGCAAGTTTCTAATAGTTTTATTTAGAATATCTATTCAAATTATTTAACCAATTCTTAAATTGCTTATATCTCGAGTGAGAGTTAACATTGGTTTAATTGATAATAGTTTACTAGAATACTTATTTAAATTATCTTTCCAATTCTTTGCGTGCAAGAGTTCAAAAGTTCATTACTTTAATTGATTTGCGCAAGTTTAAAAATCGAATTAGAGGTGGAGAACTATCGATTATTTTTCTCAAACCATCAATAGTGTCGATAGTGCTATCGGTAGTGTGATGCTTTTTAATTGTTAAATATAAAAAAGCTATAAAATGAAATTTAAACAAAACTTTGTTATATTCTTAACTCTTAAAAATACATTTCATTTATTGCTTTTGTGTTATGCAAATTAATAAATTATTTCATTTAAAATGAATAAACCATTTGATTCAATTAATAAACATTTTCGTAGAGCCATGAGTTATTATTGAGAAATAATAACATGTTAGTGTTTTCCTCCTTCAGTCGAGTTCGGCGATCGGAGACTATTTGTCCGGCCTTGCTAAACATGCGCTCGGATACGCACAAAAATTTAAACATTACGGTTTTTATAAGTTCCAGATCCGTTTCGTTCATCTGAAATTATAAACAAAAAATTATCGAGAATGCAGGGCTGCAATCGATGGCGGTGCGATAGCGCCAAACCATCGATAGTGTCAATAGTGCAATCGATAGTTCTCCACCTCTAACTCGAATGCTTATTTAAATTCTCTTTTTCCCAATTCTTAAATTGTTTGAATCCCGAGTAAGAGCTAATATTCATTGGCGCATGTTTCTAATAGTTTACTAGAATATTTTTAAAAATAATCTTAGCAATTCTTAAATTGCCTAAATCTCGAGCGAGCGTTAAAGTTCATTGGTTTATTGGACTTTAAGTGGCACATAAATAAATTGAATAAATTAATTTGCTTGAAGAGCTACATGTTTTTGCTTGCTCATGACATTTAATAATCCATAAATATTTAACATACTCGTATAAGCGGTTTATTGCCCGCTACGGAAGCGTAAAGGAATAATGCTTAGTCGAGCAGAGAAGAGCTTTTAATCTAGGGAATGCTAGGGATACTGGCGACAGAGCATTCGTTGGTCGATGTGGCAGCATTGTTTGCAGCAATCAGAGCATTGACGAGCAGCCGCATTTCAATTAATCTGGCTCATCAATTCGCTAATAAACGGACAGGATAATAATAATAATCCTTTTATGCGCATAATTTGCGTCTGCGCCCCTCTCAGCTAATTTGTCTGTTAATTTCTGTGCAGTTGAGTTCAGCACACAGTTCAGCCTCATTGAATGCCTAATAAGCCTGGGGAAAGTCGGGAAATTTCGGGAAACTCTTAACTAACAGCGGCCAACTGCGTGTGGCCTTGCTCAAGAAGACATGTGGAAAGTTGGTGTAAACTTTGTTTTTTGCTGACTGCCGCAAAGTTTGTCCAGCCTGGGCGGCTGTAACTTTGGGCTACCAGCAACTTGCCACGCAATGAATTCGAATGGTAAACAATTTAATGAGCACACCAATTTCGCTGCTCTCGTTGCTCGAAATTGCTAAATAATTTAATGAGTGCGGCCAAAGTTGCGTTTTTATTCGCTGATGGGCTTTCAGTTGTGGCGAAAGTAATCAATGGTGTAATTAATGGTTTTTAATTAACGCTAACTCCCGTTTCTCTTGCAGGTATTGCGAGGATGCAGTGCTCCAAATGACGACACGATACCAAATAGTTCGAACTCGCTTTGTGATAAACCCAAGTTGAATAAAGTACGCGCCAATTAAATATATGATATAAATATAGCTACGCTTAACTGATAGAACTATACGTAAACATCTCTTTAGTTGTAGTTACTTATTATTGCGATTCAGTTAGTGAGACTTTGAGACAGACACAATCAACACTATAAAAGACAACTCGACACTGCAAACCCTAACCGTAAACGTAACCCTAACTGTAAGTGTAACCCTAACCGTAACTGTAATAGTACCCGAGAAAAGACAGATCCGCCCCAGAAGCCTTGAGTAACGTTTAGCTAGAGAGATAGACAGAGAGAGAGAGAGAGAGCGAGAGATACACTGAAACCTATTGTTAAGGACAAAGCCAAAGAACGAAACTTCATAGAGATCTGCCACCATGTCACATGGGGAGCGTGAGGAATGTACGTAATATATCCCGCCGATGAGCTCATCTTGATGACCTATGGTTTCTTTGCGCCGCGTGTGAAACCACGACCCACCCTCGACTGCCTGCGCGAGCCGCTCGTGCCCATCGAGTATCCGGTCCGCGCCAGCTCCACAAGCAACTGCAACGCCACAGCCACAGCCACCGCCACAGCCACCGCCACCGTCACAGCCACCGCCACAAGCAATTCGAACGGCAACTTTAATTGCGCTGCCGCCACCAGCCCCACTAGCGACGCGTACGCCGCAGGGTGGACACCAGGCGCCCACAGCACAGCAGAGCCGATTGCTGTACCCGCCCGCATTCCGACTTCCATTGCCGCGCCCACGCCACCCAACTCGCCGCAGAAGCACCTCGCGCCGCCCCTCGGCTTCAGCGAGGCACCTGCAGAGCCGGCGCAGCTGATACGCCGCACGTCGCGCGCCTCGTTGACGCACTCGAACTACAATCCGTCGGCGAACAGCGGCAGCAAGCGCTCGAGCATCAGGAGCAATCGTTCGAGGCCGCTGACGCCTCTGCTGCCACATCAGCGCACGCTGAGCACGTCCATGTATAATGACGCGAGCATGCAAGGAGGCAGCTCGGCACCTGCATCGACACCTGGACGCGCACCATTCCAGCGCAGCAGCGCCTACGACGAGGAGGGCGCCGAGCCGCGCCTAGCCGACTATGGCGCCGCATCGAGCGACGCACGTTCGCCCAGTCCCAGCATCTACCTGGAGCCGCCCACGCCCACGCCCGACCCGACGCACGCCTACTTCGGCCCCGGCTGGGGGCGTCCCATGTCGCCCATGGACCTGCCGCCCGAGCGGCCCAGCGGCAGCGGCAGCGCCGGCCAGAAGTCGCCCACCAGCAAGTCGCGGCTGCGGCCCAAGTTGCACATACCGCTGGGCCGGCTGGGGCGCTCCACATCGTCGGACACGCGCGAGCGCGAGAGCAGTCGTCTGCGCGAGGACGTGCACGTGCACGTGGAGAACCCGGTGTTCAGCAGCGAGAACCTGCGCCAGAACAACTTCGATGCGTTCTTCGAGGCACGCGAGCCGGTCATCAAGCTGCAGCCGCGCACGCCCCACACGGCGCCCGCCGACGGACGCGGCTACTCGCCGCCGCTGGAGAACTACGCGGGCGTCTACGACTCGCCGCGCACCCGCAGCCCGGCGGGCGGACGCTCGGCTGGCGCCAGCAGTCTCTTTGCTCGCTCGCCGCAGGAGGAACGCGAGCGGGCGCTCAACGCGCGCTCCCGCAGCGCCGACGAGCCGGGGGCGGGGGCGGCTGGTGGCGGGGGCGGAGGCGCCGCGGGGTCTGGTGGCGGCGCGCACTCCAAAGGTGACAGGTGCCCCCAAAAACTACTTTTTCACAAGCTAATCAAATTGTTTACAGTTGTTACGCTGCCGCTGCTGTTGTTGCCGCAAGCTGCCGCATCTGCTGCCGCTGCCGCCGCCGCTGCGCTGCAGGCTGCCACAACAACAACGCACCACTCTCGTTGAACATGATTGATTGAATGATTGCCCCAAACGGGGCTGCTTGCCATGCTGCCACGTTCGTTTTCAGTTGGTTTTATGGCCTTTTCTTATGGCTGCGCAGAGCTTATTTTGCAACTTTGTCGCGGATTTACAGCAACAAGTTCGTCAAGTCGCCGCGTGGCAGAGCTTGCTTTATTACTTGGTTAATGTGGCAACAACTACACTTCTACCGATCAGTTGCCAAGAATACTCTTCTCTATAACCAACTATTTGTGGCAAGTTGCCTCGCAAACTTGCGTTATGAATAGTCTAACAAAGGTCGCGAAATAATCTCTGCCAGCTTCTGCATGCCAAAGTTGGTTGCTCTTTCGCGTTACCTACAGCCCAATGTTGAAATGAGCTGAGTGTTTAAGCTGCTCGACTTTAACAGGAATTCCGCCCGCCTGACTGCCTGACTGCCTGACTGCCTTGCTGCCTGCTTGAAGTCTTATCCTAATTCTTATCACACATGCAATGAAGTCGGTCCCTTGCTGCGCTCGCCTGCATGCAAATGGGATTATGTGCATGCCTGCATATGCCCTGGACAATTCACACACACACACACACACACAGAGAAACACACTCAGACCCTGTAGCTGCCATTGCAATTCTCAACTCGCACGCAAGCTGGGACTTAACGTTGCATTGCGTGTGCAGCGAGGAGCGCAGCACGGTCGCGTTTTTCGCTGTGAAAATGAGCACGAACATAATTCCTTTGCTTTGGCAAAGCAGCAACGCAGCAACGCAGCAAAGGAGCAGCGAGCCTGCATGCTGCACATCCTGCTGTGCGCTGACGGACGCCTGCGAAATGAATGCCAAGCTTAGCTGGGCGTGAAGTGTAATCAACAACGGCAACGAGAACGACGCCAAGAGTGGCAACAGTCGTGCAGCGAGCAGACGGCACGTGAGGACAACACGCCTCGAGATGGCCACCGACTTGTCGCCCACTTGGAATTCATTTAAAAGTTCACAGCGCGGCAAATTTGATGACCAGCGGCAGCTCGACTCAACTAAAACTAAATCAACAGCCCAGCCCCGGCGTGTGCCCTACGTGAGACAGCGACAGAGAGAAAGAGAGTCCTAGCAGCTGCGAGATGGCAGCCGTCTGGCAATCTCGGGCACGCCTTGTTTATTTCGTTTGAAATTGCAGTCGGATTACGTCGAGGATAAACCATACTACTCGTAGAGCCACGACACATGCCGTGCAGCAGCTCCTCTTGTGCGTCATTTAGCGTCGCTAAATCATTTCTATAGCATACTTCTGCGGGCAGCACTCATACGCCATGTGCGCCGCATGCAACGTGCCGGACAGTGAGTGGACCCTGTGGCATTCTGGAGCCAGTTGAAAAATCGTAAAGCCAATAGCATTACGCTTCATTTATCGATTGAATTGGAAATGAGCCGCAATTGGGAATCGTCTTGGGCGTCTTGGGATCCGGCTCTAGTCGTGTTTGTGTTCTGTTGACTTTTGTAATGGGCGCCCGAGCACTCGAAATTTCCGTTTGCTCAACTGAAAACACAAAGAATGGCAAACAAGAAAGCAAAACCCACCTCGTCTCATTATTTATGCATAAATATGAGAGGCAGCGATTTGTTTGATTGCGCGCTATTCCGCCCACTCCATCTGCTCCAGTTTAGGCTGCCACAGTGAGTGTGGGAGGGGGGGGGGGAGGAGAGGTGGCGTGGACAGCCTGTCTGGCACGTCAACCCAATATACTTTTGTATTTATCACGAGCGAGTAAAAAAGAATAAGAATTCCTGACATGCCTGCCATTATTGAATGGCAGCCGAAAAGGCGGCAACGCGAAACGCGCCAAAGTGGGGCGAAGGGGGTGCGAGGGGGGGGCGACCAGGACGAACGCCGAACCGAACGTAACCTCAGACGATGGCTACTGTTTAATTTGAGTTACTTTCGTTATTCACCTGTTTTCTTACAGCTCTTCGAATCGCGCCGATTCGATTTAATTCGTTTCGTTGCGTTGCGTTGCGTTGCGTTTGAGATTTGATTTTGATTTAATTGAAGCACATTTGATATGAAATTTAATTTGTTTGCATTCATTATTTTTGGTTTCGTTTGTTTGCGGCTTGGAATTCTCTTGCCATTTATTTGAATTTCAATTGCTTGATTTCAATTTACTTCTTTTCTTTCACGTTTTGGCATTGAATACGATTGCGCATGCTGACATATATATATAAAGATTTGTCTAACAATGTTGGTCTTGTTCCCGCAGATTCTTTGGCAAAATCTTCAAGTGGTCCAAAAAATCGTAGTTTCTTCGGGTGGAGGGGACCACGTGGTGGTTCCCTTAGCCCACAGGGCAGCATGGCGTCCTACAACGGTGTACTCAAGGATTACAGTCACAGCAGTCTGAACGAGGCTTTCAAATCCCAGAACAATGTCAACTTTAAGTTAATTAAAACAGGTGAGTTGCATATTCATCCCATTTACTTAGGTGTGTGTAGACCCTCTTAACATACTCGTACTTGTGTGGGCACGTGTGTGTGTGAGTGTGTGTGTGTTTGCACACAAAGCCCAAAGTTTTTGTTTAGCTTCGATGCTATTTCCGTGTCCCAGCACAACAATTTATTGTGTGTGTGTGTGTGTGTGAGTTTTATTTGATAAGTTAGTCGATTGTTTGCCGTCTGTGTGCTTAGATGGCTTCGCTTTATGGCTTATTGATTTCAATCGCAATGCGCCTTTGTCTTGACACTGTTGGCTTCCGATTCGGCCATAAATCTATTCAATTGATGTGCACACGTTTCAAATACCCACTCTATAAATACAGTCTCCCAGCAGCTGCAGCTCGTGCCGCACTAAGTCGCACTTTGGCTTTAAGCCCTCAACTATTTTTCTTGCCTCCAGCTGCTCGCTGCTTTTTTTTAGTTGTTAGTATTTGACTGCTGCTTTGCTTACTTTGAAGTTTCTGCCAACTTGGCGCACACATGCTGTATTGACCCCTCTCAACTTGATGCCAATTCGCATACCCTGTAAACTACTGTGCCAAGCAAGAGCCATTTTAGTTTACAGGGTAGTTATACGTGCGGCTCTTGCAACTTGGCTGGCTTTGTTGTTCTTGGCTGTTTGGTCGACAGCAGGGAACACAAGATCTCAAAGCAGCGGCATAACTTTGACTTGTGTCTCTGAAAGTTACACATCCCTGTCAAAAGCAATACAAACTGAACCTGAAATTGCATTTGGGCTCCCCCGTTTGTAATTTCAGCACTCAGGCAGCGAGCTGGGAAAACTTTTAATAACATTTTCGTGAAGCACACAGGACATGTTTTGCCGCCAGACCAGGCATCGATATCTAGATGCTACTGCTGCAAGATACTCGTAATTGAGATTCCTGCATGCCCTCAAGACGCACGCTTCAATTAGCTGCCAGTCGCCAGCTTAAATTCGTTACATTTTTCCCTCGGTTTCTTGGCAAAATGCAAATTGTGTCGACGACTTGTTGCTGCAATGTGTGCCAATAAAACTGTTTATGGCTGCGACGTAAAGCCGCAGCCAGGTGACTGAGCTAAGTTGAAAGTTGAGTTAAAAGCCAGCCAGCAGATTCATATATATTTAAATAGTCGTAAATGTGATGGATCAGTGCGATGACTGACACATTTTGCTCGTATGACGCAGCCATTCAAAGGGATTTGCGCGTTAACCTTTTCATATTAAGTATACGCATGCAGTGGCACACAGTTTGAAGCATTCAGCTGGCTGGCACTTTTAAGCCACGTTTAAAGTGCTGCCACTCTTCCAGCCAGCTCTAATGCACTTTCGGAGCGGATGCCATTTTGCTTAACATGCCAAAACTTTTTATTCATTTCTAGATTTTAGTGCTACAAATAAATGCAATAATAAAATCGTTGCATGTTGCCTGCTTAAATGCTTGTTCTGCAAATGGAATTTAAGGCTCAAGCTGTGTGCAGCAATTTGTGCAATTGAATATCACATAAAGTGGTTTCCGTGTCGAGTTTTTTAAAGAGCAATCGCTGGCGCTAAACTCAACGCGACTTGGCCAACTTCAGCTCTGCTTTGACTCTCTATGCAAATTCTGCTCCGATTCGAAATTCCGTTCGCTTTTTGGCCACGTATTTGGCATGCAAGTTGCGTCGCTTAGAACTGATTGATTTTTCGATCGATCGATTGATTTACTCTACCATATTTGTGTTTTGCAGTATCCGATTTCAACGAAACACTTGCCCAATTGTATGAGGAACATGCAACTGCCCTTCAAACTTTAGTGTCCAATTATCGCAAGAAGAACGCCGAGCTGCGCAAGGAGAGGTGAGCGCGTGATTAATGCGAATGCGATGAAGCACTTAAATAATTAACGCCTTTTGTCCACACAGACCCGCCTGCCATCTGGCCATCTTTCAGGCATGGGAAACATTCTTGCAGGAAGCGGAAACCGACTCGCAGGCCTGCAACGATGTGGCCAGTGTGCTCTCACGTCAGGTAACTATATCGCAAATGGAGCTGGTCAAGGCTGAAGTGCCGAATTGCGAAACTATTTTCATACTTGTTTCGTGTTGACAGTTAAATGGATAAGTTGTGTTGACCTGGGGAGATAGTCGCAGAGAGTGGGAGAGCGAGAGATCTAAAATAGATTGTGGTTGTCATATGTGTGCGCTAATTGAATAATGGGCATCCTTAAATCAATCGCTCGACTAACCAGACAATTTATACATACAAATGCACACGACCGCGGGCAGACACTGATTAATTATGGTTAATGTGCTCGCAGTTAGTCAGTTTATTTATGCGTATGCCTCGGCCTGGGGATGTGGCTGTGGCTGTGGCTGTGGCTCTGGGACCTTGGGAAATCGCATGTGTAATTCGAGCGACGCACAGTGTGTGCCCTTTTTACGTACCTATATACCCTGTAATCGAGCGAAGTTGCGAGCGCAGTTGTGCGACTTCTTTAGTGCTGACTAAAGGGTATTTGCTAGTCGCACACGCGCGACTGGCTTCATATTTTTTATTGGCATTTGTTTTGTTTTCGTTTTTCGTGTGTTTATTCCTTATTTGTGTTTCGCGTATTTCATTTGCATTTCACCAGATGATTTGCATTTTTTGTGCCTCCCCCAAAAAAAGTAAAAACAACAAGGCATATTTCATCAAAAGCACATCATTAAGTGCCTTTAAATGTTGATTAAAGAGCCCACCTTGCTCTCGCTCTCGCTCTCGCTCTAGTCGCATAATTTGCCGGAATACTTAGTAAAGTTGTGTTTGTGTTTGTGTTGGGAATGTGTTGCAGGTGTCGCGGCCGATGCTGGATAAATCCTTTCATCGCAAAGTTCAAAGTCGCAAAATATTTACACACAGGGAGTCTTTTGAGACTATTATCGCAAAGACTGAAGAGAAGCTGTCAAAGGTGAGTACTGTAATTGAGTGCGGCAAGCTGCCACACTGGCTCGGCACTTAAAGCATCCGGCTTAAAGCCGCACTTGCCACCGGCCTCTGTATTTACTCTATTGCTGTCTCTCTCTCGTTGGCAGTGTCGCCTGGACTACAAGCAGTGCCACATGGCACACCGCCAGAATCCCAGCCAGCACTCGCTAACCGAATACATTGATGCGCACAATGCGTACGTGCAGCAGCTGCATGCCACGAACGGCATGCTCGAGGCCTACCACTGCGACACGCTGCCCCAATTGATGCAGGAGCTGGAGGAGATACACAACGACCTGTGCAACATTGTGTCCGACTCGCTGCAACAGGGCGCCGATGTCATTGCCGCCAAGGTGAGTAACTCTGCCGCTGATTTATGGCTTGCGACCCACGCAATTTGTTGCACTTGCAACTGTGCTTGCCATGTGGCTGCCCGTCTTGACACACTTCCATTGTGGCACTGCCACTCGAAGCCTGTCTTTGCCACACAATTCGAGCATCATTATAATAATTGTCCATAATTGCGACTCGTAATTTGCACAGGTAATTTATTTAATGCCACGTAATGTGCAGTGCGTGTGCGTAGACATCGGGCAAACAATTGCCCGGATATGCCGCCCCCCCCCCCCCACTCGCCTACAGAGTCAAGGGTTACTTTCGTTTCCTGTCCAGCTGTAATTCTTTTGCTTTCTCGCGCATATTTGCTGCATGCGCTAATGGACTTTTCATATTATTTAACAAACTTTTCACCCGAGTAAAATAATTTGGCCTCTTTCTTCGCATTGCAAATGAGGCGCAGACTTTGTCGAATTCTCTTTTAAACGATTTTTGTCGTGAACATTATTTACCAACGATTTCTTGTCGCTTTAAAGCATAAAACATTTATTAATTTATTGAGGCAGCTGCAAACGTTCTTCAAACTTTCTTGCAAAGTGTTTTATTAGCTGCAGCTTTGTGCTTCAACATTTGCTCGCATTGAACAGAAGCGATTTTAATTGCTGGAAAATCACCCTCAGCTAGTGCTATAATTACAGCGCCCAGTAATAACACTAATCTCCGCTTGCATATTTACAGGCCACAGAGCAGGCGAAGCGCTATGCGAGTCTGGGCAACCAGTGCAGCGCCGTGTTGCCGCAGCAGGATCTGGTGAACTTTGTGCGGTTGCTGGCGCAGCCGTCGCAGGCGCAGAAGGTGCCCAGACGGGTCTTTGCACCGCCGCAGGCCCAGCAGCCCGGCGAGGCGGCCGAGGAGACTGGCGACTATAACGTGAGTGCCACACAGCTATAGATTTATGTGCGGTGTAATACCTTCGCACCCTTCGTGCAACTTGCAGGAGATGACGCCCATTTTGCGCAACGAGCTCGTCTTTGACCGCCACTCGACGCTGTCGCAGCGCTCGGCGCTGGAGTCACTAAAGCGTGAGGCCATTGAATTGGAATTGCAAATACGTCAACTGCAGGTGTGTAACAACTTTATGTGTAAACAGCGCACAGCACAACATTCGCACACTGGGCCCATACATGTGTAATGTGATTGCCTTGCAGGACTCCATTGATGCACTGAATCGAACGCAGACGCGCGGCATTGAGGGTCAGCTGTACAACAAGGTTAACGAGCTACAGGAGGACTTGTCCATGAAGAAGTTTGATTTGCGCGCCAAGCAAATACATTTGGCCGCCATTCGAGCACAGGTGAGTTTCCATGGTGAAAAGCTTTCACTAGCGAGCGCTACAACCACTGCGAAAGCTTGCGCTTCACGTGAAGCTTTCGCGGCATTGAGCTTTTCACAACTTGCTAGGCACCTGTTGATGTCGGAGAGAGCTTTGGTGCTTCACATGCATTTCGATTGGCTTATCTATGCCTTACAATCTATACAGGAAGTAGTAACGGCTTACTCCTTACGGCTTACGACTTTTATCGCGCGTGCATGCTTCAGAGTACACATGCACCGAGTTCGTCGTGCTGTAGATGTAGGTCAGTCAGCTGTGAGCCGTTGGTTTTGACATTCAGTTTGGGTTGAGTCAATGCGCATGTGACCAAACGATTCCCTGAACGCTGCCAGCCGGAGCACAACTCCGGAAGCGTTCGGCCTTCGTTTAGTTCTGCGGTAGATGAGCTTGCGTTTGGTCTGTGCGAACGACGGTGTTGTGACGACGAGGACGAGCATTTCGACGAGCAACGTGCACGTGCTTCACTTTGTAAACTAAACTAGATTTTGGCACAACTATTTTGTCGCCTACGTGGCTGGGACTTTTTTTTGCCCACCACTGTCATGCCGTTAAAAGCGTGCGGGCGGGCAGGATAATTTGTGGAATTGTGTGAATCGCTGTTGTTGTTAGATTTGTTGTTATTGGTGGGAAAATCCCCAACGCAAATTGCGTTAACCCCAAGCTCAGCGTCGTGCCCAAAAACAGCTGTTCGCCTCGGCGCAACCAAACAGACAGAACGAACGAACGAACGAACGAACGAGCGAGCGAGCGAGCGAGAGAGAGGCTGCGAGAGTGCTGTGCGACTCTGAGAGTGGGAGTGCGAAGTGCAAACACACGAACACGTCGAGTGAGCAGTGTTGTGTTGTGTTGGTGAGCGCGGGCGGGAGTGTGTAAGTGCATGCGCAGCGTTGCCGGATCGCCGCGTTGCAGTCGCCTGGTGTCGTGTCGTGTCGTCGCTGTTTATAAAAGCAACGTGCAAGCGTCGCTCCAAGTCAGTCACGTGCCTGCATCTCAACGTTGCTCACAGTGCGCGTCGCGTTAACGCTAACGTTCGTTATCGTTGTTGCCTCACACACAACACACAACACACACAGACAGACACAGCTGCTGAGTGATCCGCATCCGTATCCGTATCCGTTCGCCAACAATTTTACCGTCGCTGCTGTCGTCGCGTCTGAGGTTTGATTGGCTGCAACAGCGAATTGCACACGGCCAAAAGAAATATAGCAAACGACACATGCGAAATGCATTCTAGTCTAAGGCGTTGTCTCAGTAGCTAAATAAAAACATAGACAATAAAAAATACACCCACAGTTTGTAGAGCGCAGGACAGGCAGGCTTTTGTGTTCAGTTGACTCTGTACCAAAACTCTCTAAGTAAACTTACCAAACCTCTCTAAGAACTTGTCTCGACCGTAAGTAAAGCAGCACATGATCCACATTAAGCAGAGTGGTCTACTCGTAGGCTCGGCAGCATACCATACATGCATATCTTACTTAACACCACCTACTACAACTATGTAAAATAATCATAGCTTAACTTTACTCTTTTATCTTACTTAACTAATATCAATATCCCACACGCACCGTGCGCCCAAGAAACTATCAAAGTGCAACGAGATATGCAAATGAAATTGCAAAACCAAATACAATAATATCAATAATTTACTATTCAGTAGCACTGTCAGTTTACTTCGAATCGTTTTGCTTGCTTTAAGTACTCGTACTCGTAATTCTAGTGCATACGAATTAAATTACAATTGAATTGCAACCAAGGCGGTTGGCCCAGCCCAAGCCGAATAAAATACTTTACGCAAAAGATTAACCAAATGAGCTAACAACTAAACAAACCAAACACACGCTTGTAACTAACTAATATTAGCAGCAAATAGCAATAGCAAATAGCCATAGATCTACTCATTTCTATCTGTATTTCTATCACACTCTCACCACCTACAACTACTCGTACAACTACAACTACAACTACAACTACTCAATACATATTTTTAGAACCACTTAAGTAAACGCTAAAAATAGAAAGCAAACTACAAAGCTACTTACTACTTACTCGTATGTGTACTGTAAATAACAACTAATCCACTTTGCTAATCTATAGAAAGTAGTTATCTAACTAGCATTTACTATGTACTACTCGTAATGACCATCGCCTGCTAGCGGCTCGCATTGCATTTCTCCCTACATCGAGTGTCCTGAATGTGCAACTCCGTTTGTGAACGGCAACTCATTTGAGGGACCGACACCGACACCGACTCCGACTCCGACACCGATCCGATATCGACACCGAATTCGAAAGACTTTGCCACGTGTCACGTCGTGTTAAACCAATTTGCTTCACACCGAATTTACTACACCCTAAACATATAATATATATATATACATATATTTGTCGCACATCTAAATATATCTATATATAACAATTGTGCACCATGCGCGTTATCGTACTCAAAAAGAATCGCCCTAACAAACGCGGCACGCCCACGGCAACATCCTCGCGAGAGCCGCCCAAAAAATCGTACGCAAAAGTAAGAAATTCGTTTCATTCCGATGCAATTTCAATTTACCAATTGGTTATTTCGCATTCTATTTATTATTTTTGAGAGTATGCAGGCTTCGTGGCAGCGAAGATAATATTTACACGTTTACTTTACATTTTCTTTGTGCCTCTGTTTTCTATTTTCCTTCCTTTCGCATCGATCCATTTCGTTTCGTTTCGTTTCGTTGCGTTTTGCCCGAAATTGCGAATGCAATCAATTTTTGAGAAATTAAAATAGTACATGGAAAACAGAAACGCTTCGCGCGATTTGCGTAAACAATAACATTTATATTAGCAACCATAACTAGCATGTTTAACTAGTACGATTTAACTATGATTTCGATATTGCATCTGTAAATATTAGACTCCGAAATTGGGAGTGCAAATTCAAATGAATTGAAACAATAACAATCACGAGAATACCAAAATGGAACGCCAGTTTAATAGCTCAAAAATTGGTTGTAGTTGTCGGAATTCAATGGCATGTTACAATTCAAAAACTACTCTTATACGTAGCATTTAAGCATTTAACCATATATAACTATAATATACCCAACATCACATTAAATGACTGCTTCCACTAGCTAACTTGTGTACTACTGGTCGTGTATAGCACCTCCAATTTGTGAGTTGGCATCTGCATATAATATGCCAGCACGACCACGAAGAAGTAAGCCTCGAGTGCTGAAAATTCACCATTAGTTCAGTTTTACATGATACCTATAAATATACTTTACCTGCTGATATCGCATCGCAGACTATCACTTCGGGAATAGAGACAATCAGAATGCTGTAGAGCATGAAGAGGATAGTGGAGATGGCTTCGCAATACAGCCAGAACAGCAGGCATTTCTTGCTTTTCTAAGGGGCAAACACATGTACTACTACTACTACTACTCTTTGCTGTTCAATTACCAATATCACTCCCATTGCAAGCAGCAGCGCTATGAAGCAGCCAACAACTCCAACTACAATGCAACAAATTGGACTGTGCTGCAGTTGCTCGATGCCATGCGGCGTGACATCAAAATGGCCATCGGGCAGCATCTTGTAGCCGATGTAAACCTCGAGCAGGCCGCAGAATCCCTCGATCAAGACGATCAGATTCAAGCCCAGCTTCAAGCTGAAGCAGAAACAGCATTTCTTCATGTTGGCAAGCGGCGAACAGACGCGTTCGGTGTTCTCCTCGGCCCGGTTTTCAGTGGCTTGCAAAAAATTTGGTTTATTCATTTTGTTGAATTTATTGAGTGTGCAAAAGTGTTGAGGTTGACGTGTATGAAACTTGTGGGGAGACTGGCCGGAAAACGCTGGCAGTGCCTACTGGGAGGGGAGGGGGAAATGCCCGTTTACGATTGTTGTCTGGCGCTCTTGATTAAGTTTTGTGCAATTTCCTATGCCGAAATTAAGTGCACAAGAAAATCCAATTTGATTTATTTGTTTGGCGCAGCGAAAGCGAAAAGCGCCGGAAAATGAGAGCAAAATCTAAAACAATTCAATTTTCCAAACGCCAAACGTGAGGTCTTCCATCTACATTCCCATTTTCCATTCCCAATCTCTCCTGCCCGCCCTCCTCGACTCGTGACGGGCGCTGTCTCAAATTGTTTTGCCTCAATTTCAGCCTGCTCAGTTTCAGTCTCAGTCGCAGTCGCAGTCGCAGTCTCGGTCGCCGTCTCAGCCTTGGCTATAGACTCGGCGGCTACCTCTGCTGCCATTGGCACAATCAGTTGCCCATAAGCGAAATTCCTTTACTGATTTCCTTTTAAAAGCATTTTTCGAATTGTCTTGACTTGGCCACTTGAACTCGCCCGTCGCTCGCTTCTCCCCCCGCTCCTTCTGCCACTTGCCTCTTCTGGTCATTTTCTGTTCACTTTTCCGATTGCCATTTCTACCAACAGCTTTCCAACTTCTTTGCCCAGACTCTTTGTGTCCCTGTGTGTGTGTGTGTGGCAGCCACATTTTATTTATTGTTGCTTGGTTTCGTTGCTCTTGCTGCTCCGACAATGACAACTTACTTCTGTGCCCGTGTTTACATAGCGCACTTATTTTAGCCACGTCATCTTAATACCATAAGTGGCATATCATTTGATTTGAATTAAGTTTCGCTACATTTAGTTATTACAAATTGCATATTACCACCCATTGTACTTCAATATCAATGCCCAGCGACACATGCTTTATTTGGCGCCATTATTTGTTTTCCGCACAATTATCCAATTTGCCAACACGGCCGCAATTGCTATTAATATTAACGTTATTGTTTCATTTTTATGTTCAATGTTTTTGATAATCTTTTGTGACTTCGTCGACTTCCGTCGCTTAAATATCCTGTAATTGCTTTTAAGTTTATGATTCTGCTTGAAATATTTATTCTCCGAAATATTGCAATGTAATTCCGAATTATTTCATTTCATATTCATGTGCGAATAAACGTATTTATTATTAATGCTTTTAAGAGGCGAACAGGGTATTCGCCAGTTGGACACTCATTTAAATTTGGGGGCAATCAAAATCAATATTAAATAACAGTTTATAGCTGAAACTTCTGCCTTTTTTGTTAATAATGCAGCCGAGGTGCAAATTGAATTTTAATTTCTTATGCCATAAAATCAGCTAATCTTGCCACACAGCACACGCAGCGACTGCTGCCCCAAAATGTGTGCTAGACAAAAGTTGAAGACATGCAAATAAAATGAATTTCCGTTTCTTTGCCGAAATCGTTGACAACTATTCGACGAGCGGACAAGTTGGGACATAGACATGGGACTCTTGTTCAACCTCTCTCTCTCTCTGTCGCTCGCTTGCTGTTTCTATCTCTATGCTGAATAGATTGATGAACGCCTTGCGAGCAAAATCCTTGGGCAGGATACGCTGGAAACATAGTGGGTAGTTGTAGTCTGTCAGAGGGCTAAGGTCAAAAGCTGTGCTCCTAAAAGGGTTAATTTTAAATTTATTGCTACGGTCTTGTTACATATGCCCCCAAATCCATGCAAAGGGACGCAAAGGAGCTCCGAGCTCCGAGCTCCGAGCTCAGGGGCATCCAGTTGCCGAGAGGCGTAGTAGGCGTAGGCGTAGTCATCGTCCAAAATGGCGAAACAACAATTTACACGCTGCCCTCAACACCCACACACTGGCACACACACACTGGCACACACACGCAAAGATAGAGAAGTGAAAGGGGACAAACTGCTGAATTTATGTACGTGAGCTGAGTGTTCTGGGAGCGACCTGCATGACGGCTATGACATGGCGATATTTCTCCGCTCGGCTGCCGGGATACGTTATCTGGGCAACTGGGTGGCCAGGTTGTACTTTATTTTATTGCTTTAATAAATATAAAATGCGTTTCGCTTTTCTTTTTTCCCTCAGTCGCTCGCTCGCTCACTCGCTCGCTTGCTCTCTGCACCTCGTCGACTCGGCGACTCGTGCAACAACTCCGCATAGTTTGCCACAATCTCAAGCACAATTAGTGCCTGGAGAATGGTGGCGGGGACAACGTGGTAGACTCCGTCTTAAACAGGGCCAGAACTTAATTGGGCGCCTAATGCGCCGCTGCTGAATTGGTTGTCATACTCGTATAAGCAAAAGATAATTTCGTATTTTTTCTGTCGGCGCTGTTGCTGCCGCATAAATTTTAATTAATCATAAAAATGTGTGCGCATCAAAATGCCACAGGTTTGGGGCGCCTTTGTTTCCGTGCTGCTGTTGTTGTGCTGCTCGTTGTTCATTTCGCCTAGCAAGCTGTCCCGAGTAATTCATATTCGTGTTTAATAATAAATCACAAGATGCCGCCGCTTCGAGGTCGCAACAGCAGTCTGCCCCATTCATTTTGCTTAGCCACTGGGACAGTTGAATGTGGTGCAACGTTTGATTTTCATTAGCTTCGCCACACACACCCACACACACACACACACACAGAGAGAGAGAGACGGAGAGGCACACACACAATGGCTTTTAAGTTGGCTGGCTGTGGAAATGCCGGCAAAATGGCGCCATAAAAGGATTGCCGGCCAAGGAAATTTAATTAAACTCATCATTCCATTGTATCGCAACGTCTACTCCTCGTTCCGCTTTCTTTGGGACGCTCTCTCTCAATTAATCTGCCTGTCCGCGGGATCCAACTTTATCAGACGGATGTGCGCTTCAACTAATTTGCGGCATTTTGCGGCCTGTAAATAATGATTTGCCTGCATTTCCTGTTTGTTTCGCTTCGCTACAGAAACTAACAGCAAACAAAACGATGCATAAAATCGACCCAATCTTTTTTTTGTTTTGTTGCCCTCAGCCACAGCCTTATCAATGTTGTGAAACAAAACAATGTAAACTTTTGGTCGGCCAGCAAGTTGCAATCAGTTTACTTTATGAGTGCGGTCATCTTGTGTCCACTTATCGGACATTTCTTCGCTTAATGCAATAGAGACAAAGTTGGCAACATAGAGAGGCAAATAATGGGATTACAGTAATGTTGTTGTCCATTCTATTTGCGGCATTCAAACTGAACGACATTCAAATCCAACTACACATGCCGTCACTGTTGCAAGTTGCAAGTGTATTTAATCTACCACTCGTCAGCTGTTCCCTGTCCGAACTTTTCGTTCCCTTGACTCGACGACTGGCAACTGCCACAGCGACTGCTGTTCGAAGCTGATAAATATTTAAGGGCAAATCTGAAGAGCGAACTGTGAGTAGCTTTTAGTGCAAAGCAGCTGCTTTTATGGTTATTTCGTTGAGCAATCCCCCGTCTAACTGGCACTTTCTAGCAGACAGATTTGAGTAGCTCGGATCAACTAGAAGCAGTTTTGCCGAGATTTACAAAAATGCGTTTCATTTTCATCTTCACTGATTGTTCCTCGTTCTAGCGTTGTTGCTGCTGTTGTTGGCAAACTTTGCTGGGTGTTTTGATTCATTAAAATTTCATTTGAAAATCAGGCAAATGCTGCCGTAATCTTTTCTAGCCATTTGTTTCCTAGCCAGCATTTGGGCCAAGCCCATTGTCTTGCCATCGCCTTCGCCATCTCGTCATCGCTGGCGTCTTCGGTTTCGTCGGTGTGCTGCCACTTGAGCAAATATTCCTGTCAGCAAACTCTCGTGATGGACATTTGCTGTCTGTGTTGTTGTAGAAAAGTGCAAGGACGTTGCGAGCCAAGAGTTATGGGGCTTGTGGACTTTGGACTTGTGGACTTGCTAGAAATTCCTGTGCCATATTTTCGTCTATTTAATTGCTGCTAGCTCTTATCTTGGTGCGTTTTATTTGACGTTCATAGTTTATGCTTCGTGTTTTGGCCACCTTTTTTCCATTTTTTTTTCTGTGGCGCTGTCAAGATAAACAAGGCAGTCGAAAAAGAGTGAGTGGGCGCTGAGCAAGGAGAACAAGGAGCAGGGATAAAAATAGTATGGCATACAACATTGTTTGACTTTGTGGATTCCGTTGAGCAGCAATTCTCCACCCCTCCCTCTGGTCTACTATATCCTCCCACTTCTTGTGGCGCAGCTCCTCTTTATGTTTGCTTGGCTCGGCTCCGTTCTCTGTTCTGCTCTGTTCTGTTCTGTTCTGGTTTACACTTGGCTGGTTATCCCTTCAAAGCACTTTGGCAGTTAAACCGTAAAGATGATAAATGCGAATGTCTTTCAATTTGAGTTGCCTCTTGCCGCCTTCCCCATGCCCCATGCCCCATTTGCTGCTTGCCGCTTGCCGGTTGCTGCTTGCTGGTTGCCTCTTGCACCTATTCGCTGTAAAGGGGCTGAATTTATGGCTGTGCTGCTGACCCGAATTAGGCCAACATTTTGCATATTTCTTTTCTCAGCTTTTCGGCCACACTGATTGACAGCCAGCTGGCCACCTACTCAGCCATGCTGGCCGCAACTACGTCTCTGTTTCTGTTTCTGTTGCTGTTGCTGTTGCTGTCTCTGTTGCTGTCGTTGGCTTAAAATACAGAAAGTCACATTAATCAACACTTAAACGTTTAATTGCCGCTCATTAATCTTGACGAGAAGAGCCGCTTTCGCTCTGGCCACGTTGTTGCCTTCTGTCAATTGTCTCTCTATCTCCACTCCCCACTCTACCCAGTCTTTCGGGTTCTCTTTTTTGCGAGTGCTTGGCCTGCCTCTGTGGGCATTCCTTCCGGACATTTTGTCATTTAGCAATTAACTTTACGCCCATAAACACGCCTTGTTTTGGCTGCGCCAAAATTTGCGGCACGCCGCTTGTAAATATTGATGAGGCTAACGCTGTGGCTGCCTCGCTGCGAGTCGAGACGAGTCGAGTCGACGAGAGGCGCCACACGGTGGCGAGGCGCCTGTGGCAGCCACAGCCAACTGCCGAAGAGTCGCAAAAGAGTGCGCGCGAAAGCGAGAGCGAGAGCGAGAGCGAGTGAGTTGATGGACTCTTGCCAAAATTATGTTGCAGCTTATGCTGCTTGGCTCGCAGCTGTCGCCGTTTTTGATTGAAATATGAGCCCAAAATTTGCTCTGACCGCGACAGCTTCTCCCCTCTCTCTCCCTCACTCTCCCTCTCTCACTCGCACGTCTCACTCTTCGCGGGCAAACGCCTCAAACCAGCGAAAGTCAAAGCTGCGCAATCGAGTTAATTAATTTTCACGTTGACATTTCATTCGCTGTATATTTAATGAGCGGGTGTCGCTTTCGGCCCCAAACTTCCCCATGCGATATATTTACATATTTGCTCCACACACACACACACACACATGTCACTTTGTGGCTGCTTCTCGGTGCGTGTGTAAGTGCGTGCGTATTTATATGTGTTTTACGCCCACAAATGGGTTGTGGGCTTTGTCATTGCCACTGCCACTGGCAGTGGCATTGGCTTCACTTTGCTTCACTTCGCGGCGCCGCGCCGCTGACTTTGTGTGTTGTTGACTCGTTTTTCAAAATGTTGTGGCAAAGTTAAGCCAAGCAGCAGTCGCAGCCAGCAAAATATAATTTCATTTTCGCATTGCATATCCAATAAGCACGCCCAGGCGTTACTTTAGATGTCAAACTTATGGCAACAAGACAAAAGAAAAAATGAAATAAATATTATACATGAAAGCAGAACGAATCGTGAGCGAATTTTCGCTCGCAGCTTGCTCGACTACAGCATCTCCTCTAAAAGCACGAGCAGATTGGTTTTGCTATAAATTAATTGCATGGGTTGCTCTCCATGGCTTCTATATTAAAGTGAGAGCAAAATGAAATACGTTCAGTTCATTTTAAAGCATTTATATTGAATTAAAATGCGTGTACCGAAATGCTGCGTAATTCAATTAAAACACTAGTTTATCTTCTTTATTTGTTTATTTGAAAATGCAGCATCACCATCAATAACTTGGCTAGTTTCAAACTCAACTAAATTCCCAAATAATGCATAATAAAATCAATTGAAATGCATTAAACTCCCACAACTCGGGCACAATTTATGCCTTAGCCTGGCAAAATAAATTTGTGGAGCTGCATCAAGCCGAGAGCAGCCCGAGAAGTGTCCTTTTGTTTCATTTATGTCGCACAGCAAATTCCAATTCTTGTGAATTTAATAAAATTCTGCCTGCAATCTGCCCCAATTGAAACATTCCATGGATGCCAATAAATTTGTTTGTTGTGTGTGCTTTCATTTAAAAATCAAGTAGATGCTGGCGGAAAATATTTGCAAACCTGTTGGAATTTGCTGCTGCACAAAAAATGCGAGTTTTGTCTGTAAGCAGTGAAATGCAACTGTCATGAATTTGATCAGATTGCGACGCGGCCATTGAGCAATATATTTGGGAATGGAAATGTGTAGACTATAAAGGCCTTTATGGGGCGCATAATCTATGCAACGCTCTGGCTCTGGCTCTGGCTCTTTGTTTTTTCCCTTATTTTCTTGCAGTTTTCCTTCGCTCTGTACTTGTGCTGGTCTCTATTTGGCTGTTGCCTTCAAAGGGAAAACTTTCGACTATTTGCCTTGGCACTTGTCTTTTTTTTTTGCCTTACACTTAACAACATAGCCTCAGTTGCCGTTGCATTTAGTTTTTTATTTTCCGCTCTTTCAATTTTTATTTATGCAAATAAGTTTCGCCTGTGCGTCGACTGGCTGCCTGGCTGCCTGGCTGCCTGGCTGGCGCTCTTCGTCTGGGTGCTCCGACGCTGTTGCCTTGTTATCGTATAAGGATGTTGTTACAACTTTGCCTATTGTTGTTGTATCTGTTGTAGTTGCTGCCGCTGTTGGGGAACTACAAGAATCTACATGTTGTCTGGCCGCACAGGACACACAAGTGTTACGAGCAACGTGGTTAAAATAAGTAGGAAAAGTAAAGAAAGGCCCAGCCAGGCAGCCATCCAACCCGACTGCCAGCCGAGCCCCAGCAGGACACAAAGTAATAAAGCTCGAGTGACTTTTGTTGCTGTTGCTGTTGCAGTTGTTGTCGAAACTTTAATTATCACTGTGTTTGCAGTGTATGCGGTCTCTCATGCACTCACTTATCCACTGCGTGGGCGTGGCTCTGAGTGTGGGCGTCGCTGTTTGAATTTAACAGCAAAAAATAAACTTTGTAGTCTGCATAGTTTTTTTGGGCTTTTGTTGAGCCAGCCGCTCATTCTCTCACTGGTTGGCCCCTTTTTTCTCTCGCTGCGGTCGAAACTTTGGCCTTTTTTGCCCGCTGTTTTGAGTGAGGGGAACCAGAAGCGCAACACAAAAAGCAAAAATCACGCATTCGCCGCAGCAGCTGTAGCCGCATATGTGTGGTCAATAACTATTGCATACTTCACGGCGCTTTGTACGCAGTGCCAGCTCGGCAGCAGCAGCAAATCACGCATACGCAGCGTGCGCCACGGGCATGCATATGCAACGGCGCTGTTAACACGAACCACTTGAAAGTCAACGAGTGCGGCGACTCGCCCAACATTTCCATATTCATTTGCACATTAGGCAGCCAAATCACACACACACAGAGTCTGGCTGCCACACCCAAATTGTTGGGCCAGAGTCATGAATTTTTATCGCCACTGTCGCTAGTGCTTTGCATACATTACGTCTCATTGCGAGACGGCAGCGGACGGGAACAAAATTGCAGCGTACGTTGCGCAGTGCAACCGAATTTGCCACGGACATGTGGAATCAATGAGAGAATTACGCTGCTGCTGAGCACAGGTGCTTTTTCATGTTTCGCTGATTGCGTAGCGACTGCTGGAATTTGAATTGCCATTGGAGTCACAGTTGCAGCTGGTGCTGGAGTAAGTGCTAAATGATGCCACGTGCGCGGCATTGACAAGCGATTTTGCATTTGTCCGCCATCAGCGGGCGGAGCAGCAGAAGAAGCAGGTGGGGCAGGCAGACGCAGCGACACCATCAATTTGCAATATATCAATGGGAAAAGCGAGCGTCGCTCTGGCGCTGTCGCTCCTTGTGTGTGTTTCATTTAATCTTTTGCCGCTGGCTGCCAATTGCTGTGACAACTTGATTGCAAATCCAGCTACAACTAACAGTCGCCAGCAGTTGGCAGCAAGCGCGCTCGTTTCGCCAGTTCCTTTTTGGCGCCTCACTTGGCACGTAGCTGGAATGTTGCAGCTGCAGCTGCAGATCGGAGCGTGGCACGTTTCGGTTTCAATTAAAGCATCGTTACCAGCCCGCAAATTCGGCATTGTCGGCTGCCTTAAGCTCAGCTCCAACAAACTCCAACTTGCAACTTACAACTGGCAAAATGGCAAACTGGCAATTCGCGAAATGCACAAGAAGCACATGTTGCAAGCACAATAAATGCACCACATATATATATACATATATGTCTACTATGTGTGCGAGTGCAAGTGTTACAAGGCCAAAAGTTTTGCAGCATTGGTGGAAAACGCACAGCACGTGGCCTTTTCTTTTACAAGTATATACATTTGCAGGTTTTTGCTCGCTTACTACATATTCGGCTCTAAGTGTTATGTATGTGTCTCGTGTACGTGTGTGTGCGTGGGCGTGTCGCATTTAAGCCTCAAATGCGCCTTAGGGTAACCGTCTTATGGCCAAGAACGTGGCTGGCTTTAATGGAAAGCGAGCGGAAAATCGCCTTTAATGGCAACAGCAAAAGTATACATATTTTCTTTTGCCTCTGCGTTTGCGTTTGCCTTGTTCTTATGCTTATGCTCGTGCCTGCCACTTACCACTTGCCACTTGCCACTTGGCAGTCGCCTCCTTTTCGGGTTTATTTCCTCTTTTATTTTAATGCCCTACAACCTATTGAGCTGGGCCACATTTGTTGGAATTATGTCAAAATATGGTTATGCATAGTTAATTGAGCATTTGCTTTCTGTTAACTGCATGCTGATGCCCAAAGCGGGCTCAGAGCGTCTTAGCGGAGACTCGTTGATGGCTTGTGGCCTGTGGAACAGCAGCGTATCTGTTAGTCGTTCATTGTGAGTTGTGCGCTATTACGCTGTTGGCGACAGCTGCATTAATTTGCCTGTCATGACTTTAGCCTGGCTTATGCCATATTCAAGCCTGGCGTTTAGCGTGGAGACAGAAGCTGCAGCGCTGCCACTGGTTGGGTTAATTGCTTTCCCTTTTGCTGTGGTGTTTTTGCAATGGGTTGGCAACCCTACAAATGCCAACTAACAAGCTGCAATCGATGTTGATTACTCGCTCTGTGTGTTAATGGAATTCTTAGCCTTAGCCAGGAACCGAGCTTACCCAGCGTGAAAGAGACAGACGAGCCAGAGAGAGAGAGAGGCAGCGAGTGCTTGGCCAGACTGTGGCGTGGCTATGGCCAATAGCTGGCAGCTGCTTTTAGTGGGTGGTGTTAACGCAAATATTTTCAAAGAAAACATTTTGCTTTTCATGCTCACTCAATCCTTCTCTCGCTCACACACTGGCTCGCTCGCTCTCTCTCTCTCTGTCACTCTGCTTTGTGGGCAACATTTTTAAACGGTTCGTGTGTTAAATTCATTGGCATGGAATTTTAATTGGATGATTTTTAGTGCAAGCCACGTGCCAATTTGCAGGCATGTTATGAATTCACAACTAAACTATGTATTATGCGTGCGTGTGCGAGTGTGCGTGTGTGTGTCTGTGTGCGTGTAAGGAGGCATAGACAAATATTTCAGCGTTGCCTTCAAGTATGCTGCATAGTCATAGATAAGCCACTAAGTGTATCGCGTGGGCGATAAGTCCTCTCGCAACATACAGCATACGAGTGCGAAAGTAGCGAGCGCACAACAACAACAACAACAACGACGACACAGAGAGCAGCTCAGCACATTGGCAGCCATTATGGCCAGTAACTCCAGCATTGTGTACGTGTGCGGCAAACTGTTCATATATAATGATGTGGTCTCTCCAGACTCCAGACTCCAGTTCTCCGTTTCGCCATTTCTTCATTCCCAGCTTCAGCTTCAGCGCCAGCTTCAGCGCCAGCTCTTGGCCATTGTGCGCTCTCGAGCGTAAAATGTATGACAAAAAGAGCACGAGCTGGAGCCGAAACGAGAGCGTGCTTCTATGCCAAACTGCACGCAGCCGGGCAACTGCTGTTGTTTGGGGGCTGGGCGGCAAAATGTGAGCTAAAAATATACATGACAACAAATAAAAAAAGCAGATAAGGGGCGAACAGCGCAAAAAAAAGAAAGAAAAAAGAATGAAACGCTGAGAAAATCAACACCGAGGGAAGCAGCTGGCTGCCTCGATGCCGTTGCCAGTGGCGAGTGTTAGCCAAAGCTCTGCGCCGGCTCTGACGACGGCTTTGAGGTCCTTGCTGCGAGCAATCCAATAACAAATTATATGCACAAGACAATTGGGTCCTTTATTGCCCAACGACTTTTATGCGAAAAGTGCAAAATGATTTACGATTATGTTGATAAAATGGCTTAAATAGTATTTTCATTTCTTAACGCTCGAGTGCACTTTGGAGAGCCGGCGAGAGTACCCAACGACAGCACAGATTCCCACACACACACGCAGACACACTGCCAGACAAGCACACTCGCTTACTGTGGCACTTTCAATTGTCTGATGCCATATGATTTGTTTGCGTTTAAGCGTCGGCGACAGCAAAAAGACAACGACATTTTTCCGTAGCATACTTTTGTGCGCACGCATGCTTAATATGCATATGCGAGTGGGCGAGTGTGCGTGTGTGCGTGTGTGCGTGGGTGTGTGTGAAATATTCATGACGCCTTCATCTTATGCACTCGCTTTAAGTAATCGGGGGAATTTCTTAGTTTTTTAAACTTTCCTTCGCCTCCCACACCGACTACGTGCCTGCATATTTAATAAGTATCTTTTACTTTGGCCTCATGACTGCCAGACAGACAGTCGGACAGATGAGTGGCATGCACGTAGCAGCTGTTGTCGAAACATGCGATTTGTTGCACTTCTGCCTGCAGCTGCTTGACTTTGCCTTTCGTTCGGGCAAAGCTGCTCAATTATGAATTTGCTGACAGGCTCTACAGCTGGCAGTGCAAGCTGTAGCTATTGATTTCGCAGATAAATTATTGAGGCAGCTTCGCTTGGCATAATTGAATTGAAATGAAACCGCAAGGCATGGCCACGACACGTGTGCTCTTCCTTGGGCACGACTCCGTGTCGACCACAGAACTGACAGTTTCCTTGACGTGAGCTGCAGGTGAACTTTACATATTCATAATAAGCTACAGCCTCCGACTTTATCATAGGCTGCGGTCAGTCATGCTGAAATGTGAATGGCAGAGTGACTGAATGACTGAATGACTGAGTGAGCGAATGAGCGAATGTTGAGCGCCTTAATGGGCGTCTAGGAGGCAGCAAATGCAATTACTTTTCCTGCACACACAATTGATTTTCTATCGCTCAGTTCACGCCAAGCAAAACAAATTGGCCGTAAAATAATTGCAAATACACCAACTGAATGGCCAGCATGTATTTGTGCGCAATAATCGAGTCTATAAACGCTCCGAGCGCATAAATCACAGTTGCCCCAAGCAATCGATTGTGGCAGCCTTGCACAACTTTACACAGCCCACACTGACCTTGGTCGCCGAGGCAGAGTCAGAGCTCGATTTGCAGCATATTAAACCGAATTTATTAAATGCAAATCAATTTTGCAAATGCTGCGATGATTTAAAGTCAACAAAAGATGCAAATCTCTGTGGCATTAATCAAAGAATCATAATTGAAATAAATTGCTGCCTCAACTGCCGGCTCTCATTTTAATTGAATGTTTAGAACGAACGCTTGTTTTTCGTAACGTAAGTAAACCCAACTAGATACAAAACTTGCTAGCGTCTTGCAGAGTTTTTGGGGGCATTTGGTAGCTAATTAATCGCGACCTCGCTTGCCATATGTTTGTGCCGGGTAAACAGGCAAACAACGCGCCCATAAGTATGCCATAAACTGTGCTTAAGCCAAGAACCGGGCCCGCTGCCTCGTGATGGTCGTGATGGTCTTGGTGGTCTTCATGGTCGTGGGGAACGGGAAGAGACCTAAATGATGTTTGCTTAACAGCATTTGAATTAATGATGAATCTGGTTGCTTAGTCATAAGCAAAGGCCAAAGCCAGTGGCACTTGCTGCGTGCCGCTTGCTGCTGAGTCACCTGACTAAAGGACACCTTCGAATCAGGAGCACGCCCACTCGCACGCCCCCGAAATGCGCGCGACTCTAATTTGTTTGTACAGCTTGTACTTGGCGCTGAATTATGCATGGGCTTCTGAAAGGGGCTAGCCAGGGATGGCAGTGCCAAGCAGGCGAATGGCTTGGAGGGGACAGCGGGTGGCATGCCACCAGTTAGGCGGTTGCGTTTGTAGCGCAGTTGCTTAATTGGATTTCGATTCTGTGCGAGTGACACGCACTGAAACAATAGACAACAGACAAACAGACGGCAGCAATAACAACGGACATGCCGATTAACTTAATTAATGTCACACTAATGACAGCTCAATGCGATTATGCTGCCAACTGCAGCGGGGCGGGCGGGGCGGTCGGGGCGGCAGCGAGGCGGCAGCGACGGCAAGTCGGCCAGAAATTAACTGTCGCCAGTCGCACACGGACGAGGGAAAAGGCAGCAAATAAATTGAAAGTGTAATCGACAAGTCCAATCAAATGCTATCGATAAATGCTGCATGGCTAATGAGCTGCAACTTTGATCCAGATATGTGACCTTTAGTGCGGCCCACATTCATTTCGATTTTGTCGAGTTTATAAGCCGCTAATTAGTTTGCGTTGCGCTCGTTATGAATGGGTGTGTTTGCTGTGTGCATTGATTTCAGCGCTCTATCAAGCAATCAGCTCGTTAAGCACATCTATCTACCTACCAAGCTGGCAACTTGATCATCATTTTGCCGAGCACACGAGACACAGACGGCGACTGAGAGTCAGACGGGCTGACAGCCAGTTGCCGGCAGGCTGTCACGTCCTTCATGCGGCCAATTGAGAATGCAAATCTGTCGTTCGGCTCAAGCTCAGTCATCAGTCGAGAGCACGAGGATGACAATGATGAGTGAGAGGCACACGGCATGCGGCATGCTGCACGAGACATGTGGCTGAGTCTGTGGCAAGCCTCATCGTCGTATCGGCAGTTGCACTAACAGCTTATAATCGCAACTTAACATGCTTGCAGCAGCAGCTGCCGAAGCATCAGTGCAAACATCCTCCAAGCCGGATATCACACAGTCTCTCGCTCTCGTTCCCTCTCATGCGCACAGAGCACAAAAAATAGGGACACCCTGCTCGACCCGCTGGCAGCAACTGGATGCCAGGCTGTGGCCCCTCGACCTCTGCTCGATGTTGTTTACAGCACCTCAGCGCATCCGAGTAGGCTATGCTAAATGACTCACATGCCAGGGGACAGCAGCAAGAGGGCTGCAACAAGCAAGCGTGCGGCGTGTCGAGTGCGTTGCACTGAATTTTGCAGCTTTTGTTTTGCGGCTCAAGCCACTCAGCTTGTTTTATATGCGCTTATCTCTAGATACAGCACACACCCACACACATGCTCACAAATGACAGGCGAGAGCAGCATGGGCAAGCATAGCTGCCATTTTGTTGGCTTTCTTGCAAGAGGTCCTTGTGCCTGAGCAACGTTTACAAACATGTAGTTGAGTGGGCACTGAGTGTCATTGTTGCTAGAAATTTGAGAGAGCGCGTGGGTGTCTCTCTGTGTGTGTGTGTGCGCCTTTGAATACCAATACCTGTGTGCAACACACTGCATACTTTTTTGGGGTTGTGCAGCAAAATATGCAGACCGCAATTTGCCAGAGACAAAAATGTAATTTGTGCGGTATTCTTGCACACATATGTTCTGTCCCTTGCTCTGCGCCACACGCTGCTGACCACGCCGTGGATTGTGCAGCTGCATGCTGCCAGCGGCACAAAACTCGAAGGGCACTCAAAACGTCAAAACGCTGCTCTCTGCTTTCTGCTCACTTGCAATATCGCTGTGGCATGCCGCATTTCAATACCAATTCTAATATCAGTGCCGAACAACAGCGACAGCGACAACGACGACGACAAATGGCAACCGACAGTCTGTATTAGGAAAGAAAAGAGCTGCAGACAGGCGAGGAGCTGTCGAGAAGAAGTCAACACAAGCAAGTGTGGGCCCAGCGAGTGCAAAAGGCGAATGCGAAAAAATATTTGCCCTGCCAGAAATTGACAACTGTTTGCTTAGTTGAGAGTGTTTGCTTGTCCGGAGTGGGCGGCGGGCGGCGGGCGGTGGTTGGCTGTAGCAGCGGAAATTTGACACTCTTATTCTCACTTGCACTTACCAAGTGGCTGCTCTGCTCTGTTCTGTGCTCGCAGTGTTGGACTGGGACGCTTCACTGGGCTGACTGACTGACTGACTGCCTCACAGAGCTGCGGGGGCTGTGAGAGTGTCCCTGCAGCCATTGCGCGTAATATCAGCTTACTTTTTAATGGCACTGCTGGCACTCAATTATGTAGTCTCCTAAGCCAGCAACGCCAGCTAAAATATGCAATTAAAGCCGAGCGAAGCCAGCGATGCCGGCGAGCCAGCTTCCCAACTTGCCAGCTTGCCAGCGCTGTCTGCCAGACCGAAAACTATTTGATTACCAATTGATGTTTCCATTACAAACAATGAGCAAAGTGCTAATTGGATACATCAACCGCTCTCGTCGCCTCAGCAGCCCATTAATAATTACGGCTGCAATTTATTAAATTTGAACTGTTCCGCTCTAATTGGAGTTTAATCCAAGCTGCCACAAGCTGCCAGCTCGTTTATTCGAGCAGGTTAATGCATTCCGGATTCGGGTGCAGAGCGAGAATGTATCGTGGTCTTTTACAATTATTCTCTTTCGCAGCTTGACCCACACAGCTGGCAATATATTTGTCCAAATTAAAATATGCAAACTGCATGCATGCCACATAAGCTCAGTGGCTCAACGGCGCCAGCAAGCTGGCTTGCAACAAAGCGCTGCTCCCGGCTAAGCTAATAAAGAGCGGAAACACAAATGCAGCAACCAAGCAGGATTTTTCAATTTTCGCAACTCAAATGCTTAAGTTAGATGGGAGCTTTTAAATTTAAATTTTCTTGGCGAATCCACAGCAAATACTTGACTAAGTAATTAATGTCTGCAGTTTTAATGCTTCTTGAGGACATACTCTACTCAAGCTTACTGTTTCTGTGCAGTAAAGTGGCATATTTGTTGAGCGTCAACAATTTAAATTACCAATACTTTTATGGCCTAAGCTACTCGTATCTGTGTGGATCTATAAACTTTTCCATTTTGGGTGCCCTGAGTTTTACAACTTTAATCAAAAATTGAAAAATTGTATGTATTGCGAGTACTGTCAGCTCAAACTTTTGGCCGGGCTGGCACACATCATAAATATGTCAAAGGTATTTGAAAACTATGTGTCAACTTTGCCACAGGCCTCGCCTACCCACACTCTGCCAGCTGCCCCCTTGGCCTCGCCGGCCTCGTCTGCCCCGCTGAAGTATCTTGCACTTGCCAGCCGAAAGTTGGCATAGTATATTTTTTGCAACTTTAATCGATAAATATGACTATTATTAAACTACGAGAACGAAGTGAAACACAAACTCACACTTACACACTGAGAAGAGCGAACGAATAGCTCGTGATTTCGTAACGATGCCAAAAAAGAAAATATGAGCATATCGTATGTGATATATGTGCGAGTATTTGTTGCAGCATTATGTGTATTCAGACGGTGCTTTGAGCCAGCGCTGCACGTTACGCTGTTACGCTAACAAGCTGCAGTCGAAGTTGCCGCCTGGCCCATAACTAAGGGCCAAAAGCCAACTACAATATAGTGGGAGCAAGCAGGAAGGCAGCCCAGGCTGGCTGTTCTTGGTCTCGCAAGACCGGCAATGTGTTGCCAGACAAGAGACGAGCTACGACGCTGTCTCGAGGCTGCATCGGCAGGTTGCATGTGCTGCTGCAGCAGGCAACAACAGTGCCCGCAACTTGCTTAATTTGATATCAAATTTATAACTGACTTATTGGCACTTGGCAGTAAGATTACGCCTGCCAGGCAGACACAGGCAGCCAACCAGCCAGCCAAGAGACCCGCATACCTTTGCCTTTGGCGCCCAAAGCACCCACATATCTGTCGAGTAAGTTATTACGTATACGCAGTGTGTGTGTGCGGGCTGTCAAAGTTTTGGTTGCCGCGGGTCGTTTTATGGCTTAGGTATGTGCTTGTTATATGCCATGAGTGCTATATTCTGAGTGAGTGAATTTTTAACACGCCCATCAAATTGAAATGATGTGATGCGATGCGATGCCATGCGATGTGCTGCGCTGCGCTGTGTTTGCCGCTTGCTGCAACACGCAAAAACAACAACATAAAATGCCAGAAAAAACACAGCGACAGACAGACGCAATCTGAAGGCGCACAATGAAGAAAAAAGCTGGCCACATTTATGCAATTTGCAATATTGACAGCTCAGCACATTGTGTCAGCACAGCGGGCATTTAGCAGCTGGCGGCGGTTGCGGTCTATGCATAAGTAGCTGCCCTTTGGCATACCCTAAGTTGCAGGTATAGCTGGCCGACCTTCGCTCACTTCTTGGGGCTAATTAGAGAGCATTTCGGCGTCGGCCATGCGCTTGGCTTTGCTTTTGTTTGCGTCAAAAGCAATTTCTTAACATCGACCTCGGCGTTTTAATAAATTCCGCATAGCTTTGCATTTTCAGCACTCAGCTTGACCAATTTTTTGCGCCCGCCTTGAGGTCGGCTTTGCTCGTTGCCTTTTCTTTTGCCGGGGTTTCTCAATATTTTGCCTTAACACTTTATGAAATTTCCGCAGGCGTTTTTTACTGCTCCACTCGTTGTTGTAGCTGGCAAACTTAATGAAAATTTAAATAATTGAATGTGATGTTGCATTGCCCAGCAGCTGGCAGCTGGCAGCTGGCAGGTGGCAAGCAGCAAGCGGCAAGCAGTAAGCGGCAGCCAGCAGGTACTCGATATAGCTCGCTGCCTCTCGCTCCAGCTATTGCGCTGCTGTCTCACACTATTGCATATTAATGAGCCTAAGAGCTGCTGGCAGTCAGCAGTTTTCAGCACTTGGCTCGTGGCATTACTTGCTCTGTGGCTGCGGCGACGTTTAAGCGTTTTTGTTAAAGCGTCGCTTTTTGGGCCAAACAGCGCGACCAACACACAGACGCCGACGCCGACGCCGACGCAGACGCAGCCTGCATCCTGACGATGACAAATGAATACTTTTATGGCCGCGACCCGCAGCGGCAGCAGCAGCGGCAGCGGCATTAAAAGTTTCGTGTTAGCAAAAGTGACACCTCGGCCCGGGCCAAGTTACGTGCGCAACTAAGTGTGTGTTGAGGTGTGTAGCTGTGTAGGTGTAAGCTAGCCAAGTAGTGTTATGCTGCTGGCTGGCAGCGCGGCTTAGGCCCTGACAGGAAGTGGTCTTTGCTTTGGCTCAGTGTGCAGTCATGTCCCGCCCTGCCTCACACACAATCATCTGTCTGCTCTCGCTCGCACCCTCTCTCTGCTATCTCAGCCGAGTTGAACTGAACTGAGCTGAGTGAGTATTTATTCAGACTCCTTGCCGCAGAGTCTGGCCTGGTCTTTGGCCTGGTCGGGCCGCCCATTTTTGTTGCACGTTCCAGGTTCGTGTGCTGTTTACCAAACGAATTAAATTGTTCGCCTCAAGTGTATTTTGTGCTTTGACGCACAAACATTGCCACAACTGGCTGTGAGTGTTGTTATTGTCACTACCTCCTCGCTCTCTTCCCCTCTCTTTGTTGTTCTGCTTGCTGTTTGTGGCTGGCTGCTGCCTAGGGGCTGAATTTGTTAATCTGCAGCACTCAATCAGCGAGCGTTTTGCCATGACAGCAACTGATTTTTTGCCCGCTAATTATGCACGTACGCGTGCGAGCGAGACAGCTACCTGTAGCTGCCAAGCCGCGCATGTATGTGTGTGTATGTGTCTATTAAGTTCGTTTTCGATTCGTGCCCATACCTGAGCCTATATGATTAACGACTGCATTGGGCGCACACGTCGCATTTGACATCAATTATCGCGCCTCGTGTAACACTCAGTGCCCCACTCCCCCGCCTCTCTGCCACGCGTCTATATGTGTCTGTGTGTGTTAGTTGTGTGTAGGTGTTCGGCCGGGTAATTCCATTGCTTCATCGATTTTGAGTCTGGCAAAGTTATGAGCTGGCACGAACATGACCAACTTAATTGATTTTTTATTAGCCCGAGAGCGAAGTCAACGCTTCGACAGGCAAATGGGGAACAGGGACAAAGCGGCCGCAATGTCCGTGGCAAAACCCATTTGGCAATATAGCGCTAAATGTATTTTTCATGCGGCTGAAAGGCTCAAACGCGCACACACTCTGGCACACGAAAACCAATTGACAGTTTTCAATTTAAGTTGCGGAAATATTTTGATTTCCTTCACTTTTTTGTTTGCGCCATATGCGGAATGCTTTATTGTTGTTATTGCGGCGGGGGAGCGGGGCAAACAGCTCAAGCGTCACCGCATCATACCATTGGGCACAAGCATATTTTCCGCTCCATTTCCCAGGATCCCACACCCACACACACAGCAGCAGGAGCAGCAGCAGCGGCGGCAACGCCAACACATATATTTTATTTTATTTGCACAAAGCAAAGAAGAAAAACCGCAGCAACCATTTTGTCAGTGCAATAAAAGTTTGCGTGTGAAATGCCTGGCGGGCAGCAGCAGCGACGCCAGGCAGAAGGTGCAGCTAAAGCGAAAGCGAAAGCCATAGCTGAAACTGAAGCCGAAGCTGAGGCGCCTGGGAGGCGGGGCGGGGCGGTGCGGGGCGTAGCAGTTGTGTGGGGAGTTGAGAGTTGGCCTGTTGTCGACTTAATCAGCTGGGAGCTGAGAGACAGCCGTCTGCCGCATGGGACATATGCACTTTAAATTATGCATATTATGCCTGCTCGCCCACTAAGTAATTAAGCAGCAAGCACACAGATTGCCCCCTCTCTCCCACTACCTGTCGCCGACTGTGTGCAGTTCACTCAAATAAGTATTTATGAGTGTGTGTTAGAGTGTGTGCAAACACATTTTAATTAGAAATGCATGTGCTGAGTCGCAGTCAAGAGGGACGCAGAGAGGCAGAGAGTTCCAAGTGACACATGCAAAAAATTGTGTTGCCTACTTATCGGGGCAGCTTGATTGATAAGTCAGTTAGCCGACGGACGATTCGATTGGACGACGACAAAAAGTGAAACGAAAGCAGTGTGGGAGACTGAGAAGATGAACTGGACGAAAGGCAAATGCAAGTTTGATAAATTACTTTTAAGCTGTCACGCGTAAAACACAAGACCAGTTGACCATTTATCAGAAAGCCAGCCAAGTGACCAGACAGCCAAGAGCTGGCTGGCTGGCTGGCTGGCTGGCCGGCCGGCCAATCGATGTGTCTATATTTATAGGCCCATCAATTATAGCGAAGGGCATTCACGTGTTCTTTTTTGTGTGGTTTGTGCAGTGTATAGCGTATATAAATAGCATGGTAAAGAGGCTGAATTAGATTCGTATGAATTGAGTTGCGTAGTTGCAGAACCAAAGCAGATTCCAGTGTCGTTGGCCAACCCAAAAGATGCCACGCACAAGCTACGTGGCAGCAGCAAGGAGGGGGGCAAAGGGGAACACACAGGCACACACTCATGCAGCACGTAGCTGGGTGGCCTTCTAGTCGGTTGAGAGTCAACTGAGTATGTCATTTTATTGAATCAAAAACCACTCAGCTATTGAAAATCAATTTGCACTGTGCAGCAAACGTCGTCGCCAAACTGGACCAAGGAACACCTGGCAGGCAGACAGACGGAGAGACAGACAAACGGACGCAGCAAGAAATAGGACAATAAATACTCTCACACACACACACAGTTGTCCTGAACACGCACACAATTTTCCACATTTACACTTGCCATAATAATAAAGCGACATAAAAACGCACCCTCCATCTGCAGCCCCTGCAGCCCTTTTTCGGAGGGACGAAAGAGACAAAAAATGGGGAAAAAACGAAGAGCAAAGGAAATCAGCAGCAGCAGCAACAGCAGCGGCAGCGGCAGCAACTGAATGCGAAATTTGTTTGGTAGCAGGGAAAATGCAATGTCATTTGAGGTATGCTGATCAGCAGTTCCCGCACACGTTGCCTTTTAAACCAATTCCAAATCGAGTTAAGAGCACAAGGACATGCCGCACACACACACGCCGAGTGGGGGCGAGCCATTCACCTGTATGCAAAATGAAGCGGCAATGCCACTGAAAATTGATGGCAGTCACGTAGAATGTCAGGCAGCAAGAAGAAAATCCATAAAACACAAGTAGAAACTTGAGGGCAGCATATGAGTTTCACTTTGTCTCTGCCCCTCCCCGGCCACGCCCTCGCTCGGCCCTCTGCGCTGCCTTTTTGTTTTTGCTGTGCTACAAAAATAATAAAAAAGAACAAGCTGAAAATGCAAATTGCAAAAAAAAAGGACGGGACGAAAAGAAAGCAGCACGCAACGCTTTCAGGTGACCAAAGAGGCAGCATCAGAGCAGCGACTGACAAGGTTGCAGCTGCAACCAGTTAAAGTCTCATTAGAGCCCAGTTTGCGTGTGTGCCTGCCACTCTGTTGCTGCCGCTGCTTCTGCCGCCGCTGCTGCTGCTCTTCTGGCCTCAGCGTTTCACGCAGTTTAACCAACTTGCCCTGGGGACTGAACTCAACTGGACTGGCATGGAACTGATGCTGTGGCTGGCATTGCGGCTGCTGTTGTTGCTGTTGCCACTGTTTGCTGCCTAATGAAAGCCATAACTGTGCATTAGCACGACTGGCAGTTAGTTCTTTTGGTCGGGCTTCTCTTTTTAGCCTCAAAGCGGCGCCTGCCCGCCCCGCGCACACTGGGCGAGGCGAGCGAGTATATGGACAATAAAAGGCGGCTTCATATGACATGAAATTGCGGCACGCAGCCATAAAGTACGCACGCCCAACCGACGGCTGGGCGAAATAATAAATAAAAGCTTCCCCCAACAAGCCATGCAAATGGCGCCGCTACGCATCCGTATCCGCATCCGGTTGTCGCTGCTGCTGCTGCTGCTGTTGCCGGTGTCGTTGTCGGCGTCGGTGTCGGCGTCGGTGGCGGTGGCGGTGGCGTAGCCGGTGGCGATGCCACTGCTCGCTTTGGCTCTTTGTGCCTGCGACTCCTCGCTGCCAGTATCGACTGCCTTGTAAGGCGTTAAGCGTGAGCCGATTACGCTCACTTATCAGACTTGCCTGCCAGCCGAAGCAGGAGCAGGAGCTGCTGTTGCTACTTATACTCTTAGTAGAAGCTGCTGCATGCAGCTTTAATTGCTGGCCGTAAAATGTTGCCAGTTTTTTAGTTCATCGCAGATATGTGGCTCAGCATTTCAGTGCAACTGCAACTGCTCGACTGCCACATGCGAGTGCAGCAGTTACGACTCGTTGCCGGCGAATGTGGGGCATGACTGCTGCAGCCTTCAGCAGTTTGCCAAGTGTTGTAAAGTGTCAGCAAATTCCTTGGACAAAAGCGCAGTGTTGCTCTCAAGGTATTTCAACACTCCATGAATTGATTTCTATACGAGCATTTTCTAATATTGTACATTCTCGCAGACTCTGCATTCCACGAGCGACATATTTAAGCAGATCACATACAACTCCATAAGCTGCTAGCTCAATTGACTTAATCCCGCAGTAAGCCGCAAGCTGAAGTCGATTTTGCAGTCAGTTTATGCATATGCGATGACTGCTTAAGACTTTAGTAATTGTCAACCTTATTATTGCGAAACCACTAAGCAAACTAGTCATTAAGCAGACTCTGTATAATTTCTCTTTAATAACTGTAGCTGCTGTCCTTTGTTAAATAATTGATTTATGCTTAAAATGGCAGCTTAACAGTTCACAAACAAATCTTTAATCCATTTATAAATGAAGAAACTTTTACTTAGATAGTTTTGCAAGTTGCTTAGAGCGCCTCAAGTTTGCTGCTCTGAGGCCAAAGCTTTTTTCGTTTGTTTTGCAGTCTTCAAAATGTAGAGATTTTGTGTTGCTTTTGAAGGCAGCTGCTGCTGCTTCATTTGCGCATAAATGTTTAAGCACTCACTAATGAAAACTTTGTTCTGCTGAGAGTGGAACACTCATTGGACACAAGTTGAAGTCCGCTTGGCAGTCGTTCGCAGCTATCTTCAAAGGACGCCGTTACTGGCAACGAGATGTGGCACATCCACTGCAAAGTGTCATTTGGGAATTTTGCATTGACAGCAGCATGTGGCGTGCTTTGTGCGGTCCAAAAAGTGCTCTTTAATTCAATGCAACAGCAGAGGCAGCGGCAACAAACGCAGCGACAGCGAGCGCGCACAAAGCGAGAATTGCGGAAAAAATGAAATGGGCATGGATGGGGATTGGGAATGGGAAAACTAATTGCTGCTTTTAGGCGTTAATGAAAATTACAAATTGCGCATACGCCGCATGGAGCGGCGCGCTGGGTGGCAGGGGGGGAGGGGCTGGAGCATGGATCGATGTTGCATTGTCATTGCATGTGGTTGCATAATCGCTGCTCTACATTTCGCGCTTGGCTGCAGCGCGCCAACAACAATGATCTCAACAACAAGCAAACCCATTAGAAGTTGCTACATTTTCTCTAAACACAGCCAGAGCAGCAGACTGACGGGGGGAGGGCAGGAAGGGGGTAGGACTGGGCTGACAGACAAGCAGTCGCATCACTCCACTGCCTTCAGTCCGCCTCCTCTTGCTGCTGCGACGCAGCTGCCACGCTGTTGCAGTTTTTGTGTTGAGTCATTTTTGCGCTCAAAAGCACTCACTAAAACAAATAAACACTTTGCGCATTGTTTCGTTTTGACAAATGCGTGTAATTTACGGAAATGTTTGTTTGGGCATCCAGCACCCAGCTCGCTCTTGCTCTCTCCCGCTCTCTCTCTCTCTCTCTCTCTGTGTGCTCTGCCTGATGCGCTGTGTGTGTCGTTTCATGTTTGCTAAATTGTCTTAAGCATATTTGCACGGCACTCACATGAAGCTCGAGCCGTGCTCGGCTCTGCAATTAGTTGGGCCGCTCTAAAAGCCATGAAGTAAGCGCCGCCTGCATGCACACTAATGACTGCCTCCCTGCAACGCCAGCAGCAGGCGCAGCAAAATGCCAAGCGGCGGCATTTGAAAAAAAATGGGTTAACAATGCCTCGACTACCGACGCTGCCGCTGCCGCTGCTCCTGCTCAACTGCTGCTGCTGCTGCTGCTCATCAAAGTGGCAATAAAATATGCGCATATCCACGCGCTCGAATAGCTCATTACAACAAGTGATAGTGTCTGTGCAAGTATGCGTTTGTGTGTGTGGCATGCCCCCGCCACTCGGGTTGCAATCTAGCCTGCCAGATGAAGCGCGAAATAACTAACTGAGATTGCCTTTTTTGTTTTCTATTTTTGTTCTGTTTCTTTCATAAAATGGTCAGCTTTTGTTGCGGTCTTAATGAGGCAAATTTTTAGTTGCGCCTTTTTGTTATTTCTCTCTGCGCCAACTTGAGCATTTCTTGGCCGCCTTTTGTTGTTTTAGTTGGCATGCAGACGCAGAGGGAGGGGCGGGGCTGGAGATGCCAAGTGGACGGCAATTTATGATACCTTTGTGGTTTCAATATCGCAATGCAAAGAGTAGAGCAACATAATTAAAAATTGTGACAGCCATAAATTTTTCGTTGGGGTTTTTCGCCCAATTCCCGCGAGTCCAGCGATAGCAAACCTCCGTCTGTCCGTCCGTCGTCCGTTCGTCCGCCTGTCTGCCCCATCATTGGCGCCAGCATCAGCATCATGAAGAGCACGAAAAGTCAGCACAAAGAAAGTTCGTTATTAAAGTGACTGCGGCAACTGCTGGCTGCTGCTGCTGCTGTTGGACTTAAAAGCCACTTTGGCCAAGTTGCAAGGAAATCAATTAGAGCGCATTATATGCAACTGAAGTTGCACTCAAAAGCACTTTAAACTACGGCCAAAGGCAAGCGCAAAGGCAAACGCCGAACGCCACAGACAAGGGCAACATTTGATTCCTCCTTTCATTGTGCAGCTGCCGCTGCTCCATCGCATGGCCACTGATTGCTGAGCTGACTGCGAGCGAGCAAAGGACTGCGACCGGCGACGCCCACATTCGGGAGCCCGTTTTTGCAGCTAGTTGGCCCTGACAGCCAGCCCGGCGATAAAGCAGCCCCAAACCAACAGGACGTGGCCCCGGCTTTCAGCTGCGGGTTACAGTTGCCAGCCAGCAGAATGACGGGGACTGGGGCACAGACTGTATGCCTGGCGACCGTCGACTGGCAACTGGCAACTGGCAGCGGGCAAGCTGGCGACAGGAGGCCAGACCCACTAGTGTTGTAAAGTGTCAAAACGTGTACTTGTCGCTGGCAGGATGCGCGGCGGCTCCTTTAATTTGAATTTTATGCACTGCATGCATAAATTTATGGCACGGGACACGCCCTCCACGACAACTACAATGACAAAGGCAACATGACAGGCACATGTCCATTACGGCCACCAGCCACCCACCACCCACCGCCCACAACTCACACACGTAGCGCAGAGAGACAGAGACACTTAAATGTCCTGCTGCTGCTGCTGCTGCTGCTGCTGCTGCTGGCGCTGATGCTGGTGCTCAACGTCAGGCAACAGCTTCTTATCTTGGCCTCTCCCATGTCTTTGGGCGCCCCACATCTTTCGTTTGTCTGCTCGCCACTATTTCGCTCTTTAAATTAAGGTTTGGTTCTGTGCCGGGCAATTGAAATTAATCTTAATTTAAATGCTGGCATTTGGTGCATATTAATTGTGGATAAACGCAATCACCGCTTTGCCAGCGCCAGCTTTGTAATCCAAATTAAATGCATTTTTAATTGCGGCAGCTCAATTATTCGTTTATGAATGCGTTTCTCGTTTCGTTTATGACAATAAAATGGCAATTCATAGTTGCCACACCACAGCTGGTTGCATTGCATTGCTTGCATTCTGCAATTCATATCGATAGCGCTCTCGCTCTCACTCTCGCTCTCGCTCGCTCTCGTGCTCTCGCTCTTTTTGCCTATGCCAGTGTGGCGAGCTTAATATCCTGCTGTCAGGCATAAGGACGAGCTTACGCCCTGGTGCCAATCTACTGTCATGCCCCTGTCAGTTGTCTCCCTTTTCCCACTCCCCCCCCCCCCCTCACAACACAAAAAAAAACAACACCGAGAAAATAACATGTCGAAAATAGTATTCGCAACTCACATCAAAAGGCAACGGCAACTGCAACTGCAACAGCAGCGGCAACCGACTGCACGCGCCCCGTTGCATTATAAATGTTGCAATTGCGAGAGTGCTGAATTTTGAGCTGTTACTTTTGTTATTGTCGTGGCAAGGCTATATGCCCATGCCCATCGATGAGACACGAGTCGAGTCTGTCTGTCTGTCTCCTAGTTGGAAGCACACGATGAGTCAATAACGTGTTTGGCAATTGCACAACGCGCTGCCGTCACTGCACACTGACATGAGCCCAAAGCGACAGCTGAAAAGTTCAATTTTATCCTTCGGAGAGTGTACAGAAATTGTCTGAAAATTGTCCACTTATATTTGTAGTTTATAGCTCTCTGTCAACCTTAACATCTGCGTTTTATTCACTGTGCGCTTCGTATTATCGCTATTGCTATTTATTGTTACGGCTTTAGTTAGTTCTTCTAGAGTCGATTCATTTCTTTCAACAAATATACATAGTATTTTATTATTCTTTGCTTTGCTGTGCTTTCAACACTGCTGCTAATTAGTGTCAATTGCCGAAAAACACATTTTCAATTTTGAAAGTTGTCGTTGCTATAAAAAAAAAACTTAACTTTGACTGCTAATTAGAGGCAACACATATTTTCGGTGCCATCTAAATGTTTTACAAATTGTCATTGCTATAAAGCCAACTTCAACAATTTGGCAATCGATTTCAACTCGCACTTGTCTGCTCTTTAATCTGCTAAGTAATTTAGCTGAAATCCACAGTCAAGCTGTCGGAACATAAGTCAAAATCAGTTCTTGCAGATGATTTATGCAGTTGAACACGCGGGTGGGGGGGGCATGCCCCATGTTGCCCCTTTTTCGCAACGCGCAACGCGCAACTGAAGCGCATTTAATCGAAATTCCGTATGCCATTAAAAGAACCACAGGATAAACAATTTCAGCATTTATTGCTGAGGCCACTTAAGCACTGCACTCTGACTACCACAAGAGGGCGCCAGCGTGTCAAAAAGAGAGTGGATAGAGGGCGACAGTGAGGGGCGGGGAGCGTATTACAATGATGGGCTAACTAAACTGTGACCAAATGTCACACGTGGTTTTAATTATCGTTACAAAGTGCCATGAATAAATGTATGAGCGTCTGCCTGTGAGTGTGTGCCTTCTCTCTCTCTCTCTCTCTCTCTCTATCTCTCTCGTGCTGCGTGTGTGTGTGTGTGGCATAATTACATTTTGTGGAATTGAGCAAAGTGTTGATTATTAATTAAAATAGCTTTATTTGGCACGACACGCACTGCACAAATGGCTGTCGAGCGGCGGAGTTGCCTATCAAAATTTATATCAAAATATCTGAATATCACTTAAATATTTAACATCCGCCTCTAAATTGCGTATACGTTTGCATGTAATTATGCCATAACGAGCCTGCTTCTCTCTCTCTCTCTCTCTCTCCACATTCGCTGTCTGCTTTACTGTATTTGTCCACTTGTGAGTTGTGGCTGTGCGTTGTTTTAATGACTGTAATTAAAGTGCAACGTGAGACGCTTAAATGCCATAAGCGCTTGCCGACCGGGTCAATCGCTTTTAGCCCAGAGAGTCTGTGTGTCTGTGGAAATGCAACTGCACCTAACTAACTTTTCGTTCTGTTTCCCTCTCTCTCTCTCCCTTTCTCTCTCTCTCTCTCTCTCTCTCTCTTTTCAAACATTTGCAGAAGGAGTTATTCGTTAGCAAAGTTGAGCCGACTTCGCCGCGAAACGAACGCAAATTTTCCGCTGCCACAGCGCCATCGATGAAAACAAAGTGGCTGAAAGCATTTAAGAGCCTAAAGCCGGCGGGTTCTGGTTCAGCACAACAATCTGATAGGTGAGTTTTACTACTACGCTCCCAAACCCCCAACGCCTCCCCCAACACTTATGTATCTATCCGTTATATGTGTATCTTATGTGTATAAGCTCCCCATTTCCATTTAAGCCAAACAAACAAAATACCATACCAAATCCTACTCTACTCACATTATGCTGTTGGCGTCGAATGGCAGCATGCGGAAAAGCGTCAGAAAATCGTTGGAAAATAGTATGCGGAAAAATGGAATGTTTTCAAGTGCTACAAATGAAGCGCAGCAGCGCAACACAGTGCTCTGCTCTGTGCTTCCCCACCCGCTTTAATATGGCTAAAAGCCGCAAAAAAAAATATGCCATGAAGAAGCCAAATTTGTCTGAACGACTGGCAAATAGAACATTCTCAAATCCACTTTCCACTTTTCGCTTTCCACTTGCCGCATCCGCGCTGTTTATGCAACAATTCAAATTTTTCGCTGCACTTTGCTGTTAAGTAATTTAATCACTGCGAAAAGCAGCAGTGGAAGAAAATAAAAACGCCAACTAAACTGCAGCCTTTGAGTTGCATTCTGTGGTTGCACAACCACAGCTGCGCCTCGCTCCGCCAGCCAACCGAAAACAGCTCCCCTCACCAGTCCAAAACATATATATATTTGAATTATAAATACTAAGTTTAGTTAAGGCAAATCTGAAGCTTTTGAGTGAGCCGCATTTACTAATGTTCTCTCTATATACACTTACTTCTTTCCCATAACATCGTGCGATATCTTTTCATTTCGTTCAATTAATATTCGACACACTCAATTAACTATACGTATTTATCGATACAATCGATCAGCCAACAACCCCGACAAAATCAAATGTACCACGCTGTGTCGACCGTGTTGACCTTGAGGTAACCAAAATTAATCAAGCAAACTACAAAACCAATTAACAAATTACTCGATTCATTTTTGCTTTTACATTATATCCGTAAATGGTGCAATACGAAAACAAAATTTAAACGAATATTTCGATAAAATTACAAAAAACCAATTAAACCTTTTGCTTTTGCTTAGCGCTTGACAAACAATACTCGCTGTAAATGTTGCACGCCAATGTAGAACCACCAGATCCCCACAGCAAATAATAGTTGTTGAATGAATATCATCAGAGTATGACAATTCAATTGTAAAGCTGCCGACAATGAAAACTGCACTGAAGCAGCAAACATTTTAAACGAAATTCATTTCATTTATTTTGATTGATAAATTTGTTTCAATTTATTCTGTTTTCATATCATTTGATATTTCTGCGAGTGCCATAAAATGCACCTGCCCCATGCTGCACCATCCATCATTTTGTTCGCAAATCAATTAAAATTGAAGCAAAACAACAATGCTACAGCGTAGATAACAACTGCAAGCTGCAAACATACTTAGCCGCCACTTCTATGACGAGCATTCTGCAAATGTTGCCAAAAAAGAATGTGGAAATGTGGAAATTGGGGAAAAAAGCCGTCTGCTGCGCCGTGTCCATATGTGTCCTGCAGTTGGCCCAGTAAATTTAAGTTGGCGCCGAGTGAAAACATTGAAAAATATGCGAAAAATTGCTGGCTATAAATTTGCCGGCCCGCCATAGACACCCGCACATCGAACGGGCGACCAGATAAATTGCACTGGCATTGCCCACTGCACTCCCAGTCGCATTCACAGTCACAGTCACAGTAGTCGCAGCATTCGCATCCGCACTTGCCCACAGTCGAATTGGCATTCGCATTCGCATTCGCATTCGCATCCGCATCGAATTGGCTACCGTTTATGGTATTCCCATTGGGCCATTGCCGACAATTTGTTTTTTTTTCTGTTTTTTTGCTATTTCTGTTCGCTTGTTTTTTGCGCTCTTGCTTTACTTTTTTGGTGGCATTCGCCAACAATACTTAATACCACGCCGACAGCTTGCGCTGCAAACGATGATAAATCGAAAATCTTCTCGGCTTAGAGTGAGATACACACATAGATGAAGTGCGCGATAGAGCGAGATGCGCAATGATAACTTGTCAGCTTGCTATGGAATTATGGCCAGCCTGCGGCGGCAGCTGCGGCGGGCAGCGACACATTTGCAATTTTTGTTGCAGCCACTCTCGCTCTCGTTCATCAACTCGATATGTTTATCGGGTTTTATGGAGTGCGACTTAAAGTCAACACCACTGCAGCGGCTAAACAATTTAATGCAAACATTTGCAAACGTGACAAGAAAATCACAGTTCAACTTTTCTGATATTGCAAAAGTTTTCGCATTGCGCTCCAAATTACTAATGCGCCCCCTTGGCCGCCCTCCTTTCTTCGTTCCCCGTTTTCTGTTTTTTTTTTTTCTGCCACGCAGCGAACTTGCTCTGCGGGTTTATTTTCATCTTTTTTTGCGAGTTTTTGTATTTGGCGCAGCCAAAAAAGTTTCGGTTGTGCATTAATGAAAAATTTATAATTATTTTGATGACCCTTTTTGTGTTGATAAATAGAAATACATGCATTTTGGTAGTACCCGCTCGCCAACTCCCGCTCGCCATGTAACTCAATCATAAATTACTTCCCAATGTACATTGAATCACCATGAGTATCTAGCTGTCTCACCTAATTAGCGCTTAGTGCCCTGTAAACAGACGCATATTACTTATAGTGTAACCAATAAACATAGTCTAATAACTCCTATGCCTAACTTTGTAAGTGTATTTATTTGTACATAAAGTCGTATAACTACTAAATAGCATATTAAACTAAGTTCTCTAACTGTACAGTATCTGCAATAAGCATATATAATCGTAACATATAAACAAAATGTATTTTGAGCCACTTTACCAATTTTTCCATTGCAATAATTCTAAGTTCTTTCGAGGGACTATTTGCTAGCAAGCTGAAATATCGTATAGGATTGTAGCTATTGCATTTATTAGCATATATATGTGTGTAAATAGAGATTGAATGTCTTTACTTGCTAACGAGGATCATAGTGACTTTGCTCTTATATTTCTACCACAAGGAACTAAATTCCCATATGAATATTTACGGTAATAGAGACAAATGGAAACTTGCGTATTGCTATTCAAAAACTTCTTGAATTTGCGAATTTTACGCATGGGAATTTAGTATCGAAGCCACATGAGAAACAAGTTTAGTTTTTTTGTGTATATGTGTTGGCTTTCTGTTCGGTATTTATAGCATACCCTTTGATACATCGATTTCATTAAATATTAAAATTAATAAATACATTATTTTGTAGTTTCCCCCATTCGTCTAATTTAGTTGATGTCCATGTGCAATAACGCCAAAAGCATTTTTGCCTTTGGCGAAATGAGTCGTTTTTTTGCAATGGACACGCAGAGATATCAATTAATATTAAATAATTATCAATTATATTTTAGCGAGGCTTAACCAAACAAAATTTGTAATTTAAAGTATTTAAAGCTAGAATGCCTTTGATTTGTATGTGTTGTGGCAAATGTTCCGCCTTTTCTTAGCGCTTTGTGGGCTGAACGAAGCCAACTGTAATTATTTTCACTCGAAAGGTAGAAGAACAATACGAAAATTTGTATATTTTGCACACATCTGTAACAACTTTATAAGCCAACGTGCTGAACTCAACTGCTGGCTGTTCGTCTGCCTGTCTGTGTGTCAGTTTGTTTGTTTGTTTGTTATTGTGCACAATATAAGCCACTTACAAACAATAAGCGTCGAGAGTTGGCCCACTTCCATTACCACTTGTCAAGGATGTTGGTCCTCGGCCCGGGCCGCCGCCACACTCTCGACAACCCGCTGTGAACAATTGCAGCATTGTCTGCCAGTATTGTCTCTCTTGCGTTCCCATCGCCTGTCTCACAGTCTCACTGTCCTCTCTCTCTGTCCGTCGCTCCAGCCATCCGTCCAGCCATTTGGCTGTATATTTTTCTGGTAAATAAAACAGAGCCAAAGAGGAAAAATCACCAGCAACAGCAGCAGCAACATCAGCAACATCAGCAAGGGCAACAGAATAACAACAAATTGGTTATGTTCGAGGGCAAATGCTATGCATATAAATATGACATCAAATTATTGAGATATATGTACGAGGAATGCCTTTATACCCACAATAAGAGTATATTCCGATTATAATGAAAATAAGTTGCAATTGTCCGAAGACTGCAACTGCAAGCCAAGTAAAAGAGTTGAGCTAAAAGAAAAGCAACGAAATATATTAGCAGAGAATGGAATTAAATGTGTTTGAAAGACTTTATGTTATTTATTACCTATTCCTCTTCATCTGATCTGCATATTTCGAACCCACTGCTCTGCAATGGTTCCCGAATGTAAATTCATAAAATGCAAATGTTAGTTTCACAAAAAAATTATCCATATTAAATTTGCTGACTTCTTTCTGAAATACCTCTGAAAGGCAAATAAAAGCCAAGCTAATATTTATATATTTTTGCGCTGTAACTCCACTAAAGAGGTTACAAATAAACCTAGAATTGCTAGACAAGCTTGTGCCCTAGACTAAAGCACAATTAAAAAAGTACTTTCATTCACAATGCTCTGCTATAGAGCAATGAAGCATTGATTTTAATATCCTACGGCCAGCGCATTTAATGGAAACGGACTACATTTAATGGGACCCTGTTTATATATAACATATTTGCATATGCGAAATGTTGAACACATGTTTGGTGTATGGAATTTAAACAAGAGTCCTGTGATTAATGTTCATTTGGCATTGTGCGATTCCATTGTTTGCCGTTGTCATTGTGCATATTTATTTAATGTATATATTACATGCATATGTATAGGCGAATGCAAATTTACGCTTTATGGTGTGCATATGTTGTTATAGGCAGATTTATATAGACATATATAAACATTATTGTATTGTGGTTGACACAATAATTACATTTGGTGAATGGAACAAAGCGACTGCGAGGCAAAGGCGCAACATTTGACACAGTTTTTTGATTGGATTGAATTGAATTGAATTGAATTGAATTGAAACAGAGAGAGTACTCTTCTAACTCGTATGCTAAACACTTCTATATATCTTAGTGGTATCATTTTGTGTGTTGTTTAGACAGACAACAAGGTGTGTGCGTGTGCGTGGCGTGTGCCACAGAGAGTGAGAGTGAGGTTGGGAGACAGTGGTGTCTGATACTATGTCCATTGCACTCTTCGCAGGCGTAATGGTGCCTCGAATGCCCCATCGGAGTCGCTGCGTCCCAACCTGGATGGCAGCCATCATCTGCAGGAGTACACGTACAAGAAGATAACGGCCTGTGATGTCTGCTCGCAAATTCTGAGAGGTGCGTATCAAGCATGCGTATACTTAATGTGCTGGTCGAGTCTAACGGGTTACGACCCCCATCTTCCCCCCCGTCAACTGCAGGTCACACGCGTCAGGGGCTGCGGTGTCGCATTTGCAAGCTGAATGCCCATGGCGACTGTGCCCCCAATTTGCCACGTTGCCAGCCCAAACAGAAGCTGCTGCGTCGCCAGAAGAGCACCTCGGAGCTGGAGAATCGCGTTGATATCGAGGAAGAAAGTGAGTATTCGCCGCGCATTTCTCGCGCTACCACAAACATATATATATATATAAATATATATATCTATCTCAAGCTCATCACGCGCTTTCCCCAACCCCCTTTGAACCCCACAACAAAGAAAAAAAAAAGAAAAAAGAAGAAAACCAAAACTAACAACAATAACACTTGCAAATACTCGTACTCGTATGCTTGCCATTTACGTGAAAGCCAGAATTAACATATTACCAAGGGCCGGCGGCTCGCCTCCATTTGTGCTGTAAGAACGTTAATGACCCACCCAAAGGTGCCATGGGTTTTTAGCACCTACTTCGTTTACTCCAAGTCTTGTTCTTGCTCCAACTCCCACGCCTGCATAAGAAAGCAGCCCCGCCGACTGACGAACCCTTTTGAGTGTTTAAGCCAACAACTGGAATTTCAGTTACCTTGAATTTTCATTCTACTTGTGTTGCTTAATGTTGTCGTTTCCTTTTTGCTTTCTTCTTGTTTTTGTGTACTTGTTAATTTTTTGTGTTCGTTGATGTGATGGGGAGCAACTGCAAGCTGTCCAAGTGCATTTGCATGGTCAGAAACACATTGATGTTGTTGTCCATGTCCTGCTCGAGAAATGGTCCGTAGTGTTCCTGAGTTGCTGCCAGTGGCAAAAGTGAATTTTCTGTGTGTGATTCCCAAAAATACAATGGGCATAGTCCATTACCTGGTTATTTCCAACCGATTGCATGCCACACACACAATCACGGCCCGAAAACTGTAACCAGTAACCAGTAACGAGTCACAGGAAGCTAAACATTTCACTAGCTAGTCGCAGTCGAGTTGAGCTGAGCTGACAGCTGTCAAATTGTCGAGCAAGAGGAGAACGAACGCATCCTGCGAATATTGATTTGACCGGGTTTTGTGTGCTTGCCACAAACCGTCGAAGGAGGGCTTCAGTTGATTTCCACAATGGATTTATGGCACTCGTGGGACAAACTGATTGCGTCATTTCTGATTTCTGCCACAATTCGCAACATTTCAACAAGATATCGTTTTTTATTTTCTACTTTATATTTCCTTTTTTTCATTGTGTCATTTTTTATTAGCGTTGCGTTTCACTTTTTTTTTTGTTGTTTCTTTTTTTGTTGTAATTGTGTTCGTTGTCAAACGGATTCATTGTACTCAGTTTGTTGTAGATGATTTGTGGCGAGAATAACGAGGACTCTCAGCTCACTTAACTTATAATTGAACCGTAGCTAACTAGGAAACTTTATGTATACGTACTCTATGTATAACTTTTCCTACATATCTATCTCTATATATGTATTGTAGAAGTACGAGTTAATTGGGGTTCAGTCATAACTATTTCGTTGCAATCACATTAAAACGACAACGGAGGCAAGGACGCGGCTCGAGCCAAGCAAGACACCATTAACTTGGCCTAATTCCACGAAACGAATAATCGATAGTACTTGAAACTTACCGAAGTTGGCCTAAGTGATTCCTGATTGTGCTGACCTTTGTCTGCACAGAAGTTTAATGGAATTTGTTTAAGAATTTGTTTAGCTCGAGCTGCGCGCCTCGTTTCCACACAATAACCAAGAACTAGTATAATGCTCGACACAGCCACCACAACAAGAATACTCTCAATAAATATGTACAATATAAAATCCTTTTCCCCCTAAAACCAAAATGAATTACATTACCGAATACGAATACCAATCGAACCGAATCGAATACCAAACATAAACCCATAAAGCATCGCCACAGGAGTCGGCGGTTAGCCCACAAACTGGGCAAACAGCGGCCGATGAGCAAAATCAAAGCGCAAATCTGTTGAATGTGCCCAATACGAAATTCCGTCAAAAGACGCCCCTCATCAATCGCATTGCGCAACTAGGTACCGAATGTATAATACTCTATATAGTATATTATCATACTTATATGGTATGCGCAAAAGATACTCAATTGCCATGCGCTTGAATTTTGTGTTCTCTTTACTTTTTTTGTTTTCGTTATCGATCTTATTATGTGTTTCATTCATCGGTTATTATGCAATGATTGATTGTTGCGCTTTGATTCACCTACTAATTAGCGAGTCAAGAATGAAAATTAACCAACAGCCAAAAATCAAAAATTAACTACAATTATAATACGTATTAAACAAGCTGCGCCAATAGCAAACACAAGCAATCAATCCATTCAGACAAATTACATGCAGTAACACACATTAACTAGCTAACAGCGGGGAAGTAATTTCGATTGACCAGACATTTCAATATCAATAAGATTGCGTAGTGGAGCATGCTCTCTAGCTGTCATTAAGTATATCTTATTGCCAACAACAATAACAACCACAACAACAGCGAAGACCACAAACAGCAACACATCGCGTAATCAGAGACCAATCTATAAATTCTCATTAGCTATCGTTGCATCAGCACATAATTATGCCATGTTGTGGGTACTGTACGAATTGGATAAATCGTCGTCATACTTAGCGCTCGATTCCATCTTGATGTCGCCCAACTAGCGTTCTAGTTCTCAGTCGATATCTCACACCCGATAAAAGGCCAAGAGACTAATAAAAACTGGAGTAAATTCGATACTTGATAAACAAATACGTACATTAATTCGTAGCGATTACTTTAAGTATTATCAACTGACACACACACACACACACAGTCACAGACATGTTTGCACATTGACATTCACATTGAGCATACTTGCCCCCATACCAAGTTGAGACCCACCCCGCCCCCCGCTCACAACATTTGATAATAATCGATAATCAATCGAAACCGATCAACCACTTGCCAAATTTAACTAATGCACTTCACAATGCAAAAACGCACATCATCGAATCGAAAATCGCTTTGAAATTGAACCAAAAACCACCAAAAAACGAATTTGAAATTTGAAAAATCGAAACCGAAAATCAAATCAAACCACCACTGGCCAACCACTGTTCACGCCCACGTCCACGCCCACGCCCACCACGAACAAACAATGGCAACCAATCAACTGCTACGGCACCCAAAAATTGCAAAATCTCAATCAAAGAAATTACCGAAATCGATCAAATTTACCGCGTGCTGAAACAAGCCGGCGAACTCAAATCCGGGCATCTTCCAGCCGCCGACAAATCCATCCAGATGCAGGGCAAAGCGCTGGACGGCAACGCTGGAGTCGCTGGCGTCGCCGGAGCTGGAGCCGGAGCGGGCGCTCCATCCAGCATTGCGCTGCCGCTGCAGCCGTTGAGCGGCAACGAGCGGCCGCCGGCGCCGGAGATACCCATTGTGAATGTGCCGTCGGAGGCGGCGGCGCTGCAGGATCCACATCAGCTGGGGCACCAACATCCGCATCAGCAGCGCAGCCTGGCATCCGTGGCGCAGGCGGCAGCGGTGCGGGCTGGTCGCGGCGTGCGACCGCCGCCGGTGGCGATGCCCATACTGGGCGTGCAACTGCAACAACAGGAGCTGCAGCAGCAACGTGGCGGTCTGCCTGTGCCCACACAAGATATCTCTAGTAGTTCAGGTCCGCAAAGCAAAACAGCAACCAAACTAATTGCAACAAAGTAGCTTGTTGTTACTTCTCTCTCTCTCTCTCTCTCTATCTTTCTATCTCTCCCTCTCTCTCTCTATCTGTCTCTCCTACTATTTCTATCTGACTCTGCTCATCATTTCATAAATTCTACTTTTTTTGGTTTCCACTTTCAGTTGGAATTTCTTTGACATTTTTATGGTTTGTAGCTTTAACCCAATGCTCTTCCCCCCTCTCTATCTCTGGTTCCTTTCACTCTCTCTCTCTCTCTGTCTCTGTCTCTCTGTTGGTTTCGTTACGTACACGACATTCATCCAGTGCCGTAGTAGCATTCAATCAATCAATCAATCAAGTCAACATTTTCCACCATTTCGTTTCGTTGAACTTCAAATTCAACTTTAAGTAAATACTTGAAAGCAAAGTTGAAAGTATGTTAACCACACCCTCGCACACTCACCCATAGCCGCATTCACACACTCCCACACACACACACACACACATACTCGTATACTTAGTCATACTCACCCAGTCAGTCAATCAATGAGTTCAAGTCGTGCCCTTTAAGTCCTTTAATATGCTCCTCTCTTTCACCTCAAACTCTCTGCTAAATGCTGTTACTGCACTCGTAGCGCATCCCCACACACACACACACACTTCGACACACGCAGACACACATTTACATATATATCTAGCATATTTATTATATTTAATTGCATAATCTATTTGAAGTACAATTTCGATTGCCATTGCGCATACGCCCCGTTGCTTCGCCTTGCCGTTGCTGCTAACGCTCCTCCGCTTGCGATTTTAGACCCACCACCACAACAACAACACACGACACACACGACACACACTTACACAGATATGTAGCCATGCATTTTGTGTAACAAATAAAACAAGTGCTTTTGCTTAGAGACTGTCAAACTGTAGCATTAGCTTAGTTCCTTTTAACTAGCGTTTATCAACAGCATTAACTTAGCCATATTAACTATATTATCTATATATATATATATATATATTTGGTATTTAGTTGTATTTTGTACTTGCTAATCATGCATTTTCATTTTCCCACACTCACACACTCACACACACACACACACAGACGCACACTGAAGCCACATCATTATCTAAATTAATAACTAACTCGATTAAAACCTTATGCGTAAGCTCCAACTCAAAGTAATTAAACTCTTAAATAGGTCATTTATTAAATATATACATCTATATAAATATACTCATCTGTTTGACTTATTGTTTATTTCTGGTTGCGAGTGTGAGTGCAAATGAGTGTGTGAGTGTGCTGTGACTAACTCTGGCGAGCTCTTGGACGACTCAAACAAATTTCTTTCCCTCCCCCCCCCCCTCTCTGTCGCCGTCTCTCTCTCTCTTTGTGTCTGTCTCTCTCGTCGAATCTATTATTGTGACCCAAATAACAATTGAATTGAGCTGCCGCCAACACTGCGAATACTCGACACGCTTCTCTGCAAAATGTTATTCGAAGTTAACACACGCATCCGCACAGCTGGCAGTGTATGCGGCCTAGTCGGTGTCTGGCTGGAGCTGCGCCTGCACATGCATCGTGGGCCCAAGTTACAATATCAAAAGCAACCATGCAAGAATGATTTTCAATTGAAAAGCGACGCAGCGAGCTGGCAACACAATTTTAACACACACATCCCCCCCTCACACACACACACAGAACTAAACCCTGAACTAACCCCCGCTCTCTTTGTCTTGCTCTGCTTTCGCCCTCGCTTGCACTCCCTTGGAGAGCGATCAGATTTAATGGCAATGCCTATTTGCAATCTGTCGCTCGGTTTAGGCGCACTCGAGTGCATTTGCTTGCCGCAAAACGCTGCTCGGCCTGCCATGATTAGCGACAGCTCCGTCACTTGCCACATGCCACATGCCACGCCCGCGGCACAGGCCTTGCCGCTGCATTCCCTCTGTGGCTGCTGCCAATTAGGCAAGTGTGTGTGTGTGTTTGTGTGTGTGTGCTGATTTGCAGCTGATGCGGCAACCTTTTGTTGCACTTACCCCGCTCCCCAAAGCACACACACTGCCGCAGCTGCTGCTCCGTTTCTGACGATATTTTATGGTTTAGCCGGCAACTTGGCAATTGGATAATTTGCCAATTTGTTTATAATTGCCTCACACACACACACAGAGATACACAATTGATCTGAGATTAGTTCACGCTGACTTCCCTGGACCGATTACGTTCACATATATGGATTTATGCCCCCCCACACACACACACTGAAACACACACTGACAGCGAGACACGTATTTGATTTACTGATTGTGCAACAATTCGAAATTAACACACAACAAAATGTTTTCTCGTGTCCTTTTTTGCCACTTTTGTTTCGCTTGCTAAACCAAACCGAACCGAACCAAAAATCAAATTCAAAATAAACCACAAAATAAATGAAATTGAAAAAAACACAACTACAACTAAAACCACTCACGACAACAATGCGAAGATCAGCGATATGGCGCGCCTTATGCGCCCGTCTCGAACATGTCCAGCTCGGCGTACATCAGCAGCGGCTTCGGCATTAACTACTACACGGCCAGCGCCCTGCAGCAGCAGCAACAGTTGCAACTCCAACAGCAGCAGCAGCAGCAGCAGCAACAGCAGTTGGCCGCAGCAAGTGTCGGCTACCAGCAACCGCAGCAGCAATCGTCGCCAGCGCATCAGCAACTGCAACAGCAGCAGCAGCAGCAACAGTCGGGCGGCTATCTGCAGAACGATTCGGGAATGCGACGTCGCCTGTTTGCCGGATTTAGGCCGCTGTCCGGGTTTGGACGCATGCGGCAGCAGCGCTCGTCGCAGCAGCAGCATCGCTCCATATCATTGCCAGAAAGTAATTACGTGACTTACCATCATCTCCACCAACATGCAGAATTTGAGCAACAGCAACCACCAGACCAACAACTAAAACAGCTACAACTACAACAACAACAACAACAACAACACCACTTCTTTTACCACCACCACCATCACTATCCACACGAAACAACACCTTCTTCTTCTACTACTAGTACTGCTTGCAACCGCACGAAACGTGCGACACGTTCCGTCAACGATTTGTGCGGCAACTATTCGTTTGATTCTGTTGCAGCACCACCAATCTCTACTACAACAACATCAACTACTACTACTACAACAATTACAACTTCATCTTCAACAACAACAACAACAACAACTACAACAACAACAATCAACCGTTCTTTTTGGAATTGTACTGCATTTTATTCCAATTGGATGTTTTTATAGCTGTTTAGTGTCGCAACTCTTAAGTGTCGTGTGTGCGCGTGTGTGTGTGTGTGTGTGTGTGCCTGTCTGTGTGTGTGTGTGTTTGTGTGCGTTCAACTTAAATGTATAGCTTAAGTGCACCCCTTATTTGCCATCCCCACCCACGGCCACATTACTTTACTTTAATTTGAAGCTAGACAAACTTGGCTTAAACAATACCCCCAACACGCCAATTAGTCTTAACCCAGTTTACACTTCAGGCAAACGGCTCATTTCCGGCTCGCCAACAACAGCAACTACAACAACTACAAAGCGCCTGGCACATTGGCATAATTTGTATACATGGCCAGGAGAGAGCGCGCAAGTTGCAAAGCAACTAAAGAAGCAACTTGCAACGGCTGTGCCGTGTAAATTGCGCACCATTGTCAGCTTTTGTGCCACGCGTAAAAAAGGCTGGCAAAACAAGCAAGAGTGCTCTCCTCCCCACGCCGACAAACAAATACTCTAGCAAACTGATTGAATAGCGAGAGAAATATTAAAAGGCAGCTTGAGGAGACTTTGATCCGACACAATCAAAAACATATATAAAAATTAAATAAAGAGAAGTAAAATATAGAATATTCATGCCAAAATATGCAAGCAGCATTTCATCATATAGTCAACTAACTACTCTAACTGAATGAATAGTGAGGGAAACATTCATGTTGCTCAAACTGCAGTCAGATGCGACTAAACTAAAGACAGCTTTGGGAGACGCTAATCTGACTTAATCAAAAACATATTAAAATATTAAAAAAACAGCAAGTGTTGTAGATAAATTAAAATTTAGACTATGGCTCGACAACGAAATACTCTAGCAGACTGATTGAATGGTGAGGGAAACATTCATGTTGCTCAAACTGCAGTCAGATGCGACTAAACTAAAGTTAGCTTAAGAAGATGGTAGTGAGATACAATCAAAAACATATGGAAATATTAAATAAGCAGCTTCTGCAGGTATTCTAGATGAAGTATGAAAATAGGGAAGCACGTAAAAAGTGGTCTCCTCTGACTGATTGAATAGCGAGGGAAACATTTACGAGTATGTTGCTCAAGCGACTAAACTAAAGGCAGCTTTGGGAGTCGCCGAGATAGACAAAAATATAATTAAATATTAAGAAAGCAGTTCTTTAAAGTAATTCTTTCTGCTCTGATAACTTTAATAGGAGTATTAGGGAAACTAAAATGCAGCAGGAAGATTAAATGGGAATTAGTTAAATATCACAGACCACAACAAAGTGTCACTTACTTAGCTCATTCAACTGCATCAAATTGATTATGATGATATTGAATATGTATAGAACCTACTAGCAATAGGCGTGCATAGCTCAAAAGTTATCAAGAGGCACAGACGCACTTGGTTTGGAGACTCAACTTTGTGGGCTTTGGGCATCACGCACTTCTGGCCAAATAAGTGCAAGACCCTTGGCAAGGGTATAAAATGAGAGTGCACAATAAAGAACGAGCATACAAATGTTGCACGCTTTCACAGTTGCCACGCTGTTGCCGCAGCACAGTTGCAAGTCGCCAGTGGCACGCTGACTGTACGCGAAATTGAAGTTCTGCGCAAGTTGGAGCCGAGTTCATTTATGCTTAATGTCTGCCGCATTTTTAATGGCATTCTCAATCTTTGCCGGACTTCGCAGCGCCACGTCCGAGGCGACAGCTGAGTAGACGTCGAGCACAGCACGGGGCAACGGACGGGGGCGCAGTCGGGGGCGGAAGCTAACAAACTTTTTTGTCTTTGCCGCCCAGACGCCCCCGCTGCCCCACTGCCCTCCACACGCCGCACTTCAGCTTGAACCCGCCTGCAACATAATTATGCTAAAATTTGTTGTGCCGCACAATTTCTTCGCAGTTGCTGTTTTTGTGTGCGCCGCTTCCACACTGCCACACTCCCCTCCCCCGCTGCTTTTTCGACTGTAGCTGCGACTGGGATTTTCTGTTTTTCCATTTTGTGCCAGCGCTTTTCTTTTAGTTTGTTTTCGGTCTGCGCGCATTTTGTACGTTTGCATGTTTTCCTTTTGGCCCACTGAGAAGGCTGCTGAGCAGGCTCTGTGCACTTATTTTTTCGTCGGATTATTTTCTCTGGTCTATTACATTTTGGCCCCAGGATAAAGTCGAGCTGAGCTCGAGCTGCTCGAGCTGCTCCGGCTGCTCAGGCGGCTGCTTTTATGCATGAACGCTGAACGTCTTAATGTTTAATACTTTTTGGTTTGTCTTCGTTTAACTTAATTAGTTTTAATTCGCCCCCGCATGCCGTCAAATCGACCCGTCCTCTCCCCACGCAACTAAGCAGCTCAACTAACTCAAACTCGAGCTTGAATTATCAAATGAATATACAGTCTATATACTACATATACATGCTTATATTATATATGTTATATATATAAATGTGTAGCGACAAACAGCAAGACGGACATTGCAAGGCCGTTCGGCGAGCCCCTGATGTTGACCAGAAACATGCCCAAGAGTCCTGAGCCCAGCCAGGATGAGTCCAAAGGCAACAAGCGACGCCTCCGTTTGAATTGAATGGAATTGAATTGAGAAGAGAATGAAAGAACAGTAATGAAATGAGAAACTCCAGCCCTACCCCAAACCAACAATGAACAACTGTAACAATTGCTGCTTAGTTGACAACAATTACAACTTGAAATTCATACTTTAATTTGATTATTTTTAATATAGTTACCTTACTTTAGTTGTGTTTAGTTCTGCCCTAAAATGTAGTCCTTACGTTAGCAATACAATGAATGCGAATTGCAGCACAGTAATTATTATAAAGTACTCAACTAATCTATCGATATGTGAACTCTAAAATATAAACTACACTAGTTACTCGCAGTTCTAGATCTGTTTACTATCATATATAACTATGGAACGTAGCTTGAATGTTCTGCGCTACAATTAAATGTATTTTAAAGTATTTTAGTACTCGTATTCTACTCATTATGCACATCACTCTGTACGTTTCTATCAATGTTGTAAATACCACACGCAAAACCAATTCAAAAATATAATAAAAATCATAAAAAGAACCAAGAGCAATATATATTTCAGATGTGAGTCAAGAGAATCGCAACACAAAACACCTTCTAGCAACTCCTCCCCTGTCTGTGAGGAATGTTCTTCCCCTACGTCTATCTATATTACACTCAACTTATGCACGGGGCGAATAAACACACACACACACACACCTACACACCCAGACACACTTAAAAAACACACCACACCTTTGCTGTCTCTTTATTGAAACGTGTGTTTTGATTGTTGCTCTGTTGCCAATACTTTTACTCTGACTCGTATACATACTCGTACTTGCATCTTTCAGTTCTAAGTCCACACAGGACACCACAACTACTACTATATAAATGTTATAGTTTAACTTGAACCTACTTTTGTCACATGTCTTCTGTTCTTTAGCTAAACATAATACAATCAAACTTGAACTGTAACTTTTTCGGTTTTCATTTTCGATTCTAGCAACTCTTTGTTTTTGGTTTTTTCTTAGAGCAGTAGCTACTTACATCTACTTAGATACATTATATACTATGCTCCAATCTGAACAAAACGAAATTAAATTGCAAATTTTTTTCATACATTTTACTGCTTTTTTCGTAAACCAAAATCGAAAAAACAACAACAACAACAAACGAATACCAAACCAAACTCATGTTGCGTGTGTCTGTCGCGTTATTGTCCAACACAACACTGTCCAACCAAAAACCAAAAAAAATAAACAAATTAACAACAATGACAACAGCACCGCACTCACCGCGCCGCCAAAAGTTGAACTTACGCATGAAATCGTTGAGCTTGGACTCACCCGAATCCTCGGAGCTGCACGGTCAGTTTAGGCGTCGCCAGCATCTGCCGGCGAACGCCGCCTCCACGTCCAGCGGCTACTACCACGGCGGCTCGGGAGGCCATCTGGAGCACAGTACTCCGCCGTCGAACAACAGCCGGCTGCACTGTAAGTAGCAAACCAGTTCCCGTCCACCCCCCGACCAGTTTCCAGTTTCCCGCTCACACCGACACCGACTACTGGAGTTGCACCTCAAACTATCTCCAAACTGAATGCGAAACTCAAATGAAAATCAATCTGAAAATACAACTAACTGCCAATGAAGTGAACCCCCAACTAAGCTGGGCGCCAAACTCTCTAGCTCTCACTCTGCCTATCGCTCTCTGTTTCTCTCAACTCTGATTCTAACACTTGACTCTTGAAAGCCTAAAAGTCAGCACCAACAAATGGCGCTTAAGAAATAAACAAAAAAAAATGTATATCATTCATCTTTCTGTAACAAATGCTTAAACAAACTTCAAAACGTAGTTACATTTTGTTCAGTATCTTTTAGCAAGTTTCGTTTTTAAAGTAGCTTTAGCTTAAAGTAGAAGCCGGTTGAATTTTAAATTTGAATTTCAATTTGAATTGGAAGCAGAAGTTAACGTTGAAAGTTCCACAACTCACATTACAGACAGTCAGTCATCGCTCGTACAACAAGTAAAATTCATTTTCCAAGTAGTTGCCCAGAATATTTTCAACTTAAAGCTTCATTTGAATTTCAGCCAACGTCACGAACAAAACAATGTTTCTCAAGCACCACGAAACCGAAAAACCAAAAAGCAAAAACCAAAATCAAATCGAAATCGCCTTCTATGAGTTTTTACGTTTCCTGCTACTTTCTGTAAATGTATCTTTCACTTTAACTGTACCTCTAACTGTATCTTTAACTGTAACCGTATCTCTATTTGTATCTTTGTAATTTTCTATCATATTATTCGTGCATTCAATTAACCGACAACAGCAACCACATTGAGAGTGTGTGCGTGTGTTGTGCATGTCCTTAACGCCATCACAGTTGGCCATTAACGCTGCCCTCTTCTCTCTCTCTCCCTCTCTCATCGATATCCATTACAGCGCCATCGAGCCCCTCGCACCCGGGCCGCAAGCTGCTGTATGCCACACGTGGCATGCGAGGCGGCAGCGTCGACTTGCCCGACGAGATGGAGAAGTCACAGTCTTCGGCCAGCACATCGCCTTGCCTATCACCAGTAAGACATGCCCAGGTATTCCCCCTCTTTTTTGCCTCCCCACACTCCATTACCCCCACTTCTTTGTTTCTGTCTCGCTCGCACACTGTTATTGGTTCGCAATTTGTTCGGTTGTGCTATCATGTTTATGCCTGAGTTATAATGTGCCTCCAATTTCAAGAAATCGCATCGTCTGCTGCCCACCAATCTCTACGTCATACTCTACAACTTCAAGGCGCGCCACGCCGACGAGCTGGACCTGAAGGCGGGCTACAAGGTGGGTTATACTATTTAAATAATTAAACCAAAGTTAGCACGGCATTTGCTTCATATTTATGTGGGTAAACTCTACAATTTGTGTGCTAATAACGAAATAAATATGCAGCAAATCATGTTGATGGATTGAAAACATATCTGAAAATATTACTGAAAACAAGAGTAGAAAAGAGTAAACTGTGAATGTCTGAAAAGCACACAATGAATGGCTATATTGTAGTCTGTTAAATATAGATACAACTAGTTGCTTGCGAAGTAGCTAGTGAGATAAAAGACTTTGAACATGCTGCAGCCTTTGTTAGGTTTCACATTCAACTTTGTAAGGCAGCGTTCAACGTTAGATTGCGGGAAATTAGCGAAAGTCGGAGCAAACACGGCGCTTAATATACCCTTTGTTGACTGTGTGCAGAGAGTATTAATATGCTGCGCACATATTTTTGCATTGCAGCAAATAAATAAATAAATAAAACGCTTTGTTTAATCCGCTAAACTCGACGTTTACCGCGCACACACACACAAAATGCGAGCTGAAGCCGAACAAAGGCAGCCAGGGAAATGGTCTGGACGAAATCGAGCGCCCAGAAGGGGCGGTCGAAGGGAAGGGGGAGAGTGGGGCGAATGTTTGTATAACAATATATTCAATATGGGCAAAAACAATGCTAGAAATAACTGGTTCATTTATAATGTACACAGCGCATTTTTATTATGTGCCCAGAACAAAGCGCAGCAGCAAATCGCTGGCAGGAGGAGATGGAGCAGCAAAGAAAGCAGCAGCAATACTGTAACAGTTGGGGCGTATTGTGTACACATTCTGATTGCCAATGCCATGTGCTTGCGAAAGCGATTGCGAGTGCGATTGCGGATTGCGTATACGCCCCCGCGGCCGCGGGCAAATTGTTGCAAATGATTTACATATGCATTAGCAGCGGCAAGGACATTGCAAGGATTGCCGATTGCCGATTGCCGATTGCCTGCCTAATGGCGCCTGCTTCTCTCGCACACAGGTGACTGTCATCGATACCTCGGATCCGGATTGGTGGAAGGGCAAAGTGCTGGGACGCGTCGGCTTCTTTCCCTCGAAGTACTGTGTGCGCCTCAATGCCAACGAGAAGCCGCTGCAGGTGACGCACAATCTGCAGGTGTCCGACGGCGAGCGCGGCGAGAACATGACGCTGCTGCGCGACCAGATCGTCATCCAGGTAAGTCAACGTCCCAGTTGCCGTCTCGATGCGATTCAAATTGTGCGCCATCATTGTTCAAGACGGGCGACGAGGTGAACGGCATGGTGATGGTGCGCTCGGCGGACAATCGTCAGGGCTACTGTCCCATCAAGTATCTGCAGGAGGTGTGACAGCCAGAAGAGGAAGAGCCGCCTGCCAAGTCATCGATGCAAACGTCGCGTGCCGCAGCTGCGGCACAAACGGGCGACAAGACCAAGCGTAGAATTAGAATCGTAGTATCCGACAACAACCTAGCCACCGCTTCCCCCTCAGCACCGCCGCCGCCACACACACAGACACAGTCACAGTCACATCCACAGCTGGCAGCCAGCAGCACACAGCACACACATTCACACACACAGTCGCAGTCGCCGAGTCACGAGACGAAGCGACTGAACATCGAGTACAGCGACGCCGAGGGCGGACTGATCTGGGACAAGGACAAAGACGTGCTGATACTGTCGGGGCGCAACAAGAACGACAAGAACTGGGAGAACTGGGAGCGCATACGCGAGCAGAAGCTGGAGAAGATGAAGAACATCTGCTTCGAGAGCTACCGCCAGTCGAAGCGCGACAAGCTGCTGCTGGCCAAGCCGCGGCCCAAGCAGCTCGACTCCACCTGGTACACGGACAACATCTACTCGAACCGCTCCGACGACCTCGACGAGGACTACATGCCCGACTGCCTCAAGTACGGCAGCTACAGCCACCGCATACTGCGCGACATCCACGAGCAGGACGAGAAGTACGCCGACGAGACGCTGCCCATGCCGATGCGCGAGCGGCGCGGCGAGGGCGAGGGCTCGCCCGGCTACGGGCTGCAGCGCTCGAAGAGCTGCAAGGAGTTCCAGTACCCCAAGTCGCAGAGCTGCTGCTTCGAGGGCAACGTCTACGAGGCGGGGGGCGGCACACCAGCCGCTGCCACAACAGCGGGCGGTGGCGCCACCACGACAACGACGACGTCGATACTGAAGAATCGCGCCGGCGTGCCCAAGTCGTACTCGTTCAGCGCGTCGACGAAGACGATGCCGTTCGACATCATCGACTACGAGCTGCCGCCCGCCTCGAACACGCGCCGCGAGAAGCGCGAGGCCTACAGGCGCAGCATGAACATGCTGTACAGCAACAGCCTGGACGAGCGCACGCTGGCGCACAGCTGCTGCGCCCGCGAGCAGTGCACCAGCGCCAAGTGTCTGCTGGACGACATCTATGCGGGCGGCGCGCGTCGCCGGCTGGACGGGTACGGCGGTGCTCTGGCCGCCAGCGCGGCGGGCAGCAACAGGAATCTGAATGTCAACCACAATCTCAGTCGCCAGCTGCAGCCGCTGCGCTCGCCGGCCGACTGGCTGTTCGAGGAGCGCGCCGAGGCGGAGCATCGGCGTGGCGCCGGCCCACTGCCGGCGCCCACCGTCATCTGCTGCTGTGCGACGGACGACTATTGCTGCCACCGCCAGCCGCCACAGCACCGCAGCGCGGGCAGAGCGAGCGTGAGTCGCGCTCACTGTCCGGGCCACCATCCGGCGGCCGAGGAGGAGGAGCACATGCACTGTCGCTACGACACCGACCTGGAGCAGTTCATACGCGCCGAGCGCGATCGCCTGCTGCTGCAGGACAAGTTCCTCGACGACGACGAGCGCTACCTGGCCCAGAGCCACCACGGCTACAGTCATGGGCACGCTCACGGGCATGGTCATGGCTATCCGCTGCAGCGGCCGGCGCGCAGCAAGTCGCTGCTGGAGGTGCAGCCGCCGAATCTGTACGACGACGATAGCTGCTCGGACACGACCGAGATCGATCTGGAGGACTTCAACATCGACCTGGAGAAGTACTGGGAGCAGCTGGACAAGCCGCCCAGCCCCATCAACATGGACATGCGCCGCAACATGCACAGCAGCCTCAAGGTGAAGAACGTCAACGTTCGCTGCTACAACAACGGCCAGCCCATCGACATGCACGACCGCGAGCACGAGCGGCTGATGATCAAGAAGTCGCTGCTGGAGGGCATGCCCTCGCCGCCGCAGCACGACGCCGACTCCGGCGCTTTTTTTGAGAGTGCCGCTGCGCCGCTGCACCATCCCCCCCACCAGCACCTGCAGCAGCCGCATCCCCACCACCACCACGCTCATCCACACGCCCACGCCCACGTGCCGCAGCGTCACCAGGGCGCCGTGGCGCCGCCCGCCTACGGCCACGGCTACGGGCACAAGGTGTACCCGAGCGCCGACACCCTGCCGTCGTATCAGTACAACAACTTCTATCCGGAGCACGCGACGCTGGGCAGCGTGCTCACGCAGCAGCCGGCGGCGGGCATACACCATGCGTCCGCGGGCGGCCACTCGGCGCTGAGTCTGATCAACAACATCTTCTCGATCTACAAGCCGAACAAGTACTCGCCGGAGAACTGCCAGCTGAACTACGAGTCCAAGCCGGAGCCCTGCAAGAAGATGAATGTGCCGAGCACGCGTCGACCGCTCGGCGCCGTCTCGGGCAACACTGGGCTGGGGCACGAGTACCTGCACTCGTCGATGAAGCGGCCGCTGCTGGTGAGCGCCGAGCAGCCGCACTTCAAGATCATACCCGAGAAGACGGGCCTCAAGATCTCGCCGCTGCTGGCCTACGACGAGTACGGAGGCGGCGACAAGGCCCACCACAGGCTGAGCAGCACCGCACGACCCCTGATGCTTCCGCACTGATGGTGCTGGACCTTTCCGTGGTATGGTAATGGTAATTATTGTTAGTTATGCCCACAGCGACTGCCGCATGAATTCTCCAGCCAACAGCAGCAGCAGCAACAAGTAGAACACGAACAACAATCCAAAAGACTCGCTCGTTTAGCAGCAACTAAATATATACTGTCTAGTATGTTATATGAGTAAACAAACCAAAAACGCACAACTTGGCCCAGTGGCTCAACTAATGTTGTAGTGGCATCGACGCCCCTTCCCTTGCCCCTGTCCCTACCCTTCCCGGATTCCGTCTGGAAGTCGACCTCCTTTACTCCCCGTCGTCGTCGTTAATGTTGAGGCATCATTTCATCGTTTTGTCCACAGAAGCCACCACCAACAACTCGAACAACTCGAACAACTCAAACAACTTGAACAACAACAAACACCATCACCAACAACAACAACAACTGCGCCATACCATTGGAAAATATTAAGTATACAACATGGGAGACACACGTCTTAGAGGAAATTAGCAGAATTTTAGGAATACGATGTAACTAGAGAGCAAGCGAACGAAGTGAAGAGCATATCCAGCTCGGCTTTAGCATACTCACACACACACAGCCACACACACACAGACAGACACACGTACACACATTCAGAACAAATGTGCTTTTAATCCGCTTGAAAAATCGCCGCATATAGTTGATATATAGTTCACATATACTTACAATATATATATATATATATACAAATATATATGTACCACTAATTTTTCGAGCAACTTTTAAGCAATCAGAAGGCGTACTCAATATACATACATATATATACATAGATGTATAGACGTATATATATAGAGAGATGTACTACAACTATATGATAGTTATGTAAGTCATTCCATATCCGTGTTTCACGTTTGTATTTAGGACAACAACAGCAACAGCAACCAGAACAAAAACAAACAAGCAAACACAAGACAACCGTACCGTATCGAAGTGAACGCATTGTATACCCTGTAATCTTGAAACCTGTAGCAGCTAAGCGAATTTTTATTAACACTAACAAACTATTGTCGATAGCGATGTCGCGCACTACGGCGACTATCGTTCGAACGTTTTGAAAATGGTTAATGATTTGAGACAAACATCGTTTTTATTGCCACGAAATTTTTTCTATTTTTTATACCAAAAACCAAAGAAAACAAAACAAAATACATATAGTATATTAAAGTACTAAAACTACAAAATAAAAGAAGAAATAAAAACAGAAGCAAATTTCGATATGGAACGTTTATAAGGCTTAAAACTCAATATATGTTGCGGCTTCTAGGAGAACAAGCAAAACCAAGCAAACCACTAGATTTGTATGTCTATAAGGAGAAAACTATGAATACTTTTGAATACTCGTGTTATGATTGTACTTTTATGATGAATGCGTATCCACTGGCCTTATTTATTCAAACCAAAGCAACGGAATAAACTAAATGCAACAAAAACACACACAAACACACACACACACACACACACAGAGACTACACACACACACTTGCACTTAATATGTGAATTTATTTGCGTTGAACTTTTGAGCGCACTTGAGAATTAATTTTAAGGCTTTGCGTTGATTTCGTTGATTGTTTTTGGCGTCCAATTTTACAAGAGTACATAAGTATTATAAACTAGCGAGCGTAGCGAGTAAGCGTAACGAGTAGCGAGTAACGAGTAAGGAGCAAGGACATAGCAAAGTAACGAGTGCATCGTAATCGTATTTGTATTTGTAGTACGTAAGTGTAAAGCAAAGCAAACCAAGCAGTTTTAGCACGTAAACGTGCAATCGATTTTGAATTTGAATTTATTTTTAATGACTTTTGAAGAAAACGAAAAACGAAAAACGAAAAACTTGAAACACAAAAAAAGTATATAGAAAGATTTTATTAGACAACGTTTTCTATCCACATTGTTGTTGAACTACTTACACACAAACAGACAGAGACACACAGGACACAGACAAGGAGGAGCACGACAGTCGGAGACAGGAGACAGGTGCAGATTGTGCGACGTGTATTATTAATCTAAGTGTACCCCTATGGCCTATTAGTCAATAAGTAATCCAATTTTCTACACAGACTACGAACTACAACAACAGACACAAGAAATTAATGCACCAACGTCAAGGAAAACCAAAAGAACAATGAACACATCGAGCACCCATTTAATGATACAGATCTATAGATGATATTTAGACTAAACGAATACATAGACACACGTATAATATATATATATATGAATTATATATGTAAGCGAGGAAGTAAGTCAAGTGTAAAGTGCAGTGAAGTGGATGCAAATGAACATAAACATGAACATGAAAACGCCCAAATCTTATGAGTATGTAATTAATAGAGAAATACCAAAAACAAATTGAAATCTGCAAATTCAACAATAGAACAACAAAACCAGAACGTTCGCTCCGTCGCCGGAGAAACGGGAAATGCTGAAATTGGCAATTAAGTAAATTAGACGTAATTGAGAATATAAACTATACTTAGCTGGTAAACTGTAGCACAGCCTCCGTATCCCGTATCCTGGCAAGGACAAAGGGCCCAGGGATTGGCCGGAAGGCGCGCCGGGGCTGTCTGCTCGTATTTAATGCATCATTTTGTTTAGAGTGTAATATTGTTATAGTTACGATTACGATTACGATTGAGATTGATTGCGAATCACATAATATTGTACTTGTATGTTATTGCTTACCTTATATTGCATATATATACATAGAGTAATCGGCATTCGGTGTAGCAACGCGATCGCACAGATGCAGACGCGGACGCGGATGAAGAGGAACCCTTGAAGGCAGACATAGAACGATTGTAGCAAATTTACATCTAAATTACGATAACGATAACGATAACCATGCAACATACGCATTCAGCATATGGCATATGGCATATAGTATAGTTAAGCGATCCCGGCAAAGATATCAATGCAACTTACATATATCAAATAAATACAACTGAAACACTAAATCCCTAAAGCAAAAAATTCAACGCAGCAACTAGAGCGACAAACGCGTAAATCAATTTCAAAGAACAAACAAAAAACTAAAAGCAAAAGGAATGTCAACAAACTTAACTCATTTAGCACTACATGCAAATTTAAATGTGAACTTATGTCCCTATCCCGTCGTCTACCCTCCCCCCCCGTAAATCGCCCGCATCATGCTCCCTCCCCAGGCTGACCTCTGACCAAACTCTTCATTTAACTGAAAATAAAACAAAAATGATGTTGAAATTCGATGTAAAAAAATAGCAACTGCTTTTTTATTTCGGGCGGCACATTTCAGCAAACAGGATTTCATGAGAAATATGCATTCCTTTATATTCACTTACACTTCATGTCAAACTAACACAGTTCAAGTCTAATTCCACAGAATTTCGCATTGAAGTGTCAAGTTTCTGACTCAAGTGCACAAAAGTATGCTACACTTTTGTATAAATACAGCTGCAGCCTAAAAGTATGTGACACATTTTCAAAACGTAATGTGAGAACTTCGTAAATTGGCCATACGAAGTACAAGCACAAAGAAACCTAACTGCAAGTTTATTTCATAACTAGACTTAGCCGCATCCAACAAAAAAAGCATACTAAATTAAATTTGATAAGGTGTGAGCAGTAGCTGAAGTACCAAACGAATATATAAATATAAAAGTAGACGGTCGAATTAGTAGTAAAAGCAAGTGCATTCTTTTTTAGCTGCTGGCTACAGATTTGTTACCGTTTCACTAATAATTTCCAAAAACATTTGACACTTTATAGCTTACTTTGGGTTACAGCAGCTACTACTATATCTATAACTATTGCATCAGTGAATATGCAATGGCAATAATATTTCTTCTAAACTGACACGTGCAGCAATTGGAATACTTGACGAACATAATAGAGTAGCAAGTGGAACTTTAACCTATAACATTATAAACTATTATTATAGGTGCCTGCTGCTGATTTCTTATATCATTGATATTGACGTCAAACAAACTTTAAGCAGTGATTAACTACAGCTGAAATGATTATTTTAAGGGAAGCTCTCGGAATTTAACCAATTTCATGGCTTCAAAATAGCAAGCTGTTTAAATTTACTGTGCGTTAATTTTTAATCAATGCATAAATGAGGGCAAACAGCATTGGACGACCTTCTGCGTGCATCCATTGATTACCTTGATGGCCAATTATTTAGTCCTTGCTTGAGGTCTATAAATAGCAATAAACTACCAGAGCGATGGCCAGTTGAATTGAATGAACGTGTACAGGTTTTGTTTTTATTAAGATTTAAATTTATATCACATTAAATTTTACATTAACAAAGATACAAAAATATACGACTTGTCGTTGTTGTTGTTGTTGCCATTGTCACTTGTGTCGTTATGTTTGCTTGTTTTCACAATCAATATTATTATAAGTATAGGTATATGGTAAGTTTACGATTACGAGTAGTTTCTGCATTGCAAGCAATTCTTGAATTTGTTTTGGATGGGATTGGATTAAAAGATAGGATTGTCAGCCGAGCCAGCATGCTTAGCAGTTGGTCAGTTGGACATTGGACGTCTTCGTAATAATGTTTGGATAGATGGGGGCGCATACATAGTGTTGACCAGCTAACATTAACGTTATACATTTAACATAGAGTTACACGCTTACGAGCTATGGCTAAAACTATCGAATTGGTTTTCTAAACTAATTGCATCAGAGTCAGTCAAAGATGTTTGGAACCTAAACCTAATCTATTATGCCAGGATGCGCCGTGCTCGGCGACCTGCTTGTCAGGCTTATAGCTAGTTCGACGGCTGCTCTCCTGGATTCTGTTGTTGCTGTTGTAGTTGCTGTGGCTGTTCCTCTTCCTGCTGCTGTCCTTCGGCCACCGCTGTGGCTGCAACAACTGCTGTGGCTGTTGCAGCTGCCGCTGCTGCCGCCGCTGCCGCAGCCGCAGCCGCTGCTGTGGTGCTGGCAACGACGCCGTCCAAGGCGTTCAAAGTGTTGCTGCTGGCGGCCTTCTGGTTGGGGAAGAGCACCGAGTAAGCTGGCGGCGGATCGAGTTCCTCGTAGTTGGGCGGCGAGGTGGCACTCGTGGGATCCTGGCCAGCTCCGTTGGCGGCGGCCAGCGCCGCCTCGCGCTCATTGTTGACCGCATGCTGGGAGGCGGAGGCTGCAAGTGAACGTATGGATTGAATGTGAGAGCTCAAGCGACAACAGGAAACTGTTGGTGGGTTAGTTGGGTTGGCGGATGGTGCGCGGTGGATTAATGGCATAAGGCGAAAGTTAGACGTCTTGCCAGAGACACAGACACAGACATAGACATAGACATTGATATAGGATGCGAAGAGAAAAGTTGCGACACACAGAGACACAAAGCGATACCCATAAAAAGTCGCAGTGAACACGAACGCCAAACAACGAAACGAAACAAAACGAAACGAAACGAAACAAAACAGAAACTCACATAAATATAAATGTCTATGTCTTACTTGGGCTACAAAAGTGTGCAATTGAACGTACCCCAGAGGCCGCAGATGAGCAGCGCACCGCCGCAGAGGAGCATGCCGAGCATTAGATAGCCCCACGGCCCGTACTTGGACAGATCCGAGTGGAGGCCCGTCCTAGTCGAGTTGCGTCGCGTGAATCCGCTGCCGCCAGTGATGCCGTTGCCGTTGCCGTTGCCATTGCCATTGCCGTTGCTATTTCCATTGCTCTCCAAGGTGGCATTATCCTGCGACTTGGCATCCGGCTCAGGCGCCTGCTCAGCGCCAATGGCATTCGGCGAGCCGTTGGCCGCCTCGCCGGCGGGCTTCTTCATGTCTTTGGTGTGCACTTTGTGCAGCTGCGTTGTCGAGTTGCTGCTCGAGTTGACGCCGCTGGCGTTCTGCGGTCGCTTGGGCGCGTCGTGCAGAAAGTAGTTGCGGAACACCTCGAGCGTGAACTGCTCGATCAGATCGGACTCCTTGGCCGAGGGCAGCAGGCCGGGCCGACGCTGCTTGTAGCACAGCTCGTAGTCCTCGTCGCTGTCGTACTCGTTGCTGTACGGACAGTGGCGTATGCCATCGCAGGCCAGCTCCTTCGAGATGCACAGAATGGGCTCATCGCTGCAGGGAAGCAAGTGTCGAACAATTAGAGCGAGTTGCGACGTGATAAGTGTGGCAAACTTACCCGATCTTGAGGCACTGATGGCGACTCTGCACGTCCTTGCACTGCTCGCCCTTGCCGAGCACCGTGACCATCAGCTTGGACTGCAGCTCCTGCTGCTCGTGCTCCCAGACGATGCGCACGCGTCCGTGGAACAAGCGCACGGGATCCTCCATCTCGGAGGCCGTGTCCTCCATCTGGCAGGGATCCACGCGCCACTGCGCCGTGTGCGGATCCAGCGAGCTGAACTGCAAACAAATCGCCAATCAAATTAATTGCAGTTTCTGCTCTCATATTTGCACGCGCGCGAAATAATCAAAAAGCACTCGAAATCGCTTCACGCCCACAAACAAAGCAGCGCTGCTGTGACGTGATATAAATTATTTAGGCAAATAGAGATCAAAACGTGCACAATAAACGATCAACTGCGAATACATTTTGGATATTTCGCATGGCGTTTAACAGCAGCGGCAACAAAGCACAAGAATAATGCTAAATTAAATATTTACGCTGGAAAAATACGGCACACAAAAGCGGTTTTAGGTAGCACATGCGAATGTGCCCCCTCCGGACCTCCCCCGCGCGCCACGCCCCCACGGGCAGCACTACGTGGAGGAGTACTATGGCCAGCGAAATTCCACGCTATTCATAATTATAAATGCATATTATACTACGCGTATAATATGCAAAAAGCTAAGGCAACAATTTGTTTAAAAACCAATTTAGTATGCACAGCAAGTTGCCAGCGATTTACTTCGAAAGCACGCTGCCAAAATACCCTGGAAACAGACCCACATTAAAATGTCTTTGTTGACAACACTAAGTATAGTAGTATGATTAAAAACTGTTGCAAAGTTTAGTTTACAGGGTATAAACTGAACTCCCCAATGCTTTGGCTTTGTTAACAACTAAACGACTATCAAATACCTAAAAGATATAGTAGTATAGTACAAAACAGTTGTCAAATTTAGCTTACAGGGTATAAACTGAAGTCCCCAATGCTTTGGCTTTGTTAACAACTAAAGAACTATCAAATACCTAAAAGATATAGTAGTATAATTCAAAACAGTTGCCAAATTTAGTTTACAGGGTATAAACTGAAGTCCCCAATGCTTTGGCTTTGTTAACAACTAAAGAACTATCAAATACCTAAAAGATATAGTAGTATAGTACAAAACAGTTGTCAAATTTAGCTTACAGGGTATAAACTGAAGTCCCCAATGCTTTGGCTTTGTTAACAACTAAAGAACTATCAAATACCTAAAAGATATAGTAGTATAATTCAAAACAGTTGCCAAATTTAGTTTACAGGGTATAAACTGAAGTCCCCAACGCGAGGGGGCAATAAATTAGTGCTGTAATCTAATATTTAAAAAGCCAAAATGCGTAGAGTTAACAATTCATTTGGCATTGTTTAAAGCAATGTGCGAGCTATTTATAACTTTCTGTTTGCGGAAGGAACACACGCAATTCGCCAATAATTTATATTAATTTGTTAAACATGGAAAAGCCAATTAAAATTTGCATACAGTTAGCTAATGTTGCTGAAATTATTATCATGCCATGCCGCTGTTTACGTACTCGCTTCTGATCTAATACTTGTATGTTGCACAACTCTACAACTGCATTACAGTGCTCAATAGCAAATGATAATAGCTTGCCATAATACTTGGCATCATTTGCCCCGAGTTAACGAATCTCATTACACATCCAGTGGCAAGTGAGTTTAAGCAGCTCAGCAACATTCCGCTTGGGGATCGCAATTAATGTGGTTTAATAACAGATCGATTGCCCCAGAATTGCTAACAATTGCTAAATAAATAATTGGAAATCGGCAGAATATTACCCCAATGCAGGGCCTGACATAACTGCATAGCGTTAATCAGGAATTAATTAAGGGTCGATTTCCAGGTGCGGCTACTCAATTAAACTAGTTGACTGGGCAACTTAGTTTTGTATAAGTGCAGTGTGTAGCGTTAACAGCGATGTGCTGCCTCATTTGCATATGCTGGCTGAACAAAGAGCCCCATTGATATAGCCAGATACAGTTTCCCATATGGAGCTACCTGTCTTTGTGTGCTTGCAGGCAGCGATACAGCTAGAGGCATCCCATCTTATATGCGATGCGCAGATAGTTTTGCTTTTTTATGGCCAGACACTGGCCACGTTCGCATCAATCCGTCTGCCTGTCAGTCCCCCAGTCACTCAGTCAGTCAGTCAGTCATTGCGGCAGTCGTTGTAGTATTTATGGCATCGCCAGCAACTGAAAGTGTTGTCTGCGTTGTCTCTGTTGTGTTTCGAATGTTGCGTCGCGTTTCGTTTCGTTCGTTTTGCGTTTTCCTGGCAAATGAGACAAACGTGTTTCAAATACAGAACGAGCGGAGAACTCGCACCAACTGCAAAAATGGCTCGAATCGGGCGCGCTTATGCAAATCGCACGCGCTCGGAATATATGTGCCTCCATCTAAGCCAATCCCCGGCAGTGAAAACAGCGCCGTGAGATGCGGGCTAAGAGCTGCCTGCCATCTACAATTCAGGCCGAGTTCAATGTCAGCTTTAAGGCAACAGTTGCAGCGCGCCGAAGAGAACTTTTTCAATTAACAATAATTGGCGACAATTTCAAATGTCAAAATGCCATGTGAAAACCACAACTAAACAACAATGTCATTAGACGACAAAAAACACAACAAAACCGAACACAATTAGCCGTGTTACAATAGGCGAAAGTGCTCGACCATGGCATACCTCGTTCAAGTTAGTGGAAAACCTTCCGAAATCAAGTCGTAGGCTCGACACACATTAGAATTATATCACGCATCTTTGATGAAGTCATGACTTTGTCGCCCCCCCTCGCTCGCTCTCTATCTGATCTATCTCGTGGCAACAGACTTCGGTTGAGTTCAATGCTATTCTCACACTTTTCGGTGGTCACGCATGCGCAGCCTAGACTCGGACGGCTTCAACAATAACACCCACACACCCAGCAAGCGCCAATCACTAGCCCAAATTGAAATTATGAATCTGATGGTCAGCTAAAAGCAGCTGGGAAGGTGCCACAAATGTCGAACAAACTCTAATTGCAGCCTTGAGATCACATATTATTCACCTTTCGTTCAGCCGATAAACAGCAGCACAACAAGCCAATATTACGACTCGCTTTACTCGCGATATGGAACGTTGATTCTGAATGGCAAGACGATAAAATTTAATATTCACAATATGGTTTATATTTGCATGCGCTTTCTAGTTGCCAAAACATAAACGATAGCTTGAGTGGCAGCTGGGTCTAAGTTCAGCTTCGCTTCTGTTGCAGAAACTCTGTCACTGCTCTTAACAAACTATGCCCGTTTAATGGATTCAAGCTAGTCATTCACTTGATATAGCAACAAATGAATCAATGCGAGCTTGCAGGCCTCGCTTTCGATCTGTAGCCATAATGAGGAGTCGTCGTCCACTTACAATGTTCAGGGGACAGGTGCGTCCCACAAAGGCTGCGGCAGCCGCGGTGGTGCCACCAGCCTCGACGCCCGCTGCCACCGTGGTATTGAGTCGCTCAATCAGCGTGGACATGCCCGTCAGCGCCGAGGAGCCCGATGACAGCAGTGACTGCGGTGGCCTCGTTGCCGTGCTGCTGACAACAGAGGAGGGCACGGGCGAGTTGTCGTCGGAGTCCGTTGTTGTGTGCTGATTGTGGCGCAGCTTGGGCAGAATGAGACGCACAATGAAGCCGAAGCTGGGCGGGGCGCTCAGTATGCGGGTGCAGGTGTTGTGCTGGGCGCCGTACGAGTCCGGTTTGAGTTCGATGATGAGACTCGACTCTTTGCCGTCGCTCTCCATGAAGTGCTCGTGCTGGGCGCTGCACAGCGGCTTGAATGTGTGCTGCGAGAGTCCGCCTGCAAAGGGGTAAAAGTGGAGCACATCAGTCGGTGTGTTTAACAAAATATTGCTAATCGGCGGGACAAACAACTGGTCTAGCAATCAATGGGTGACAAGCCCCAAGTTTCACTAAAAATAGATCATCGAAATTGAGTGTGAAAACGAAGAGACGACGACGAGGGCATCTGTGACATTCTCGAATTCAATTAATTCGATGTATTGTGTAATTGAATAACTGGCGATACCTCAGCGCGCATATACTACGAGTCAGTTTCAAGAGTCTCGGCTCAATTATTTTGCACTCGCAGTCGAACTTTGCGCAGCAGCGGTTAAAGCTGCACACACACACACATTTCACAGTTACAGATACAGCGAGACTGAGATACAGATACAGCTGCACACGCTAGTTAAATTAATAACGCACACACGACGAGAGTGCGCTCAGTGGCTGCTACTCGTATTATGGCTGTTGTTGAACGTGAAATATTTATTTACAATGTGCTGCCGACGCGTCGATGCCATAGGAAAACTACTTTCGCATTATATTCTGGGTCACTGACTCACACTCACACACACATACGCACTTGTAGTGCATTGTGGGCGCTTATTACTGTTGCAACATTTTATTATTAAGGTGCCCCCCCCCCCCCCTTGGCAGCCCCTTGACCGCGCCATTGCCATCTCTTGTCGTCGCGTTGTGCAATTACCACCGCTCTTTTTGGCCCATTAAAATTGTGTTCGCCTTCAACAGCAGCGCGAGCAACAACAATTTGCATTTCTTATGTGTGTGTGTGTGTAATTTGCCAGCTAATTCTCATTGCGAACTTGACATTAATAGCCAAGCGGCTGACACGTGCTGCACTTTAATAAAGTGCCTCGCAATGTTTGGAACAGCTCCTGAAAGTGCACTTAAAAATGCACTTATGCTCTTAATTGTCCCCCACACACAACTCTTGATTAATAACAAACCGAATTTGTTGCACTTAATACTGTACTGCGCCATAATGTGCAACATTCTCATGCGAAAGCTCGACACTTCTTTTATGTAACTCATTAATATCCTATTGTCGCCATAAATGTGCACATTTTATGCGCAATTGTTCAATTAACAGCTCGCCGAGCTTCCGCAATAATCAATTGCGTGTGTATTTGTGTGTGCAGCTGATAATCGTTCAATTAACGAGCTTTGAAAGCAGATGAAAGCTCAAGTTTGCAACATCAAGCTCATTAGATACGACAAACGTTTGTCAATTGCAATTAAAAGTTTCGAGTGCACTTGCCAATTTTATATTTAACAATTAGTTGGATGATGAACGGAAAACATTTAGTAATAATCAATTGCATGAACTTTCAACCTAAAGTTGTCTGTTGTTTGACATTTGATGTAACAAAGAGAAAACAGTTGGCCAAGTGACGATAATCGCATTCAATTAAAAGTGCCTTTTAATTGGGCGCTTCATTAAAATCATGGCTGGCGT